>CM040123.1:2579372-3179372 GCA_022559845.1 Amorphophallus konjac
ACACAGTTAACAGTAGGGAGAACGACCTGCTCCCCTTTAAAATCACTCCAAAAAAATTTCATTCATGTTATACATATTTCATTTTGAAAGGTTCTTTTCATTCTAATTAACATGTATATTAAATTCCCAAACAATATATTTCATCCCCATCACCTGTTTAATCAGGTGCAGGCACATTGTATGCTTACATGATCATTTTTTAAAAGTCCTTTTATAGGTCTTGAACTCAAGCGTTAATTAATATTTACGACATTTCCTAAAAATTACAAACTGAATAGGATTGGACTGAGCTAAAATAGTCATTTTATAATTGGTTCACCCGATTTTTTTTAAAAATAGTGGTTTTTTTATGCATCCGACTAGAATGGCTGAGGATTCTGATCTTCTTCGATCCGACCAGCCGATCCGGTCCGTTTTTAACATAATGATCGGTCCAACCTCTTCTACTACTTCAGACCCTCTTTGAAAATAAGTTAGGGTGATATATTCACGTCTATGGACGTGAATAGGGTGCTAATACGTCACCCGCCTCCGGTTAGTGGCATGGCTTTGTGAGGAATTACCATGTGAGCGCTATTTTCTCTCTCATCCGGTAGTTATTCACCTAGGCCCGCTTTGATAGCGGGGTGGTCGGCCGATTGTTGGGCAGATAGTGTAATCGGGGAGAGAGAAGACGCGGTGGGCCCCGCCTCCCCCCTCACATAAAAACGTTAACCGTCCCCGGTTAACGTGCTCGACCCTCCACGGTCGAGCACGTCAATCGTGCTCGGTTAACAAATTCGCCCTTAGGACGTGTTTGAGAATGGGTTAGACTAACTCGACAAATGAGAGAGAAAATGATGAGCTCCACTCTCTCCTCACACACAATTAATTGAGACGAGGAGGGGATCGACCGAGGATGAGAAGCCAATATATAGAGACGTTATGATCAGGAATAATAGGGAGGAGCCAGCCCACAATTTAAGCTGACATCGTCTCACTTCTGAGAGTCTTCATTTCTCCTGATTCTGTTTCCTGCATTGTAAACAACTCAAACTTGGTAATAGAAAATATTAAATCTGAGTAAAGAATATGGTAGCTTGATTTGTAGAACTAGTCAAATGAATACGTCACCTGCATGTGTTTTCTTTAAAAATATTAATCTTAAATTATATTTTATTTAAATAATAAAAATTTAAATTATATAATTTCAAAAAAAAAATACATGTGACCAAACTTTGTCAATATATTAGTCATATTAATTTTTAAAGTTTAAAAAATAGAATTATTTTTTAAAAATAAAAATATTTATTGAAGACGGTTGAAGAAGGGAATGTGAACTTTATTTTTAAAGTTGACAAACTCAAAAGAATTAAACTCTGAAATTAAGAAGATTCAGAAACTTGGAAACCCCGACAAATATAACTATAAAAATATTAGACATAACTCATCTACTTTGAATATTCTTTAGCAATCTCACATCTAATGTCACCAAATGATTTATAATTCATGATGGTAAAATTTGCATTCCTATCACTGCCCTTAGAAATATATAAAAGCGTTCCCATCACTACTCTTAGAAATACATAAAATTTAGTTCTAGTTAATATTTAAGGTCAATAACATCCAACAAGATAAAAATATCATGATTCTTCGTTTCCAAAAAAAAAATAGTTGTGCGTTTACTTTGAAACATGAAACACAACCATTTAAACTTTTGACAAAGTAAAATTTAAGCTCTCATTCTTCTAGAAAAAATGGGTAATAAGATTTAGACTCAACAATATAGAAAATGCTATGAAATAATATGCAAAAAAACATAATTAAAGATTAATACATCAAACTCCAACTTTCTCCACTTTCTCAAGCTTACATAGTGATCAATTGCCAATGTCATTGCAAGAATTAGGTTCGTTATAAATTTTATTACTCAATTCCACTCAATATATGATATACAGACGCAAGTAAAACACAACAAAATGAATTAAGAACCATTTGACTAAAATTTTATGAATCAAATTTATAAAAGTTAATGTGCACGACTAAGAAATATGACTACCTCTATTACGAATACATAATGAGCTGTAAATAACTCAACAATATGGAAGAGAGACATGGTTAAGTTAAATTTGCTCAAATTAACACATAAACTGCACAAATCAACTTGTACCTTTGTGTTTAAACTCAATTGGGTAGTACCAGAACAGCTTCCAGGTATACATAAAATGCCCAAAAGATCTCGTTGATGATATTGTGTGATGTTGATGGGTGAAGTACAAGAGTTGGAACATCACAATAAGATAGAACTTGTATGCAAAATAAAATAAAAGAATTAAAAACTATATATACATAAGAAGAAAAATAAAAAAAGTATTATTTTGTGGGCTAACCCGAGTAACCTATGAACTAAAAAGAGTAGAACCGGAAGAGACCCATAATTGAACCAGAAGAGACTCATAATTGAACCGAAGGAAAAAACCCAGATGTGTTTTGCATTAAACTGAGGTGGGTAGAACCTAAACAGCTTCCGGATATAGATAAATGCCCAAAAGATATCATGTTGATGATATTATGTGTCGTTGATGGGAGAACTAAAAGAGTTAGGACAGCATAAGGTAGAACATGTATACAAAATAAAAAAAGAATTAAAACTTATACACCAGAAGAAAAACAAAATAAGACAAACACATCACACACAAACACCATCCCTATCACCCCTCACATAGAGAGAGGGAAGTAACGAGTAGTCAGCCTGCAAGAGCCCTCTCCCCATGAGGCACCCAAAAGCAAAGCTCCTCCCCCCCCACGATATCTCCCTCCCTTCTCCTCACCTCTGCTAGGGTACTTCGATAGACCATGGACACCCCTCCCCACTCCTAAGTGCCCTTCCTCCTTCCACCAAAGTGCCTACTAACTCGAGGGTCAGAGGGTTCTCCCGAAGCACTCTCATCACGATGACAACTTCTCCTATAGGAAGAAGTCAACAAGATCCTCTCACTGCAAGGCCACCTTAGACGGCCCAATAGAGAACCCCAACAAGGTCCTCTTAGGATCTCGACCAGAAGTTCTTACGCGGCCAGTCCCATCGCTAATGGAAGCAAAGCACCCCACCTCCAACCACAGACCGTGAAGCATCTCCACCTCCAGCCGGCGATGAAGACTCACCCCCTGCCTCAAATGCACAACGGGACAGGGTTTTCACCATGTGCTCACCACCACCATCCAACACCTCATGTTAGGTCTCTCCTCTTGGAAGACCCATGCATCAACCAGCCTAGCTCCTGCGGATAGCCAGCTACCTCCGGCCATCGCTCTTGCTACCCCAACTTGGGTTCTTTTGAAGCGCCCCCGAGAATGCTAGGCATAGTGATGCGGGACGGACACGGGAGACGACACTATATGGTGCCACCCTCGGACTCTAGATGAAGACACGACCAGCAACACACACTAGGGAGACACTAAGCCCGACACTACGAGCTCCTAGTGGCGAAACGTCGCTAACAGAAGTGAAGCTCACTCGTCGTCCCAAGCGAGGGAAAGCGCGGACCGTGCGCGGTTAAGGAACCGGCGGAGGTCAAGGGTAGTCCGACTCAACTTCCGGACTCGGATCGAGTCGCGGGACGGGTCACTCTCGCTTCACAGCGGTGACATGGACACACGGGCTAGTACCTACACTCTCGGCAGCGACAAAAGACCATATACTAGCTAAGCAAATGAATGCCAAGAGGTTCGGATCATTACCTCCACGCACCCGGCGTGGCGAAGACAACCCCGGTCGAATTATGGACTCCCGGTTAACAATGATTACAGCAATACACTAAGTCGACCCACTCCACGCAGGGAGGTAAAAGGTCACATGTGGGGTCCGGGAATCACGCAACTCGGGTTGACGGGCAGCATCTTGATGTCGCCCGGCGGTGCCGAACTCCGCGTTTTCGTGCTTTCCGAACGGCGGCTTCTACGGGCCCGCGGGGCCCACGGACGGCGTTGTCCTCCGGATCTGCGGGGGTGGGACCCACTGTGATGGGGACCCCTGGTGGCGCGCCTCCACGGACGGCGGTCGGCCGGGAACACCGATCGGGGGTCGATCGGCCCCGATTCCCAATTGTTGAACTAGCTGCCCACGGATTTTGGTTGCTGTCTTCCGGCGCGCTCCGGGCGAAAACGGCCGCTGCGATCAATCCCGACGTCGGATCGGGACGCATGAGCTACCGTTGGAAAGCTCTCTTCAAATGCTTCAATCTAAACCCAGAGAGATCTGCTGGATCTGGTCGGATCAGAACTTTATTGAATTTACAAGTCCCTGTTGTACAGTAATCAGAAATCTCAGATCTGCAGGGCACTTGTCTGAGAACCACCGTTGACCGCCTAGTAAACCTCGATTCAGCTCTTGAGCTCTTCTTAGGAGTTGTAGGGAATCAAACCATGGAACTGGGACTATTTTTAGAATTTGATTTGGAGGTGGATGCGATTTCTTATGAGTTTTGGGGTGACTGGTGGTCGGATCTGAGAACAGGTGGACAGAACTGTAGATGGGTCTGAGAACGAATTTTAGAAATATGAGATGGCCGAATCAAAAATTGAGACAAATTGTGGATGAAGGGGTGGATGGATGGAACCCCTAGTAAAATTGGGCGAACTAACAGAAATCAAAAAGTGGATCTAATGCATGAAACACAGGACGGAGGTGAACCTGGACAGAACTCTGGCAGAACTGAAATGGAAGAGTGGAAGAAAATCAAAAATTAGCAAACGTGATCTGAATGCTGGCCTGATTTTTGTGGGTGGAGAGGAACATCCCAGAACAACTCCTCCAAATTTGGTAGCCAAATGAGCTCGGGGAAGACCTGTGAATTTCGAACAAGCTGCTGTGGTACTGCGTAGGTAGAACTCCGTTGATGGCGATGGCGGTGCGGTGGCGGCTCGTGGCGGCGGCGAGCGGCGACCGGAACTGATAGGGTGGAGTCTCACCACCAGAAGGAAGCCTTCACAGCTTCAAGGGGGAGAGGGAGAGGAGAAGGGGGCGCACCAAGGCTGGAGCTTCAAGCTTTTTTTTGCAATTCAAATGGCATTAATTCATGAAAATGGGAAATACAAGCATATATAGGTCACCCATCTAATCCATCCTCCACCGTTGGATCTAGGGGTTAGGGATGGATGGCTAGGATGAAGTTTGATCAACATACAACAAAAATATTAAACAAAATGGGGGGGGGCGCACCTTGACCAAGGGGGGGGACATGGTAGGTGGGTTTGGTTGGAATTGTTGACCATTTTGGTCCCTTGTCCCCCATGTGGATAATTGACTAGTCCAAGGCTTCTAGATGTCCACCTTGGATTTTGACCAATCCCACAAGGCTGATATGGACCAATGGGAGGGGGCCTGGGGGTCCCATGGGGCCCAGGGGTCCCATTTTACAAATAAGCCCCTCGTACACTCATAATTGCAAACCGTATAAAATGAAATAAACACACCTTACACACAAATAAAGTCTAATTAAATATGAAAAATGGGGAGACTCAAGGCGGCGTCTCCAGGCTGTCTCTGAGCCAGATGGATGCTGAGGTGGCTCGAGTCGTGCTCCGTGTGCGGTACCGGTGGCTCGGCGTGTCGCGCCGCTCAACTGCTCGGGTGTCCGCACCAATTCTCCCCGGGTGGGAGAAACTCGACCCTGTCGAGTAAGGGTCTGCATCGCTCCTGTATCGCTCCAGAAGGTCCGGATCGATCCGCTGCAACTCGCCATGTGTGATCCATGTGTCCTCAGTAGCGGGCCGTCCTCTCCATCGCACTAGGTAGTGCGGGTAAGATCCACTCCTGGTAACTGTCACTTGCTCGTCCAGTATACGATCTATATGCTCACGCTGCCGTGAAAAAGGGGCTGGAGGTGGAAGTGGACACTCAGGTGTGGGATCACTCTCAAGGGGAGGAGATGGCTCAAAAGGCTCACTAGGGATCACCGCTGGGTCCCTATATGCAACAAGATCCGATACATTGAAGGTAGAGCTTATACCATATTCCTCGGGCAGGTCCACAACATACGCATTGGATCCAACGCGTTTCAACACTCTAAAGGGACCGGCTCCGCGAGCTTGCAACTTCTTAACGGTTCCAGAGGGAAACCGTTCAGGTCTTACCCTGATCATGACATATTCACCCTCTTGGAACTCTCGGTGGTGTCGATGGGCATCGGCTAGCTCTTTGTAACGTGCATTGCTGGCCTCACTCATGCAGACTCCTAACATGCCTAGCACTAGACTCGCAGACTCACTATGCACTCCTAAAATGCTTAGCAAAATAAAAACACACGGATGCACACACAACCCTAAACAACCCTACAGTTAGTCCGACCCAATCATATGCAAGGTGGTCCAGGACATCCGAATGTGTGCCATGCATACCCTAGGTGTGACCGAGGGTCGGTACAATCATAAGACGGTCCTTTGGATTTGGAGGTTTGGGTGGGACTGGAGGGTAGGGTGTCTCTCGCCCGTGAACGGACTCGGTGGGTGCCGATGGCCCGGTCCATGGGGGAGGGGTATAATGGTGACCTCCTTTAAAGAAGTGGAATGGAGATTGTGGACCAAGGGGACCACTAAGAAAGGGATCGAAGGGATCAAAGAATGTGTGACCCCTCGATATGGATTCCCTCATCTCAAGATCCCATGTGTGGAAGTCTAGAAGGTGTTGTTGATCTCCTTCATCCTTGAAGGGAGATGAGATGGTGGGGGTATGATGGTGGACTCTCTCAAAAAGGTGGAGTAAATATGGTGGGTCACGGGGTCCACAAGAGAATGGGTCGAAGGGATCAAAGAAGGTATGACCCCTCGGACTAGGCTTCCACAAATCGCTGTCCCACATTTGGAAATCTTGGAGGTGTAAATGATCACCTTCATTCATTGTGAGAGGTGGGACGACAGTCATAGGTAGAAAGTAAGATTCCTCCCTTGGGTAAAAGGAAATGAAGTCGGACTCGGCCAGCGTAGGGAGGAGTAGAAGAACCTCCGTGGTAACATGACCCACGGTGTACACGGAGGTGATGGACCCTAAAGCGGGATGAGTGAAACTACGACCTGTGGGTCGGTCGAAGCCTGGAGCCAACAAGTGCGTAAATGTCCACTGCCGGTCTAACCCTTTAAGAAGGTCATCCAATGTATCCACATAGTGACTAGACCGGAATGTGGTATGAAATGAATTGATTGGCACCAGAGGTAGGATAGGGTCCATAGATGGGAAGGGAAGTGGGACCAAGCCCTTCTTGAGCCAGCTAAGAAGCGGCTCGGCTATGACAAGCATACCCGTTAGAAACACGGGTGGCTCGGGCTGAGGTGGCTTAGAATAAAGATCGGAGAGTGGGGCTTCTCCAACCCTTTTGTCCCTTATGGCTAGAGATGTCCGAGTGGGACATTGTCCGGCGTAGTGGCCGAACCCCTGGCAGCGATAACACTGCTGTCGTGACCCACTACGCTCCCTGATAAGTGGGTCCCTACCCTTATCCTCCTGACGGACAGGGGGTGTAGGCAATGGGGCTCTCGTGGGTGGGAGAAGAGGATCCACTATGATGGGGAGAGGGCTTGGGGACTCCGTTGATGGGGCCGGGTTAAGACTACCGGCGATGACCTCCTTAGGCTCGGGTTGGAGTACATCACTAGGAGTACGTGTCCTATCCACCCATCCAACCGGTCCAAAATCATTTGCATAAGTTCGGCAACGGAGTGGGTTGGAATAGGGATATCATGGTGGACTCGCCCGTAGTCAACCGTCCTAGGATTGGGTCTTGGCTCATCTACGTGTGGGACTCTTTGCCTCCGACTAGAACTCACTTGGTTGGAAGTGATTGGGTGGGGCCGGTTGGAGGTGACCGGTTGGGGCACGTAGACCTTCCTAAGCTCTCTCTTCATGTCCCACCATGACTCGATGGGCCATTGCCCCCTAACCTCTCTCATTCTTTCGATGTAATCCCACTTTTCGGCAGCCTCATGAAGAAGCCGCTCTTTGGCGAAAGAGAATTGCATTGCCTCGGACATAGTATAACAATCAAAGTAGGTGTCCATGGTGGCCTCCCACTTGAAGTAGGTGCCCGGGTCATTGGAGCCAAAAAAATCTGAGGCTTCAGGCCTACAGAAGCGGAGAGAATGGTTTCCAAGCCCATGGGTGGGCCAACGGTCATATCGCCCGAGTGATTGGGACTCCATGAGAAACTGGGGAACTACATGTTAGACATGCCGACACTTGGACAAGACCGACTGACTCTTACACACGAACTAGAAGACACCGACTAATGCAAACACTCACTAAAGGATGCACTTAGACCTAACCAATATCCAGTACGTGGCGGAGATAAGCGACCCGAAGATCACTCGCGCAAGTACGCTACCTTCCCGATAGGCATAACCTAATGTTCGGGCAACGCCTTTTAATATACCGAGCTATTGGGTGAAATGCAATTTGAAACACTCTTTTTTTTTGTTTTGAAAATAATGAGGATCCTAGACTCAACTTAGACCATGATGCATGCAAGACTTATGCAATGACTACCCTAGACTCGACTCGCTCTGATACCAAACTGATGCGGGACGGACACGGGAGATGACACTATATGGTGCCACCCTCGGACTCTAGATGAAGACACGACCAGCAACACACACCAGGGAGACACTAAGCCCGACACTACGAGCTCCTAGTGGCGAAACGTCGCTAACAGAAGTGGAAGCTCACTCGTCGTCCCAAGCGACGGAAAGCGCGGACCGTGCGCGGTTAAGGAACCGGCGGAGGTCAAGGGTAGTCCGACTCAACTTCCGGACTCGGATCGAGTCACGGGACGGGTCACATTCGCTCTCACAGCGGTGACATGGACACACGGGCTAGTACCTACACTCTCGGCAGCGGCAAAAGACCGTATACTAGCTAAGCAAATGAATGCCAAGAGGTTTGGATCATTACCTCCACGCACCCGGCATGGCGAAGACAACCCCGGCCGAATTACGGACTGCCGGTTAACAATGATTACAGCAATACACTAAGTCGACCCACTCCACGCAGGGAGGTAAAAGGTCACATGTGGGGTCCGGGAATCACGCAACTCGGGTTGACGGGCAGCATCTTGATGTCGCCCGGCGGTGCCGAACTCCGCGTTTTCGTACTTTCCGAACGGCGGCTTCTACGGGCCCGCGGGGCCCACGGACGGCGCGGTCCCCCGGATCTGCGGGGGTGGGACCCACTGTGATGGGGACCCCTGGTGGCGCGCCTCCACGGACGGCGGTCGGCCGGGAACACCGATCGGGGGTCGATCGGCCCCGATTCCCAATTGTTGAACTAGCTACCCACTGATTTTGGTTTCTATCTTCCGACGCGCGCTCCGGCGAAAACGGCCGCTGCGATCAATCCCGACGTAGATCGGGACGCATGAGCTATCGTTGGAAAGCTCTCTTCAAGTGCTTCAATCTAGACCCAGAGAGATCTGCTGGATCTGGTCGGATCAGAACTTTATTGAATTTACAAGTCCTGTTGTACAGTAACCAAAATCTCAGATCTGCAGGGCACTTGTCTGAGAACCACCGTTGACCGCCTAGTAAACCTCCGATTCAGCTCTTGAGCTCTTCTTAGGAGTTGTAGAGAATCAAACCACGGAACTGGGACTATTTTTATAATTTGATTTGGAGGTGGCTGCGATTTGTTATGCGTTTTGGGGTGACTGGTGGTCGGATCTGAGAACAGGTGGACAGAACTGTAGATGGGTCTGAGAATGAATTTTAGAAAATATGATATTGGTGAATCAAAAATTGAGAAAATTTGTGGATGAAGGGGTGAGCGGATGGAACCCCCAGTAAAATTGGGTGAACTAACAGAAATCAAAAAGTGGCTCTCAGACATGGAACTCTGGACGGAGGTGAACCTGGACAGAATTCTGGCAGAACCAAAATGAAAGAGTGGACGAAAATCAAAAATTAGCAAACGTGATCTGAATGCTGGGCTGATTTTTTTGGGTGGATAGGAACATCGCAGAAACAACTCCTCCAAATTTGGTAGCCAAAGGAGCTCGGGGAAGACCTGTGAATTTCGAGCAAGCTGCTGTGGTACTGCACGGGCAGAACTCCGTTGATGGCGATGGCGGTGCGGTGGCGGCTCGTGGCGGCGGCGACGGCGACCGGAACTGATAGGGTGGAGTCTCACCACCAGAAGGAAGCCTTCACAGCTTCAAGGGGGAGAGGGAGAGGAGAAGGGGGCGCACCAAGGCTGGAGCTTCAAGCTTTTTTTTGCAATTCAAATGGCATTAATTCATGAAAATGGGAAATACAAGCATATATAGGTCACCCATCTAATCCATCCTCCACCGTTGGATCTAGGGGTTAGGGATGGATGGCTAGGATGAAGTTTGATCAAAATACAACAAAAATATTAAACAAAAGGGAGGGGGGCGCACCTTGACCAAGGGGGGGACATGGTAGGTGGGTTTGGTTGGAATTGTTGACCATTTTGGTCCCTTGTCCCCCATGTGGACAATTGACTAGTCCAAGGCTTCGAGATGTCCACATTGGATTTTGACCAGTCCCACAAGGCTGATATGGACCTATGGGAGGGGGCCTGGGGGTCCCGTGGGGCCCAGGGGTCCCATTTTACAAATAAGCCCCTCGTACACTCATAATTGTAAACCGTATAAAATGAAATAAATACACCTTACACACAAATAAAGTCTAATTAAATATGAAAAATGGGGAGACTCAAGGCGGCGTCTCCAGGCTGTCTCCGAGCCAGATGGTGCTGAGGTGGCTCGAGTCGTGCTCCGTGTGCGGTACCAGTGGCTCGGCGTGTCGCACCGCTCAACTGCTCGGGTGTCCGCACCAATTCTCCCCGGGTGGGAGAAACTCGACCCTGTCGAGTAAGGGTCTGCATCGCTCTTGTATCGCTCCAGAAGGTCCGGATCGATCTGCTGCAACTCGCCATGTGTGATCCATGTGTCCTCAGTAGTGGGCCGTCCTCTCCATCGCACTAGGTAGCGCGGGTAAGATCCACTCCTGGTAACTGTCACTTGCTCGTCCAGTATACGATCTATATGCTCACGCTGCCGTGAAAAAGGGGCTGGAGGTGGAAGTGGACACTCAGGTGTGGGATCACTCTCAAGGGGAGGAGATGGCTCAAAAGGCTCACTAGGGATCACCGCTGGGTCCCTATATGCAACAAGATCCGATACATTGAAGGTAGAGCTTATACCATATTCCTCGGGCAGGTCCACAACATACGCATTGGATCCAACGCGTTTCAACACTCTAAAGGGACCGGCTCCGCGAGCTTGCAACTTCTTAACGGTTCCAGAGGGAAACCGTTCAGGTCTTACCCTGATCATGACATATTCACCCTCTTGGAACTCTCGGTGGTGTCGATGGGCATCGGCTAGCTCTTTGTAACGTGCATTGCTGGCCTCACTCATGCAGACTCCTAACATGCCTAGCACTAGACTCGGCAGACTCACTATGCACTCCTAAAATGCTTAGCAAAATAAAAACACACGGATGCACACACAACCCTAAACAACCCTACAGTTAGTCCGACCCAATCATATGCAAGGTGGTCCAGGACATCCGAATGTGTGCCATGCATACCCTAGGTGTGACCGAGGGTCGGTACAATCATAAGACGGTCCTTTGGATTTGGAGGTTTGGGTGGGACTGGAGGGTAGGGTGTCTCTCGCCCGTGAACGGACTCGGTGGGTGCCGATGGCCCGGTCCATGGGGGAGGGGTATAATGGTGACCTCCTTTAAAGAAGTGGAATGGAGATTGTGGACCAAGGGGACCACTAAGAAAGGGATCGAAGGGATCAAAGAATGTGTGACCCCTCGATATGGATTCCTCATCTCAAGATCCCATGTGTGGAAGTCTAGAAGGTGTTGTTGATCTCCTTCATCCTTGAAGGGAGATGAGATGGTGGGGGTATGATGGTGGACTCTCTCAAAAAGGTGGAGTAAATATGGTGGGTCACGGGGTCCACAAGAGAATGGGTCGAAGGGATCAAAGAAGGTATGACCCCTCGGACTAGGCTTCCACAAATCGCTGTCCCACATTTGGAAATCTTGGAGGTGTAAATGATCACCTTCATTCATTGTGAGAGGTGGGACGACAGTCATAGGTAGAAAGTAAGATTCCTCCCTTGGGTAAAAGGAAATGAAGTCGGACTCGGCCAGCGTAGGGAGGAGTAGAAGAACCTCCGTGGTAACATGACCCACGGTGTACACGGAGGTGATGGACCCTAAAGCGGGATGAGTGAAACTACGACCTGTGGGTCGGTCGAAGCCTGGAGCCAACAAGTGCGTAAATGTCCACTGCCGGTCTAACCCTTTAAGAAGGTCATCCAATGTATCCACATAGTGACTAGACCGGAAAGTGGTATGAAATGAATTGATTGGCACCAGAGGTAGGATAGGGTCCATAGATGGGAAGGGAAGTGGGACCAAGCCCTTCTTGAGCCAGCTAAGAAGCGGCTCGGCTATGACAAGCATACCCGTTAGAAACACGGGTGGCTCGGGCTGAGGTGGCTTAGAATAAAGATCGGAGAGTGGGGCTTCTCCAACCCTTTTGTCCCTTATGGCTAGAGATGTCCGAGTGGGACAGTGTCCGGCGTAGTGGCCGAACCCCTGGCAGCGATAACACTGCTGTCGTGACCCACTACGCTCCCTGATAAGTGGGTCCCTACCCTTATCCTCCTGACGGACAGGGGGTGTAGGCAATGGGGCTCTCGTGGGTGGGAGAAGAGGATCCACTATGATGGGGAGAGGGCTTGGGGACTCCGTTGATGGGGCCGGGTTAAGACTACCGGCGATGACCTCCTTAGGCTCGGGTTGGAGTACATCACTAGGAGTACGTGTCCTATCCACCCCATCCAACCGGTCCAAAATCATTTGCATAAGTTCGGCAACGGAGTGGGTTGGAATAGGGATATCATGGTGGACTCGCCCGTAGTCAACCGTCCTAGGATTGGGTCTTGGCTCATCTACGTGTGGGACTCTTTGCCTCCGACTAGAACTCACTTGGTTGGAAGTGATTGGGTGGGGCCGGTTGGAGGTGACCGGTTGGGGCACGTAGACCTTCCTAAGCTCTCTCTTCATGTCCCACCATGACTCGATGGGCCATTGCCCCCTAACCTCTCTCATTCTTTCGATGTAATCCCACTTTTCGGCAGCCTCATGAAGAAGCCGCTCTTTGGAGAAAGAGAATTGCATTGCCCCGGACATAGTATAACAATCAAAGTAGGTGTCCATGGTGGCCTCCCACTTGAAGTAGGTGCCCGGGTCATTGGAGCCAAAAAAATCTGAGGCTTCAGGCCTACAGAAGCGGAGAGAATGGTTTCCAAGCCCATGGGTGGGCCAACGGTCATATCGCCCGAGTGATTGGGACTCCATGAGAAACTGGGGAACTACATGTTAGACATGCCGACACTTGGACAAGACCGACTGACTCTTACACACGAACTAGAAGACACCGACTAATGCAAACACTCACTAAAGGATGCACTTAGACCTAACCAATATCCAGTACGTGGCGGAGATAAGCGACCCGAAGATCACTCGCGCAAGTACGCTACCTTCCCGATAGGCATAACCTAATGTTCGGGCAACGCCTTTTAATATACCGAGCTATTGGGTGAAATGCAATTTGAAACACTCTTTTTTTTTGTTTTGAAAATAATGAGGATCCTAGACTCAACTTAGACCATGATGCATGCAAGACTTATGCAATGACTACCCTAGACTCGACTCGCTCTGATACCAAACTGATGCGGGACGGACACGGGAGACGACACTATATGGTGCCACCCTCGGACTCTAGATGAAGACACGACCAGCAACACACACCAGGGAGACACTAAGCCCGACACTACGAGATCCTAGTGGCGAAACGTCGCTAACAGAAGTGGAAGCTCACTCGTCGTCCCAAGCGACGGAAAGCGCGGACCGTGCGCGGTTAAGGAACCGGCGGAGGTCAAGGGTAGTCCGACTCAACTTCCGGACTCGGATCGAGTCACGGGACGGGTCACATTCGCTCTCACAGCGGTGACATGGGCACACGGGCTAGTACCTACACTCTCGGCAGCGGCAAAAGACCGTATACTAGCTAAGCAAATGAATGCCAAGAGGTTTGGATCATTACCTCCACGCACCCGGCATGGCGAAGACAACCCCGGCCGAATTACGGACTGCCGGTTAACAATGATTACAGCAATACACTAAGTCGACCCACTCCACGCAGGGAGGTAAAAGGTCACATGTGGGGTCCGGGAATCACGCAACTCGGGTTGACGGGCAGCATCTTGATGTCGCCCGGCGGTGCCGAACTCCGCGTTTTCGTACTTTCCGAACGGCGGCTTCTACGGGCCCGCGGGGCCCACGGACGGCGTTGTCCTCCGGATCTGCGGGGGTGAGACCCACTGTGATGGGGACCCCTGGTGGCGCGCCTCCACGGACGGCGGTCGGCCGGGAACACCGATCGGGGGTCGATCGGCCCCGATTCCCAATTGTTGAACTAGCTACCCACAGATTTTGATTTCTATTTTCCGACGCGCGCTCCAGCGAAAACAGCCGCTGCGATCAATCCCGACGTTAGATCGGGACGCACGAGCTACCGTTGGAAAGCTCTCTTCAAATGCTTCAATCTAAACCCAGAGAGATCTACTGGATCTGGTCGGATCAGAACTTTATTGAATTTACAAGTCTCTGTTGTACAGTAACCAAAATCTCAGATCTGCAGGGCACTTGTCTGAGAACCACCGTTGACCGCCTAGTAAACCTCCGATTCAGCTCTTGAGCTCTTCTTAGGAGTTGTAGAGAATCAAACCACGGAACTGGGACTATTTTTATAATTTGATTTGGAGGTGGCTGCGATTTGTTATGCGTTTTGGGGTGACTGGTGGTCGGATCTGAGAACAGGTGGACAGAACTGTAGATGGGTCTGAGAATGAATTTTAGAAAATATGATATTGGTGAATCAAAAATTGAGAAAATTTGTGGATGAAGGGGTGGGCGGATGGAACCCCCAGTAAAATTGGGTGAACTAACAGAAATCAAAAAGTGGCTCTCAGACATGGAACTCTGGACGGAGGTGAACCTGGACAGAATTCTGGCAGAACCAAAATGAAAGAGTGGACGAAAATCAAAAATTAGCAAACGTGATCTGAATGCTGGGCTGATTTTTTTGGGTGGATAGGAACATCGCAGAAACAACTCCTCCAAATTTGGTAGCCAAAGGAGCTCGGGGAAGACCTGTGAAATTCGAACAAGCTGCTGTGGTACTGCACGGGCAGAACTCCGTTGATGGCGATGGCGGTGCGGTGGCGGCTCGTGGCGGCGGCGGCGACCGGAACTGATAGGGTGGAGTCTCACCACCAGAAGGAAGCCTTCACAGCTTCAAGGGGGAGAGGGAGAGGAGAAGGGGGCGCACCAAGGCTGGAGCTTCAAGCTTTTTTTTTCAATTCAAATGGCATTAATTCATGAAAATGGGAAAATACAAGCATATATAGGTCACCCATCTAATCCATCCTCCACCGTTGGATCTAGGGGTTAGGGATGGATGGCTAGGATGAAGTTTGATCAAAATACAACAAAAATATTAAACAAAATGGAGGGGGGCGCACCTTGACCAAGGGGGGGACATGGTAGGTGGGTTTGGTTGGAATTGTTGACCATTTTGGTCCCTTGTCCCCCATGTGGACAATTGACTAGTCCAAGGCTTCGAGATGTCCACCTTGGATTTTGACCAGTCCCACAAGGCTGATATGGACCAATGGGAGGAGGGCTGGGGGTCCCGTGGGGCCCAGGGGTCCCATTTTACAAATAAGCCCCTCGTACACTCATAATTGTAAACCGTATAAAATGAAATAAACACACCTTACACACAAATAAAGTCTAATTAAATATGAAAAATGGGGAGACTCAAGGTGGCGTCTCCAGGCTGTCTCCGAGCCAGATGGACGCTGAGGTGGCTCGAGTCGTGCTCCGTGTGCGGTACCAGTGGCTCGGCGTGTCGCGCCGATCAACTGCTCGGGTGTCCGCACCAATTCTCCCCGGGTGGGAGAAACTTGACCCTGTCGAGTAAGGGTCTGCATCGCTCCTGTAACGCTCCAGAAGTTCCGGATCAATCTGCTGTAACTCGCCATGTGTGATCCATGTGTCCTCAGTAGTGGGCCGTCCTCTCCATCGCACTAGGTAGCGCGGGTAAGATCCACTCCTGGTAACTGTCACTTGCTCGTCCAGTATATGCTCTATATGCTCACGCAGCGGTGAAAAAGGGGTTGGAGGTGGAAGTGGACACTCAGGTGTGGGATCACTCTCAAGGGGAGGAGATGGCTCAAAAGGCTCACTAGGGATCACCGCTGGGTCCCTATATGCAACAAGATCCGATACATTGAAGGTAGAGCTTATACCATATTCCTCGGGCAAGTCCACAACATACGCATTGGATCCAACGCGTTTCAACACTCTAAAGGGACCGGCTCCGCGAGCTTGCAACTTCTTAACGGTTCCAGAGGGAAACCGTTCAGGTCTTACCCTGATCATGACATATTCACCCTCTTGGAACTCTCGGTGGTGTCGATAGGCATCGGCTAGCTCTTTGTAACGTGCATTGCTGGCCTCACTTATGCAGACTCCTAACATGCCTAGCACTAGACTCGGCAGACTCACTATGCACTCCTAAAATGCTTAGCAAAATAAAAACACACGGATGCACACACAACCCTAAACAACCCTACAGTTAGTCCGACCCAATCATATGCAAGGTGGTCCAGGACATCCGAATGTGTGCCATGCATACCCTAAGTGTGACCGAGGGTCGGTACAATCATAAGACGGTCCTTTGGATTTGGGAGGTTTGGGTGGGACTGGAGGGTAGGGTGTCTCTCGCCCGTGAACGGACTCGGTGGGTGCCGATGGCCCGGTCCATGGGGGAGGGGTATAATGGTGACCTCCTTTAAAGAAGTGGAATGGAGATTGTGGACCAAGGGGATCACTAAGAAAGGGATCGAAGGGATCAAAGAATGTGTGACCCCTCGATATGGATTCTCTCATCTCAAGATCCCATGTGTGGAAGTCTAGAAGGTGTTGTTGATCTCCTTCATCCTTGAAGGGAGATGAGATGGTGGGGGTATGATGGTGGACTCTCTCAAAAAGGTGGAGTAAATATGGTGGGTCACGGGGTCCACAAGAGAATGGGTCGAAGGGATCAAAGAAGGTATGACCCCTCGGACTAGGCTTCCACAAATCGCTGTCCCACATTTGGAAATCTTGGAGGTGTAAATGATCACCTTCATTCATTGTGAGAGGTGGGACGACAGTCATAGGTAGAAAGTAAGATTCCTCCCTTGGGTAAAAGGAAATGAAGTCGGACTCGGCCAACGTAGGGAGGAGTAGAAGAACCTCCGTGGTAACATGACCCACGGTGTACACGGAGGTGATGGACCCTAAAGCGGGATGAGTGAAACTACGACCTGTGGGTCGGTCGAAGCCTGGAGCCAACAAGTGCGTAAATGTCCACTGCCGGTCTAACCCTTTAAGAAGGTCAAACAATGTATCCACATAGTGACTAGACCGGAAAGTGGTATGAAATGAATTGATTGGCACCAGAGGTAGAATAGGGTCCATAGATGGGAAGGGAAGTGGGACCAAGCTCTTCTTGAGCCAGCTAAGAAGCGGCTCGGCTATGACAAGCATACCCGTTAGAAACACGGGTGGCTCGGGCTGAGGTGGCTTAGAATAAAGATCGGAGAGTGGGGCTTCTCCAACCCTTTTGTCCCTTATGGCTAGAGATGTCCGAGTGGGACAGTGTCCGGCGTAGTGGCCGAACCCCTGGCAGCGATAACACTGCTGTCGTGACCCACTACGCTCCCTGATAAGTGGGTCCCTACCCTTATCCTCCTGACGGACAGGGGGTGTAGGCAATGGGGCTCTCGTGGGTGGGAGAAGAGGATCCACTATGATGGGGAGAGGGCTTGGGGACTCCGTTGATGGGGCCGGGTTAAGACTACCGACGATGACCTCCTTAGGCTCGGGTTGGAGTACATCACTAGGAGTACGTGTCCTATCCACCCCATCCAACCGGTCCAAAATCATTTGCATAAGTTTGGCAACGGAGTGGGTTGGAATAGGGATATCATGGTGGACTCGCCCGTAGTCAACCGTCCTAGGATTGGGTCTTGGCTCATCTACGTGTGGGACTCTTTGCCTCCGACTAGAACTCACTTGGTTGGAAGTGATTGGGTGGGGCCGGTTGGAGGTGACCGGTTGGGGCACGTAGACCTTCCTAAGCTCTCTCTTCATGTCCCACTATGACTCGATGGGCCATTGCCCCCTAACCTCTCTCATTCTTTCGATGTAATCCCACTTTTCGGCAGCCTCATGAAGAAGCCGCTCTTTGGAGAAAGAGAATTGCATTGCCCCGGACATAGTATAACAATCAAAGTAGGTGTCCATGGTGGCCTCCCACTTGAAGTAGGTGCCCGGGTCATTGGAGCCAAAAAAATCTGAGGCTTCAGGCCTACAGAAGCGGAGAGAATGGTTTCCAAGCCCATGGGTGGGCCAACGGTCATATCGCCCGAGTGATTGGGACTCCATGAGAAACTGGGGAACTACATGTTAGACATGCCGACACTTGGACAAGACCGACTGACTCTTACACACGAACTAGAAGACACCGACTAATGCAAACACTCACTAAAGGATGCACTTAGACCTAACCAATATCCAGTACGTGGCGGAGATAAGCGACCCGAAGATCACTCGCGCAAGTACGCTACCTTCCCGATAGGCATAACCTAATGTTCGGGCAACGCCTTTTAATATACCGAGCTATTGGGTGAAATGTAATTTGAAACACTCTTTTTTTTGTTTTGAAATTAATGATGATCCTAGACAAGACTTAGACCATGATGCATGCAAGACTTATGCAATGACTACCCTAGACTCGACTCGCTCTGATACCAAACTGATGCGGGACGGACACGGGAGACGACACTATATGGTGCCACCCTCGGACTCTAGATGAAGACACGGCCAGCAACACACACCAGGGAGACACTAAGCCCGACACTACGAGATCCTAGTGGCGAAACGTCGCTAACAGAAGTGGAAGCTCACTCGTCGTCCCAAGGGACGGAAAGCGCGGACCGTGCGCGGTTAAGGAACCGGCGGAGGTCAAGGGTAGTCCGACTCAACTTCCGGACTCGGATCGAGTTGCGGGACGGGTCACTCTCGCTCTCACAGCGGTGACATGGGCACACGGGCTAGTACCTACACTCTCGGCAGCGGCAAAAGACCGTATACTAGCTAAGCAAATGAATGCCAAGAGGTTCGGATCATTACCTCCACGCACCCGGCGTGGCGAAGACAACCCCGGCCGAATTACGGACTCCCGGTTAACATTGATTACAGCAATACACTAAGTCGACCCACTCCACGCAGGGAGGTAAAAGGTCACATGTGGGGTCCGGGATGTGAGCGACGTCACGCGGTTCGGGGAAGAGCGGAGAAGACGCGGAGCGCGCGGGCTCCTCTTTTGTTTTGATGTTTGTTTGCTGCAACACAGAAATAAGAGAAGAGAGAGAAGGGGCCACCACGGGAGATTGCTCCGGCGGGGCGAGCGGGACAAGTGTGATATAGCAAGATATGGGGGTTAAACGGCCATAGCGGGAAGTGACTCACCGCGGCCTCGGGGGGACGGGAATGGTGCAGAAATTAAATAACAAGAATTGAAACGGCCATTGGGGAAGTGACTCGCCGCGGCCTCGAGAATATGAGCAGATAATAAGATGACAGAATATGAAGAGAATACAAAGAGCGGGAATTTAAACGGCCATTGGGGAAGTGACTCGCCGCGGCCTCGAGAACATAAACAGATAAGAATATAACATAAAAAAACGTGAATTTAAACGGCCATTGGGGAAGTGACTCGCCGCGGCCTCGGGAATATGAGCAGAATATAACAGAATATAAAGAGAATATAAGAACGGAAATTTAAACGGCCATTGGGGAAGTGACTCGCCGCGGCCTCGAAAATAAGATGTGATCGCCAGGGGCCGAAAGACCCCAAAATAAGAAAGTGATCGCGCCTACCTCAAGAGCGGGAGATGGCGGGTTGCTTCTTCCTCTCCTCCGGCCGGCCGACGGAGAGGGCTTTCCTCGGCTACCCTTGCAAAACAACGACAAACAAATGACAAGTGGATTAGAAAGATGGAGGTGTAGTATTCAAATCCTTGCGATAAAAATAATGAAATGATGGCAAGACACACACCTGGTTGGTGTTATCTTTTAAACCCCTCTCGGACTCGAGTAGGAGGAAAATGAGATGATGGATGTAAGAAGTGTATAAGAAAAGGCGCCCTTATGAAGGGGGATAGGGGATGCAAGATGATGAATGCAAAAGAACTACGAAGAAAAGGAAAGAATTGGCTTATTGGATGTGCCGATGGTGAAATCCGGCGGAGCTCCGGCAGCGTGGGGACGACGTGGAAGCGCGGTGGATGAAGACGACCTTCCTCTCGCGAGCGTGAGCACCCGAGAAGCCGGCAGAACCTCCACCTACAAAAGAACCCACGGGTTAGAAAATGACTCCGTAGCCTCTGGGCTCCGGCAGCCTATCGGATCACTTCGAAGCTCTCCCAGAACTGAGGGGGTGGGCCTCTATTTATAGAGCTACGGAGGGTGGAGGCGTCCAGGACCCTGGACACCTCCATCAGGGCCGAATTAATATTTTATTCTATTTTTATTAATTTTTTTGGAATACTTTTGTGGAGGCGTCCAGGGCCCCGGACGCCTCAAACAGGTCCACCGAAAACCGACGACGGCCGCACGCGGTTTGCACAACGCGTGGTTTTGTGAGCGGCGCCTCGTGATTCAGAAATGGGCGCGTCCAGCTGACTGGACGTCTTCAAAATTTGGATTTTTTCACACACGACAAACCGTCGTTCGGTGGCCGGCGCCCGTGAGAGAGTTGATGGAGGCGTCCAGGGGCCTGGACGCCTCCAAAATATATATTATTTTTTATTTTTCTTTTGTCTTTTATGCCAAGGCTGGCATTTTAATTTTTTATATTTGTTTTTATGGAGGCGTCCAGGGGCCTGGACGCCTCCATTAATATGTATATATTTTTATTTTTTTTTATTTTTTATGCCAACTGGCATTTTACACATATTTTTTATTTTTGTTTTTATGGAGGCGTCCAGGGCCTGGACGCCTCCATTAATATATATATTTTTTATTTGGTTTGGGCCCTGAGAAAATAAATAAATTAAATTAAAAACATGGGGGCGTCCAGGGGCCTGGACGCCCCCATTAAGACCCACCCGGGTCCTAGCCAGCGACCGCCCGGCAGACATCCTTCTTGGTTCCGGAACCTCCTGATGCGTTCGACTGGTGTTGATGCTGTCCGACTGCCGTGACGGGACGATTCCGAATGCCGAAAAAGGCAGAAGAAGACCCAAGAAAAGGAAGCACTCGAGTGATTCAAAATGCGTAAGCCGTTGCGGGGCGTCGTATAGTAATATGAGACTTTCTCAGGAGGCGTCAAGAATGGCGTGTCTACAGCTGCCCCGCCTTGGCGTCTGCTTTGCAAGGGAGCGACACGTAGTGGAATGGTATCGAAGTGGAGTGAAATGAAGTGGGAGCGGACTGATAAGTTGATGCCAAGGTGTGATGAGACACGCTTTTGACGTTACTGTTTGGAATCTTTCCTGAAGTTTCAATGAGGCGACCTTGAAGAAGGTCTTTCAAATATTGACGATTGCTTGGACGGAGATCAAATAAGGGAGGGTGAGATGTGCGCTCAGGCACGAAACAAAAGAGACCAACTTCTCGGTGTGGAAGTACCTGGGTCATAAACCGGAGGTTTCACCTTTGGGGAGCGGTTACCAGCCAATGTGGAAGTGCTGCGGCCAAGGTGGGTCAAACAAGGTCAAAAGTAAAGGAATATCTGAGGGTCTGTCCAAACAAGGGTCTCCTTTGGAAGAGCAGCGTAGGGCTGTCTCAAGGAAACTCAGTATTTCATTCGGAGTGGAATATCTCATATTTGTAGGAATTGAAGCACAACGGCCTTCGCAATCGAATCACTTGAATGATCTTCCGCAATAAATCAAAGTCCTATATGAATGCATGCTGGGTTAAAATAAAAATTTAAAACAAACTAAAATAGAAAATAGCCAAGGATAATATTGTCAACTTGTTAAGAACGGGTCAGGATACCGATCCGGTGAGCCGACACTGGGCTGGGGCCCGTTTATCCGCGCACCAACTCACTGAATGGAACCGTCGTCCCCATGCTACCACAAGTTAACGGCCTATCCGTACAACCCAAATTCTCCGGGATCATCACGTTTTTGTTGAAGGGGAACTCAAATCTCAGATTCGTTCGGGCCGCAAGGTCCTTGACATATTCTAGTAGCGTAGGTATCGTATACTATGATGCATGACATGGTGGGACCAACCATTGAAAGGTGGGACAGGAGACTGGACAAAGACGTCCGTTAGTAAAACCTGCACAGACTAGCAAAGGTTAGCAACATCAGAAAGTAGCAGAATCACAGCAGAATCGCACCACAATGGAAGGAGATCTAGCCAAAATCCTGACATTGACCGCTGATGTGACATGTTCTGTCCTGTAGCGATCTTCCCTTCCTATAAGAACTCCCCTTAGGCTAGTTCATTCAAATGCACCAAGGTGGGTTTTGGAAGCTCAGGAGAGGAAGGAGAGGAGAATCTAGAGATTTCAGGATGGAAGGAGAGTCTTCCCGCGTTATGAAGAGGAGCAGGCCTAGCAGCGAGATCAGGCGACTCTCCGACCTCGAGGGTCATCTGAGTGGGACGATCTTGTCGCATATGGTAAGCTGATTCATTTCAAATTTTTCATGTGAACCTTCTTCTTACTTCCTTCATTTCTTCTTTCTTTCCTCTTCCAGCCATATCCACTCTTCCCAGGCCCGAGGAAGTTTTCCAAACTGCCATGGCTTTCAAAGCTAACTTCCAATATCTCCATTGGCATGAGGGCCATACTCTCGAAGTGGCATCTGCAGGGGCTCCTTATTCACGCCAAGCATTACGAGAAGATTCGTATGGACTGGGCGGCTATGGGCGCACTAGTGGAGATCTGGCATCCCCAGACCCACACTTTTATCTTCCCGACCTTCGAGGTTACCATCCTCCTCGAGGAGGTGGAACTTCTGCTCGGATTGAAGAAATTCAAGAGTGACGGGAAGGTGAAGGCTATGCGGATGCTGACACGGGGGACTTCCGAAAGCGTTCTTGGGAGCTTCATGCCGCCCAACGCAGCCAGAAAGGTCCGTACTCAAAAGGGGATCGATCTCCAAAAGCTTGCGGAGTGGGTCATGGACGCCCTGAGAGGGTCACCAGACGATGACTATTTGGAGGGAATCATGAAGGGGTTCACTATCTGTCTGGCGGGTGCTCTCTTGTTTCCTCATACCGACAACATAGTGGAGGAGGATCAACTAAGTGCCATTCGCGGGATCTGGAGTGGAAAGAGGGTGGGACCCGCCGTCCTTGCCTATCTTTACAGCGGCCTTACTGCCTCGAGCATGGGTAAGCCTCCTTTTGGTTGCGCACTTGTCTTGAATTGCTGGCTTGATTTGCACTTCAAATTCGACCACCGCGAGGGAATGCCAACTGCTTCGAAGCTCTTCCAACAAAGCCCGCTTCACCACATAGCCGACGTGTTAGGCTTCGGTGGTACTGTAGTGAACCGCGTTCCGTGGCTGAAGAAACGTGAAGACTGGCGGTCTCACTTCCGCACCGTGACACAAGGCTTCTTTACTTGCGCACCGGCATGTTTGCTTTCGCTAGATCTCCTCATGAGGCCTTCTCCCGAAGTTGATCTTCAACTGATCGGCGCGACCGAGTTCGTCCTTTATAATGCGCATCGGTGCTGCCTCCAGATTGGCATCCCACGCCATTCGTTCCCGCCACCGACTGGCATCGTTCCTTTGAAGAAGAGGGAGTTGGACACTGAAGCGGACGCGAAGGAAGCGAAGGCCATTAAAGCTCCCTGGAAGACAAGTGTTGCGGGAAAGGCCTTAGCGCACGTGGTGGAAGAATGCGAGCCGTGGAGGGCTTATGTAACCGAACTGGGGAAGTTAAGGCCTAAGGCGCCTAAACCCCTGATGTAGCTCATTCTGCTTTCTGATGGAATAAAATCTGGCATTGATATTTTGGGACCCCCGTCCACTTAATTATTATTATCTTTTTTGTGGTTTTTCTTTTTCTTTGTGTTTTTCTTTTTTTTGTTTGGATTATATACATACTCTTATCCTTTTTTACTTTTATTATATATACATACTTTTTTTGAAAAAATTTTTATTACAGGGGCGTCCAGGGGCCTGGACGCCCCTAATTTTTATTTTTTGTTTTATTTGATTTTTTATTTTGGGGGCGTCCAGGGTCCTGGACGCCCCAACTTTTATTTATTATTTTTTTTGTTTTGGGGGCGTCCAGGCGCCTGGACGCCCCAAAATTTTTGAATTTTGAAAGAAAATAAAAATTGTGGGGGCGTCCAGGCGCCTGGACGCCCCAATGAAGGTAGCTTCTATATATAAGGGCTGCCCCCCCCCCCTTTTGCTCATTTACTGTTCATTCTGACGACCTAGTCACCCTAGACGACCCATTCTTAGTCCCAATGGAGCGAGGAGGATCGAGCCAGGGTCCAGAGAAGCGGAAACGACTGGCTCGTCGTGCGAGGAGGTTGAGGGATGATGCCGAGGAGGCTGCTGCGGCGGAGGAGATTGCCGCGGGTGAGGAGGCTCTTCCTTTGGCCTTGGAGGCTGCAGTGGACGCTGGCGACGCGGGAGAGGACGAGCACGATCCGGTAAGCCCCTCGGAACTCTCACTCTGTGGTTCAATAGGCTAAACGGACGGGTGAGAGGCTGTGAGAGAAGGCCGGGGAGTGAGGGAAAGGAGGCGTCCAGGGCCCTGGACGCCTCCACATTTTCTTTTTTTTTATTATTTTTTATTTATTTACGAACATAATAGAAATATAATTAAAAATAAGGAGGCGTCCAGGGCCTGGGACGCCTCCATGATAATATATATATTATTAATATATTTTTTGTTTTGGTTTTGGGGTTTTTCTAAAAATAAAAGAAAATAAAGGAAATGGAAAGGAGGCGTCCAGGGGCCTGGACGCCTCCACAAAAAATAAATATTTTAAAAAGAAAAATAAATAAAATGAATAAGTAGTATATACAGTGTTATTGTTTATTATTATTCATGATGCTGATGTGTTCTCTGTTGGTTTTGTGGTGTGCAGGGCGTGATGAAGGGCCGGATCAGCTGGTCCCTGGTGGTGGCAGCATACCGCGGGCTGCCGGACTTCCAGAGGGCGCGTGTGGACGCCATGGGCTTTGGAGCTTTCCTTAGGATCGAGCCCTTTCGGCTCGACCTTCCTCTTATCCAGGCATTGAGGGAGCGGTGGCACGCGCCGAGCCGGGCGTTTCTGATGCCCTGGGGGCACATGGTGCCGACACTTGAGGACGTGGCTCGGATCACCGGGCTACGAGTTGACGGAGAGGCAGTCAGCGGGGTCACCTACCCCGACTACCGAGAGAGTGCCCTGGACCTGCTGTGGTTAGAGACGAGCGTGACTGATAGAGACAGCAGGGTAGTTGGCCGAGTGGAGATCATGGAGGCGCTCGGATTCGTCGACCCGCGCCAGCGGGTTAGCGAGACTGGAGCGGAGTTCTTGGCTCGACTGGAGGGGGATGCTCGTGCAGCTTTCACCCAGGATCCGAGCGAGAGGGAGCTGGTGGATCTAGACCTTCGGAGGTTTCTTTTCTTCTTCCTGGGCCGCCTTCTGCTGGGGACGAAGGGGGATGGCATCCACTGCCGTTTCCTCGGGATCTTGGCGGATCTGGACAGAGTGGGACACTACGCGTGGGGAGCGGCTCTGCTTGCCCATTTGATTGCTGATCTCTCCCAGACTTCGGAGAAGGAGACGACAGTCAGCGGCTTCGCACCTTTCCTCCAGGTACACAATTTATTTATGCATTTCACAGTTAAATATGCAATTATTGTACTAATGATGTATGATGGATGCAGGTGTGGAGCTATTACTATTTCCCGATGGGGAGGGCTAGGCATGGGAACAGGAGGGCCGTGCCTCTGGCGCGGCGGTGGAGGCCGGTCGTGGTTGCAGCACCCCACGGCTACCAGCTGGCGTCGCTTCGTCGGGAGCTGAGCGAGTATCCCGAGGCCATGGTATGATGCGTATGATTTTTTTGTGTTTATGCATGTGACTGAATGGTAACTAACATGATGTATGTATGGTGATGCAGGTGGTGTGGAGACCCTACCTGGGCATGGGCGACGCTGGCCAGCCTTGGGTTGTAGCGGGTCTTCCTCGTTTCAGGCGGGACGTGTGGGTCCATTGCCTGAACGAGATCGAGCCGCTTCGGCTGAGGCTGGTTATGAGGACGTTGGGGCTAGCCCAGGAGTGGGTTGATGTAGAAGAGCCGGCCCGCATTGGGCGGAAGACCAAGGGGAAGGCGAAGGTTGTGGACTGGCGTACGCGCTTCCCAGCACAGTACCAGGACTGGCAGCAGGGCGGGGTCCCAGTGGTGTCCCATGTACAGGACAGTACTGATTACCTGAGACGGTACCGGGCTACGTATGGGGACCGCCTCTTCCTTGGTGGTATGGCAGGGGTAAGTGAAATGAGAATGCTTCACTCTTTTATATGTATATGCATGTGGTACTAACTTACGTGCAATGCAGGATGCTCGTGATACCATGATCGCCGACCTGCGGGCCCAGTTGGCGGACGCCAGGCGACAGTTGGTGGCCATCCGACAGGAGTTGGAGATCCTGGTGAGTTTATGCGATGCATTTTTTGTGACCTGGATTTTTGATACTTGGCCTCTAACTGTCGTTCGCTCTGTGTTTCAGCGGGCCCACCAGACAGCGGCAGCCGGGATGGCTGGTGGAGCGGGTTCCAGTTCGCGGGGCCCTCCTCCGGAGGTTTCTGCCCTCCAGGAGCAGCTGGCGTATGCGGTGGCTCGGGCTGAGGAGGCCGAGCGTGACCGCGAGGCTCGAGTGAGTGCTTGCCTGACCTTGACTCTCTTCTGGCTACTTTCCTTCTATCACTGTTGTTCTCTTATGGTGCATGCGTGCTTTGACAGGTGGCCGAGATTCGGGAGGCCCTGGCGCGTGCTGTTCGTGCCGAGCAGGAGCGCGACGCTCGGGTGGCGGAGCGTGACGCCCGGATTGCGGAGCGTGACGCCCGGATTGTGGAGCTGGAGGAGGAGCGTCGACGGGAGGCTGAGGAGCTCCCTCGTGACGTGCTGGATCTGCGGATCGCCCTCGAGCTGTCGAGGAGGGAGGCGATGAGAGAGAGAGAGGAGAGGGAGAGAGAGAGGGAGGAGCGACAGCGGGATCAGACCGAGAGGAGGGCTCTGGAGGCCCAGCTGCTGGAGCTCCGACTGAGTCTCGGCACGGCGGAGGGGAGGCTTCGGGAGAGCGAGGAGCGGTACCAGAGGGCGAAGGAACGCGGGGCGCGACTTCGTCAGTCTGGTTCTTTTTCCATGGGCAGCTATCTGGTCTCTTCGGCCGAGGAGCGTCGTCGCGCCTTCGAGGCTGGAGTGCCACCGCAGGGCGAGGCGAGCACGGCTTCTCAGGGTTCGCAGAGGCCCCCTAGGGATCCCCGGCAGAGGAGGGAGGAGAGAGATGACCAGGAGGGTGATGGTGAGAGTTAGAGAGTTGCTTGTACACGTCACCCTTCTCACTGTATGATGTACTTTCGGCTATTATATGAAATGAAAATGGCTTTCTTGTGTTGTGTGTACTTTTCTCTCTCCCACACTTTCTTCTTTGCACTGAGTTGTCCTTCGAGGCACGCTCCACGAGACCTTGCCCTGAACAGCGGGGAACTACGCTTTGCACGGGGGGATTCTGTTTCCTTTCTCCTCCTTTTGGGCGCGTCCAGGCGCGAGGACGCGTCTTAGTCCTTGAATTCAAATTTAAAGCGTCGGGTGGCCTTTCTTCTCCCGTGCCTTACCCGCAAACGAGCCCGCCTTCCGCCGAAACTCGCTTGCCCCTTTTTCGTCTTCCTCCTCTTTTGATTGATGGAGTTCGGTGGGCCCGATCATGGTGAAGGTGGAGAGGGGCGAGGAACTCCTCGCCCGAGGAGGGACGCGCCAGAGCACGGAACGGCGTCCATGGAGGAGGAAGGGCCGCTTCGGGCCCCCGAGGGACCCGAGGGGCCCGATGGCGCGGGAGGAGGTGAACACGGCTCGGTGAGTGCTTGGTTTTCTCCCTCTTTGATCCATTTTGAGTTTTGAAGCAGCCGTGCGAAGGGGGAAAGGGTTCGGCTAGTGTCGCACTTAAATGATGGACGCGTCCTAGACAGGGGACGCGTTATTTTTGACTGATGTGGGACCCCTTTCTTGGTGCAGGACATGGCAAGGACCCTGGGCCTGGCCGATGAGTGGGCGAGCGCGGACGAGCCGAGCCGCGTCAGGAGGGAGAGTCGCGGCAAGGCGAGGCTCGAGGACTGGCCCGTACGTCTCCCTGGACAGCAAGGGGGTGTACTGGTGCAGGACAGTGCCGACTTCCTGCGGCGGCAGAGAGAGAGTTACGCGGGGCTTCCCCAAGCTGGGGACACGCGTGGCATCGGCGGCTCGCGCGCCCAACTGTCAGAGACTAGGCGGCAGCTGGCCGTCGCTCAACATGAGCTGTCGCTCCTGGTAAGTTACGTGCCGCACTTTTAACTTCAGATTTTGGAGTTTCACTGACGGCCGTTGTTTATTTTGTTCCAGCGTGCCCAGCAGACAGCGACAGTGGGAGTGGCTGGCGGCATCTTCCAGTTCCTCGACCCCTTTTCTCGAGATTGCCTCCATCCGGGAGCAACTTGCCGGTGCGGTGGCCCGCGTGACCCGGGCGGAAGAGGAGCGTGATGCCTGGGTGGCGACTGTAGCGGAGCTGCGACATCGCGGTGAGGAGAGACCTTCTCCAGACATCTGGAGTTAAGGGTTCTTCTGCAGATGATGAGGAGAGAGGCAGAGAGAGAGAAAGTCGAGAGAAGGTCCGAGCGACAGCGGGATCTGACCGAGAGGAGGGCCTTGGAGGCCCAAGTGAGGGAGCTCCAGCTGGGCCTTCAGGCCGTCGTGCAGAGGCTAGGAGGGATGGAGACGCGCTACGAGAGAGCGCGAGAGTTCGGGGAGCGACTCCGCCAGTCCGGTCGCTTTGCCGCTAGTGGCTTCTTCGCCACGCCAGGGGAGGAGCAGCGAGTCACTGCTGCGGAGCAGGCGCCAAGAGGCGAGGCAGGTGCTACTGCACGGGGATCCCGGAGGCTTCTGAGGGACCCTCACCTCGGGGGAGAGAGGAGAGTGCCCAGAGAGATGAGTGATGGTGAGGATTGGCGAGCTAGTGGACCCGCCACCTCTCTATGATTGTAGTGTTTGTGACAGCTTATGTAGAATTATGAATGGAGTGATTTGATTTTCTGCTGTTTATTTATTCTCTTGTGCGTTCCTTCTTCCCTACACTTCTCTCCTTTGCACTGTTCCCATGTGATGGGTCTGCCGAGACTCACGCCGAGCGGAGAATCGCGTCTTGTTGTGACCATTTTCCACGCGAATCTGCCGTCGAAGTCAATAATGACGGCCCTAGCCCCTTTTCCCGGATGTTGTGTCAAATTTTACGGACGTCCTCCAAAACATGATAGGGTATCCCTAGACAACATAGGGGCTAGTCGTCATATTCTTCGTCCAGTCAATCACCCTGTGCGAGCGGTGAAGCGACACACGGGACCGCATGGCAGGTGCCTCATTGCGAGGGCTATCATTAACAGGTGATGGAGGCAATCTTGGCCCGCACTCCTTCCATTTCTATAAATTCTTGTCCCTTTTATCTTCCCAGGTATATCGAGGGCTAACTCGAGGAGCACAAGTTCTCACGGGAGAGGAGGAGTTCAAAATTCTGAGAGTTGGATGGAGGGCGAATCTTCCCCTTCCTCGAAGAGAAGCAGGTCCAGTGGTAGTAGTTCCAGGAGGCTTTCGGACCTCGAAGGGCACTTCAGTGAAAGGGCTCAATCACAACTCGTAAGCCAAGTTTTCCTGCCCTTTTTTTCATTCTTTCTTCCTTTCTTCTGACCAAACCTCACCCCCATTCCTTGTATGTGTAGGTTGTGATGAAATCACAAATCTTATGGGAGTTGGTAGTAGCAGCGTACAGAGGCCTCCCAGATTTTCAGAAGGCGAGGCTAGACGTGATGGGATTTGGTACCTTCCTTCGGATCGAGCCGATCCAGCTCGACCTGGTCCTGATCCAAGTCTTGTGTGAGAGATGGGACCCAGTGAGTCGGGCATTCCTGATGCCGTGGGGGCACATGGTGCCCAGCTTGGAGGATGTGGTCCGGATCACAAGCCTGAAGGTAGAGGGCGAGGCAGTGACCGGAGTCACTTAGGCGGACTACAGAGAAGGTGCCCAGAAGTTACTGGGTTTGGACCTAGATGGTCGAAAAAACAGGTCGGTAGCTAGGGCGTCCCTCATGGATGCATTAGGGCTCACCGACACTCGTCGGCGGGACGATGAATCCTCAGAAGAGTTCATGGAAAGGATGGAAATAGGATGCCGTGCCGTGTACTGCACAGATTTCGGCGACTGGGAAAGATGCAATATAGATTTGAGGAGATTTCTCCTCTTCCTTTTGGGGAGATTGGTACTGAGCTCGAAAGGGGACGGTATCCAATGTTGCTTCCTGGAGCTGCTATCAGACCTTGAAAGAGTAGGGTATTATGCCTGGGGAGCCGCCATGCTGGCACACTTGTTTGCAGGCCTATTCCAAGAAACGGATCGTGAGATGACTGTGAGTGGTTTCACACCATTCATCCAGGTATTTTTTCAGTTTTGCTTATTTTGTATTTTTTTGTGTTTTTGCAAAGTATTGATGACCTGTGCCGAGCAGCTATGGAGCTATTATTACCTCCCTATGGGGAGAGCTCGGCATTGGCGACCCGTGGTGGTGCCGTTAGCCAGGCGGTGGGAGCCCATCCTGAGTGCGGCACCTCGAACCTACCAACTGATGGTGCTAAGGCGGGAGCTACAGGAGTTCCCTGCAGCGATGGTAAACTGGAGGCCCTACTCAGACATGGTCGATGCCGACCAGCCGTGGGTTCTAGCAAGTCGTGCCCAGTTCGGACGGGAACTGTGGATGCACTGCCTGAATGAAATCGAGCCGCTTCGGCTACGATTAGTTATGAGGACTTTAGGACTGGCTCAATAATGGGTGGATTCAGCTGCGCCACCTCGTGTCGGGAGAAAGACGCGGGTACCGGCGACCTGCATTGACTGGCGCGTGCGATTCTCCGAACAGTATGAGGACTGGCAACGGAGTGGCACGATTGTAGAATCACAGGCGCGGGATAGCGAGGACTACTTGCGTCTATATAGGACAAAGTACGCAGAACGGTTCCAACCCCGGGGACTTGTGGAGGTAGGTTTCCCCTTTTCTCTTCTCTTCTCTTCTTTCTCCTTTTCTTGGTTTTCTGGTGAAAATGCTGACTTGTAAGGCTGCAGGATGTCCGGGATGCCATGATAGCGACTTTACAAACTCGCTTGGCACAGATGGAGCAACGGTTGGGCGATGCCCGCGGAGCTACGAGCGCCTTGGTAGGTGTACAGTGCGCGTTCGTAATTAAACCCTCAGATTCCTGATGTTGGCTGCTAATTCACATAGTCGTAGCATGCCCAGATTGGCGCGGCCTCCCCAGCGATGGGAGTAGGTGGTGCCTCTTCCAGCTTGTGGATTCCCACCTCAGAACTTGACTTGCTTCATGAGCAACTTGCTCACGCCACGCAGCGTGCTGCGGAGGCAGAAGGGATGCTCTCTATACAGGTAAGAGTCTCAGTGTTGAGTTCTCCTTGTTTATGCCTTATCGTGTATCTAAGATGGTACACTTGGCAGGAAAAGGAGACGGAAGAAGCGCTTGGCCAAGCCGCGCAGAAGGAGGCTAGGATAGCAGAACTGGAGAGGGAACTGCGGCGTCATCCTGATGACGACTCCTCTAGGGATGCCGTGGAACTGAGGATCACTCTCCAGTTGGAGAGGGAAGACCGTGAGAGAGAACGTGCAGAGAGAGAAAGAGACGCGGAGAGAGAAAGAGCCAACAGATTGACTGAAAGAGAGGAATAAAGGGCCATGGAGGCCCAACTATTCGAACTCCGAATCAGCCTTGGTCTTGCTGAACAGTGGCTGAGAGATGGTGAGGAGCGCTACCGAAGAGCACGAGAGCGTGGCTTTCGTGTTGGTAGCTTCTCTGCTGCTTCCGTGGATCAACGCCGGGATGTGGGAATAGAAAGGGGAGTACAGAGCAGTAGGAGTACCGCTTTTCGTAGTTGGGTAGCACCTTTGAGAGTGTTTTGCCCGGAGAGTAGTGGTACGAGTAATGCAGAGAGAGAGGGCGCAACTTGATGTAATTTTTTTAGTTTTTGGAATAAAATACAAGGTTCGGTTTGTTTGGTTTTCACCTTTACTTCTGTTGCCTGAATCCCTGCACACATCACTGAAACAAACAAATCAGAATTTCTGTTCTGACTTGGCCCCTTGCTCAATAAGCAAATGGTCACTGTGACTGTCCTTGATAACTGGTCAAGGGGCCAAGCCTTTATTTTAACGAAGGCAAGGGAAAGAAGTGGTGATGATAAATGTGACAGGCAAGCACACGAATGCAAGCGGTATTAAAAGTGAGATGCTGCACGCAAATGCAATCATGCAAAATTGATTTGTTTTCTTTTTTGTATTTGGCATTTTTTTGTTTTATCATAAAAAGATTTTTTTTGTTTGCAAATATGTGCATTTTCTCTTTTCCATTTTTTTTTGCTTTTATCATTTCGATTTTGTTTCTTGCTAACGTCTGGCAAGCACCCAAATGACACCTAACCTACATGAGAACAGGGGTTTCTTACTAACCTCCCAGGTATCCTAAGTGCACATCTAGGTTGATTTGGGCCTCTAGACCCCTCGAATGATGATCCCGCCGGCTAAGACTTACCCTGATGATAATACCGTCATGCCATGCTTAGGCTCCCAGTTGCTTCCGACCACAGGGATTCACCCAAAAGGTGTTTGAGGTAAAAGATTTGCCCGACCCGGGTCTATTTCCTCACAACTCTAGATGGTATATGATGGAACACCCTGGAACCCTAACGACCAACCGCGCGACGCTGACCCGGAATCAGACGCCGTCGCACCCATAGGTGACGCGCTTGCATTGGCCTAAGCCCGAGGTTAAACAAGAAGACATCAAGGTGGTAAACAGGGGTCTTGACCAGCCAGAAACATAAAGACTCCTTCGCAGCGATAGCTTTTGCTTTTCAAAGTAGGCAACCAAATGTGTATATGTGGACACCGAAAATTTGTACATCCAAATGTCATGCTCGGCCCAGCATCAACGACGGCGCCGAGTGAAGAAACCCCCGGGGAAATCAAGCACAAAAGGCCCCACAGCCCGTGGGCCTCGAAGAAAATCAAATGGGCCACAACTCATGCTCACGATGGGCTCAAAATCGCCCATTTAGCCCTTCAGCGGCACGCCCAGTTGAGGCTTCAACGGCACGCCCCTCCAGCGGCACGCTCCCTTCAGCGGCACACCCTGCCGCGGCCTTCACCGGCACAGCCCCTTTTGGGCGCTCGCCGGCACACCCCTATGGGGGTTCACCGGCACACCCCCAAAGGGGTTTCAACGGCACACCCCCCATGGGGGGTCTTCACCGGCGCACCCCCAGGGGGGGGGGGGGTTCAACGGCACACCCCCCATGGGGGGGGTCTTCAATGGCACGCCCCCTGGGGGGTCTTCGGCGGCACACCCTGCAGGGTCCCCAGCGGCACGCCCTTCCGGCCGTTCAGCGGCACGCCCATCCGGGGTTCCAGCGGTACGCCCTTTCGGCACTACAGCGGCAAGCTTGTTCAGCCCTTCAACGGCACAGCGTGAGGCACTTTCAACGGCCGACGTGAGGCCCATGCCCTACGCATCCTTGGCGCGCAGTGGAGCCGTCTGAAGTGGCAGCCGATCGTTGGGCCACGTGGCCTAGTCCACTGACAGCCAGGACAGGCAGGTCAAACCTCATGATCACGGGCCACTTCCCGCTTCGACGCTCCTGCACGAAGACTCCCGCTGTCCGGGGTATAAAAACCCTCCCCTTCGTTTCGAACAGGAAGAGGAGAGGGAGAAGACAAGAGGCAGACGGGCAGACACACACAGGGAGAAGAAAAGAGAAGAGGAGAGAAGAAGAAGAAGAGGCTCCCTCCCTGCCGGGAGCTTCCTCCGACGACCACCACCACCACCGGAAGGGAGCAAGAGTAAGGGAGAGAGGGTTCGATGTAACGGGGAAAGAGTGAGGGGCGGCTGGCCTCCCTCCTGCCCTCCGTTCTTCCTCTTCCTTTTATATCTTCTTTTCTTTTGTGGGGCCTTTTCCCCTTTCTTGGCCATGGCATCATCTTTGGCATTCTTTTTGGCTATGATATGTACATAGGGCCATGCCCTCTTGATTCACATGAATGAAAATCACCCTCTCCGGGTTTCTCCATGATTTTTGTTGGTGATTTGTGCTAGTCTTCACGGCCTTTGATGGGCTGTTCGTTTTCCCCTCCGTCTCCACATTTCTTCAGCGTTTTTGGGGTCTCCCTGTGAGTATGATCTCTTGCCCACGACCCTTGGCCTCATAGGCTTTCCACCCTCTGCCAGGGCCATCCCTGGGTGCCCACCCGCTTGAGGAGGAAGGGAGACCCTTGCTCTCTCTCCGATCGACCAGCTGCCAATAGGCTACCCCCCCCCCCCCCATGCCTTGAAGCCCTCTCCTCTTCCTTCCTTTGAACAACCTGTAAGACCCTCTCCAGCCCATACACTTAGCAGTTTAATCTCCCAGCGATGCCTCTTCCTGGCCCTTCGCCGGCACACCTGTTTGGTCCCTCAGCGGCACGCCCATGGGGGCTGTCCAGCGGTACACCTCCTCATTTGCCCTCAGCGGCACACCCCCAAGTGCCCTCAGCGGCACACCCCATCTGCCCTCAGCGGCACGCCCCCAGCTGGCCCCAGCGGTACACTCTTCTGGTCTCCAGCGGTACGCCTGCTGGCCAAGCCCGAGCCCGTTGTTTTCCTTCGTGCTTTCCGAGGTTCTTTAAAGGTGTTGCTCCCCCGGGGGCCCACCTCCAATTGTCGGGTTCCGCCACTCCATGTGGGCGCGTTCCCTTCATCTCCCTTACGCCCCGGGTCAAGGGGAGATGCTGCCGAATTTTCGTGAGAAACTAATAAACAATTAAAGAGGCAAAAGGAAGCAATAAACGAATAAGAACAATCATTAATGAAACCTTCCAATTCATCAAATCACTGCCGGCACCACGACGAGAACTGAATCGAACTAATTAACCACCCGGCAGCCCGGGCGTCCGACCCGTAAGAAAAGAGACAGAATCGAACAAAGAGAACGAACAAAGGGAGGAGTTTTATATAAAACCACACGAAAGTTAAGATAAGAAGAAAAGAAAAGCCTTAAAACAAATAATCGAAAACTGATCAAACCTCCACCATCACGCCCTCATTGGCCTTCAGCGGCACGCTCCCTTGGCCTTCAGCGGCACGCTCCCTTGGCCTTCAGCGGTACGCTCCTTTGGCCTTCAGCGGTACGCCCTCATTGGCCTTCAGCGGCACGCTCCCTTGGCCTTCAGCGGTACACCCCTTTCAACCCTTCAGCGGTACACTCCCCCTGAACCCCCCAGCGGCACACTCCTCCTGGCTCTTTCAGCGGTACACTCCTTCCCTTCTCCGGTACACCCTCAGCCAGCGTATAGACTTGAGCCAGCCAACGTACAGACTTCATGATAACCAGTGTATAGACTTTGGGCAGTGTATAGACTTCACACCCCAACGTACAGACTTTATGCTGGGCAATGTATAGACTTTGAGCAGCCAGCGTATAGACTTGAGCCAGCCAACGTACAGACTTCATGATAACCAGTGTATAGACTTTGGGCAGTGTATAGACTTCACACCCCAACGTACAGACTTTATGCTGGGCAATGTATAGACTTTGAGCAGCCAGCGTATAGACTTGAGCCAGCCAACGTACAGACTTCATGATAACCAGTGTATAGACTTTGGGCAGTGTATAGACTTCACACCCCAACGTACAGACTTTATGCTGGGTAATGTATAGACTTTGAGCAGCCAGCGTATAGACTTGAGCCAGCCAACGTACAGACTTCATGATAACCAGTGGATAGACTTTGGACAGTGTATAGACTTCACACCCCAACGTATAGACCTATCCAGTGTACAGACTTTGGGTAGTGTATAGACTTCACACCCCAACGTATAGACCTATCCAGTATACAGACTTTGGGTAGTGTATAGACTTCACACCCCAACGTACAGACTTTATGCTGGGCAATGCATAGACTTTGAGCAGCCAGCGTACAGACCTTGAGCCGCCAACGCACAGACTTGGTGATGGGTGAATAGGCAATGTATAGACTTAGACTTTATATATCACCCCCCCCCCTTACCGACACACCCTCCAGCGGTACACCCTTTTCAGCCCCCCAGCGGTACGCCCTTCTCAGCCCTCAGAGGTACGCCCCTTTGCCACCCAGCGGTACACCCAATACCTCAGCGGTACACCCCCGTTTTCCCCTCCGCCGGCACGCTATATGCATATATATATACAACCTGATAAGGCATTAACAATAGCAAATAAATTAATAAAAATTACGCTAATTGAAGGACTCCGAATGCGCAATATTAATCACAATAAAAGAGGCGGGAGGGGTAATAAAAAGAAAGGAGATAAATAATAAACAAATGACAATAATAAGAATGATCACGAATAAAAAGAAGAAAAATCACCCCGGACAAAGGCACGAACAAACAGTAAACATCGAATCAGAAATCCCAGAAGATATAACTAAGAAAGCCCCAGATAAAAGACGCTAACATCCACACTGCAGCCCTCTCTCTCTCAGGGACCCGAGGCAAAAGGGAATAACGACGCTGCCCTTTCAGGTCAAGCCTGAGTCTTGGGAATTCCCCCGACATGGCCGGGCTTTGATCTAACCTCGAGCCGACACCCTAATCGGACCGGATTTGTTTTCTCGTTCCGGATACCTTCCGAATCTTCACTAAAAATTGTTGCATGCTCGGCAGACATTTGAAGGGATCTACCTCGGTTTTCTCGTTGTGACTATGCCACGGACCTGTGTCCGAATACGAAAAGGTCTACGAGTGGCCGACATGGCCGACAGTTTATGGCCTTAATACAACCTTCAGTGTGATCTATCCTTATCTCTCTCGCATGATTAGTATCATTCTTTTCGGCCGCGGGGCCCCCTAATTTCGGCAATTAATCAAGGGTGTTCCCTCGTATGGGGGATGTAAATGACGTCGTGACCTTCATGGCGCGACGGGATTCGGTCCCGACCCGAACCACACAGTCGTCTGACGAAGTCAGATCGAGCGCACCATGGGCTCTTCGGAGCCCGAATAAATCGTCACCTCGGTGACTGGCACGCCCACGCACTTAATAGACGAACCACCTGCGTCGGCGAATTTTTAGTGCGTCCACAACTCTGGCACGCCCGGTGGGACCGATCCACCCTTCATCTCTTTGCCGAAATTAGGGGCCCCGCGGCCCCCTTCTTGTAATACTAATTGTGCTACTTTCTTAAATGCAGAAAGAGAAAGGCATCATGGAGCCGACAATGGCTGTTGTCTGCAGCCCTGAGGTTGTGGAGAATCATGTGCGAGGCGGCTACCTGGCGGTGCCCCTCACTTTCGGGAGCTTCCCTCCCACCGTGGGCTTCCCCAACTTCTTGGGGGTGGCCTTCGTTGACATCCTCGACGCACGAGCGCCCGAGGAGCCTCAAACCAACGCTCCCGCTCCGGGAGCCGTCGAAGCTGCCGCCGGCCGAGCTGTGGCCGAAGACAACAATAGCGTCCCCACAACGACGCTCAGCTGCAACGTGCACCACGTGCACCACACCACCGGCCCATCCCACCAGGGGTCGACATCCCACCGGAGAAGGCTCCGGAGAAACAACACTAGCATCGGCTCAGGGCATCGCGCCTCCAACTCCGGGAAGTCAATGACCGTCGGGGCCCTCCGAGTCCGCCTAGACGGACAGAGGTCCCAACCCGCGCCGGACCGCACCATCCCTACCATCCCAGTCCGCAACTCCTTCCACGGACTGGAGAAGCTGAAAGAGAGGGCAGTGCCCGCGACCCCAGCCGTGACACAAAAAAGGACGCCGGTTCACAGGCCGGCTAAACTGAAGCAAGTCTGGGTACCTAAGGAGGCCCAGCCCACTGTACTCGCCCAGGCAGGGCCCAGCACTTTCCGCCCCAGGAGGGCCCGACGCGATGACATGGTCGAGGCAGTGACCCCCACTCTCCGACCGGCACCCGTCATTCCGGTGCCGTCCGAGAATGCTCATCACCGTCGCCGAGGGTGCCGGCACAATGCCGCCCGCCCTGCTCTCACGGCCTACTCCCCTCCTGCCGCTATCATCGACGCGCAACCCCAGGCCGCTCTCCCAGACCAGGAGTGGGAAGGGATCGAGCAGGCCATGAGGAACTACCTCCGAGGCCCGGGTAGCACCCCCGCTGGCCGCCAGAGACTACTGGGGGCAATGGCCTCCGCCTTCCAGGAAGAAAGGGGGGACCTGCACCTAGTATGGAGTCGAGGACCAGCCCGGAGGAGCCGCGCCAGTCCCCTGTACGGGAGGAAGCGCCGCCCCGACGGTCGGTCTTCGACAGGCTGACATTCCCAGGAGGACCGTCCCGGAGGGCGTCGAGAAGAAATAAGAATAAGAAATGGCAGACATTCACCTGCAATATGGCAGGAGTTCATGGTCGGTATGGGGCCTTACCCACCGACCCGGAAGAATTGGCCAGAATAGCCGCCAGGCCGGGACCCCTTACCAGAAGAAGAAGAGCGGCAGGCGGCGCGACACCCACAGGAGTCGAAGGGGCCCCACCTGAGGAACCCCTCACGGCCCTCACGGCCAATGTAGTCACCACCGGCGACACGAGTGGCGGACCCTCGACATCATCCGAGGACGCCCCGGCCGAAGAGACGGGGGGCATGCCCAGTCTCCCCACAGCTGACCCAGCAATGCTGCTCATGATGCAACGATTCCAGCAGGAAATCGAATCACTTAAAAAGCAGTTGAATGAGCGAAACACACCACTCCCAATGTCCTGGCAGACCGAGGTCACACCCGAGGTACCCAGGGACAGGGGGCAGTCTTCCGAGGCAGCTCTTCCGTCAACCCTCGATCCTCTCGGGGGCGCGCCCCCGCAGCAAGCACATTGCACAGCGGTGACCCCGCCACATGCTCCGCTTTCACAAGGGTCTCCCATGGCCCCCCGAGCGACCGTGGTAGCCACCCCGAGCGCACAGCCCGCTCATTTCTACCCGAGCCCAGTCGACCCGGCGGCAGTCAGCCGGTTGATGCTCGAGCAGATGATAGACATGAAGTTGGCCGAGAGGGGCGATGGGGATCAGACGCCTTTCGACGTCTACCGGGTACCCTACCCGGCTCATTATGCTGCCAGGAAGTTGCCGGCTGGCGTCACCAAGCCGCCGAAATTTGAAAAGTTCAACGGGCAAGGATCTCCCAGGGAACACATTGCCTACTATGTGAACGTCATGGGAGACCTGGCTGCTGATGAGGCCTACCTCCTGAAGTTCTTCGGCTCAACACTCACCGGACTTGCCTTTGAATGGTACTCCGGCTTGTCACCCGGGTCGGTGGCCGATTGGCCCGACATGCAGAAGAAGTTCAAGGAAAGATTCTACGTGGCCGAGAGAGAAGTTACCATGGCTGAACTCTACGCCACAAGGCAGAAGAATGATGAGTCGGCCCTCGACTACATCAAAAGATGGAGGAACCTTAGTATGAGGTGCAAACGCCCCCCGCATCAGGAGGACGCAGTTCAGATCTGCAAGCAAAACTTAAAGAAAGAAATCCTAGAAAGGATGATCGGCACTGAGGTCAAGACATTTGACCGTCTGAACAATGTGGTAGCGGAGATCGAGGCATTCTTGGCCCGATACTCCTCCACCCCAGCCATGTCAAGCCAGAGGGCCAGGCAGGCGGAGAAGAAGCCGGCTCCCCCGGAGGTGCATGCACTAGACTTCCAGGCTTTTGAAAAGCAGAAGGAGAAAGCCAAGGGAGCGGCCAACCCTCCGCCGCCTAGAACCACAGAGCGGCGGGAAGGCCCCTCGCTAAGGGAGAAGATGAGAAACAAGTTATATTCCTTCTCCCGGGACAAGTCCAAGCTCCTGTTTGAATGGGCAACTAGCTACAATAAAATCACACTACCCGAGCCGAAAAGGCCTGGCGACCTGAAGAAGAAGGATGACCCGCGCTTCTGCATGTACCATCGGGTGCTCGGGCATACCATTGAAGACTGCTACGTCTTCAAGGACGTTATTGAGTCCTTAATTAGGGACGGGGAGCTGGACATGGGGGAGCATAAAGTAGACCCCCCGCAGCCACACGAACTGCCCAGCATAGCCTCCTCCGTCAATATGATCTCACTATATCAGGAGTTGCCAGAAGAATGGGCGGAAGCCTGTGCCCGTGCCACTTATGAGACCTTCATCATGGCCCCAGCTCAAGACCAAGAAGGGTGGCAGACTATACCCAGAAAAACTAGAAAGGCGCGCGCCTCTCGACCTACCCCAGGAATTCACTCGAGGGTAGCAGTGCCCCTGCCTGCACCGCCCCCGGCAAACCCGGTTTGCCACGACACGGCCCCTCGGCTGGTCATGAGGCGGCCCACTCACAACAAGAAGAGCTCTGCCCCGTTGCGGATGTACAAGAAGACTAGCCCGCGGTTGAAAGACTCCAGGCTATTATTGACGGGCTTGAAGATTATGAGCAGCCCAAAATCCAGCCCGTCGAGCTAAAACAATATGTTCCCTGGGAGGAGTTCGAGTCACTCGAGCTGGCTCCAGGAACAGAAGCTGATGCAGATAAAGAGCCTCCCCTGTGGGGTGAACCTATTCGGGAGCAGCCATCCGCTGCGGCGGGCAAGAAGAAGAAGAAGAGAAGACCCAGGGGCAAGAGAAAAAGGAGGTCGTCTTCGCCTGCAACACCCTCTCGGCGTTGTTCGACACCGCTCTCTCCCTGGAAGAAAAGAAGAAGAGCCACCCCATGAACCAGCAGAGGTGAGTCAAGCTGAAGCATCCACCTCCCAGCACGCCACCAGGTCAGGGAGGAAGTGGGGGCGTCCTCCTCAGGGCAGCCTCAACATCATGCTCAGGGGGAACAACCATACCAGATACCCGAGCCCTGAGGTCCGAGGCACCGAGATCCCTCCCCCATCAGGTCTCTACCCCGGGGTACCAAGAGCCAAGGCGCCCCGTCATTCGCCGAGTTCCTGTCCGCTCGAGCAGGAAGGCGGGTGCACCCCCAGGGGTCCGCTGCGACCAGTAAAGCAAGCATTCCTCAAGCTCTACCAGCTACAGCTCCTGCCCAGCCAGAAGGAGAATTCAACGGCATCCCAAACCTCGCCGAATTCATGCGAGAAACAGAGGAAGCCCAGCAGGCCCCGCCAGCTCAACAGGCCGCAGCAGAACCCACAAAACAGGCATCCCCTGAGCTGGCACCCCAGCCTCAGGATGAGGGCAGGCGCAGCAAGCCCGAAGAGATGAAATTGCTCAAGGTGCGGGCGGCCGAGCGAATAGTCAGACACCTCAAGAAAATCCCGACCCGGTTCACGGTGTGGGAGATGCTGTCCTTGAACGAAGAAACACGGCAAGCCATCATCGCCGCACTCCAGACGCCAGCACACCTTGAAGCCTGTTTGGCAGAAATACCACCTGAAGTAGCAGTGGCTTTCACAGAAGATGACATGCTCCTACCGACTTGCAGCCATAACAGGCCCCTCTACATGAAAGGGCAGCTGAACGGCCAGCCTATCAACAGGGTCTTGATCGACCCAGGGGCAGCAGTGAATATACTCCCGTACCGGGTATACCAGAAGCACTACTTTGACGTACACCTGGTCGAAGTTAAAAATGTCAAGATTGCCGGCTTTAACCAGAAATGTGAGGTCCCCATGGGGGTCGCAGAGTTCAACTTGACCTTTGACGACTTCACCTCCAAAGTCCAGTTCCACGTCATCAACTCCAACACGTCCTACAAGGCGTTGCTCGGCCGGCCTTGGCTACACCAAAATAGGGTGGTGCCCTCCACCTTGCATCAATGCATCAAGTACCCCTGCGAGGGAAAGGAAGTCAGAATCTTCGCCGACCTCCACCCGTTCGAGGTGTTCGAGTGTCACCTGTCAGATGCTAATCTATACTTAGAGAAGGCGAAGCAAGCTCCTCAAGTCATCCAAGACAAGGGAAAGAAAAAAATGGAATCGGGAGGCTGGTTTCCTCCGCCGCCCCCAGGCTATGTGGCTCCCCCACATGTACCATTTATTGCACAAGAGGAAGGGGTATTTAGGGCAGCCCCTCTCCCTATCTACCCCACACCGGGGGCACCCTGCCTCGAAGACCTGCTAGAAGATGTCAGGGTCCCGCCAGGGATCGTCAAGCCGATAGCGGAAATTGAATGCCAAGCGGCTGAACAACTGAGAACCTTCGAGGTGCCTAACCCCGAGGGGCCGCCCACTATCTTCTATGTGGCCGGGGAGAAGCCAGTCAGGGAAGACGACGATTGCCGGTTCCCTGACGAGTTGCATGACCCGCACGTCCCCATTACGGGACTCCCCACATGACTGACCGGGCAGCCAGAATGGTCAGAAAGCAGAAGATTCCTCCCTACCAGCCCTCCAGCCGGAGGGAAATGTTTGAAAGAATGTGGAACCCACCAAACCTGGATCGACGGTTGCTGAAAATCACCAAGCACCCCGGTCTGGGCTTTTCACTAGAAGATTACTACGAGACTGATGTCATATCGGTCTCAACATGGCCCGGCGACGACCCCGCAGAAGCCACAGATTCGCGGGAAGCCTGTCAAGATGCATATCCTGCGCCCCCAATGCAGGAGGCACAAGACGAGGAGATCTTCCTTTGGAAACCTCCCCGCCGCCGTTGCATAGAGAAGACCCCCTCCTTCTCCGAAGTGTCGACCTCGAAAGGGCACACCGGCGAGACACCTTCGCCCCGGCCGGCCGGCGAAGCGAGGAGCAGCAGCATGGGCCATGCTCCGAATTCCCCTCGATACGACCCCGTCATGTACGCCTTGTACCACAGGCAGCAACGGGAGATCGAGATGCTGAAGAGGCGGCTAGCCGAGTTAACCTCGCTAGTCGCCGACCTGATCCAGGGCTCCCTCCCCCCATGGGGTGGTCGGACGCCTCGGCCCCGGGGCACCAGTCCCAACACTCCCGCTCTGTCAAGGCGGGAGATGAGAGACATGGCAAGCTTGCTGACCGAGCGGCCAACCAGGCAAGGGCTAACACTCCAAGAGAAGCTGCAGAAGCCCTACTCCTTCCCGAGAGAGAAGACCCGGGGCATCTTCGATTGGGCCTGCCATTATGGCAAGGTCTCCCTCCCACGGTCCAAGAGGCCACAAGACACCAGAAGGAGCGGGGACCCACTATTTTGCCCTTACCATCAGATGCTGGGTCACGCCATCGAAGACTGCTATGTCTTCAAAGACATTGCTCAAAGCCTCATTGACAGGGATGAGCTCAGAATGGGGGACTACGTGGTAGCCCCACCACGCCCCCATGTGGCGGACAACCCCAGGACAGGAGCCTACACTATGTCCATCCAACACCAGGCACCCGAAGATGCGGCTACCCCGGCTCCCGCAGGAGCGGTCTATGATGAATACACGGAGGAGCCCGAGATGGACCTATGCCCCTCTGAGCCAGCGGACCTCACGTACCCGGCGGCTACGGCCCAGGAGGAGTGCGAGGTGAATGCAGCCTCCATGCCCAGTCATGATGAACAAGAAGAGGAAGATGGCGTCCTCGAGCCCGTGGACAATGAAGACCAGGACTTCGTCGATCTGTCGCCAGCCCCGCCGGAAATTGAAAATGGCGGCCAGGTCACGATCGACGAATTGATTGAGGTCAACCTTGGTACGGAAGACGACCCCAGGCCAACCTTTCTGAGTGCCCTTATGCCCCTACAGGAGAGAGAACAGTACACAAAGTTGCTGCAAGAATTCCGGGATTGCTTTGCCTGGAATTACAAAGAGATGCCTGGGCTCAGCACCGAAGTGACTCAGCACATACTGGCCATTGACCCCAAGGTGGAACCAGTGAAGCAACCTCCCCGGCGCATGAGGCCGGAGCTAACCAGCCAGATCTGCAAAGAAGTCGACAAGCTCATAAGTGTCGGCTTCGTGGCGGAAAATCAATACACCACATGGCTGGCCAATATTGTGCCAGTGAAAAAGAAGAATGGTCAGATCAGGATTTGCGTGGATTTCCGCGACCTGAATAAAGCCTGCCCGAAAGATGACTTCCCGGTGCCTATCACCGAAGTGATGATTGATGCAACCACTGGCCACGAGGCCCTGTCCTTCATGGATGGGTCGTCCGGCTATAACCAAATTTGGATAGCCGACCACGACCGGGTCCACACAGCTTTCCGGTCACCCAAAGGGATATTTCACTACAAGAGGATGCCCTTCGGCCTCAAGAATGCCGGTGCCACATATCAACGGGCAATGACCAAGATCTTCGACGAGCTGCTGTACGGCAAGGTTGAGTGCTACATTGATGATCTGGTCGTCAAGACGAAGAAAAGAGACGAGCACCTGAGTGACCTCAGGGTCGTCTTCCAAAGGCTCCGGCAGTATGGGCTGAAGATGAATCCCATGAAGTGCGCCTTTGGCGTGTCCAGCGGGAAATTCCTCGGCTTTATTGTCCGGCACAGAGGGATCGAGATCGACCCCCTGAAGATAAAGGCCATCCAGGAGCTGCCTTCTCCGAAGAGTCTGGGAGAGCTGAGGTCCCTGCAGGGGCGTTTAGCTTACATCCGCAGGTTCATCTCCAACCTGTCAGGGCGCTGCCAACCCTTCCACAGACTAATGATGAAGGATGCACCCTTCAGCTGGGGTCACGAATGCCAGCACGCGTTCGACCAGCTAAAGGAGTACTTGAAGACCCCGCCTGTCCTGGGGGCACCTGTCAAAGGCAGACCGCTGATTCTATACATAGCGGCCGCCGAATATTCACTGGGGGCAATGCTCGCCCAGAACAATGATGAGGGAAAAGAGCAGGCTCTCTACTACCTCAGTCGAAGATTGGTGGGTTCAGAGGCTAAGTACACCCCGATTGAGAAGATCTGCCTTGCCTTGGTCTTTGCAGTCAAGAAGATGAGGCACTATATGCTGTCCCATGAAGTCAGCTTGATATCCAGGGCCGACCCCATTAAGCACATCCTTTTCCAGCCCATCCCAAAGGGGCGCCTTGGCAAGTGGGCCGTGCTACTCATGGAGTTCGACATCACCTATGTGCCGCAGAAGGCCGTTAAGGGACAAGCCATCGCGGATTTCTTCGTAGCACATCCCGTGCCCGAAGACTCCCCGTTGGCCACTGAGCTACCTGAAGATGAAACACTAGAGGTAGACCAAATACAACAAGCCCTCTGGCAGCTATACTTCGACGGGGCCTCGAGAACAGAGGCGGCCTCGTCCGGGCGGCCAAGGTACGAGCCGGAGCAGGCATCGTCCTCAAGTCACCAGACGGGGAAGTGATGCACACTTCCTGCTGCATTAGCAAACCCTGCACCAATAATGAAGCAGAATATGAGGCTCTGATCATCGGCCTCCAGGTCGCCCTTCAAATGGAGATCAAGATGCTCCAAGTGTTTGGTGACTCGCTGCTGGTCGTCAAGCAAGTCAAGGGACAGTTCGATGTCCGAAAGCCTGAGCTGCTCCCTTATCACACTAAGGCAAAGCGACTCATGGAGCGGTTCTACCTCCTCGAGATAGGCCATGTCGCCAGAGGGGAGAACGCACAAGCCGACGCATTGGCAAAATTGGCAAGTTCACTGGCGGTGCCTCCAGATGGATCTCTCCATATCCAAGTAATAAACCAACGCCAGATGCCCAGCATGATAGAAGAAGAGCCGGAAGAAGAGGACCTACAGGTCGCTACAGCAGAAGCCGTCAGCCTGCCTGACTGGAGAGCCTCCCTGATGCGGTGGTTCAAACACCAGCAATTACCTGACCGAAGAGAAGAAAAGATCAAGCTAGTCAGAACCAAGGACTCCTATGAGCTCCGAAGCGGAATATTATTCCGGATTGTGGCCGATGCCAAACGGAAGCTACTCCTCCGATGCTTGTCCATTGAAGAAGCTTGGAGGGTTATGAAGGAGGTCCATGCCGGCATAGCTGGCGCACACCAGGCGGGGCCGAAGATGAAAATTGAAATCAAGAAACTTGGCTACTATTGGCCTGCAATGTTCAACGACTGCTGCGAGTACGCTAAGTCGTGTCAGAGATGCCAGGAGTATGCCACTATACCTAGGAGGCCTCCCGTGCAGTTGCACCCCACCGCGCCCAGTTGGCCATTCGCCCAATGGGGAACAGACGTCGTGGGCCCCTTACCCGCATCTTCCACAGGCTGCAAATACATTCTGGCGGTGACCGACTACTTCTCCCGCTGGGCCGAGGCTGTTGCCTTACGGGAGGTCACCAGAGAAATCGTGGCCAGGTTTGTCCTCCGCAATATCATATTCCGGTTCGGCGTGCCCGACCGAATCGTGTCAGACAATGGCAGCCACTTCCGCAACCAGAAGGTCTACCGACTAGCAGAAAAATATAAAATTGATTGGAGGACCTCAACTCCTTACAATCCACAAGCTAATGGGCTGGCCGAAGCTTTCAATAAGACACTCTGCACCCTCCTGGCCAAGACTGTCAACTCTAACAAGAAAGACTGGGAAGAAAAGATGTACGAGGCACTATGGGCATACCGAACCGTATACAAGACCCCAACGGGCTGCTCGCCCTTCTCTCTCGTATACGGCTCGGAAGCGATCGTCCCCGTCGAACTGGAGATACCGTCCCTCAGGGTCGCCATTCAGCATGGGCTTGTCCCCGAAGGGCAGACCAACACCGAGCGAAGGCTCGAAGAACTCTCCAGTCTGGAAGGAAAGCGGCTTCAAGCCCAACAGAATATTCAGGTCTACCAGGCCCGAATTGCGCGCGCCTTTGACAAGCTAGTCAAGGAGCGCGAATTCAAGAAAGGTGACCTTGTCATGGTCAAGGGAAGAAATCTCATGGCGGCTAACCCCAAAGGTAAGTTGAACGAGAACTGGCTCGGGCCCTACGTAATCCAAAAAGTCTACGAAGGCGGAGCCTATGTAATTGTCAACCACCGCAGGGAGGTTCAATTCCCGCCTCTTAATGGAAGGCACTTGAGGCTGTACCACGCTCCGGCGCCCCCATTCAGGTAATAATATTACTCTCCGCCCCATTTTGGGGCGGATTTGCGTGATCAATGTCCGAATGATTTGGCCACCAGCCGGGTTTCCAAAAAGGGGAGAAAGGGATACAAAAAAAGGAAGCAAAAAAAATAGAAAGAAAAAAAAGAAGAAGCAAAAAATTATAGAAAGAGAAAGAGAGAAAGAAAAAGGAAGAGAGAGAAAAGAGTAAAAAAAAAGAGAAGAAGCAAAAAAAAGAGAAAAAAGGGGTAGAAAGAGAAAGAGAGAAGAAGCAAAAAAGAGAAAAAAAAAGTAGAAAGAGAAAGAGAGAAGAAGCTAAAAAAAGGAAAAAAAGTAGAAGGAAAAAAAGGAAGAAGCAAAAAAAAGGAAGAAAAGATATATATAAAAAAAGAAAAAAAAAGAGAGAAAAGAAAAACCAGAAGAGGGGAACGCCCCCCATTTCCAGCCGCCGCCCTGCATCAGCGGGGGGGTACTAAAAGTTGACTAAACAAACTCTTCTCTCCGTCCTCCCCGGGCGGTGAGTATCCCTTTGGCTCGGACCTCCCGTCCGGGTCATTGACTAAACAAACTCTTCTCTCTGTCCTCCCCGGGCGGTGAGTACCCCTTTGGCTCGGACCTCCCGTCTGGGTCATTGACTAAACAAACTCTTCTCTCCGTCCTCCCCGGGCGGTGAGTACCCCTTTGGCCCGGACCTCCCGTCTGAGTCACTGACTAAACAGACCTTTCTATCCGCCACCTCTGAACGGCGAAAAGGGTCTCTGGCCAAGTACCCCTCGCTCGAGACCAGCACGCGCTTCCAATATTGCGGCAAAACCAGGGAGTTGCCCGTTCGGTATGGTGGAGTGGCCCCCGCGTCCTCCCCTTGGGAAGGTGAGCACTCTCCTGTACCCTGACATGGGTCCCTGCCTGGTCCTCCCGAAGCGAATCCCCGCAAAGACTCATACCCTGCCAATGGGTCTCTACGCAAAAAGGGGGGAAGATACAAGCGCAAGAGAAGAGGAAGAAGAAGACAATATGCACGGAAGAGAAAGAAGGGTAAGAAAGCTCCCTCTGGGGCAAACACATACACAAGAACGCGCGAAGCCATAAATGTTTTTCTATATTCAAAAAAAGGGGGTCGGATTACAGGCACTTCGGGGCATACCCCTGTGTTACAAAAAAGGAAGGAAAATAAAGGGAGCCACGCCTAGTCAAGGCCCCTGAAGATGTCTTCGAGTGGCAGAATCCCTACGCAAGGGAAGTTCGTCCGGTCGCGGAGCCGCCCCCTCCGCTCCTCCAGCTGAGTAAGCTCCGCCTCCATGGACTCCACCTCGGCTTGAGCGGCACCGAAGGCTTCTCTTTCTCTCTCGGCCACTTCCTCGTTCACGGCGAGATCAAGCCTAGCTGCAGCGAGGTAGCCCTCTAATTTTATAATTCGGCTCTTCAAAGACGGGACCTTGCCCTCGCTCTCCTCCCAAGCCTCTCTATGGCGCTCCCTGTCGCCTCGCCGTGTTTCCAAGGCTTGCAGATACTCGTCCGCCTGGGCATCCAACGCGGCACGTTCGTCAGGAGCCTGGGTCTCGAGGAAGTCACGGCGCTTGATGTATTTCAATAATAGCAAGACCCGCCGCGACCATTCCCCCAGCGGGCAGCCGAGCACTTGCAGCGCCCCGGTCAGCTGCATCACTATGGTGTGCACCTCCCGATACGACAAAGAGGGATCGGCGAGGAGCATCGCCCGTAGGGTGGTCAGCATATGGCGGACCGGTACTTCCGACGAGGTGTGGCCGACCGAAGGCGGGGCTGGGGGAGCAAATTCCACTGTGCTGTCCACCTCCGCCCACAAGCCGGCATCCACCGTGACGGAAGAAGATGGAAGGGCAAGAGTCAAGTCGCCTGGCTGGCATGGCTCGACAGAGAGTTCTTGGCCAACCACCGCCAAGGAAGTGGCCGAGACCAGCGCTGGAGCATCCGGCGTCTCTATCATCCGCTGCTCCCCTGTCCCCTCTTCCCCGGCTCCGTCTGCTTCGGCCGCTGGCTCGACAGGCGAGGGTGCAGCCGTCTCTACCCTGGCCGAAGGAGGAGCCTCGAGCAGAGCTGGACCCGAGGATGCCATCCACGAACTTCTCTCTCGCGTCTGGGATCCCTCCAGGTGTGCGCGAAGCCCCGTAAATATTCGCCTCAGGAGCGGGTCCTCCATCTGGGCCGGAAGCTTCGGGAAAGGTGGAAGTGGAATCATCAATCGGGGTAGACGCCCCGCTTCCACCAGTGCAGCAAGGCTCGCGGCCCCTAAGTCGGAGACGCGAGCCGGCCCCTCCACCGCGATCGGGGCAATGCTTGGTCTCCGTTTGGCTACGGCCTTTCGGACATGACCGGACGTCTTCTCCGGCCCCGGCGTCGCCTGACCATATGAAGGGAAATCAGTCACTCGCCACCAAGAATAGATCATGCGAGGGCAGGGGGGCGAAAAGGGGTCGTGGAACCCGCACGCTTACCTCAGCCACCGATGTGCCGCTTTCAGGCGCGATCTCCCCCTCCTCCAGAGGCTCTCCCGCCAAGGGCCCCACCGGCACATCCTCCTGAAGGGCCTCAAACAGAAGGGCCAGCCTGCCCATGCCAACAGCAACTTCCGTCGGGCGGTCAACTGGCGCAATTGGAGCAGCCTCTTTCGCGGCCTCCGGCTTGACTGATTCCTGCAAAGAACCGACACAAAAAAACGGCGTCGGTAGGTGACCACCAAGGCAGCCCTACGCCAATAAAAAAAAACACACGCCTACGGCAGCAGCCTCCATCAAGCTGAGCGCATTAGCAAATGAAAAGCCTTAAAGGCCGGTTCGGGCGGCCCGATGCCTCAAGACGCTACCTCGGCGGGAGCCGCCTCGTCGGAAGAATAGTCGTAGTCTACCTCTTCCCCGGACGGAGATCCGACTGCCGTTGGCTCGGCCGGCGCCGGCAAAGGGGCCTCCACCTCGAGCTCGATAACCGGCGCCTCCTCTCGCGGACTGGGTGAGGCTGGCAGCCCAGACTTCGGCCTCTTCCGCACATACAGCTGCGTCACCGGGGGGTGCATTCGGAGGCCGAATAGCCCAGCAACTGCTCCAGCTGCACCTGTCACATAAACGAAAAGACGGGTTACGTCAAACCCTGTCGGCTCCCAAAGAAGGAAAGCATTGAAAAGGGGCGACAAAGACAAATACCCTCTTCGACCTCGACAGACAAAGCCTTCTCCGGAGCCGCAGCCTTGCCCTCACCCGGAATCGGCGCGGGCGCCGTTCCCTCCACGCCGCCCCCAAGGAAGAAACGCATCGTCTCCGCGCGCGGACGCGGGGCCAGCTCAGGCGGGAAACCCACCACGGACGACGTAGGCGACCGCCGAGCCTCACCAGTATCATGACTCGGCCCGGTCCGGGCGGCCTCAAATGCCTCGAAGGACGGGATAGCGGCCGCCGGTAAGGCTACTGTCGTACCCAGGGCTTCCTTGGCCCGCCTTCGCTTGGCCGCCTGTTCCCCGGCCACCCTGGCAGCATCCAACGCCTTCTTTACAGGCGACTCCGCTCGAAGCCTTTCCTTGGCCTGCAGTGAGGGAGCAGGAGCCGCCGCCGAGGCCACCTTTGCTATGACCGCGGCCGCACCCATGACAGGCGCGGACATAGGAGCCGACCCCTCCACATCAGGAGCGGGCGCGAACACGGGCTCTTCCACAAGGGCTGAGACAAAATAATACATTCAAGCGTCAGGGTCCTGCTTCAAGAAAAAAAAGAGAAGACTTAAAAGAGGCGCCGACGGTCGAAGGCACTGACCGGCGGGCGGGCTGGGCTCGGGCCGAGCAACTTCAAATTCCTCGAAGGTTGGGACCCGTAGTGCCGGAGGAACGGCCGTCGGAGCCTTAGCCATTTCCGTCTTCCTCCGCTTTGTGTCCCGCTGCTTAGCCGCCTTGGCGGCATCCACTGCTTTCTTCACGGGGGATTTTGCCCGGGGCCTTTTCGCCGCCTTGGGCATAGGAGCCGCAGTCGGGGCTAGTGGTGCGGCTTCAAAATATGCAGGCTTCTGCACAAGCCGAAGGAGATTCCGGTACGTGGCCATTTGCGTGCTATCGGGGTGGTCTGTCAGAAAGGAAAAGAGAAAGAACAGACACGCACTCATGATTAGCATCCAACTATCTGCAAAGGCCGCAATGATAAGAGACGAAGACAAAAGGAGAAAAAGAGATCAAGTACCATGAGGGCCAGTATACAGCCGCAGGGTGATCGGCCAGTAGCTCAGGGATGGCTCTTTGTCCCGACGCGCCGCCTCTCGAACGAGCCAGCACACATCCTCGATCTTCTGGCACCGGTCCGTAAGGTTGGCCAGATCCGCGTGCTTCTTCGTGGAGAGGTGACAGAAGAGGCTGAAGTGGTCTATGCCCCACCCGTCGGCATAGTAGTACGGGATGTGCAGGCGCTTGCCCAGGACGGAGGCCCTTGATCTTCAATCTTCAGCCCGTTCACCCGGAGAAGGACGTATAGCCACGTGGTGTCCTTATAGTTTTCGGGCTTCCTCTCCTCCCGCCTCATAAACGTGCGGTACGGGCAGGCCGAATCCCTCTCTGGACGCCAGCTCTTGGCAGGAGTCCCCTCTTCCTCTATGGGGAATGGGTAGTTGATGAGCTCCAGACGGTCGCTCCCCACCCGGCACAAGTCCCGCAGCGTCTTCTCGTAGTCGTCCTTAGCCACCGGGGGTAGCTCCACCTTCGGCGTCGGCCTCATGTCCCGGGCTTGCCTACGAGCGGCCATGTACGCTGCCACCTCCTTCTCCTGCCTGTTCTTGAGCCGAAGAAGATGATCTGGCTCAATATCAAGCACTAGCACTGGCTGCCGGCTAAGGAACCTCCTTTCGGTGCCATCCCAACAATCGGTCTTGTGCAACCGATAGAAAGCCGTCCGGGCGTTCCACCACTTTATATAGTCTTCGGTCACTCGGGGCACGCGACCCGGGGCTGGCACCCTGAAGGAGGCAGAGTCCGCCCGGTGGAAGAAGTCCCACCAGCTTTTGGCGTGCTCGGCAACCGAACTTCCCCGGACGTTCCGCGAGGGCAAGCCGAATTGCGCATGATAAGCAGGGATATGCTGATCATACCCAAAGTTGCGGCCGAATCGGAAGGGGTGGTACGGCTCCAGCAGCACATTATCTCCCTTCCGGAACACCAACACGCTGGGGCGAATAGACAACGCCCAATCCCTCAGCTCGGGCTCCAGCAACGGGCGCACCACGTTTTCCTGGCTGATAGGGTGGACATACCTCTCCACCTGGTCATCCTTGCACTCTCTCTTATTATTCACAAGGGGGCTTGAATGCGCGGCCAGCGTCCAGAAATGAATGGTACCGGCTGCATCCCGGGGAACCGTAGTCAACCGGCCCCGAATATCATACATCCGCATGGAAGTGGAAGCCGGCTCTGCAGTCGCGAATTCCAGCATCCTCGGTACCAGCCCCCAATCTTGAAGGACTCGCGGGCAAACTCCGGAAACAGTGAACAAACCCACGCGTTGAAGAAATGCAGCGGGCACACGTACCGGGCCTGCCTCGGGAACTGATGCGTGCTGATGTCTTCCAGGGCCTTATAAATCAAACAAAGCACCGCCGGGCATAGAGAAAGTTTGATACCCCATGCCATCTGGCACGCCGGGTAGATGGCATCCGGCCGAATCACCGTCTCGTCCCCGTACGGCATGGCAAATGAACACAGCCAGTACGTAAGATAGGCGGCGCAGTGAGTCTGCGGGTCGACGCCCATCGGGTTGGGTCCACCCCGACGCCCCTTGGAGGGGATCTTCACATCATGCTTGGGCTTCGCACGCTTCTTGCGAGCAACGGCGGTGCCAACGCAGGGAAAATCTTCATACTGCTTCAGCCCATCGTAGAAGTATTCCAGCCACACTGCCATACGCACCCGTTTTCTGTCCCCACGGGCGGGCTGCTTCCCCTTGTGCGACAGCTGGTACAGCTCCCGGTACGCCTTCATCAGGTACCGGTATGAATACCCCAGAGAATAATAGCCGTCCCCGTTAGTCTCGTCCTTGATCAGGTCCGGGAGGCATACTTCTTCATAAGGCTCCCCGTCGATGGGCAAGCCGCTCAGCTGGCTTAGGCTCCACAAATCAAGTGAAGTCTCTCCCTCCGCCGTGTAGAAAGTATTGGTCTCCGCACTAAATACTTCTATCATGCCGCAACAGAGACCCTTGGAGATGGGGTAACCATACCGGGAGGCGTATACGCTGTGGTAGATGCCAACCCGGACCAGCAACGGGGCGTAGTTGAACAGCACATATTCAGTGAACTCCACCGCCCCTCCTCGGAAGCTGTGGGCGTCTTGAAGCTTCAGCTCCCCGAACCAGCCCAGTGATAGTTCGTACTTGAACCTAATGGCCAAACAGTCCAATATGAACGGCTCCTCCCTATAACCCCATTTCAGGGGAGCCAAGAATAAACCAAATCGGGGCGACTCGCCATGCACCTTCCCCGCAGACATGTCCCACCTCGCTGGCGTGAATTGAGGGGCTCGCACCAATTTATCTTCAACCGGCAGCACCCCTTCGATCCCCAGGACCGGCTTCCATTCCCGGGCTTCTCCCACCAGATACATCGGAATGCTCCTGGGGACGTTGTACAGCAGACTGTCTCGGGCATGCAGGATCGCCCGCTCGGCCGCCTTTATGACGCGATAATCTCGCCCCTCTCGAGAGCGCAAATGCTTCAGAAATCGAACGAGGTGCCTATCCTTCGGGAAATCCTTCCTGTATTCCTCGGTGGCCCGATCGAATGTGAAGCCGCTTTCAACCCTGACGAGTCTGCGGACGTCCATGCTTTCACGGTCAGACCCCGATGACTCAGCCAAGGCAGCTATCTCCCCATGTTCACGGTCCAGGTCTTCCACGTTGAGCCATGTCACTGCCGGCACTGGACCCCGCGGAATGAGGTCGGCACCGACAGCAGCAGCGGGGGCGGGAGAACCACTCGGAGCAGCCATGTGTCTGCAAAGATATGCAAATAAGAAGATCAGAATAAATCACAAGCAAAAAGGACTGCAAAGAAATTTTACTACAAGTCAAATGAACAAAATATTGCCAATTTCTGACGAAATTTCGGCAGAGTTTCCCCTAGGCCAGAGGCGTAAGGGAAAACACGGGTGCGCGTCCACAAGGAGTGACGGCCCCAACAAAGCATGGTGGGCCCCGAGAGGCAACACCAGAAGTCCTCCGGTCAAAAGAGTCTTCTCCCCTAAAACTAAAAGTCCCCACATACTGCCTAAAGCCCCTTGGCCGGCACGCCCCTGCTAGTGCCTTCGCCGGCACGCCCCCAGGTGCCTTCCCCGGCACGCCCCTGCTGGTGGCCTCGCCGGCACACCCTCCAGGTGCCTTCCCCTGCACGCCCCTGCTGGTGGCCTCGCCGGCACACCCTCCAGGTGCTTTCCCCGGCACACCCCGCTGGTGGCTTCCCCGGTACGCCTTGGAGCCGGCCTCCCCGGCACACCCATGTGCCCCGCTCCCCGGTACGCCCTCAGCTCCCGCTCGCCGGTACACCCAGACAGCTCTTCCCCGGCACGCCCGCCAGCATCCTTCCCCGGCACACCCCGCACGGGCCTTTGCCGGCACGCCCCCGGGCGCCCTGCCCGGTACACTCCTAGTAGCCGCTCCCCGGCACAGTCCTCGCGGTGCTCCCCCGGCACGCTCCGAGGAGGTCTCCCCGGCACACTTGCCCCATTGGGCTTCCCCGGTGGACCATTCAGACGCTCCGCCCGGCACGCCCGTGACGCCCTTCCCCGGCACGGCCCGAGGCCTCCCTGCCCGGCACACCCCGGACGTCGCTCCCCGACACACCATGACCGCCCTCACGTCAATGGCACACTGTGTGCCATCGTAGCCCGGCACGCCCGACGGCCACGCCCAGCCGCCACCGGCGGCTGCTCTCCTCTGCACACGCTACGCTGAGGACGGGGAAGAGAAGATGAAAGAGGGGGAGGGCCGGCAAGAGGGAGGAGGAGAAGATGGAGCCCAGGGCTCCGCCGTGCCCCGGTGACGAAGAGAAGAAGGTGCAGAGAGAGGGGAAGAAGTAGGAGGAGAAAGGAGGGAAGGAGGAAGAGAAAAGAAAGAGGGGGGGGGAACTCTACGGTCGCCTCCTCACCCTGGCAACAGAAACGACGACGACGACGATGGTGGCCGCGGCGGTGGCTCCCGGTGATGGAGAAGACGAAGAGAAGAGAAGGGGGGGGGGCGGTCTCGTCTGTCGAAGAGAGAGAAGAGGGAAGGGGGGGTTCGAACGGGGGTGGTTCAAATGAACCGCCCCCGCCCCTTTTATACGGCAAAAAAAAAGAAAAGAAAAAAAGGAAAAGAAGGAAAATAAAAAAGGGGGGGGGAAAGAAAAAGGGTGAAGATGAGTAAAGAGGAAGAGAAGGAAATAAAAAAAAAAGAAGGGGACAAAAGAGACGGAGAAATTTCAAAAAAATAGAGAATAAAAAAGGGGAAAAAGAGAGAGGAGAATAAAAAGAAAAAGGGGGGGATGAAAGAAGAAAACAAAAGGGGGAAAAACAAAAAAATTATTATAAATAATATATATATACTTATATACATATATACATGCACACATACGTATATCCATCCACTTATATATATATATATATATATATATATATATATATATATATATTTAGATGTGCGTAAATGAGGCACAATAATAAGGTCCTTCCGAGGGGACGTCCCGTCCCCACGGCCTCGGGCGGACGTGCACCCGTGTAAATAAAAGCAACGTTACCCCTACACACTCCACCTCTGCAATGACGCCACTACACAGCCCTGCCAAGATCCTCTCAGGGACGAAGCCCCGTGCCTCAACCACCTCCCGTCATACAGAAGTACCGTAGCGGGCCTTACGCTCGGGTCGGTAGAACCTCTATCCTTGCGTTGGCATTAATTCCTTGCCAACGAATAAGTCCCTTTCCGGCGCAAGGCCCCGTGCCCTAGCCACCCACTCCGCACAACATTGCCATTACGGACCCTACGTCCGAATCGGCATAAATTCTCCCGTTGCGCTGGCATTCTATTCTTGCCAACGAATGAACCCTATCCTCCGGCGCAAGGCTTCGTGCCCTAGCCTACACACGCATATCACTCATTCGTCAAAAAAAATAATAATAAAATAAAATGGGGTTAAAAATAGAGATACCCCGCCGGACTTGTCCCTACACCGGAACAAGGGTAAAAACGGCAACAACCCGGCTGTGGCGAAAACCCGAAAGGGCGCTACGGGCAAAATTGGGTACCCCGCCACGTGAAAACCCGAAAGGGCGCGTGGGCAAAAGCAAGAGGGGGCCGGTACCGGCGAAAACCCGAAAGGGCGCTTGTATCGGTAATGTGGCACAAAAAAAGAAAGAAAAAGAAAAGAGACCAAGAGATCAACAAAGCATGTCAGTTCCCGGCGTCCTGCCGGCACTGACGAAGAGACCAAGAGACCAAGAGATCAACAAAGCATATCAGTTCCCGGCATCCTGTCGGCACTGACGAAGAGACAAAGAGACTAAGAGGTCAACAGACCAGGTCAGCGCCCGGCATCCTGTCGGCACTGGCGAAGAGACCAAGAGACAACAAACCAGGCCAGCTCCCGGCTCCTGTCGGCACTGGCGAAGAGACTAAGAGATCAACAAACCAGGTCAGTTCCCGGCATCCTGTCGGCACTGACGAAGAGACCAAGAGACTAAGAGATCAAAAAAACATGCCAGTTCCCGGCATCCCGTCGGCACTGGCGAAGAGACCAAGAGATCAACAAAGCATGTCAGTTCCCGGCATCCTGTCGGCACTAACGAAGAGACTAAGAGACAACAAACTAGGTCAGTTCCCGGCATCTTGTCGGCACTGACGAAGAGACCAAGAGACCAACAAAACATGCCAGTTCCCGGCATCTCGTCGGCACTGGCGAAGAGACCAAGAGATCAACAAAGCATGTCAGTTCCCGGCATCCTGTCGGCACTGACGAAGAGACTAAGAGACAACAAATTAGGTCAGTTCCCGGCATCTTGTCGGCACTGACGAAGAGACCAAGAGACCAACAAAACATGCCAGTTCCCGGCATCTCGTCGGCACTGGCGAAGAGACCAACAAAACATGCCAGTTCCCGGCATCTCGTCGGCACTGGCGAAGAGACCAAGAGATCAACAAAGCATGTCAGTTCCCGGCATCCTGTCGGCGCTGACGAAGAGACAAAGAGACCAACAAACCAGGTCAGTTCCCGACACCTTGTCGGCACTGATGAAAAGACTAAGAGACCAACATACTACTTTACTTCCCGACGCCACGTCGGTACTAACAAAGAGGCCAACAAACAACAAACCAGGTCAGCTCTCGATGCATCGTCGGCATCGACAGAGAGAGAAGAGACGAAGACACCCACGGGCACCGCCCGGCTCATCCTTCGCCTGCGCTACCCGTGGGCGGGGGGCATTTGTGGACACCGAAAATTTGCACATCAAATGTCATGCTCGGCCCAGCATCAACAACGGCGCCGAGTGAAGAAACCCCGGGGAAATCAAGCACAAAAGGGCCCCACAGCCCGTGGGCCTCGAAGAAAATCAAATGGGCCACAACTCATGCTCACGATGGGCTCAAAATCGCCCATTTAGCCCTTCAGCGGCACGCCCAGTTGAGGCTTCAACGGCACGCCCCTCCAGCGGCACGCTCCCTTCAGCGGCACACCCTGCCGCGGCCTTCACCGGCACAGCCCCTTTTGGGCGCTCGTCGGCACACCCCCAAGGGGGTTCAACGGCACACCCCCATGGGGGGGTCTTCAACGGCACACCCCCCATGGGGGTCTTCAACGGCACACCCCCCAGGGGGGGGGGGGGTCTCAACGGCACACCCCCCATGGGGGGGGTCTTCAACGGCACGCCCCCTGGGGGTCTTCGGCGGCACACCCTGCAGGGTCCCCAGCGGCACGCCCTTCCGGCCGTTCAGCGGCACGCCCATCCGGGGTTCCAGCGGTACGCCCTTTCGGCACTACAGCGGCAAGCTTGTTCAGCCCTTCAACGGCACAGCGTGAGGCACTTTCAACGGCCGACGTGAGGCCCATGCCCTACGCATCCTTGGCGCGCAGTGGAGCCGTCTGAAGTGGCAGCCGATCGTTGGGCCACGTGGCCTAGTCCACTGACAGCCAGGACAGGCAGGTCAAACCTCATGATCACGGGCCACTTCCCGCTTCGACGCTCCTGCACGAAGACTCCCGCTGTCCGGGGTATAAAAACCCTCCCCTTCGTTTCGAACAGGAGGAGGACAGGGAGAAGACAAGAGGCAGACGGGCAGACACACACAGGGAGAAGAAAAGAGAAGAGGAGAGAAGAAGAAGAAGAGGCTCCCTCCCTGCCGGGAGCTTCCTCCGACGACCACCACCACCACCGGAAGGGAGCAAGAGTAAGGGAGAGAGGGTTCGATGTAACGGGGAAAGAGTGAGGGGCGGCTGGCCTCCCTCCTGCCCTCCGTTCTTCCTCTTCCTTTTATATCTTCTTTTCTTTTGTGGGGCCTTTTCCCCTTTCTTGGCCATGGCATCATCTTTGGCATTCTTTTTGGCTATGATATGTACATAGGGCCATGCCCTCTTGATTCGCATGAATGAAAACCACCCTCTCCGGGTTTCTCCATGATTTTTGTTGGTGATTTGTGCTAGTCTTCACGGCCTTTGATGGGCTGTTCGTTTTCCCTCCGTCTCCACATTTCTTCAGCGTTTTTGGGGTCTCCCTGTGAGTATGATCTCTTGCCCACGACCCTTGGCCTCATAGGCTTTCCACCCTCTGCCAGGGCCATCCCTGGGTGCCCACCCGCTTGAGGAGGAAGAGAGACCCTTGCTCTCTCTCCGATCGACCAGCTGCCAATAGGCTACCCCCCCCCCCCATGCCTTGAAGCCCTCTCCTCTTCCTTCCTTTGAACAACCTGTAAGACCCTCTCCAGCCCATTCTCCAGCCCACACACTTAGCAGTTTAATCTCCCAGCGATGCCTCTTCCTGGCCCTTCGCCGGCACACCTGTTTGGTCCCTCAGCGGCACGCCCATGGGGGCTGTCCAGCGGTACACCTCCTCATTTGCCCTCAGCGGCACACCCCCAAGTGCCCTCAGCGGCACACCCCATCTGCCCTCAGCGGCACGCCCCCAGCTGGCCCCAGCGGTACACTCTTCTGGTCTCCAGCGGTACGCCTGCTGGCCAAGCCCGAGCCCGTTGTTTTCCTTCGTGCTTTCCGAGGTTCTTTAAAGGTGTTGCTCCCCCGGGGGCCCACCTCCAATTGTCGGGTTCTGCCACTCCATGTGGGCGCGTTCCCTTCATCTCCCTTACGCCCCGGGTCAAGGGGAGATGCTGCCGAATTTTCGTGAGAAACTAATAAACAATTAAAGAGGCAAAAGGAAGCAATAAACGAATAAGAACAATCATTAATGAAACCTTCCAATTCATCAAATCACTGCCGGCACCACGACGAGAACTGAATCGAACTAATTAACCACCCGGCAGGTAGGGCGTCCGACCCGTAAGAAAAGAGACCGAACCGAACAAAGAGAACGAACAAAGGGAGGAGTTTTATATAAAATCACACGAAAGTTAAGATAAGAAGAAAAGAGAAGCCTTAAAACAAATAATCGAAAACTGATCAAACCTCCACCATCACGCCCTCATTGGCCTTCAGCGGCACGCTCCCTTGGCCTTCAGCGGCACGTTCCCTTGGCCTTCAGCGGTACGCCCTCATTGGCCTTCAGCGGCACGCTCCCTTGGCCTTCAGCGGTACACCCCTTTCAACCCTTCAGCGGTACACTCCCCCTGAACCCCCTAGCGGCACACTCCTCCTGGCTCTTTCAGCGGTACACTCCTTCCCTTCGCCGGTACACCCTCAGCCAGCGTATAGACTTGAGCCAGCCAACGTACAGACTTCATGATAACCAGTGTATAGACTTTGGGCAGTGTATAGACTTCACACCCCAACGTACAGACTTTATGCTGGGCAATGTATAGACTTTGAGCAGCCAGCGTATAGACTTGAGCCAGCCAACGTACAGACTTCATGATAACCAGTGTATAGACTTTGGGCAGTGTATAGACTTCACACCCCAACGTACAGACTTTATGCTGGGCAATGTATAGACTTTGAGCAGCCAGCGTATAGACTTGAGCCAGCCAACGTACAGACTTCATGATAACTAGTGTATAGACTTTGGGCAGTGTATAGACTTCGCACCCCAACGTACAGACTTTATGCTGGGCAATGTATAGACTTTGAGCAGCCAGCATATAGACTTGAGCCAACCAACGTACAGACTTCATGATAACCAGTGTATAGACTTTGGGCAGTGTTTTATAGACTTCACACCCCAACGTATAGACCTATCCAGTGTACAGACTTTGGGCAGTGTATAGACTTCACACCCCAACATATAGACCTATCCAGTATACAGACTTTGGGTAGTGTATAGACTTCACCCCCCCAACGTACAGACTTTATGCTGGGCAATGTATAGACTTTGAGCAGCCAGCGTACAGACCTTGAGCCGCCAACGCACAGACTTGGTGATGGGTGAATAGGCAATGTATAGACTTAGACTTTATATATCACCCCCCCCTTACCGACACACCCTCCAGCGGTACGCCCTTTTCAGCCCCCCAGCGGTACGCCCTTCTCAGCCCTCAGCGGTACGCCCCTTTGCCACCCAGCGGTACACCCAATACCTCAGCGGTACACCCCCGTTTTCCCCTCCGCCGGCACGCTATATGCATATATATATACAACCTGATAAGGGCATTAACAATAGCAAATAAATTAATAAAAATTACGCTAATTGAAGGACTCCGAATGCGCAATATTAATCACAATAAAAGAGGCGGGAGGGGTAATAAAAAGAAAGGAGATAAATAATAAACAAATGACAATAATAAGAATGATCACGAATAAAAAGAAGAAAAATCACCCCGGACAAAGGCACGAACAAACAGTAAACATCGAATCAGAAATCCCAGAAGATATAACTAAGAAAGCCCCAGATAAAAGACGCTAACATCCACACTGCAGCCCTCTCTCTCTCCGGGACCCGGGGCAAAAGGGAATAACGACGCTGCCCTTTCAGGTCAAGCCTGAGTCTCGGGAATTCCCCCGACATGGCTGGGCTTTGATCTAACCTCGGGCCGACACCCTAATCGGACCGGATTTGTTTTCTCGTTCCGGATACCTTCCGAATCTTCATTAAAAATTGCCGCATGCTCGGCAGACATTTGAAGGGATCTACCTCGGTTTTCCCGTTGTGACTATGCCACGAACCTGTGTCCGAATACGAAAAGGTCTACGAGAGGCCGACATGGCCGACAGTTTATGGCCTTAATACAACCTTCAGTGTGATCTATCCTTATCTCTCTCGCATGATTAGTATCATTCTTTTCGGCCACGGGGCCCCCTAATTTCGGCAATTAATCAAGGGTGTTCCCTCGTATGGGGGATGTAAATGACGTCGTGACCTTCATGGCGTGACGGGATTCGGTCCCGACCCGAACCACACAGTCGTCTGACGAAGTCAGATCGAGCGCACCATGGGCTCTTCGGAGCCCGAATAAATCGTCACCTCGGTGACTGGCACGCCCACGCACTTAATAGACAAACCACCTGCGCCGGCGAATTTTTAGTGCGTCCACAGTATATTAAAATAAGGTCACAGACCCTAGGCAGTTTTCATCCTTCAGAAACTCCATCGAACCTTCATCTTTAGAGGAAGAAGGAAGAGCGTAGGGGATAAACCTCCTGAGAGGACCGGCAAACCCGTTAACCCGGCGAGCGAATAAGGGCCCATTAACTCTTTCCTTTCGGACAACTTCGGACCAAATCTCGAGCATTTACATTCCACGGCCCCTTTTGTGGATTCAGACTTTTACTTTGAGGGGTTCCGTTTATCGCAACAGGCACGGTCACGACCAGGCTTTTCTCTTGATTTTGATTTTGTATTTCTTTTTGTGAGGGAGATATAGTCGTTTGACATTTGTGGGCTCTCTTTTCGTATGCCTGCGGGGACACGGCCCTCTTCTCGTGCTCTGATCGATGCTCGAGGAAATGGATCCTACTCTTGCCTTTGGGATTTGAGTTTCGGTTTCTCATGCTCAGCGTTTTAAGGGCGCCGACTGTCTCATTTGGTCGAAGGGAAAAGAATAAAGATTACAGCTTTCGGAGATCTTCTGGGTGGGGCCCCACCGTAGGTGATGCTACCGACTTTTTTGAATAAAATACATAAGTGAGCACATGTTAGCTTCCTTCGAGAGAGCATAGGCCGACGTGGCCGGACATGGATCTCCACGGTTCTGGCAAACCAAGACCCGGTGCCTACCAAGCCTCAATGGGCTCTATCCTAACATGAAGGTTAGATGCAGGGACTTAATTACATGGTGACTGCCAGGCATCGGCATTTTGAATCTTCCATGTTTTTAGTGGTTTTTGGTATTTCTTTGTTTTTGATGTTTTTTTATCTTTTCATCATTTTTTTGTTTTGTGCTAAGGGTAGTATTTCTTAAGGTAAAGCCCATTCCAAGGGTGGGATAACTCGGTCCCTTCGGCGTTGACTAGCTTGTAGGCGTTGCCAGGGTACACGGCTTGAATTACAAATAGTCCTTCCCAATTGGGTTGGAGCTTAGAACGCGGCCCTCCAGGTTTGACAAAAATTCTTTTTACGACCATCTCACCGACTTTGAATTTTCTCTCAACGACTTTCTTTTGGTAAAAGCGAGCGAGTCTATTTTGATACACACGCGCGTGTTCGGCAGCGGCCAGCCGTTTCTCATCCAAGAGTTCCAACTGGGCGAGGAGTGAATTACGACGATCGTCGAGGGGAAATTCCTCGTCCAATTGTACCCTGAGAGAAGGGATCAGAGTCTCGTACGGGACTACCGCTTCCATACCATAAGTAAGGGCAAATGGAGTCTGCCCGGTGGGGGTACGGATTGAAGTGCGATAGGCCCATAGAGCTTCGATAAGCTTTTCTGGCCAGTCTGAAAACTTACTAGACTCGCATGTTTTTTTCATGATTTTGAGCAATGTTTTATTGGTGGCCTCCGCTTGGCCATTACCTTGTGGGTAATAAGGCGATGAATGATGCAATGCAATTGCGTACCTTTTGCAGAGGTCCTGTAGGTCCTGAGAAATGAACTGTGGCCCATTGTCGGTGACGATCGTGCTTGGGACGCCGAATCTGGCGAGGATGTTCTTCATGATGAACTTGCAGACTGTTGACGCCTTGATTTCTGCGTAAGCTTCAGCTTCGGCCCATTTGGTGAAGTATTCTGTTGCAGTAAGGATGAAAGATTTCTGCTTGGTGAGGGAATTGGGATCACCTAGGGGACCAACGATGTCGAATGCCCACATGGAGAAAGGCCACGGGGAGGATATTGGATGAAGTGAGGAAGATGGTGAATGGATTTTATCGGCGTGAAGTTGACACTTGACACACCTACGGACATAGACAGCACAATCTTCTTCCATAGTGGGCCAATAAAAGCCTTGGCGAATGATCTTCTTGGCGAGCATCTGACTATTTACGTGGCCACCGCACACACCCGAGTGCGTCTCTTCTACACATTTCCAAACCTCATCGTCACCAAGACATCTTAACAGAATACCAGTAAGGCTCCTCCTATAGAGTAGACCTCCAACCAAAGTATATTTCTGAGCCACCCTTCTTATGGCTTTCTTGTCCTCTGTGGTGGCCCCTTCAGGATAAGACTGATCTTGGCAGTATTTGACAATTTCATAGAACCATGGTTTCTCTTCATCAGCCAGTTCTTCTTCGACCTCTGCCAACATGATCTCCCTCTTCTCAAGGATATCTTCCTGCAGGATCTTCCTTGCTATCCTGTCTTTGATATTTACGTAGGAAGCATCATCGATTGCAGGGGCGTGAAGTTTATAGATGGAAATGGACTTAAACCATCTTCCTAGAGGGAACCTTAAGGATGATGCCAACGAGGCGAGGGCATCGGCGAGAATATTCTGATGACGAGGGACATGAACAAAGATCAGTTTGGTGAACAGTTTGGCAAAGGCAGCAGTGAGTTCTTGGTATGGCTTGAGTTTGGGATCGCGAGTGCGATATTTAGTGAGCACCTGGCGAAGGATGAGTTGACTATCACCTACGACTCGCAACTCAGTGATACGAAAAGAATGAGCGAGTTCTAGGCCAGCTAGAAGAGCTTCATATTCGACTATATTGTTGGTGACTGGAAATTTGAGCTGGTATGCCAATGGGAATGTGAGGCCTTCAGGCGACAGGAGGGCGATGCCGATTCCTCTCCCTTGAGAATTCAGAGCTCCATCAAAATATAGCGTCCACATTGGCTCATCTGATTGGTTGACGGACATTAGTTCCTCATCTGGAAACTCTGATTGGACGGGATCGAACTTGGGAAGAGGATGGTGAGCGAGATGCTCGGCTATGGCATAACCTTTAATCGCCTTTTGCTGGATGTAGGTGATGTCGAACTGAGAGAGAAAACTTTGCCAGCGTGCTAGCCTATCCGTAAGGACGGATTTCTCCAGAAGGAATTTGATAGGATTCATTCGAGCAATCAAGTGGACCTCGTGAGCCAAGAAGTAGTGCTTCAATTTCTGCACTACCCAAACGAGGGCAGCACAGGTTTTCTCCATGCCGGTGTACTTCTGCTCACAGGGATTGAGAAGTTTGGACAAGTAATAGGTTGCCCGTTCCTTGCCTTCTTCATCAGCTTGTGCGAGGACGGCTCCCACGGAGTCATCCAAGACTGAGACGTAAAGGATCAGAGGTTTTTCTGGTTTGGGTGGAATGAGAACGGGTGGACTAGCCAGATATTCCTTCAACCCTTCAAAAGCTTTCTGACATTTAGAATTCCAGTGGAATTCTACTCCTGGCTTGGTCAACTCGTAGAGAGGTCTACACCTTTGTGAATGTTGGGACACAAACCGACGAATAAACTGTAACCTCCCGATTAAACCTCGGACTTCCCTCAAATTCTTGGGAGGCGGCATATCCCTGATAGCCTTGGCTTTGTCGGGATCTATCTCGATCCCTCTTTTACTCACGATGAACCCCAGCAATTTACCTGACGACACACCAAACACACACTTCTTCGGGTTCATTTTCAATTGGAACTCTCTTGACCTTTGCAAGACCTTAGCCAAAACTTCTGGATGTTCCATCCTGGTCCTTGATTTCACCAATAAGTCATCCACATACACTTCCAGATATATGTGCATCATGTCATGAAATATGGCCATCATCGCTCTTTGGTAAGTAGCTCCAGCATTCTTTAATCCGAACGGCATGACCACGTAACAATATGTTCCCCAAGGGGTAGTGAATGACGTCTTTTCCTGATCCTCTTCTGCCAAACGAATTTGATTGTATCCTGAAAATCCATCCATGAAAGAGAGGGTTTCGTAGCCTGCCGTGTTATCAATCAGCACATCAATGTGAGGTAAGGGAAAATCATCCTTTGGACACGCGCGGTTAAGGTCCCGGAAGTCGATGCAAATCCTGACTTTCCCATCTTTTTTCATGACCGGGACAATGTTCGCCACCCATTGAGGATAAAGACGACTCTAATGAACCTGGCTTTGTGGAGCTTATCGACCTCTTCCTTCATTTTCAAAGCCATCTGAGGGTGGAAACGCCTTAACCTTTGTTTTACCGAGATGGACCCTGGTTTTAGGGTTAAACGGTGTTCGACCAAGGTTGAATCCAGACCCGGCATATCCTCGTAGCTCCATGCAAACGTGTCCTTATATTCCTTGAGAACCTCAATTAATGCCTCTTCTTCAGAGGGTGGTAGGTTGTCACTTATGAGGATGATCCTAGGGTCTTCCTCAGTTCCCAAGTTGACTTCTTTGGTGGATTCTTCTACGGCGGTTGACGGCTCGTCGAATCTCCTTATTCCACTAGCGTATGCGCCCGCCGCATCCTCATATTCTTCACCCTCATCTTCAGTGGGGCATTCTTCATCCGTGATCTCGTAGACTCCATACCCTTCATCAGATGCACAGTCGCCCTCGCATTCTATTTCGGGTAGCTGGATGGGATTTTCTAACAACTGGGGGATGGCAAGAAGGGCCTGACACCTGGCGGCCAAATCCAGAAGGAATCGACGAGGGATCTGCCTACCCTTGATTTCTTCCTAGGTACTACCCTTGGCCTATCATTCCTAGATTGACTGACAATATTTACAGAAGAAGAGGAAGACGAAGAGGATGGTGTAGAATGTACAGGAGAAGACCCCTCAGAGGAGGGGTAGAAAAGGTCGCTCATCGGACCTTGGACGGGTGGTCCGCAAGGCGGTACGCACCCGTGGGAGATGTAGGAGGTTTCCTCAACGAAGATGTGTTGTTGGGGAGTTTGAAAATTGACGTTTTTTTTTCGTTTTCATTTTTAATGACAAAGCAGTGAAAAGAGATTGGAGGAGAGAGGAAAGTGGTTATGGCTAGAGGATTGTGAGGCTCATAGAGCAGATCATGGTTGAAGACCTGGCGCGGGTTGAAAAGCCCGCGTAGGTATGTAAGCAAAGAAGGGGACCTGGGAAGATCATCAGACAATTGTCTGGCCCAGGAAGAAGATATCAGCAAAGGCTGAGACGAGTGGATGGAGAAGATGGCGGCTAATGAGCCGTCGACGGCAATGTTGAGGACGGATGAAGATCCGTCGATGACAGGGTCCTTCTGGCGAGGACGAGGATAGTTTGGAACCTTGGCAAGAGTGGTAATATTCTCTGGTATTTCGGAGATCAATGGTGGTCCTTCAAGCTGCGGAGACGAGAACATCCTTTCCAGTGCAACGGAAATGTCCCGTATGTCGAACCATTTGTCCCACTCGCATTCCGGATCTTTGATCTTGCCTCTTTTGGTGATCCTCGGACATTTTTCAGCCAAATATACAGCATGTGATCCCCCATATGCTTCTCGTGGGTGATCTCCCATCTGAACAACGGGCCCTCTGTTGAAGTGGTTTGATAGAGTCCACGTGAGGGGCTTCCAATCTGCCTTGAACGGTCCTTTGAAGCCTAGGCCAAACCTGCGGTTCGGCCTAATTTCCTTTGGCGGTTTGAGCATACCCTGTAACTGTGCGCCCAGACCTTTTCCTTGTTGATAGCCGATGTTCCTCATAATCTCCCAACCTTTGGAGTGAAAAGGGAGACATGATGTTGTGGTTGCCCTGACCGGCTCCTTTGGTGCTAGTGGAACATGAGATGGATCACGTACGTCCAGTAGTGACAATATGGGCCGATGAGACGGCCAAACAGAAGGCAGAGAGGTGTTGATAGCATCCACTGTGTGAAGGACAGGTGTACTGACCACTTTAATAATTCTCCCATTGTAAGGAAACTTCAGGCACTGATGGTTGGTGGAAGGCACAGCGTCCATGGCTTCGATGTAAGGGCGACCCAGTATAGCCTTGAATGTGGGGTCCATGTCGAGGACATGGAATTCCGTGGGAATTGACATGGGGCCTAGTTCTGCCTTCAGAATAATCATCCCCTGCGGCGGCCTTTTGCTATTGTCATAAGCCGTGACCGTGATCGAGGAAGGTCTTATTTGTTCCTCGTCGACCCCACACAACTGAAGAGTGCTCATGGAGATCACATTTATGGATGCACCCGTGTCCACAAGACACGGGTTTATGGATACCCCATTAATTTTTATTGAAATGCACAATGCATATTTCCGAGCTTCCTTGGGAGCGAGCTCGTAGTTGTGAAACATGATGGCTGGTTGTGTGTCTGTTGGGGTCAGGACGGTCGAAATCTTCTCCACGGGGAGGTCTTCATTAACCATGACCTTTTGAAGATATTCCATCAAGGCCGCCTGGTGGGATGTGGATCTTTGAAGTAGCTCCAGGATGGAGATCCGAGCAGGTGTCTTGTCCAAGTGTTTCAATAGATCATACTGTGTTCCAGGGATAGCTCTTTCTGGTTGTTCTGCATCATCCTTCTCTGGCTGAGATTGCTCGGGATTCTGACTGTTGTGGGGGAAAACCCTGTGGAAAATCCTTCCACTCCGGAGCACCATTGCCTGCGGCTTTTGTACCTCTGTGGGGGTAGCAGTGGGTTTTAACAGGGGTTTGAGGGGTAGTAGTGGAGGAATGGTTGATGAAGCAGGGGTGATGACGGGAGCAGGGATTCTGATGAGGGGTTTGTTAGGTGGCGGCATGGTGGAGGTAGAGGGGATATTGCGCGGATTATGAAGGATAAGGGGTCTAGAAGGTGGCGGTGGAGACGAAGTAGGAGTGGGTAGGTTTGAAACGGGTAATGGTTTTGAGGTGGATGGTGGGTGATGAGTGGTTTTGAAGGCATTAGTGGTGATGTGGTGGAGAAAGACGGGGTTATGTATGGTTGACGGATGATAAGGGGTTTAGAAGGCGTAGGGGTAAATGTGGTAGAGGTGGATGGTAAAGTGGGGGAGTGAGAGAAGATGAGAGGGTGTGAAGGCGTAGTGGAGAGTGTCGGTTGATAGGAGGTCGGGGTGCGGATGAGAGGGCGTAATGGTAGTGGAAATGGTGATGGTGATACTGACGCGGGTTGATGAGAGAGAGGTGCTACCCGGGCAAGGTGAGGGGGTTGCATGACGATAGGGTTGGAGGTAGAAAGAATGGAGGTACTTTCCTGGTGCCACACCTGCTCTCTCCCGACTTCCGGGAAGGAGGAGATGGGGTTAACCTGATGATTGGGCTGTTGGTGCTCCGGTAATGGATTCTGGATTATGCCCATGTCGGGCTGTTGTTGTGGGGCCTGCTGAGCCTGCTGTTGTTGTTGTGGTTGCTGTTGCTGTTGCTGTTGTAACTGCTGCTGTGGCCTATGAGGAGGTCTCCTAGCCTTGAGAGCCGCGACGTATCGTCTCATCTCATCCCAATCTATTTGATGTTCATCATTCATATCATGGATGTAATCTTTGAAATGGAAGCAGTAATCTACTGTGTGTCCCGGCTGCCTGTGGTAGACGCAGTATTTGGAGGTATCAACATTGGGGGGCCACGCGGGCCTTTCTCTGGGTAGGGCGAGTTGGTTTGATGCCATGAGGGCATTAAAAATGTCTGCTAAGGTTTCCGGCAATGGTGGATAGTAGGCTCTCTTGGGACCGAGCGGCCTCCTTTGTTGCTGTTGGGGACCATAGTTCCCCGGGGGTGGAACTTGGTTGTACTGAAGCGGTGGTTGTTGTTGCTGAGGTTGTGGTTGTTGTTGCTGGGGTTGGCGTAATGGAGGCATATTATCCTGGGGTGGATTATTTTGGGGTGGAGGACGAAGAGGGAAAGGACCTGGTTGAAGGGGAAGTCGGGGCATTTGTGGAGGCCTTGGGTTGACTGCATAGTTGGCATTGTTGACCGCACTGACTTGCTCATTTGTCACGACCCCTTCTGTGGCTCCGCCCGGGACACCAGCGCCTGTCTTTCTGACCACTTTGGGCTTCGGCGACTCAAACATGTTCATGATGGGGGAGTCTTTTAGCTGGGTTTGGATGTACCGGGCCCTTTCATAGAGTTCCTCCATTGTAGTAAGTTTATTCATGGCCAGGACATGTCTGAACTGTGGGGTTGCATTAGACACAATCATCTTCACTTGTTCGGGCTCGGAGAGGGTATCCCTTATTCTTTCCGCCAGAGACCTCCATCTATCAGCATATCGGACAAAATCCTCGTCGGGTTTCATCTTTTCGGCCACTAGGTCGGTAATGGAGAGTGAGGGACCGACCCTATCCCTATATTTCTGCAAGAACCTTCTCTGGACTATTTCAAAATTCTCGGCCTCGCGGGGCTCCAGAGAATAGAACCACTCAAGCGCAGGACCATCCAATGATCTCCGAAAGAGGTATGCCAGGGACCTCTGATCGTTTTGCCAATAGGAGGATTCATACATGAAATCCTTGAGGTGAATGAAGGGGTTGCCGGTACCATTGTATCTGCGGTACGTGGGCATTTCGGAGGGAGGAAGATGAATGACGGGAAGGATTGGCAAAGCAACCTCCGGGGTGGCTTTCACGTCCACCATCCTTCTCAGATTTTGAAACTGCTCGTCCATGCGATTGAACCTATTGAGGAGCGATTGGGCGAGCTCCTCTGGAGGTGAAGGTGGCACTTGCCACTGGGGGAGAAACTGTCTCCCGGAGACTTGAGGGGGAAACCCCGAATGAGAGGGAGCTGTCGGACCGCCGACAGTTGGCCCTGGCTGAGCGGTGTGTGGGGAACAACGGGAGTTTGAGATTGTGACGGGAACTGGAATGAGGGTGGTTGTTGGCTCGCTTGTCCTTGAAGCGAGGGAGACTGGATGGCTTGCGCCAATGAGGGAGATGGAATGGCCTGCACGGACTCTTGGAGAGGTGCGATGGCCGGAGTTGATTCCTGGGGCGTGGGGGAAACAGATTTCCCCTTTAGAATGGCCTGGAAGGCCCGGAGCTGTTCAGAGGTAAGCTCCGTGTTGGCGAGGACGCCCAGTAAAGAAGAGATATCCTGTGGTGGGGACGTGTCCCCGGCAATAACCTGCACCTCATGCGAGGGGTCATGAGAAGGACCCGAGTCCATAGCATAGACTCGCGGGTCGGCTGACAAACCACGGCTAGGGTGGTTCTCCTCAAAAGACTCGTGAGACATGCTCACAGTTTTCCCAGAACGTAAAAACATACACTAGCAAGTAGGTAGCAGAGATTATCAAACAAGTGGATGCCTTTACGCCTTTTTTTGTGTTTTGATTTTGATGATTTTTTTGTATTTTTAGCGAGATCCGAAGTTCACACAAAATGGGGACCCTAGTTTATTTTTGTTTCACCGCCGTGTCAGCTAGGGTCTCTCGTCTCACCACGAATGAAATGACTAACTCCGGGGAACTTCAATGGTACAACCAGCCCAGTGAACGAAGAGGAGATTCTTCGATGTCGGGGACTTACGGAGGTCCCAGTGTAGGAGATTCTAGTCCGTTGAGAGGAATTCCCAAACGGAGAGTCCTTCCTTCACCGGGAAAGGGTGATCCTCAAAAAATGAAAAAAGGATAGAAAAGAGGAATGGATGTATGCAATGGAATGCTGACAGATATATAGAGTAAGAAAACAACAGAAATAACAGACATATAATAAACAAAGAACCAATCAAAACTGACGGTGCTGCCGTGAGCACAACGGGGGCGCGCGCGGGCGCGAAGGTGGAGAGGCACGGGTGGTGCCGAACTTGCAAGGGTAGCCGAAAGGAAGCAGTAGAGGTCCCACCGTGATCGCCAATCTGTGAGCGACGTCACGCGGTTCGGGGAAGAGCGGAGAAGACGCGGAGCGCGCGGGCTCCTCTTTTTTTTGGTGTTTGTTTGCTGCAACACAGAAATAAGAGAAGAGAGAGAAGGGGCCACCACGGGAGATTGCTCCGGCGGGGCGAGCGGGACAAGTGTGATATAGCAAGATATGGGGGTTAAACGGCCATAGCGGGAAGTGACTCGCCGCGGCCTCGGGGGGACGGGAATGGTGCAGAAATTAAATAACAAGAATTGAAACGGCCATTGGGGAAGTGACTCGCCGCGGCCTCGAGAATATGAGCAGATAATAAGATGACAGAATATAAAGAGAATACAAAGAGCGGGAATTTAAACGGCCATTGGGGAAGTGACTCGCCGCGGCCTCGAGAACATAAACAGATAAGAATATAACGTAAAACAACATGAATTTAAACGGCCATTGGGGAAGTGACTCGCCGCGGCCTCGGAATATGAGCAGAATATAACAGAATATAAAGAGAATATAAGAACGGAAATTTAAACGGCCATTGGGGAAGTGACTCGCCGCGGCCTCGAAAACAAGATGTGATCGCCAGGGGCCGAAAGACCCCAAAATAAGAAAGTGATCGCGCCTACCTCAAGAGCGGGAGATGGCGGGTTGCTTCTTCCTCTCCCTCCGGCCGGCCGACGGAGAGGGCTTTCCTCGGCTACCCTTGCAAAACAACGACAAACAAATGACAAGTGGATTAGAAAGATGGAGGTGTAGTATTCAAATCCTTGCGATAAAAATAATGAAATGATGGCAAGACACACACCTGGTTGGTGTTATCTTTTAAACCCCTCTCGGACTCGAGTAGGAGGAAAATGAGATGATGGATGTAAGAAGTGTATAAGAAAAGGCGCCCTTATGAAGGGGGATAGGGGATGCAAGATGATGAATGCAAAAGAACTACGAAGAAAAGGAAAGAATTGGCTTATTGGATGTGCCGATGGTGAAATCCGGCGGAGCTCCGGCAGCGTGGGGACGACGTGGAAGCGCGGTGGATGAAGACGACCTTCCTCTCGCGAGCGTGAGCACCCGAGAAGCCGGCAGAACCTCCACCTACAAAAGAACCCACGGGTTAGAAAATGACTCCGTAGCCTCTGGGCTCCGGCAGCCTATCGGATCACTTCGAAGCTCTCCAGAACTGAGGGGGTGGGCCTCTATTTATAGAGCTACGGAGGGTGGAGGCGTCCAGGACCCTGGACACCTCCATCAGGGCCGAATTAATATTTTATTCTATTTTTATTAATTTTTTTGGAATACTTTTGTGGGGGCGTCCAGGGCCCGGACGCCTCAAACAGGTCCACCGAAAACCGACGACGGCCGCACGCGGTTTGGCACAACGCGTGGTTTTGTGAGCGGCGCCTCGTGATTCAGAAATGGGCGCGTCCAGCTGACTGGACGTCTTCAAAATTTGATTTTTTCACACACGACAAACCGTCGTTCGGTGGCCGGCGCCCGTGAGAGAGTTGATGGAGGCGTCCAGGGGCCTGGACGCCTCCAAAAATATATTATTTTTTATTTTTCTTTTGTCTTTTATGCCAAGGCTGGCATTTTAATTTTTTATATTTGTTTTTATGGAGGCGTCCAGGGGCCTGGACGCCTCCATTAATATGTATATATTTTTATTTATTTTTTTGTTTTTTATGCCAACTGGCATTTTACACATATTTTTTATTTTTATTTTTATGGAGGCGTCCAGGGCCCTGGTCGCCGCCATTAATATATATATATATTATTTGGTTTGGGCCCTGAGAAAATAAAATAAATTAAATTAAAAACATGGGGGCGTCCAGGGGCCTGGACGCCCCCATTAAGACCCACCCGGGTCCTAGTCAGCGGCCGCCCGGCAGACATCCTTCTTGGTTCCGGAACCTCCTGATGCGTTCGGCTGGTGTTGATGCCGTCCGACTGCCGTGACGGGACGATTCCGAATGCCGAAAAAGGTAGAAGAAGACCCAAGAAAAGGAAGCACACGAGTGATTCAAAATGCGTAAGCCGTTGCGGGGCGTCGTATAGTAATATGATACATTCTCAGGAGGCGTCAAGAATGGCGTGTCTACACGGGAATCACGTAACTCGGGTTGATGGGCAGCATCTTGATGTCGCCCGGCGGTGCCGAACTCCGCGTTTTCGTGCTTTCCGAACGGCGGCTTCTACGGGCCCGCGGGGCCCACGGATGGCGTTGTCCTCCGGATCTGCGGGGGTGGGACCCACTGTGATGGGGACCCCTGGTGGCGCGCCTCCACGGACAGCGGTCGGCCGGGAACACCGATCGGGGGTCGATCGGCCCCGATTCCCAATTGTTGAACTAGCTGCCCACGGATTTTGATTTCTATTTTATGGCGCGTGCTCCGGCGAAAACGGCCGCTGCGATCAATCCCGACGTCGGATCGGGACGCACGAGCTACCGTTGGAAAGCTCTCTTCAAATGCTTCAATCTAAACCCAGAGAGATCTGCTGGATCTGGTCGGATCAGAACTTTATTGAATTTACAAGTCCCTGTTGTACAGTAACCGAAATCTCAGATCTGCAGGGCACTTGTCTGAGAACCACCGTTGACCGCCTAGTAAACCTCCGATTCAGCTCTTGAGCTCTTCTTAGGAGTTGTAGGGAATCAAACCAAGGAACTGGGACTATTTTTAGAATTTGATTTGGAGGTGGCTGCGATTTGTTATGAGTTTTGGGGTGACTGGTGGTCGGATCTGAGAACAGGTGGACAGAACTGTAGATGGGTCTGAGAATGAATTTTAGAAAATATGATATTGGTTAATCAAAAATTGAGAAAATTTGTGGATGAAGGGGTGGGTGAATGGAACCCCCAGTAAAATTAGGCAAACTAACAGAAATCAAAAAGTGGCTCTAAGACATGAAACTCTGGACGGAGGTGAACCTGGACAGAATTCTGGCAGAACCAAAATGAAAGAGTGGATGAAAATCAAAAATTAGCAAACGTGATCTGAATGCTGGCCTGATTTTTATAGGTGGATAGGAACATCCCAGAAACAACTCCTCCAAATTTGGTAGCCAAATGAGCTCGGGGAAGACCTGTGAAATTCGAACAAGCTGCTGTGGTACTGCGCGGGCAGAACTCCGTTGATGGCGATGGCGGTGCGGGGGCGGCTCGTGGCGGCGGCGGCGGCGACCGGAACTGATAGGGTGGAGTCTCACCACCAGAAGGAAGCCTTCACAGCTTCAAGGGGGAGAGGGAGAGGAGAAGGGGGCGCACCAAGGCTGGAGCTTCAAGCTTTTTTTTTCAATTCAAATGGCATTAATTCATGAAAATGGGAAAATACAAGCATATATAGGTCACCCATCTAATCCATCCTCCACCGTTGGATCTAGGGGTTAGGGATGGATGGCTAGGATGAAGTTTGATCAAAATACAACAAAAATATTAAACAAAATGGAGGGGGGGCGCACCTTGACCAAGGGGGGGACATGGTAGGTGGGTTTGGTTGGAATTGTTGACCATTTTGGTCCCTTGTCCCCCATGTGGATAATTGACTAGTCCAAGGCTTCTAGATGTCCACCTTGGATTTTGACCAACCCCACAAGGCTGATATGGACCAATGGGAGGGGGCCTGGGAGTCGCGTGGGGCCCAGGGGTCCCATTTTACAAATAAGCCCCTCGTACACTCATAATTACAAACCGTATAAAATGAAATAAACACACCTTACACACAAATAAAGTCTAATTAAATATGAAAAATGGGGAGACTCAAGGTGGCGTCTCCAGGCTGTCTCCGAGCCAAATGGAAGCTGAGGTGGCTCGAGTCATGCTCCGTGTGCGGTACCGGTGGCTCGGCGTGTCGCGCCGATCAACTGCTCGGGTGTCCGCACCACATAGCTCTCAACTCCGGTGGTTCCCTTGCTTCAAGCGGCCCGATTCTAAAGCTCAACAAGCGACTGACAGCGACATCATCTTTCCCTTTCTCAAGTTCTATACCAAAGCCTCTCCCTCCCTTTTTTTATGCTCTGCATCCTGACCCGCCTAGTCCATGTAACTCTATTTCATGAAAAATAAAGTAAGAAGAGTTGTAACATGCATTTAGCTTATTCCTCTGGTGGCAAGTCCTCTAATTAAGACGTGATATATTTTCTTCATAAAAATCTTCGGGCTATCCAATAGTACGAAGAAACTACGAGGTCTCGACCTCTACATTTTGCATAAGCTAAAAGTATCTTAAAAAATGGAGGTGGAGTTAACAACACCCTTAAATCGTATGTCTTAAGTGGTATTCCAGTTTCAAATCCTCATAAGATCTCACCGTAACCACTTGACATTTGTTTTTATCATTTATATCCACGTGGATATTTTCAATCGATCTATTTGTTCTTAGTAGAGTCCGATGTATTTGGGGCGCCATTTGTTATCTTTTCACACCCGACCAATGAACATATAATTTTGAGCACCCTTGAAACTTTGGGAATCACCTTAATTTTGTTTCCTTAGTATGTATGATCAATGGCAATGCATTTGATGTGGTACCTCCGGTAGCTCTTGGCAAACATAACTTGTCTTCCCCTCTTTCCTTCTAAATTTGCAAGCTCATTAATGGTAATTATAAGTGGGTTTCTTAGTTTTTGACACCTAAAAAAATCGATGCTAGGAACAAGTCCCCTTTATCCACCTATTTATTATCAAGTCACATAAATCGTCTCTATTTTATGAAAAAACCTTAATATCAATCTCGATCCATAAGAAAATGTCGGGTTAGCTCAATCCAACCATGATCTAACATAATTAAAAAGAAAGAGAGGACCATAAGGCTTTTGGGTAATCGCGCGCGTGTGCGAGAGAGAGAGAGAGAGAAGACCCCCTCCGATGTTGGCACCGGGTGGGGTGCACAAGGAGAGAGAAAATTAGAGAAGAGAGAGAGAGAGAAAGAATTGTTGGAAAGAGAGTGTGCCAGACTGCGAGAGAGAGGACGTGAGGGTGTCGGAGGGGTCTCCCCCTCTAGCACCGACATCTCGGGTTATTTTTCTACGGTTGTTAACGGTAGAAGCATTTTATTAATAGTTCAAAGATTTGGGTGGTTTAATAATAAATAGATAGATTAGGGCGGTTTATTCTTCATTTTGATTTTTTTAGGAGGACAAAAATTAAAAAAAAACCATTATAAATGCCCGGTCTGACTCTGAGTATTTCACTTATCTCTTTCCTTCCTTTATTGCCACCTGCTATCAACATCATTAATTATATGCCTTCAATTCCGTACCCTGGTTTTAGCACTCGCCCACTGTTTGGACAGTCGCAAACAATTAATGTGCACCCCTATATATATAAGAAAGAGCTACCCTTGCAGCAGGCGACCAGGAAGGAAGCAGAGAACGCCTCTATCAGTACCCTAGCTTGGAAGAGGTCTCTGCTCTGCCATCCATACAACAGGAATTACCCTTAGTTTTTTCAAATGTATATACGCGCTACCTGTTAATTCTCGTTCTCTCTGTTATTCTAATTAGATGGCTTCAAGCAAGTTTGCCGCCATGGTTGCAACTTGCAACGATGCTCCTCCTCTCTCTTGTTCTCACTGTAGAGTCTCATGGTTTGGCCCGTACGTACCTTGTTAATCACTTGTCATTGGCAATGCCCTACGTATAACAGCTCTTATACGTACGTTGATATGCTGCTTGTATGTACATATTTTTTTCGTAGCGCTTGCCTGTTCTATATATATAGAGAGAGATAAACATTTATATGTGTGGGTGGGTGCTCCTTAGTTTCAGGGTATTCGTCGGATCCAAGAACCGGTGACGACTGCGTCTTCGCAGGCCCATGCAGCAGAAGGGCGGACTGCGCGAAACCATGCAGAGATAAAGGTCTCTCTCCAACTGCTGTCCTGTGCGAGCCATATATGGACGGCATGACATGCTGCTGTCTTATCTGAGAATCTGAGATGATGCCTCTCAAGTTAATCATCTGGAGTGGAGAGGAACACAAAAATAAATTAAATAGTTGATCACAGCTTACGAGGTTAATTTCTAGAGCCCTGTACGTAGCTTCATTTGGATTCAGAAATAAGACTCCAACAAGTCTTGTTCTCTGATAATTCTATTACATGTAGTACCGTGGGTTGATGTTTGGTATGATCAGTACTTAAAGCGTGTGTCCCAAGTAATTTGATTTTGTGTTCACATTAATCTCTCTTTCTCGATCCCACACCTCCATCTTGATCAGCTTCTCTCTCTCTCTCTCTCTCTCTCTCTATATATATATATATATATATATTATATTGGACTATGTCAACGTAGATGTGACGTGCTATATTGTCGGATTTTCTTGCAACTCTGAAGATATTGAGGTGAACAATTAATTGAGGCAGGGAGGGGATTGACCGAGGATGAGAAGCCAATATAGACGTTATGATAAGGAACAGAGAGGAGCTAGCCCACAATTTAAGACGACATCGTCTCACTTCTGAGAGTCTGAGATGATGCCTCTCAAGTTAATCATCTGGAGTGGAGAGGAACTCAAAAATAATTAATTAAGCTGATCACAGCTTACGAGGTTTCTGGAGCCCTGTACGTAGCTTCGTTTGGATTAAGAAATAAGACTCCAACAAGTCTTGTTCTTTCATAATTCTATTACATGTAGTACCGTGGGTTGATGTTTGATATGATCAGTAGTTAAAGCGTGTGTCACTAAGTAATTTAATTTTGTGTTCACATTAATCTCTCTTTCTCGATCCCACACCTCCATCTTGATCAGCTTCTCTCTCTCTCTCTCTCTCTCTATATATATATATATATATATATCACACCTCCATCTTGATCAGCTTCTCTCTCTCTCTCTCTCTCTCTCTCTCTATATATATATATACATATATATATATATATATATATGTATATATATATATATATATATATATACATATATATATATATATATATATATATATATATTGGACTATGTCAACGTAGATGTGACGTGCTATATTGTCGGATTTTCTTGCAACTCTGAAGATATTGAGGTGAACAATTAATTGAGGCAGGGAGGGGATTGACTGAGGATGAGAAGCCAATATAGACGTTATGATCAGGAACAGAGAGGAGCTAACCCACAATTTAGGCTGACATCGTCTCACTTCTGAGAGTCTTCTTTTCTTATGATTCTGTTTCCTGCATTGTAAACCACTCAAACTTGGTAATAAAAAGGATTAAATCTGAGTAAAGAACACGGTAACTTGATTTGTAGAACTAGTCAAATGAATGCGTCATGTGCATGTGTTTGCTTTAATAAAATGAATCTTAAATTATATTTTATTTAAATAATGAAAATTTAAAATACATTATTTTAAAAAATATATATGTGACCAAACTTTTTCGATATATTAGTCATATTAATTTTTAAAGTTTAAAAATAAAATTATGATTTTTAAAATAAAAATATTTGAAGACAGTTGAAGAGAATATGAATTTTATTTTTAAAGTCCGCAAACTCAAAAGAATCAAACTCTTAAATTAAGCAGATTCAAAAATTTGATAACCTTGACAAATATAACTAAAAAAATATTAGACATAACTCATCTACTTTGAATATTCTTTCATAATCTGACATCTAATGTCAGCAAATGATTCATAATTCATGATGGTAAAATTTACATTCCCACCATTGCCCGTAAAAAAATATAAAAGCATTCCCATCACTACCTTTAAAAATATATAAAATTTAGTTCTAGTTAATATTTGAGGTCAATAACATCCAAGAAGATAAAAACATCATGATTCTTCGCTCCCATCAAAAAAAATAGTTGTGCTTTTACTTTGAAACATAAAACGCAACCATTTAAACTTTTGACAAAGTAAAATTTAAGATCTCATTCTTTTAGAAAAAAATGGGTAATAAGGTTGGACTCAATAATATAGAAAGTGCTATGAAATACGGTGCAAAAAAACATAATTAAAGGTTAATCATCAAACTCCAACTTTCTCCACTTTCTCAAGCTTACATAGTGATCAATTGCCAATGTCATTGCAAGAATCAGGTTCGTTATAGATTTTATTACTCAATTCCACTCAATATATTTGACACACACACACACACACACACACACACACACACACACACACACACACACACACACACACACACGCGAGTAAAACACAACAAAATGAATTAATAAAAATTTGACTAAAATTCTATGAATCAAATTTATAAAAGTTAACGTGCACGACTAAGAAATATGGCTACCTCCGTTACGAATACATGATGAGATGTAAATAGCTCAACAATATGGAAGAGAGACATGGTTAAGTTAAATTTGCTCAAATTAACACATAAACTGCACAAATCAACTTATACCTTTGTGTTTAAACTCAATTGGGTAGTACCGGAACAGCTTCCAGGTATACATAGAATGCCCAAAAGATCTCGTTGATGATATTGTGTGATGTTGATAGGTGAAGTACAAGAGCTGGAACATCACAAGGTAGAACTTGTATGTAAAATAAAATAAAAAATTAAAAACTATACATCAGAAGAAAAACAAAAAAAGCATTATTTTGTGGGCTAACCTGAGTAACCTATGAACTAAGGGCGTCTTTGATAACCGAGTAAGGGGGTGTCGTAATCGACTCCGAAGGGTCGATTACGGTACCCGAGGTCGATTATCGGGTTTCTGTGAGGGGGAGGGCGAGCGGAGGTGGGGCCCACGGTTAGCCGATATTGGCTAACCGAGGGACGCCCTAAAAGAGTAGAATCGGAAGACACCCATAACTGAACCGGAAGATACTCATAATTGAACCGGAGGAAAAAAACTCAGATGTGTTTTGCATTAAAGTCAGTTAGGTAGAACCTAAATAGCTTCTAGATATGCACAAAATGCCCAAAAGATCATGTTGATCATATTATGTGTTGTTGATGGGTGAACTAAAAGAGTTAGGACAGCACAAGGTAGAACATGTATGTAAAATAAAATAAAAGAATTAAAAACTATACACCAGAAGAAAAACAAAAGAAGCATTATTTTGTGGGCTAACACGGGTAACCTATGAACTAAAAGAGCAGAATCGGAAGAGACCCATAATTGAACCAGAGGAAAAAAATTTTATGGGCGTGTTTGATAAACGAGCAAGGGGGTACCGTAATCGACCCTTCGGGTTCGGGTCGATTACGGTACCCGGGGTCGGTTACCGAGATTCTATGAGGGGGAGGGGGAGGGGAGGCGGGGCCCACCGGTTGCGCGATGTCGGCTAACCGACCGACAACCCCGCTATCAAACACGTCCTATATGTTTTACATTAAACTCGATTGGGTAGCACCGAAACAGCTTTCAGATATATACATAATACCCAAAAGATCCTGTTTATGGTATTATGTGTTGTCAATGGGTGAACTAAAAGAGTTAGAACGGCATAAGGTAGAACATGTATGCAAAGTAAAATAAAAGAATTAAAAACTATACACTCGTAGAAAAATAAAAGAAGCATCATTTTGTGGGCTAATCTGGGTAACCTATAAACTAAAAGAGCAGAACCGGAATAGACCCATAACTAAATCGAAAGAGATCCATGATTGAATCGAAAGAAAAAATGGACAATTTTCTTATAGTATATAGTATAGATTTGCTCATGGTTATATAGTTTTGCATGGTCCGGTCCGGTTTGAGTGCTAGCTCAATGATAGTTCCGATTCATTTTAAGGTAAGCAAAGTGTAAATTGTGGTAGTAGGCTAGTAGCCCATGAAGATCTTGGTGTTGGCTTTCTTTCATAGGTAATATTTTTCTAGGCCCTTTGGGCCACACTTTTTTGATATACTTCTTGGCAGATCTCTACCCAAGGCCTTAGAAAAAGTTTCCAAGTGAAAATTTAAATATGGTCTATGACTGCATCCAATGGAGAGCCTTTGCTCGACCCATTGTCTTATAGCTCGACATAACCTAGGTAATGGTCTTCCAACACAACTTCTATTGTCACAACTCTAGCCCGGAGGCATTAGCCTGGATGTAGACCTAGCATGTCAATCGTAGTGAAGGCCACAAGTTGCGTGAAATGAACAGACATGGTCAAATCTCATTTGAAGGGTCACGAGCCGTCACATTGAAAGCAATAGCTCAATCAGGCACATATCCCTCGCTAATCATAATTGCCGACCTACATATCAACACCAGCGGCCCAAAGACCTAGGGATATGGATATTGCACCAACACTAGCCATGTGGCCTCCATCGCACCAAAATTGGTCCAAACCGTTGTTTTCGAGGATCCAAAGTGCCATTATAGCCTACCCAAGTCAGCTGCTCATTGCTCCTTTACGATGTTTTGATATACTTCGCATCCCACAAACTGCTGCAGCAGGAGAGTAGCCTCGTACAATATTTTCTGGCCCAAAGCTCCAAGCGACTTTTGCAGGTACGAACTATCACTAGCACACTTCCGCTTCTTCGTAAGGAGGTCTCCACGGCCTCCTCTAGATATGTGATGCAACGCAAGGCACGACATCACACACAAACACCATCCCTCTCACCCCTTACACAGAGAGAGGGAAGTAGCGAGTAGTTAGTGTGCAAGAGCCCTCTCCCCGTGAGGCCACCCAAGAGCAAAGCCCCCCCCCCCCCCCCCCCCCCAACGATACCTCCCCCTCTTCTCCTCTACCTCTGCCAGGCTACTTCGGCAGACCATGGACACCCCTCCACTCCTAAGAGCCCTTCCTCCTTCCACCAAAGTGCCTACTGACTTTAGGGTCGAGGGTTCTCCCGAAACACTCTCACCCCGATGACAACTTCTCGTACAGGAAGAAGCTCAACAAGATCCTCTCATTGCAAGGCTACCTTAGACGGCCCAATAGAGAACCCCAACAAGGTCCTCTTAGGATCTCGGCCGAAAGTTGTTACGTAGCCAGTCCCATCGCTAATGGAAGCGAAGCACCCCACCTCCAACCATAGACCGTGGAGCATCTGCGCCTCCAGTCGGCGATGAAGACTCACCCCCTCCCTCAAATGCATGACGGACAAGGTTTTCACCCCGTGCTCACCACCGCCATTCGACGCCTCATGGTAGGTCTCTCCTCTTGGAAGACCCATGCATCAGCCACCCAAGCTCCTATGGATAGCCAGCCACCTCTGGCCATCGTGCTCACGACCCCAACTTGGGTTCTTCTGAAGCGCCCCCGGGTATGCCAGGCATAGCTCTCAGCTCTGGTGGTTCCCTTGCTTCAAGCAGCCCGATTCTAAAGCTCAACAAGCAGCTGGCAGCGACATCATCCTTCTCTTTCTCAAGCTCTGTACCAAAGCCTCTCCCTCCCTTTTTTTATGCTCTGTATCTTGACCCGCCTAGTCTATGTAACTCTATTTCATGAAAAATACAGTCAAAAGAGTTGTAGCATGCACTTAACTTCTTCCTCTGGTGGCAAGTCCTCTAATTAAGGCGTGATCTATTTTCTTCATAAAAATTTCGGGCCATCCAACGGTACGAAGAAACTACGAGATCCCGACCTCTACATTTTTCATAAGCTAAAAATAGCTTTTAAATTGGAGATGGAGCTGACAACACCCTTAAATCGTACGTGCTAAGTGGTACTCCAGTTTCAAATCCTCAAAAGATCTCACCATAACCACACGACATTTGTTTTTATCATGTATATCCTCGTGGATATTTTCAATCGATCTATTTGTTCTTAGCATAGTCTGATGTATTTGGGGTGCCAGATAACACACCCAACTAATGAACATACAATTTTGAGCACCCTTGAAACGTTGGGAATCACCTTAATTTTGTTTCTTTAGTATGTATGATCAATGGCAATGCATCTGATGTGATACCTCCGGTAGCTCTTGGCAAACATAACTTTCCCCTCTTTCCTTCTTTGCATGCTCATTAATAGTAATTATAAGTTGGTTTTTTTAGTTTTTGACACCTAAATAAATTGATGTTAGGAACGAGTCCCCTTTATCCACCTATTTATTATCAAGTCACATAAATCATCTCTATTTTATGAAAAGCCCCTATGTCAATCTCCATAAGAAAATGTCGGGTTAGCCTAATTAACCCAACCATGATCTAAGAGAGAGAAGACCCCCTCCGACGTCGGCACCCCCACCTAGTGGGGTGAGGTGCACGAGGAGAGAGAGAACAAGAGAAAAGAGAGAGAGAGAGAGAGAGAGAGAAAGAATGGGAGGAAAGAGAGTGTGCGAGAGAGAGAGGAGGGGAGGGTGTCGGAAGGGGTATTCCCCTCCGGCATCGGCACGCCCACCCAGTGGGGTGGGGTGCGCAAAGCGAGAGACTGAGAGAGAGAGAGAGACCAAAGGTGGAGAGGGAGAGGGATAAATTTGAGAAAAATAAAATCAATGGAAGTGACCTGCGGAAGGAATATTTCTCAAAATTAGATGACATATTTTATTTTTCGGACGGTTGTTCACCGGAGGAGAAGTTTTTTGTTAACAATAGTTTGAAGATTTGGGTGGTTTAATGATAAATAGATAAATTAGAGGGGTTTATTCTTAATTTTGATCTTTTTAGGAGGACAAAAATAAAAAAACCCATTATAAATGCCCGGTCTGCCTCTGAAGTATTTCACCTATCTCTTCCCTTCCGTTATTGGAAACAATTTTATAACCAAGAGGAAGATCTTGTACCAAAGTTTTGACTGTGTATATCCTAGATTTGCCACTTGTTGCTATAAACATCATTAATTATATGCCTTCAATTCCGTACCCTGGTTTTAGCACTCGCCCACTGTTTGGACAGTCGCAAACAATTAATGTGCACCCCTATATATATAAGAAAGAGCTACCTTGCAGCAGGCGACCAGGAAGGAAGCAGAGAACGCCTCGATCGATCAGTACCCTAGCTAGGAAGAGGTCTCTGCTCTGCCATCCATACAACAGGATTTACCCTCATTAGTTTTTTCAACTATATATATATATATATATATATATATATATATATATGCGCTACCTGTTAATTCTCGTTCTCTCTGTTATTCTAATTAGATGGCTTCAAGCAAGTTTGCTGCCATGGTTGCAACGGTGCTCCTCCTCTCTCTTGTTCTCACTGCAGAGTCTCATGGTTTGCCCCGTACGTACCCCGTTAATCACTTGTCATTGTCAATGCCCTACGTACAGTACAGCCCTTATACGTTGATATGCTGCTTGTATATACAGATTTTTTTTCGTAGCGCTTGCCTGTTCAATATGTATAGAGAGAGATATTTATATATGTGGGTGGGTGGGTGGGTGCTACTTAATTTCAGGGTATTCGACGGATCAAAGAACCGGTGACGACTGCGTCTTCGCAGGCCCATGCAGGAGAAGGGCGGATTGCGCGAAACCATGCAGAGAAAAAGGTCTCTCTCCAACTGCTGTCCTGTGCGAGCCATTCGTGGACGGCATGACATGCTGCTGCCTTATCTGAGAATCTATCTGAGATGATGTCTCTCAAGTTAATCATCTAGAGTGGAGAGGAACCCAAAAATAAATTAAGCTGATCGTAGCTTACGAGATTTCTGGAGCCCTGTGCGTAGCTTCATTTGGATTCAGAAATAAGACTCCAACAAGTCTTGTTCTCTGATAATTCTATTACATGTAGTACCGTGGGTTGATGTTTGGTATGATCAGTACTTAAAGCGTGTGTTCCCAAGTAATTTAATTTTGTGTTCACATTAATCTCTCTTTCTCGATCCCACACCTCCATGTTGATCAGCTTCTCTCTCTCTCTCTCTCTCTCTCTCTCTCTCTCTCTCTCTCTCTATATATATATATATATATATATATATATATAACTATGTCAACGTAGATGTGACGTGCTATATTGTCAGATTTTCTTGCAACTCTTAAGATATTGAGGTGAACAATTAATTGAGGCAGGGAGGGGATTGACCGAGGATGAGAAGCCAATATAGACGTTATGATCAGGAACAGAGAGGAGCTAGCCCACAATTTAAGATGACATCGTCTCACTTCTGAGAGTCTTCTTTTCTTATGATTCTGTTTCCTGCATTGTAAACAACTCAAACTTGGTAATAAAAAAGATTAACTTGATTTGTAGAACTAGTCAAATGAATGCGTCATGTGCATGTGTTTTCTTTAATAAAATGAATCTTAAATTATACTTTATTTAAATAATAAGATTTTAAATTATATAGTTTCAAGAAAAATACATGTGACCAAACTTTGTCAATATACTAGTCATATTAGTTTTTAAAGTTTAAAAATAAAATTAAATTTTAAAAATAAAAATATTTGAAGACGTGCGATTGAAGGAAATATGAATTTTATTTTTAATGTCAACAAATTCAAAAGAATCAAACTCTTAAATTAAACAGATTCAGAAACTTGGAAACCTTGACAAGTATAATAATAAAAATATTAGACATAGTTCATCTATACCGAATATTCTTTAACAATATGATATCTAATAGTATCAAATGAGTCATAATTCATGATGATAAAATTTACATTCCCACCAATACCCTTAGAAATATATAAAAGCATTTCCATCACTACCCTTAGAAATACATAAAATTTAGTTCTAATTAATATTTAAGATCAATAACATCTAAAAAGATAAAAACATCGTGATTCTTCGTTCCCACCAAAAAAAATAGTTGTGCTTTTACTTTGAAACATAAAACGCAACCATTTAAACTTTTGACAAAGTAAAATTTAAGTTCTCATCCTTTTAGAAAATATGGGTAATAAGATTTAGACTCAATAATATAGAGAATGCTATGAAAGAATATGCAAATAAACATAATTAAAGATTAATACATCAAACTCTAACTTTCTCCACTTGCTCAAGCTTACATAGTGATCAATTGCCAATGTCGTTGCAAGAATTAGATTCGTTATAAATTTTATTACTCAATTCCACTCAATATATGATATACAGATGCAAGTAAAACATAGCAAAATGAATTAAGAACCATTTGATTAAAATTCTATGAATCAAATTTATATATAAAAGTTAATGTGCACGATTAAGAAATATGACTATCTCCATTACGAATACGTAATGAGCTGTAAATAGCTCAACAATATGGAAGAGAGACATGGTTAAGTTAAATTTGCTCAAATTAACACGTAAAACTGCACAAATCAGCTTGTACCTTTGTGTTTAAACTCAAGGGTAGTACCGAAACAACTTCCAGGTATACACGGAATGCCCAAAAGATCCCGTTGATGATATTATGTAGTGTTGATGGGTGGAGTACAAGAGTTAGAACATCACAAGGTAGAACTTGTATGCAAAATAAAACAAAAGAATTAAAAACTATATTTCAAAAGAAAAATAAAAGAAGCATTATTTTGTGGGTTAACCTGACTAACCTATGAACCAAGGGCCTTTTTGATAATCGGGTGGGGGTGGCTTAATCGACCCCGAAGGGTCGATTACGCTATCCGGGGTCGGTTAAGGGCGACTGTGTGAGGAGGAGGTGGGGCCTTCTCTCTCTTCAGTTACCGCAACTCTCGACAAGCGCCCGACCAACCTGTTGTAAAAGTGGGCCTAAAAGAGTAGAACTGGAAGAGACCTATAATTGAACTGAAAGAGACCCATAATTGAATCGAAGGAATAAACTTAGATGTGTTTTGCATTAAACTCAGTTGGGCAGAACCTAAACAGCTTCCGGATATACACAAAATGCCCAAAAGATCCTTGTGATGATATTATGCGTTGTTCATGGGTGAACTAAAAGACTTAGGATAACACAGGGCAGAACATATGTGCAAAATAAAATAAAAGAATTTAAAACTATACACCAGAAGAAAAACAAAAGAAGCATTATTTTGTGGGATAACATAAGTAACCTATGAACTAAAAGTGTAGACCCGGATCGAAGAGACCCGTGATTGAATCAGAGAAAAAAATCAAATATGTTTTACACTAAAAGAGTATATATATATAGTTATGTGGTGTCTTCTTTTGAATAACCTTCCTTTCTCTCTTCCCTTCTTTTACATTTTATAAAATGTACATTTTATATGAAAATATTTGAGTTTTATCTTGGCAATCTCAAATGGTACATCTGTCTTCCACCAGCCAAACCGATAATTAAGTCTACCACGAATCTAATCGCATTTATAGCCTTTCATCCGAGAAGGCCCCTAATTTTTGACACTAATTAATTGCCACCGGATAATTAATATATAGTTTGACTATCGGTTATCTATCCTAATTAATTCTGACATCTGCTAATTAAGGACGTATCATTTAGCCTTAAATTTTCTACCTCACCTCCCACACTCGCTAACAATGCTTACCCTATAAATTAAGAGTCTCGCAGAGGACAAAGAAGCACAAGCAAGCCTGGCTACCGGAAGAAGAGGTTAGTCTGTATACTCATTCGTACATATACATACGTACAAAGAAGAAGATCTGATCAATTCCTTTCTTAGTTTCCCTGTGCATGCACAATTTCTTCATCATCCACTTCAATTCACATATCCGTTTTGTTAATCTGTTGCTCTTTTAATTAGATGGCTATAAGCAAGAAGTTTGCTTCCGTGGTTGCACTCGTGCTCTTCCTCTCGTTCTTTCTCTATGCGGAGTCTCATGGTTAGCTTCTCATCCATGTTCATACCAAGAAACTTATATATATATATATCTATTCTTTCTTGTGCTACAAATATGTATACATATGTTTACGTTAATTATTAATTAATAGACATGCATGCATGGTTGCTCTCATTTTAGGGTACGCGGTGGCGGCGGTGGATCAAGATGAAGGCAGATGCTTTTTTGCAGGTCCATGCCGTAGAAAGGATGACTGTGCAGCCCCATGCAAACTCTTACGCCTCCCCCCAACTACGGTGTGGTGCGTGAGATACATAGAAGGCCCGAGATGCGCCTGCTGCCTTGTTTCCTAATTAATTAATTGATGCTACTGCTGCTGCTGAGAATAATTAAGGCATGTGATGATCAGGTCCGTGCATGGCATTCTGGTGCATGCACTACTAGAAAAATATTAATATAAGGTAAAATTCTTCGACCTTTTAAAGTGTCAAAATTCATCTTTTAAAATATTAGAAGACGAAAAGAAGGCGGATTATATTCTGCCTTCCATGTAAGTAGATGGCGGAAAGTAAATTTTAAAAGACGAAAATTTTAAAAGATAGAAATGAAAATTTTAGAAGGTAATTTTTTTCCGTCTTATAAACTCGTGATTGAAGACATTTATATGCGCCCTCTATTATTTTTTAGATGACGATAATTTCTACCTTCTAAGAACTATATAGAAGACAGATATTTTTGCCTTCTATTTCTTTTAGATGACAAATTTTTTGCCTTATAAGTTGTCAAAATAAATCACTAGAAAATAAAATTTTCTGTCTTCTATACTAACATCAGAATATAAACTGTTTATTATCTTTTAAAAGTAGTCTTACTCTTCATATAACCTGTTATATTTAATGATAGATCGATCTTCTAAATTTTTTTTCTCAAGAATAAAATACATTCCAACTTGTAACATGACATAAAAACAAAATATTACACATACGTAATTAAACAACATTCAACTTTATTTATATTTGTTCAACAAAAAAATTATTTATATAAAAATATGCTCATACATACATTAGACCTACTATAAGATCACAATGTGCATGCACAGGTCGTACACAAAATTTGCACCAACATGTGCTCCTCTAAACAAACACTTTAAATAAATACGGGCTATAAACAATTTGATTCTACAATCTTCTTCCATTGGTAGCCTTTCTAAATCTTTTAAGTTAACAAGCTTAAAACTAGTGAAGCTTCCACCAAAGAATCTGGATTTTTCTTCAAATGACATCCTTTGACGCTTCTCATAGTACATGAAATCATTGAAAATTGATGTCTTCAGTGGCCTGTTCTTAAAGATGTTAAGCATACTCATGCCTAGCATATATTTTACCTGCAATGAACAAACATGTACTAATGTCATTACAAAACTAACATGAGATAATTTTATCAACACACTGACAAATAATTTATAAATATGTGCCAAAAATTAAGAAAGATCGACAAGACTAGAAGACTAGCATGTTAATCACTAAAAAGTTTAAGGGGATGACTATGATAACAAAACAAAAGGTTTTTTATATGAAACCATAAGATACCAAGAAAAGGCCGAAGGTTCAACTGCTATAACCTTCCCAACTGTATGTTAGCCCATTACTTCATGACTCTAGACCCATAACCCTAAGTCCATGCCTGATCTGCCTTTTCATTATTTTTGTTTAACACCATGTCTTGCACATAAAATGAAAATAATTAGCATCATTTTCATTCTGATTACAGCAGAATATTGACAGTGGGTTAGCAATCATTCCTGATACCTTAAGTTCTTGACAGACATTCTTTGGGTTTGGAAGAGAGGAAAAAATGCATGGACCGAGTAAGGAATGGACTGAGTATCCAACCAGAAAACTGGGAGCATTCTTTGGGTTTGGAAGAGAGGAAAAATTGCATCTGAGGCAAAAGACCTGCATTTTCTTTCCAAAGAGACCAACATATTGAGTAGAAAATCATCCATCTAGCAATAATCAAGCTACGGTATAGGAGTAAAGGACAGAAGAAAAATCTTGTAATTTACTGTATCTCAGACACCCCCACGTGATTAAAAGAAAGGTCATTAGTTCAACGGGTAGTCACAGAATATGGCAATGCAGTGCACGCAGTTTGACCAGACTGAGTGTCCAACCAAAAAACTATACCATTCTTTAGTTTTGGAAGAGAAGGAAAAAAAAATGCATTCAGGCACAAGACCTGCATATTGAGTTGAGGATCATCCATCAATGCATTATGACTCAAACTTTGCAAAAGAAATAAAAAAAATAAAAAGTTGCAGCATCCAATGATCAATTATGGGTCACTTGTGGTATATCTCTAAACAGCTTGAAATAGGCCATACCAATGAAGCCGAACAAATTTCCCCAACACTGATATCTATCTATTGCATGACTCATTTATGACTGGCAAGGGTAGCACACAATCCCATTATAAATGACAAGATTGAAAAATTAAATCTTGGACCTCTATGGCCTTTACACTGACTTTTGACAACTCGATCTGCCCAAATGAGAAATGATACTGTCTTGGACTTTGACCACTGGTTAAAAGACAAAGTAGGGGACAAAGAAATGAACAAAGCATCCCAAGGTCAGCATGGCTGTATATGTTACAACTTACAAGTGAAATGCACGAGTAAAGATGTCTCCGAAAGTAACCACAAAGAGAAAATTGAGGCATCCCGAGGTCAAGAATGACCCATTTCGAACATGTTACATGTGACTACTCCCATGATAGCTACAGCAACAGTCTTAAGGGAACCATGCAGATTTCGCTTTCTAGCATGCCTGTCAGCCAAACAGTTGACCAAATGTTGGAACACTACATAAGAGATGACACCAGCAAGTAAATGTTGGTGTGTAATGCACTCTTGTTTGCTAAAGAATCTTAAAGAGAGGAAGATACAACAGATACCATAAACGGAAAAAATGTGAGTCCCATGTTATAGTTCAGAGACTTCACAGGGTTGTAGCCCTTCCAGACTTTTGAACAATGCAGCCTCAGGATCTTTAGCCATGGCCAACTAGAAGAGCAAAGAAAAAAATCCATCTTTTCATCAGTGGCTAATTTCCGATTATGGCGAACTCATACTAAGACATGTGAAAACTGTAGGATCAGCAACATACTGCATTTATTGTCGCGTCCATACGGTACACTTGAAAATGTAGGAAGTACATTCCTGCAGATGTTACCTTCCCAGTTTTCTCACTATCTTCCTGTCGGCAAGAATATCAAATCAGTGTTCAATGGGAGGGAGGAGCTGTCAATAACATACAAATTAATAGATAGCAAAATTCTCCCGCATAACACAACAGCACTAATGAAATTCTCAAAAACAAATATTACATATTCACTGTCTCTCATTTCTGGAAAAATACAGATAATATTTAGAAAAACTCAATGGAAAATAGACCTGTACAGAGTGTACAGAGAACACTTAATATGAATCATAATCAGTGGCATGTCCACAAAAGGATGTACAGCCTCACATATGAAGAATTATGCATGTTTCTGATGCACGAATTGTGAAGCATAAGCATTAAGCGTGCCAGATTCTTCTGAAAAAATAAGGAACGGATATTTAGTATTCAACAGTTGCCTTTAAAGAGGCATTCCCCTAAAATCATCTGTTTTGACACAAATATTCCCATAACCTCCTCGGCTGAACCCCTTGATTGTTTATAGCCAAAACAGAAGTAAGAATCCATGGCAGGGTGCAGCTTATTTCCTTCCTAACCCAGCATTAATGATACATTTAATAAAATGGCATATAAATTACAAGTCAATAATAATAAACAAAAAATGAAACTCACAACAGCCAAGCTAAAGAGATGACAGTGAAATTGGGATCAGAAAGACTACCAGACACATTCTTATGTCCCTCTCACAACTACTCCACTACCTGATGCTACTACCCTCTCTTATCCCTGATTCCTCCTCTCCCTCCTTCTGCCACCCCCTGGCTTAAGTCTGTAAATTTGATGGTGTTTTAATGATATTGTATCTTTTGCACAATTATGGTTAAGTAGGCAGTTGTCTATGGTAAGAGCACAGAAGTAAATGATGTAGAATTTCATGGGCATCAGCGTGGACATGCTAAAGGCAAGGGTCTAGCATCAAATTGGATAGGTCTCATGGGTATATAAGCAAACAACAGCAGCATTTGATAGATTATAGTTGGACATGTTTGGTTTTCATACCTATAGATTCACATTAAGGGAACAATGTCTAAAGATCAATTTTCTTGACAGCAAAATGTCCTAAATAAAAAGGGCAATCATTCCATGTATATACTTCATTTTGAATGACCGAAAAATAAACATCAACAACCTCATTTTTTCAAATTATCAAAAGTTTTAAAAAAACTTAGAAGTATGGGAAATCCTCCAAAAATGATTGTTGGAAGCCACAACGCAACCCCAAACCTAGGGATTGAGTTGAGAAAATCCTCTACATATATGGAGGTGAGACTCCCATGGATATCCTTCCAAGAACTCATTTCAGTCCCAATAACTTTAAACTCTACAACCATGTATCCACAAAACATGCTTCAAGGATACTTTCTTTCATTCCTGCTACTAAAGATGAGTTTTCCAGCTCAAAGAAGGTAAGGCAAAATTCTTGAGAGGTCACGCATACCCATGGAATGTAGAATCGGCCGATGCAGATCAGGATCAGCCGTGGCTATCTGATTCAGGAGCCGAAGACATCTGAATTAATGATAGATCTTCTAAAAAAAATTTCTCAAGAATAAAATACATTCCAACTTGTAACATGACATAAAAACAAAATATTACACATTCGTAATTAAACAACATTCAACTTTATTTATATTTGTTCAACAAAAAAATTATTTATATAAAAATGTGCTCATACATACATTAGACCTACTATAAGATCACAATGTGCATGCTAAGGTCATACACAAAATTTGCACCAACATGTGCTCCTCTAAACAAACACTTTAAATAAATACGGGCTATAAACAATTTGATTCTACAATCTTCTTCCACTGGTAGCCTTTCTAAAACTTTTAGTTACAAGCTTAAAACTAGTGAAACTTCTACCAAAGAATATGGATTTGTCTTCAAATGGCATTCTTTGAAGCTTCTCATAGTACATAAAATCATTGAAAATTGATGTCTTCAGTGGGCTGTCCTTAAAGATGTTAAGCATACTCATGCCTAGCATATATTTTACCTGCATGAACAAACATCTATTAATGTCATTAGAAAACCAACATGAGATAATTTTATCAGCACACTGACAAGTAATTTATAAATATATATCAAAAATTAAAGGAGACAGAAATAAAATGAAATAGAACATGAAAAGATCGACAAGATTAGAATACTAGCATGTTAATCACTAAAACATAGAATTCAGTTACAAAGCATTTGACAAATAACACTAAACAGAAGCTCACCAACATCAATGTTCGATCTACATCAAAACTGTCAAGATGTACATATTCATGAAAGATGGTTTTCTGCCCATCGATTCACGAGAAATAAATTTTTTATTCACAAGTAATTTCATGATAGCAGAGAAAATTTAAGAGTGTGAATTGAAAATTTGAGATTGAATTGTGCAATTTTGAATTAGATGACACAGTTCTTATTTTGCCACCACCGGTGGCAATGGAGCCCACCTCATTTTATTCACGTATTTGCTTGTTTGGGCATGAACAACTAGAAAATCGGCAAGTTACAATGGGCACAGCATATTGATGGCTTTATCTAAGAGTTTAAGTTTAAAGAACAGGAGGATTAATCTAGAATTAAGGTTCAAGGTTTTAATTATATCAAAAATGTAGAGCAACAACGCTAAAATAAGAGACAAAGTTGGATGTACTTTTTGTTGCATCACTAAACTGTACAGAACAAGGATTATAAGTCATCAACAACATAACAAGCTCTTAGTAACCAAGTGATTGACATTGTGTAAAAATTTACTGGAACATTGCAAGTACATATAGCATGTCAGCTCAAACTATTTGATAAGCTCTTGGTGGATTAACTTCCTGCATTCTCTATTCATAATTAACAGTTAATGAACTTCTACATTGATATATCTTCCACACAAAAGAATAGATTTATAGTCAACCACTTTCTTTCCCAGCAAAAAATTTCAAAGCTGGTGACCCTGCAGATGGTATGGAAGATACCATGCATGTACAAGCATTGATCTATGTGCTACACTATTTCTGAAAATCTAAAACCAACATTTGATTTTTTGAAAATTAAAATCAAATCATTTTGAGATTTTAAAAATTAAAAAAAATAGAAAAAAATAATCTCCACGGTCTTCAAAAAATACACGATGCATCTGCAACGTCCTGGAGCCTGAAATCATCACAGTTCATCCCATACGAGGATCCGAAGGTTCAATATCCTATTTAAGGATATTTTTGTCAAGTTAATATAAGTATATATGTAACTATAAATCCTAATTCAAAAATTTCAATCCCCGCCATCCAAACGGGGTACGTATCCAACTCTATGAAATAGGTTTCAAATCACCTTCCATTTTACTGTAACTGAAGTTCTTGATTTTTCATGCGAAAATATTACGGAGCTTATTTTTACATGTTACAATTTTATGTTATTTTTAATATTTATTTTATTTAATATAACTTTTTTATCCTACTTTTTTCTACCCTTGTTTAAATCCAATCTAATTTCTGAAAAAGAAGATGCATATGATTCAAACTGAAGTTTAATTTTAAAATAATTTGATTTGATTTGATTCAACTTAAAAATTTAATTTAATTTAATTTAATTAAAAAAATTCTCTTCAAATTAAATTAAACTAAATTAAGTCGTACTCACCCTTACTAACGTCCCCCCTCTTTGCACGATTGGGAAGTGGTGACGTGCGTTTGGAAAGCGGCCGGACATGTTTCCAAAGTTGCCCCCACTTAATTATGCCCCCACGGCACATTTGATTGCATGTGTTATCGTGTGTGTGTATATATATATATATATTTACCCTATACAGTAATTACCTCATGTATTCTATCTTTGACCGCATCTATTGAATTTTCTTTTGGGTTTTGTTATTATATATATCTGATAACCGACCAAAATGGATCTTAGCATTGGATCAGTTATCGGCCATGCTGGATTAAACATGGGCTAATGATCTCGGCTGAGCCAAATTATGGGGTGAGTATCAAACCTACAAACATAGGAAAATGTTGTACACACTTATATATATATATATCACGGCAGGCACATTAAATTGCTAATAACAGTTCATCATATTACTTACGGGAGTGTACAATCCCATTATTCTGGTTGTTTCACCACTATACCACACCCTGGGTGGGGGAGAAACCCTGCATTATGTAAATTGGTGTTCTTGTAGAAAATTTTGTAAATAAATTATCATTAGAAGTGAATTTATAAAAAAAATATTCTTAAAAATATATTAATAAGTATATCACAACGTAAAATTAAATAGTATAAATATATTTTTTATTTATAAACATGTCACTTATTTTTATAAAAAAATATTAAAAAAATCACGTACGCTTAAACAGGCTTATATGATATTGATATACTATTTAATTTTAAATAGTGATATGTCTACTAATATATATTTAAGAATATTTTTTTATAAATTCACTTCAAGTAATAATTTATTTGTAAAAAAACTCGTTATGAGCTTTTGAAAGCTTTTTTCTTCGTTTAAAAAAGAAAATTATTTTCTTTCTAGACTAAAACATATTCTTAATTTTGTTTCTATTTTTTTGACAGTTTAGGTGAGTGATCGGGCATTCATGACGTCGGAGAGAAAAATCTAAGGGGTAAGGGGTTCGAGTGTGTTTTCTTTGTGTGTGTGTGTGCGCACGCGCGTTAGATCGCAGAAGCTCTCTTGAAACCCTAGCACGGCACCTTTTCTAAGGTTTTCGATCTCATCGAGGAAGCATGGATGTCCGAGAATCCGTCGCAAGCGGAGGACAAGAAGCCGGCAGAGCAGTCAGCACACGTCAACCTCAAGGTTAATGGCCAGGATGGAAACGAGGTGTTCTGTAGGATTAAGCATAGCACTCAAACTGCACAAGCTGATGGATGCATATTGTAACAGACAGTCTGTGGATTCTATTGCATTCGTTTTCGTGGGCAACTTCAGGAAGAACAGACCCCAGATGAACTCAAAATGGAGGATGGAGATGAGATTGATGCCTTGCTGCACCAAACTGGCGGTGGTTCCAGTGTTGCTTGACATTTTTGTGCATGTTTTAGCTGATCCGACATCTTGAGAACATGTAAAGGCTTTGGTACCTTCGCATCATGGGATGGGTCCTTTTGTACGGGTATTCAGTGGCTTAACTTATTCCTTCGTGCCCTATTTGATAACGGGTTAAATCTGGATAGGATAGGTTAATCGGGGTCAGGTGAATTATTCTTTGTTTGATATTTTTTTTCTTAACTGAGACCGGATAAAGTTGAAATAGATTAACTCGTTCTTAAGAAATACGTATAATGAGTTAATCGACCCAAGTTAAGATTAGGAGTCGGGTGGACCACCTCGGGTACGTAACTCACCTGTCCCTAACCTACTCCGTTATCAAACTCGCTCACATGACTTATTAAATTAGATTGACCGAAGAGAGTTTGCATGTATGCATGCTATCAATTAATATATATGACCATCATGCTTGCTTCTCTATTCAGTTTTCAAACATTGTGATTCGGTATGCAATCATTTGTAATTACATTTGGTGATATATGGCAGGTTGGTATCAAAAAAAAAAAAGAAAAAGAAGTGAAGTTACTTTTCTTCTTCTTCCGGGGGTTGTTCCTCTGGGAAGGTTTGTGCCGAGAAGTCCCACGATCTCGCATCTTACAGATTCATCGCCTCCCATTCTCCTTTCTGCTGCTACAAGAAGCATGAATTCTTTACTTCACTAAAACTTGAAATCAATTTCTAATAAATTCTCACTTGCACCCAATAAAATACGAATTCAATTCTTAATGAATTCACACTTAACTCACTAACCCTTGAATTGTAATTCGCAATCAAGAACCCCAGTGAAATATATTTACTAACGAAGGAGAGAATTGAATTACACATCTCACTGGAAGAACATGCAGCAACAACAACATCAACAAAAAGAGATATGGGTTGCAAATCCGACAAACGACTCATTGGCGAATCTTTGCATCAAGTCTGCATTTAAAGACGCAACTCCGAGCAAAGATATATACGATGGTGAGAAGCATTGTCGTTAAAGACGTATCTTGGTATCGTATCTTCTACATTTGCTGTCGTATCTTTTGGTTCTTCTCTGCCTCATCATCTTTGGCATGCCTTACCAGTCAGTACTCACATATATAAATGTGGCCCTTGCAGGCTACCCAGAAGCACAACCGAGCCTCACCACCAAACAACGATCGGAGAGGTGCGTCTACCATGAATGAATGCAACAAAAATTTGGCTCCTTCACCTACATTTCTCGCCTTCTGATTAACCTGCATCACTTTGTTTGTATTTCTTTTTTCATTTTTTTGTAATCAGATGGCTTCAAGCAAGTTTGCCTCCATGGCTGCTGCTCCTCTCTCTTGTCCTCTTTGCCGATGCTGGTGCTGCTGCGGCGTCTCATGGTTAGCTCTCATATATCCTTGTTCACTTCTCATATACGGCAGCCAATATCCGTTGTTAGATAAAATATAAGAATTTTTACATATATACCCTTATAAAGTTTGATTTTGTCAAATATACTCTTCATCGGAGCATAATATCATGAATATCTTTGAAATATGAGTAATATTACGACTATGACATCGCCGTAACTCCCATGTGTTTAACCCGAGTTAAGTGTGAGTTAAACTGTTAAAGAATAAAAATTTTGTATATATACCCCTATATTTATATGGTTGCTCCTCCATGTAGGGTATAATGCGGTGGGGGATCGTAGAGATGCAGCTCAATGCATTATAACAGGTGCGTGTCAGTCGGCCCAGGACTGCGAGAGACAATGCGCAGCTGCCGGTCTCGCCCCAACTGCCGCCGGCTGCGTCAAAAGCATAGCTGGCCCGAAATGTTGCTGTCAGATTGCCTAAGTTTGACGGTGGCGATTGGCACGCGCTCACCTGCGAGTCCCCGGGGGATCGATGCCAGAGAAGTAATTAATTAATTAGTTAATAAAAACATGATGTCGTATCATATTTGTAGGGCTGATGACCAGTTGACTGGGGTTCAAGAATAAGAACATTACTGATTAATTAATGAGAATTCGCACTCTCTTATGCTGTGTCTCTGCCATCTGCTACAGGTTCTATGAGTTCACGCTTAGATTTACTGGAACAGTTCTAAATTAAGGGTGAGTACGGTTTGATTCAATTTGATTTGAAATTTTTTTCTCAAATCAAATTGAATTAAGGGTTCAAATCAAATTAAATCAAACTAAACTACTTTGAAACTAAACCAAATTAAATCGAATTAATTCGGCGATTTGATTCGATTTGAACCATATTTTTATCTCCTTCTATAAATTAAAATGGATTCAAAAATGAGTAGATAGAAGTAAGGTTAAAAAATTATATCAAATAAAATAAATATTAAAGAAATAACATCAAAAACTCTAACTTGTAAGAGCAAGCTCGAAGATATTTTCACATAAAAAATTAAGAACTTTAGTTACAATAAAATGGAAGGCGATTTGAAACTTACTTCATAGAGTCAGAAATCTGGTCAGGACGACGGGGATTAGACATTTAAAATTAGGATTTATAGTTATATATACACTTATATTAACTTGACAAAAATATCCTTTCAAGTTATTTGGTTCGGTTCGGTTTCTCGAACTTCAAAACTAAATCAAACTAAAATTTTTAATACGGTTCGATTTGAAATCAAACCAAAATCTTTAAAATTTTAATCTAAACTAAACCGAACCAAATCTATCGGTTCGATTTATTTTCGAGTTGAACCCGAATAATGTTCATCCCTATTCTGAATCCGTATATAAGTCGTTTAATACTCGTAATGATACATGTTTTTCTTTAATGGGAGTTTTGCAACAGTAAAAATGTGAAAAGATGTGTCCGTATTTTTCATAGCATGTGAGTGAAAAGAAAAAAAAGAAAGAATATCTATATATCCGAGAAGTGATTAATGGACGGAAAGTGTTACTTATTTCTGAGAAAAATAAAGAAGAGAGAGCACGAGAATGCATGTTATCTCTCCACGGGATGGCTTTCTTGACCACTCCTCCATCTTAATTACACTTGAAACACGTACATGCAAAAGAAGGAAAGCATCTAGGGAAATTAAAATGTTTAAGGATGTTGTTAATTAAAACTCAACAGTTGACTCTAATTAACAAAGTACAGCAGAGTCAGTAAGATATTTATTTATAATGAATATAGATATGGAGTGTCTTATTTTAAATCAGTTATGTGATATTTATTTTAATTCGATCGAATAATATCTGACATGAATTCGTATTCGATTAATAATCAGATTATCTGATATATGATTAAATTATTCATCAGATATATATTTTATTCAAATAATTATCTGATCAAACGAATATGAATTCGATTCAAATTTTAAACGAATAATTATTATATCTCGTTGACTTACACGCAATCATAATATGTATATTTATTTTAATTTCTTATAAAAAACATATTGACATTGCGGTACATCTGAGCCCGTGTGTGCACGGTGCAAACTAGGATCAAATAGATGGCCTGATTAAGAATTGTTTAAAAAAGGCAGGGCACTTTTAATTTAGTGGGCCTAAAGTGATTGACCCATTTAAATAAAAAAGATGTTTGAAGAGGATGCATTTATATATATATATATATATATAGATATATAGATAGATAGATAGATGAGAAGATTTGAGTTTTATCATGGCAATCTCAAATGGTACATCTGTCTTCCACCGTCCAAACCCGTAATTAAGTCTACCACGAATCTAATCGCATTTATAGCCTTTCATCCGAGAAGGCCCCTAGTTTTTGACACTAATTAATTGCCACCGGATAATTAATACATAGTTTGACTATCGGTTATCTATCCTAGCTAATTAATTCTGACATCTGCTAATTAAGGACGTATCATTTAGCCTTAAATTTTCTACCTCACCTCCCACACTTGCTAACAATGCTTACCCTATAAATTAAGAGTCTCACAGAGGACAAATTAAGAAACACAGCAAGTCTAGCTGCCCGAAGAAGAGGTTAGTTTGTATACTCATTCGTACATATACATACGTACAAAGAAGAAGATCTGATCAATTCCTTTCTTAGTTTCCCTGTGCATGCACAATTTCTTCATCATCCACTTCAATTCACATATCCGTTTCGTTAATTTGTTGCTCTTTTAATTAGATGGCTGCAAGCAAGAAGTTTGCCTCCGTGGTTGCGCTCGTGCTCTTCCTGTCCTTCGTTCTCTGTGCAGAGTCTCGTGGTTAGCTTATTATCTATGTTCATATCAAGCAACTTTTTTATATTTATATTTATATATGATATGATTTACTGTATTATTACCATTTTCCCCGGCCGGCCCTCGTTAATTATTAATTAACAGACATGCATGGTTGCTCTCGTTTTAGGGTACACGGTGGCGGCGATGGATCAAGATGGAGGCAGATGCGTTTTTGCAGGTCCATGCCAAACAAAGAAGGATTGTGCAGCCCCATGCAAAGACTTAGGCCTCCCCCCAACTGCGGCGTCGTGCGTGAGATACATAGAAGGCCCGACATGCTGCTGCTTAGCTTCCTAATTAATTAATTAATGCTGCTGTTGAAAATAATTAAGGCATGTGATATGATGACCAGGTCCGTGCATGGCAATCTGGTGCATGCATGCCTGAACATGCGATGAGGATGACATGTGTAGTCTCAACTCATGAGTTTGGGATTCAAAAATAAGAGCTTAATAATTATTAGAGATTACTCCTCCAATATCGTACGTACGATGGGTATCGTTAATTGATGTTGGGGTAATGAAGGATTAAGCATCCGATCACGTAGTACTTGAGCTAGCTAGTGTTCTCAGTTGCGATGCAAATTAATGGGCATTTTATGGAGCGGACGTACAACTTTGCATCTGAATCTAATGAGGAAGTGCTACGACACCCGTAGCTACAAGCTTATCTATAATCATAACCTAATCTGATGTCGCATTATTTTGTTATATTTAATCTATTATTTATTTCTTAATATTAATCATTGTTGATAAAACTCGAGTAATTCACACAATTAATATGGGTCGAGTTTAGGACATATTTGTGCACAACGGAAACGATAATTGGCCCGCGTATAGTGTCGTGAAGATTACGGATAGTAGACTACCATAGTGTATCCTTCAAAATTCACACTCCAAGACCCAACGACGACAGTAATATCTTCCTCAAAGTCAAAGTCTAGCTAAATAACTATGGGATGACGACTCCCCCAAGGAGTAGATCTAAGGGTGCAACACATATAGCAAATCAGTGTGCATTACTCCTCCTGTAGTGAAGTAGAGAGGAGGTGATGTGAAGAGCAGGGAGAGAGGGATGAGTGTGGGGGCGGCAGCGGCCGGCAAGTTGCTACGCTCTCCTTCGCTTCTCACAGATAAAGTAGGGGCAGCGGCTTGCTCTCCCTCTTCTCCCTTATGCACTTATCACACGTAAAAAGTAGGGACAACGACCTGCTCCCCTTCAAAATTACTCTAACAATTTTTTTTAAAAAATTAAAGATATTACACACGTAAGATATGCAGCACACTCTATACACCCAGCGTGTGCAGCAAGTCTTTCTCTTATAATTAAGATGTAGAGCCATTATTACGTTGGGCCAGCCCCTGGGCTTTTGGGCCTGGTCGGTCATGGGCCGAGTTACAAGCCGACCTATGTAATGGCGGGGTAGCATAATATTCCTAGTATTTTTAATGGTAGATATGAAAGGATAGTATCAATAATACTAATAGTATTCTTAATAATATCAGCCCTTGGATCGATAATATTAATAATAAAAATATGAAGGGACTGTACAAAACTATTCTTAATAATATCTACCGATTCTTCTACTTGCTCTTCCCAAAGCTAATAAAATGGTCAAGTGACAGATTATCTGTTGCTATAATTGGCATCCCTGCTCCACAAACATTTAATTATTGAGCATTATTAAACCTAATTAAGGCTGAAGTTGCATTAAGATGGAGAATGGAAATCATCCAAGTAAAGATAATGATTTTGAGAATCTTTTGAAATTGGGAAAATATCTTGAGCAGAGGTGTACGAGGAGCATTTGTTTCCATATATATATACATATATATATATATATATATATAATCTCTTGCCTCTCACCGCTCCCAACTTTTAGCAATGCTTAGTGTAGATCTGGGTTAATTTTTAACTCGTGTGCACCAAGGTGCTCTAAATAAATCTTTTCTTTAAAAAAATTAGATAACGTGAGTCTCAAGTCATCCTTGCTTGTTCTAAAAACACATCCCCATCTGACAGTTTAAAAAAAGTTTTAAAAAAATTATATCAAGTGAATAGTGTTGAACCCCATGGTTCAAAAATCGGTTTTTTCGTTTTAGATTTTTCGTGACCGTTGGATCGAAGTGTGTCTTGTACGATAAATTAGAATGACTTCCGCCCTATGTTACATTTTTTAAAAAAAATATTTACTTAATTAGTGCACAGCCTAGGTTTGTAATTACACCCAAATATAAACTAAGCATTCCTTCCTAAGTTTTCCTTTCCGCCCTAGACATGACCACGCGTGACCTTTCATGTAAGAAAGGGGGAAGATAAAAAGGGCAATGCATCTGAACTATCATGTCTTTGTACCATGCACAGTTGCACATAGCTATTGCTTATTATCACAATCAATAAAATGGAAAATAATCTTCAAATGCAAGTTCATGGCGAGTGATAATAACTCAGCTAAATAAAATTTTAAAACAAATAATAAAAAATAATGTTTGAATGCAAACAATTGAAAGTTGATTATCATGTTTATTCAGAATTCGTGTAATGAGATTTCAACTAAACAAGATGTGGAAATTATTTATCTGAATCTATATAACTTAATTTTAAAATCAACTAATTAAATTTGTTTAGATTGTCAATTAACTCTGCTAGTACAAATCTCCTACGTCTTGTCTTTTACAAAATCAAACGGGAATTTGCACGTGCACTTCAACTAGTATTAATAATGTAGAAATTGGAGTTTTTATTCTCACGTGTGGAGAGAGAGAGAGAGAGAGAGAGAGAGAGAGAGAGAGAGAGAGAGAGAGAGAGAGAGAGATTAGGTGGGAAAAACATTCCCTAGGTGCTAGTTCACCGTAGAAAGAGATAAGATGAAAAATAAGGCTGACTTTGTTATTGAGTTAGGATGGGTTAAGATACGCTATCTCATGACAGGGAGATGCGGAACACTCCTCACACACATGAAAGCTATCTGATCGATCATCGGGCATTGTATTTAAACCCCTGGGCTCGAATACATTATCCTACCCCATTGTTAAACAAGGGGTTAGTGAAATGAGAATTTTAATTCACATGAGATGAGAATCAAAATCTAAGATTAGTGAACCATATATTAGTATTGGGGAATCATATTTCTCTAAGAATTTACAATCCCCATTAAGAAAGAGATAGAAGAACAAAAGTGAGGAATTTATTTCTCACCCAGATACTCGAGAATTTAATTATGACAAGGTGTCTTATCTCCTACTCCACTCCAAGTAGGACTCTTGTTCACATCGCTCCTTCCTCCTACAGTTGTTGTGCCCTCTCTTCCCTCTTCTCCTTTCGTTAGATCGCAGAAGCTCTCTGTAAACCCTAGCATGGCACCTTTTCTAGGGTTTTTGATCTCATCGAGGGAGTAAGGATGTCCGAGAATCCGTCGCAAGCGGAGGACAAGAAGCCGGCAGAGCAGTCAGCACACATCAACCTCAAGGTTAATGGCCATGATGGAAATGAGGGGTTCTGTAGGATTAAGCATAGCACTCAACTGCACAAGCTGATGGATGCATATTGTAACAGTCTGTGGATTCTATTGCATTCCTTTTCGTAGGCAACTTCAGGAAGAACAGACCCCAGATGAACTCAAAGTGGTGGATGGAGATGAGATTGATGCCTTGCTGCACCAAGCTGGCGGTGGTTCTAGTGTTGCTTGACATTTTTGTGCATGTTTTAGTTAATATGACATCTTGAGAACATGTAAAAGCTTTGGTACCTTCGAATCATGGGAGGTCCAGTGCGTTAATCCCACTCGATTAGCAAATAGGGCCCGAAGGAACAGGTTAAGCCACTGAATACCCATGCATACAAAAAGGATCTATCTCATGATTCGGGTCGAATGCGCTAACCGACCACGGTTAACGACTCTGTGTGTGAGAGAGCGATGGGACCCACATCACTCTCTCACATCGATTTCACTATCCTAACCCTAAAACAAACCGATTAAATTAGATTGACTGAAGAGAGTTTGCATGTATGCATGCTATCAATTAATATATATGACCGTCATGTTTGCTTCTCTATTCAGATTTCAACATTGTGATTCGGTGTGCAATCATTTTTTTATACATAATTACATTAGGTTAGTATCCAAAAAAGAAGAAGAAGTGAAGTTGCTTTTCTTCTTCTTCCGGGGGTTGTTCCTGTGGGAAGATTTGTGCCGAGAAGTCCCACGATCTCGCCTCTTGCAGATTCATCGCCTCCCATTCTCCTTTCTGCTGCTACAACAAGCATGAATTCTTTACTTCACTAAAACTTGAATTCAATTTCGAATAAATTCTCACTTGCACCCAATAAAATACGAATTCAATTCTCAATGAATTCACACTTAACTCACTGACCCTTGAATTGTAATTCACAATCAAAAAAACCCAGTGAAATATATTCACTAATGAAGGAGTGAATTGAATTGCGCATCTCACTAAAAGAACATGCAGCAACAACAACATCAACAAAAAGAGATGGATTGCAAATCCCACAAACGACTCGTTGGCGAATCTTTGCATCAGGTCTGCATTTAAAGACGCAACTCCGAGCCAAGATATATACGATGGTGAGAAGCATTGTCGTTAAAGACGTATCTTGGTATCGTATCTTTCACATTTGCTGTCGTATCTTTTGGTTCTTCTCTGCCTCATCATCTTTGGCATGCCTTACCAGTCAGTACTCACATATATAAATGTGGCCCTTGCAGGCTACCCAGGAAGCACAACCGAGCCTCACCACCAAACAACGATCGGAGAGGTGCGTCTACCATGAATGAATGCAACAAAAATTTGGCTCCTTCACCTACATTTCTCGCCTTCTGATTAACCTGCATCACTTTGTTTGTATTTCTTTTTTCAGTTTTTTGTAATCAGATGGCTTCAAGCAAGTTTGCCTCCATGGCTGCTGCTCCTCTCTCTTGTCCTCTTTGCCGATGCTGCTGCTGCTGCGGCGTCTCATGGTTTGCTCTCATATATCCTTGTTCACTTCTCATATACGGCAGCCAATATCCGTTGTTAGAATAGACTTACATTACAAGCGAGATAAAATATAATATAATTATAATAGTGAAATTCTCTCCGTATTTACAATTTTGAGTTGGGCGTTCCAATTCAATACTTTCTAAAACGATGATATCATCGGAACCCATTATTATGATCTCGGCCGTGTCATAGTCCAAATCGACTTGCACGTGAGGAGGAGACAGGATAAGATGGGACGTGTTTAAAATAATCCTTACTTATTAAAAAATGGGTAAAATATAATGTGCATACAGAGTTTTAATTATTTATTTGTTTAATTTCTTATGTGTATATATATATATATATATATATATACACACACACATTTATATGTTTGCTCCCCCTTGCAGGGTATAATGCAGTGGAGGATCGTAGCGATGCAGCTCAATGCGTTATGAAAGGTGCGTGCCGGTCGGCCCAGGACTGTGAGAGACAATGCGCAGCTGCCGGTCTCGCCTCAACTGCCGCCGGCTGTGTCAAAACCATAGCTGGCCCGAGATGTTGCTGTCAGATCGCCTAGGTTTGACGGTGGTGATTGGCACGCGCTCACCTGCGAGACCCCGGGGATCGATGCCAGGGAAGTAATTAATTAATTAGTTAATAAAATATGACATCGGATCATATTTGTAGGGTTGATGACCAGCTGGCTGGGGTTCAAGAATAAGAACATTAATACTAATTAATTAATGAGAATTCGCACTCTCTTATGCCGTGTGATATTGCCGTCGATATCTAAGATTTGATTTGATTCGATCGTAAGAGAATTTTTTTAAATTAAATTAAATAAAATTAAAAATTTAATCCGAATCAAATTAAATCGAATCAAATCGAATTAAGAGTTTAATTCAAATCAAATCAAATTAAATCAAATAAAATTAAATTAATTTGATTTTGTTCGATTTAATTTAATTGAAAATATATATATATTTTATCTTTTTTAGAAATTAAATTTGATTCAAAAGAGAGTAGAGAAAAGTAGAGTAAAAGAATTCACAATTTGATTCAAAAGAGAGTAGAGAAAAGTAGAGTAAAAGAGAGTAGAGAAATTAAATATTAAAGAAATAACATTAAAAGTTATAACTTGCAATAGCAATCTCATAGATATTTTCACATAAAAAAATAAAAACTTCTGTTATAGTATAAAAAAAGATAATTTAAAACTTACTTCATAATATTAGATTCAAAAATCTCATCGGGACGATGATAGTTCCTTAAAATTAAGTTGGACTTTTAGAATTATGGCTAATAGTTATAGTTACATATAGTTATATACACTTATATTGATTTGACAAAAATATCTTTAAACTCGGGATATCCTGTTCGGTTCGATTTCTCAAAAATTAAAATCAAGTTAAATTAAATCAAAATTTTTAATATGATTCAATTTGAATCTAAATCGAAATTTATTAAATTTCAACTCAAATTAAACCGAACCAAATCTATTAATTCAATTTAATTTTCGAGTTGAACCCGAATAATGTTCACCGTTACTGACATCTAGTAAATTATCATATTGTTTGATTATATTTAACTCACTTTTTGTTATATATACGTCTTAATATATATATATATATATATATATATATATTAGCCATTGAAATAAATGTAAAGTCAGAGTCATACCAAAAATAATACGGAAAATATTATTTTTATACTTAATATTATTTAATCTATTTATTCCGAATGATTGGTTATTACTTTTTTTTGCGTATGTTATATTTATATTTATTTTTTATTTAATGAAACCAAGTAGATAGTCATTGATTTGTAGACAGTCATAGTGAGCATCTAAGCCAAGTATTGAGAGAGGCATCCTTAATAGTAGCGATGCACGTTCAAGGTCCGAGCCTATCTATCCTGCATAAGAAGAGAAATTCTCACCTCGGCATGGTCGTCGAGGCAAAAAGGGCGCACAATGATCTGAGCGGACTTAGACGCTGGGGGGCCTAGGTAGGGATGTAAATAGATCGGATTCGACTCGAATAGACTAATATCATACTTATCAGTGAAAATTTTATAAATACCATATCCAGATAGTACCCTATTATTTTTACGGGTATAGATACGAGTATATCCGTCACGGATATGGATATATCGACGGATATCCGTATCTGTCCATAAAGCACGAGTCTACGTCACATCTAAGGAAATGTGAGATTTATAAGAATTAGAAAAATAAAAATTCGGTCAATTCTTTCGTTCCTAAAGTAATTTTTACATTTTATAAAAATGTCCTTACAATTTTAGCAAGAAGTCTAAACTCACAAACTCAACAAGACGGGTAACGAGTTAAGTTCATGTCAAAATCGTAGGCCTAACATATACAATAAATTATTAAGAGCGGGTTTGGATCGGGTATATATTCAAGTGCACTAAATCCATACCCTATCCGGATATGAAACGGATATTTTAAACATATTTGAATCCGAATCCATATCTGTTTATTCAAGAATTACCCGACTCATCACGGGTCGGGTGATACGGGTAATCGGATTTACGGATATTTTTGACATCCCTAGACGTCTGATAACAGACCAAAATGGATGTTAACATTGGATCAGTTATGGGCCACGCTATATTAAACATGGGCTAATTAAGAATCTCGGCTGAGCCAAACTAGGTATGGGGTGACTGTCAAACCTACAAACATAGGAAAATGTTGTACACACTTATATATATATATCACGCCAGGCACATTAAATTGCTAATAACAGTTCATCATATTAATTACAGGAGTGTACAATCCCATGATTCTGGTTGTTTCTCCACTGTATATATCACACCCTGGGTGGGGGAGAGACCCTGCATTATTATGCGCATTGATGTTTTTGTAAAAATTTTTGTAAATAAATCTTTGTTAGAAATAAACTTATAAAAAAAGTATTCTTAAAAATGTATTAGTAAATATATCACAACCTAAAATTAAATAGTATAAATATATTTTTTATTTACAAACATGTCACTTCTTTTTATAAAAATTCATTTAAAAAGCACACTTAAACAATCTTAGATGACATTTATATACCATTTGATTTTAAATAGTGATATGCCTATTAATATGTTTTCAAGAATAATTTTTTAAAAAATTCACTTCTAATAATAATTTATTTATAAAAAACTCTTTCTTTTATTTGTGCGTTATGAGCTTTTGAAAGTTTTTTTCTTCGTTTAAAAAAGTGAATGATTTTCTTTCTAGACTAAAAAATATATGTAATTTTGTTTCTATTTATTTGACAATTTAACGGAGTGATGGAACACCCGTGACATCGGAGAAAAAAATAAAGGGAAGGGGTTCGAGTGTGCTTTCTTTGTGTTTTTGTGTGTGTGTGTGTGTGTGTGTGTGTGTGTGTGTGTGTGTGTGTGTGTGTGTGTGTGTGTGTGTGTGTGTGTGTGTGTGTGTGTGTGTGTGTGTGTGTGTGTGTGTGTGTGTGTGTGTGTGTGTGTGTGTGAGAGAGAGAGAGAGAGAGAGAGGGCTGTCAATAGGCCGGGTCAGGCCGAACTTAGGTCGGCCCGGCCCGGGCTCGACTTATCAATATTAAGGTCCAAGTTTGACCCGGGTCCGAGCTATATCGGGCTGGGCCGGGCCAGGCCAAATATTATTAAAAAATTATAAAGCCCGACTTAGGTTGGATTCAGCCCGACAACTTAAATAAATAATAATAATTAAGAAAAACTAATACATTTAATCATGTAAAATTTATAATCTCACTAAAGTAACTAAAGTTTTGATATTAATTATAAAATTTCTATGAAAATAGAATTTTAAAATTTTTAATTAAATAAAATAATATAATTTTAACTAATTAATTTTTAAAATTTGAAAGAAGAAAAAAAGAGTACGGGCCGGGCCGGCCCGCGGGCCAAACTTAAAGCCCGAACCCGACCCGTGGGCCTAGTCGGGCCGAGATTTTAGGTCCGACTAAGAGCCCACGGGTCGAAAAATGTCTTGTGATCCGACCCAAAATCAGGTCAGACCTGCGGACCTGTCGGGCCGACCCGACTCATTGATAGTCCTAGAGAAAGTACACATTTTCTTTAATGAGAGTTTTGTAACAGTAAAAATGTGAAACGATGTGTCCGTATTTTTCATTATTTTTCATAGCACGCGAGTGAAAAGAGAAATAAGAAAGAATATCTATCTGAGAAGTGATTAATGGACTAAAAGTATTATTTCTTTTCCAAAAAATAAAGAAGAGAGGGCATGAAAATACATGTTACCTCTCCACGGGATGGCTTTCTTGACCACTCCTCCATCTTAATTACACTTGAAAGACGTACATGCAAAAGAAGGAAAGCGTTCAGGAAAATTGAAATGTTTAAGTATGATGTTAATTAAAACTCAACAGTTGACTCCAATTAACAAAGTACAGCAGAGTCAGTAAGATATTTGTTTTTAATGAATACGGATACGGAGAGTCTTATTTTTAAATCAGTTATGTGATATTTATTTTAATTTGATCCAATAATATTTGACATAGATATCTCAATATCTGAATTCATATTGGATTAATAATCATATTATCTGACATATGATTAAATTATTCATCAGATATATATTTTATTTGAATAATTATCTGATCAAACAAATATAAATTTGAATCCGATTCAAATTTTAAATGAATAATTATTATATCTCATTGACTTACACGCAATCATAATTTGTAATATTTATTTTAATTTCTTATAAAAAACATATTGACATTGCGATACATCTGAGCCAATGTGTGCACAGTGCAAACTATGATCAAATAGATGGCCGGATTAAGAATTGTTTTAAAAAGGCAGGGCACTTTTAATTTAGTGGGCCTAAAGTGATTGACCCATTTAAATAAAAAAGATGTTTGAAGTGTTGGGTTTTATCCCAATATAATGGTCCACTTGTCATTGGGCTACACACTCTTAACACACCATTAAGTCCAGTTAAAGGAATATGTTAATGGGCTGAACCCATTTAGTGCCCATTAGGATCCTGTTATGGGTGGGATCCTGCTTAAGCCCAATTGGGACTGGTCCCTCCTCTCTACATGAGTGTGCAACTCCCCATTAGGTTACACACACATACAGTACGTGAGATAGAGAGAGGAAACCAGAGGGAGAAACCATGGGTTCCGGTCGCTCCCTTCCCGGTGTTCGTGAGCGTGGATCGTCTTCCTCGTCGTCTTCCTCCTCGGTGGGATGGCTTCCGCTTCAGGTACACATCCCCAACATGTGGTATCAGAGCCCGTGCTTGATCCCTTGGGCTTCGATCTTGCGTTCTTCCCACTTCCATTCAGTTCGGATAGGAAGATCCTACTTCAGTTCTCCTTGCGGCCCGAGTCAACCCGCCTGCGCTAGGGGGCTCCCTCCTCACCGGACGAAGCTTCCGGCACCGTCTTCGGAACGTGAGGAGTTCTGTGGTCGCCAGGGACCCGCTCCCCCTGCGGCTCAGCAAGTTTTTAATACTAATAAAAAAAAGGGGGGGGTTTCAGACATGGGGGCCCCGGCGGCGGCCACCTCCCCACCGGACGACGCCTCCGGCGTCTTCAGCCCATGGGAAGGCCGGCGGTCGCCGGCGGACCTCCGCCCCTGCGGCAGGGCACCGCCGCGGCGGCCACCCAGCTCCAGGGCGCCGCGCTGCGCGGCCCGCCGCCGCAGCGGCAGGGCGACCGCGTGCAAGGGGGGCTTGCGCCCACGCCAGGGCATATGCTGGACCCCGCCGGACGACGCCGCCGGCGTCGTCTCCGGCCGACCGGGGTCCGACGGCGGCCGGCCGGCCAGCCCGCCCTTCCCTCTTCCCATGGCGGCGGCGGCTTTCCCTCTGCAGTTAGGGTTTTGGGAGATGGGTCTCGCAGGGGATTGGGGAAGATGAAGGGTTTTCCCCCTTTCATCATTAAAATAATATTAATTTCGAATTCAGTTAAGTTAGGATCCATTACAGCTTATGGATCCGATTTTTAGGCCCCCTATTCATCCTTTTGGATTTAAGTTTTGGGTTTGGATAGTGGATCTTTCGGATCCGGGTTTAAGTGGATAAACGGCTCTGGTTTCAGTTTTTGGGTCTTAGATCCAAACGGATCTTATTTGTAACCCGAATCCGGATCCGTTTACGTATCCGAATCCGATTAAAATCCATTCCTTCTAAATATCCATATCCATTATTGCTTAAGTGTGTCCTTTAATCATAAAACTGTTTATTCAGATTTATTTAATTATATCCTTATTCTTTAAATTCTGTTAATGGGTTTTCTATAAGATCTATTAAGTTCTGGATCTTGGGCCCATTCATTCTGGGTACATATTGAGCCCATTAACATTCTTTAAAGGATATAGGGTCCATTCTGTAAACAGTTTGGATACAGAAGCAATTTCTATGGGTATGTTTGCAATTCAATGGTTATTTCAGCAAACAGAAAGGGATATTTATGCAACAGCATGCTGAAACTTGTGTTTTTAACCCCTTTTCATTTAGTTTTGGTATGTTTAAAATTTGTTAATGAACAAATAATTGTTGCATTAATATTAGGAGATATTTTTGTGATATTTTGACCTCTCTACAGAAATTATTCATACATTAATATCTCCATTTCAGATTGTAATAATTATTATGTTTATATCCTTTTTGCTCATATTAAGTGTTAATTGATGCTATCATATAGTTTTGTGTGAGGTTTTTGATTTTTAAGTGGTTAGGTAGACCACCAAAGTGGCACTAACTACGAGGAATGATAAAATTTCACACTTTTGAGTTTAAGATAGTGTCATTCATGAGCATTATGTTTTGTTTGTTATCATTTTTAATTGAGGGGAGGATATTTTAGCATTCAAAGTGTGTAAGTTGACCACCAAAGTGGCCTTATGCATGGAGAATAATAAAATGTTCTCATTAAGGAATTAAAATGATATCAAACTTTTGTGTTCTTGATTTGAATGCAGAATTTAACTCCCAAAGGAGTGTTCTATTTTCATGTCATGAACAGGATAGAATATAATTTATATGCATGCTGACTCTTGAGAGTTTTGTACCCAAAGGTACTATCTCTTGACATCAAAGTGTATATAAGTCTTAGTTCTATCACTTAAGTTATTTTGTGGGGAGTTTGTCCATTAGCATGCTAAAGTAATTTATTTCAGTTGTTAGAATTACTTAGCATTCATTTATATGTCTCATTATTTGTTGTCATTTCATATTTTGATATATGTGAGCATTTGGTTATCTTCAGGTGCTTCTCCTTTGTTTGCACCCTTCACTGGAACTGTCCCTTATCTGAATGGCACTAATTTCACTGAATGGAAACAAAGGGTACTATTTGCTTTAGGGTGCATGGATTTAGATTTATCTTTGCGTGAGGAAAAGCCAGCTCCACTTACAGCAGAAAGTTCACAGGAACAGAAGACTCATTTTGATAAATGGGAAAGATCCAACCGTTTGTGCCTATTGTTCTTACAAGGACATGTAGGCCAAAACATTAAGGGATCTATCCCTGAGCAGGCCACAGCTAGTGGATTTTTAAAGGCTATTGAGGAACAGTTCATCAGTTCTGATAAAGCAAAGGCTAGCACCTTAATGGCTAAGCTTTCCTCAATAAAATACACTGGTAGTGGTGGCATTAGAGAACACATTATGATGATGAGAGATATTGCATTTCAGCTTAATGCAATGGAAGTTACCATTTCAGATACATTCCTTGTCCACTTTATTCTCAACTCTCTTCCAAATGAGTATGAGGCCTTTAAGATCTCATACAACACACATCAGGCTAAATGGTCACCAAATGAATTGATGACCATGTGTGTTCAGGAGGAGGAGAGGTTGAGAGGGGAGAGAAATCAAGTTGCTAACTTCTCTTCTCATAAAGGAAGTGGAAGTTCAGGAAAGCACAAGAGTGTTCAGAAGAAGGGCAAGAAGAAGCACTACAAGAAAGAAAAGGGCAAAGGCAAAGAAAAAGAAAAAGAAAATGAAAAGAGATGCTTCTTCTGTCATGAACCTGGACACATTAAGAAAGAGTGCTTGAAATTCAAGGGATGGTTTGAAAAGAAAGGTAATCTCTCATCTTATGTTTGCTATGAGTCTCATTTAGTAAATATTCATAATGATACATGGTGGATTGACTCAGGTTCTACTGTGCATGTTGCCATTTCTATGCAGGGATTCCTATTCCAAAAGCCTATCAATAAGGGTGAACAATGCATCTTTTCAGGAAATAGGACGCACTCACATGTGAAGGCTATTGGAACTTATAGGATCATTTTGAGTTCATGATTTGTTCTAGATTTGAAAGACACTTTTTATGTACCTTCTTTTAGTAGAAATTTGGTTTCAGTATCAAAACTTGCTTCAGAAGGTTTTCATGTTAGTTTTGGAAACTCTTTAGTTGAATTAATGAAGGATTCTGTTGTTATTGGTACTGGTTCTATATCTGATGGTTTATATAAATTGTGTCTTAGTAATGTGAATGAACAATCCTTGAATACCCTGCATACTTCAGTTTCTATTGGCAACAAGCGTGGTAGAGTTAATGAAAATTCATCTATGTTGTGGCATAGGAGATTAGGCGTAGTGGAGAGTGTCGGTTGATAGGAGGTCGGGGTGCGGATGAGAGGGCGTAATGGTAGTGAAAATGGTGATGGTGATACTGACGCGGGTTGATGAGAGAGAGGTGCTACCCGGGCAAGGTGAGGGGGTTGCATGACGATAGGGTTGGAGGTAGAAAGAATGGAGGTACTTTCCTGGTGCCATACCTGCTCTCTCCCGACTTCCGGGAAGGAGGAGATGGGGTTAACCTGATGATTGGGCTGTTGGTGCTCCGGTAATGGATTCTGGATTATGCCCATGTCAGGCTGTTGTTGTGGGGCCTGCTGAGCCTGCTGTTGTTGTTGTGGTTGCTGTTGCTGTTGCTGTTGTAACTGCTGCTGTGGCCTATGAGGAGGTCTCCTAGCCTTGAGAGCCGCGACGTATCGTCTCATCTCATCCCAATCTATTTGATGTTCATCATTCATATCATGGATGTAATCTTTGAAATGGAAGCAGTAATCTACTGTGTGTCCCGGCTGCCTGTGGTAGACGCAGTATTTGGAGGTATCAACATTGGGGGGCCATGCGGGCCTTTCTCTGGGTAGGGCGAGTTGGTTTGATGCCATGAGGGCATTAAAAATGTCTGCTAAGGTTTCCGGCAATGGTGGATAGTAGGCTCTCTTGGGACCGAGCGGCCTCCTTTGTTGCTGTTGGGGACCATAGTTCCCCGGGGGTGGAACTTGGTTGTACTGAAGCGGTGGTTGTTGTTGCTGAGGTTGTGGTTGTTGTTGCTGGGGTTGGCGTAATGGAGGCATATTATCCTGGGGTGGATTATTTTGGGGTGGAAGACGAAGAGGGAAAGGACCTGGTTGAAGGGGAAGTCGGGGCATTTGTGGAGGCCTTGGGTTGACTGCATAGTTGGCATTGTTGACCGCACTGACTTGCTCATTTGTCACGACCCCTTCTGTGGCTCCGCCCGGGACACCAGCGCCTGTCTTTCTGACCACTTTGGGCTTCGGCGACTCAAACATGTTCATGATGGGGGAGTCTTTTAGCTGGGTTTGGATGTACCGGGCCCTTTCATAGAGTTCCTCCATTGTAGTAAGTTTATTCATGGCCAGGACATGTCTGAACTGTGGGGTTGCATTAGACACAATCATCTTCACTTGTTCGGGCTCGGAGAGGGTATCCCTTATTCTTTCCGCCAGAGACCTCCATCTATCAGCATATCGGACAAAATCCTCGTCGGGTTTCATCTTTTCGGCCACTAGGTCGGTAATGGAGAGTGAGGGACCGACCCTATCCCTATATTTCTGCAAGAACCTTCTCTGGACTATTTCAAAATTCTCGGCCTCGCGGGGCTCCAGAGAATAGAACCACTCAAGTGCAGGACCATCCAATGATCTCCGAAAGAGGTATGCCAGGGACCTCTGATCGTTTTGCCAATAGGAGGATTCATACATGAAATCCTTGAGGTGAATGAAGGGGTTGCCGGTACCATTGTATCTGCGGTACGTGGGCATTTCGGAGGGAGGAAGATGAATGACGGGAAGGATTGGCAAAGCAACCTCCGGGGTGGCTTTCACGTCCACCATCCTTCTCAGATTTTGAAACTGCTCGTCCATGCGATTGAACCTATTGAGGAGCGATTGGGCGAGCTCCTCTGGAGGTGAAGGTGGCACTTGCCACTGGGGGAGAAACTGTCTCCCGGAGACTTGAGGGGGAAACCCCGAATGAGAGGGAGCTGTCGGACCGCCGACAGTTGGCCCTGGCTGGAGCGGTGTGTGGGGAACAACGGGAGTTTGAGATTGTGACGGGAACTGGAATGAGGGTGGTTGTTGGCTCGCTTGTCCTTGAAGCGAGGGAGACTGGATGGCTTGCGCCAATGAGGGAGATGGAATGGCCTGCACGGACTCTTGGAGAGGTGCGATGGCCGGAGTTAATTCCTGGGGCGTGGGAGAAACAGATTTCCCCTTTAGAATGGCCTGGAAGGCCCGGAGCTGTTCAGAGGTAAGCTCCGTGTTGGCGAGGACGCCCAGTAAAGAAGAGATATCCTGTGGTGGGGACGTGTCCCCGGCAATAACCTGCACCTCATGCGCGGGGTCATGAGAAGGACCCGAGTCCATAGCATAGACTCGCGGGTCGGCTGACAAACCACGGCTAGGGTGGTTCTCCTCAAAAGACTCGTGAGACATACTCACAGTTTTCCCAGAACGTAAAAACATACACTAGCAAGTAGGTAGCAGAGATTATCAAACAAGTGGATGCCTTTACGCCTTTTTTTTGTGTTTTGATTTTGATGATTTTTTTTGTATTTTTAGCGAGATCCGAAGTTCACACAAAATGGGGACCCTAGTTTATTTTTTGTTTCACCGCCGTGTCAGCTAGGGTCTCTCGTCTCACAACGAATGAAATGACTAACTCCGGGGAACTTCAATGGTACAACCAGCCCAGTGAACGAAGAGGAGATTCTTCGATGTCGGGGACTTACGGAGGTCCCAGTGTAAGAGATTCTAGTCCGTTGAGAGGAATTCCCAAACGGAGAGTCCTTCCTTCACCGGGAAAGGGTGATCCTCAAAAAATGAAAAAAGGATAGAAAAGAGGAATGGATGTATGCAATGGAATGCTGACAGATATATAGAGTAAGAAAACAACAGAAATAACAGACATATAATAAACAAAGAACCAATCAAAACTGACGGTGCTGCCGTGAGCACAACGGGGGCGCGCGCGGGCGCGAAGGTGGAGAGGCACGGGTGGTGCCGAACTTGCAAGGGTAGCCGAAAGGAAGCAGTAGAGGTCCCACCGTGATCGCCAATCTGTGAGCGACGTCACGCGGTTCGGGGAAGAGCGGAGAAGACGCGGAGCGCGCGGGCTCCTCTTTTGTTTTGGTGTTTGTTTGCTGCAACACAGAAATAAGAGAAGAGAGAGAAGGGGCCACCACGGGAGATTGCTCCGGCGGGGCGAGCGGGACAAGTGTGATATAGCAAGATATGGGGGTTAAACGGCCATAGCGGGAAGTGACTCACCGCGGCCTCGGGGGGACGGGAATGGTGCAGAAATTAAATAACAAGAATTGAAACGGCCATTGGGGAAGTGACTCGCCGCGGCCTCGAGAATATGAGCAGATAATAAGATGACAGAATATGAAGAGAATACAAAGAGCGGGAATTTAAACGGCCATCGGGGAAGTGACTCGCCGCGGCCTCGAGAACATAAACAGATAAGAATATAACATAAAAAAAACATGAATTTAAACGGCCATTGGGGAAGTGACTCGCCGCGGCCTCGGGAATATGAGCAGAATATAACAGAATATAAAGAGAATATAAGAACGGAAATTTCAACGGCCATTGGGGAAGTGACTCGCCGCGGCCTCGAAAATAAGATGTGATCGCCAGGGGCCGAAAGACCCCAAAATAAGAAAGTGATCGCGCCTACCTCAAGAGCAGGAGATGGCGGGTTGCTTCTTCCTCTCCTTCCGGCCGGCCGACGGAGAGGGCTTTCCTCGGCTACCCTTGCAAAACAACGACAAACAAATGACAAGTGGATTAGAAAGATGGAGGTGTAGTATTCAAATCCTTGCGATAAAAATAATGAAATGATGGCAAGACACACACACCTGGTTGGTGTTATCTTTTAAACCCCTCTCGGACTCGAGTAGGAGGAAAATGAGATGATGGATGTAAGAAGTGTATAAGAAAAGGCGCCCTTATGAAGGGGGATAGGGGATGCAAGATGATGAATGCAAAAGAACTACGAAGAAAAGGAAAGAATTGGCTTATTGGATGTGTCGATGGTGAAATCCGGCGGAGCTCCGGCAGCGTGGGGACAACGTGGAAGCGCGGTGGATGAAGACGACCTTCCTCTCGCGAGCGTGAGCACCCGAGAAGCCGACAGAACCTCCACCTACAAAAGAACCCACGGGTTAGAAAATGACTCCGTAGCCTCTGGGCTCCGGCAGCCTATCGGATCACTTCGAAGCTCTCCCAGAACTGAGGGGGTGGGCCTCTATTTATAGAGCTACGGAGGGTGGAGACGTCCAGGACCCTGGACACCTCCATCAGGGCCGAATTAATATTTTATTCTATTTTTATTAATTTTTTTGGAATACTTTTGTGGGGGCGTCCAGGGCCCCGGACGCCTCAAACAGGTCCACCGAAAACTGACGACGGCCGCACGCTGTTTGGCACAACGCGTGGTTTTGTGAGCGGCACCTCGTGATTCAGAAATGGGAGTGTCCAGCTGACTGGACGTCTTCAAAATTTGAATTTTTTCACACACGACAAACCGTCGTTCGGTGGCCGGCGCCCGAGAGGGAGTTGATGGAGGCGTCCAGGGGCCTGGACGCCTCCAAAAAATATATATATTTTTTATTTTTCTTTTGTCTTTTATGCCAAGGCTGGCATTTTAATTTTTTATATTTATTTTTATGGAGGCGTCCAGGGGCCTGGACGCCTCCATTAATATGTATATATTTTTATTTATTTTTTTGTTTTTTATGCCAACGGGCATTTTACACATATTTTTTATTTTTATTTTTATGGAGGCGTCCAGGGCCCTGGACGCCTCCATTAATATATATATATATTATTTGGTTTGGGCCCTGAGAAAATAAAATAAACCATTAAGACCCACCCGGGTCCTAGTCAGCGGCCGCCCGGCAGACATCCTTCTTGGTTCCGGAACCTCCTGATGCGTTCGGCTGGTGTTGATGCCGTCCGACTGCCGTGACGGGACGATTCCGAATGCCGAAAAAGGTAGAAGAAGACCCAAGAAAAGGAAGCACACGAGTGATTCAAAATGCGTAAGCCGTTGCGGGGCGTCGTATAGTAATATGATACATTCTCAGGAGGCGTCAAGAATGGCGTGTCTACACGGGAATCACGTAACTCGGGTTGATGGGCAGCATCTTGATGTCGCCCGGCGGTGCCGAACTCCGCGTTTTCGTGCTTTCCGAACGGCGGCTTCTACGGGCCCGCGGGGCCCACGGATGGCGTTGTCCTCCGGATCTGCGGGGGTGGGACCCACTGTGATGGGGACCCCTGGTGGCGCGCCTCCACGGACAGCGGTCGGCCGGGAACACCGATCGGGGGTCGATCGGCCCCGATTCCCAATTGTTGAACTAGCTGCCCACGGATTTTGATTTCTATTTTATGGCGCGTGCTCCGGCGAAAACGGCCGCTGCGATCAATCCCGACGTCGGATCGGGACGCACGAGCTACCGTTGGAAAGCTCTCTTCAAATGCTTCAATCTAAACCCAGAGAGATCTGCTGGATCTGGTCGGATCAGAACTTTATTGAATTTACAAGTCCCTGTTGTACAGTAACCGAAATCTCAGATCTGCAGGGCACTTGTCTGAGAACCACCGTTGACCGCCTAGTAAACCTCCGATTCAGCTCTTGAGCTCTTCTTAGGAGTTGTAGGGAATCAAACCAAGGAACTGGGACTATTTTTAGAATTTGATTTGGAGGTGGCTGTGATTTGTTATGAGTTTTGGGGTGACTGGTGGTCGGATCTGAGAACAGGTGGACAGAACTGTAGATGGGTCTGAGAATGAATTTTAGAAAATATGATATTGGTTAATCAAAAATTGAGAAAATTTGTGGATGAAGGGGTGGGTGAATGGAACCCCCAGTAAAATTAGGCAAACTAACAGAAATCAAAAAGTGGCTCTAAGACATGAAACTCTGGACGGAGGTGAACCTGGACAGAATTCTGGCAGAACCAAAATGAAAGAGTGGATGAAAATCAAAAATTAGCAAACGTGATCTGAATGCTGGCCTGATTTTTATAGGTGGATAGGAACATCCCAGAAACAACTCCTCCAAATTTGGTAGCCAAATGAGCTCGGGGAAGACCTGTGAAATTCGAACAAGCTGCTGTGGTACTGCGCAGGCAGAACTCCGTTGATGGCGATGGCGGTGCGGGGGCGGCTCGTGGCGGCGGCGGCGGCGACCGGAACTGATAGGGTGGAGTCTCACCACCAGAAGGAAGCCTTCACAGCTTCAAGGGGGAGAGGGAGAGGAGAAGGGGGCGCACCAAGGCTGGAGCTTCAAGCTTTTTTTTTCAATTCAAATGGCATTAATTCATGAAAATGGGAAAATACAAGCATATATAGGTCACCCATCTAATCCATCCTCCACCGTTGGATCTAGGGGTTAGGGATGGATGGCTAGGATGAAGTTTGATCAAAATACAACAAAAATATTAAACAAAATGGAGGGGGGCGCACCTTGACCAAGGGGGGGACATGGTAGGTGGGTTTGGTTGGAATTGTTGACCATTTTGGTCCCTTGTCCCCCATGTGGACAATTGACTAGTCCAAGGCTTCTAGATGTCCACCTTGGATTTTGACCAACCCCACAAGGCTGATATGGACCAATGGGAGGGGGCCTGGGAGTCGCGTGGGGCCCAGGGGTCCCATTTTACAAATAAGCCCCTCGTACACTCATAATTACAAACCGTATAAAATGAAATAAACACACCTTACACACAAATAAAGTCTAATTAAATATGAAAAATGGGGAGACTCAAGGTGGCGTCTCCAGGCTGTCTCCGAGCCAAATGGAAGCTGAGGTGGCTCGAGTCATGCTCCGTGTGCGGTACCGGTGGCTCGGCGTGTCGCGCCGATCAACTGCTCGGGTGTCCGCACCACATAGCTCTCAACTCCGGTGGTTCCCTTGCTTCAAGCGGCCCGATTCTAAAGCTCAACAAGCGACTGACAGCGACATCATCTTTCCCTTTCTCAAGTTCTATACCAAAGCCTCTCCCTCCCTTTTTTTATGCTCTGCATCCTGACCCGCCTAGTCCATGTAACTCTATTTCATGAAAAATAAAGTAAGAAGAGTTGTAACATGCATTTAGCTTATTCCTCTGGTGGCAAGTCCTCTAATTAAGACGTGATATATTTTCTTCATAAAAATCTTCGGGCTATCCAATAGTACGAAGAAACTACGAGGTCTCGACCTCTACATTTTGCATAAGCTAAAAGTATCTTAAAAAATGGAGGTGGAGTTAACAACACCCTTAAATCGTATGTCTTAAGTGGTATTCCAGTTTCAAATCCTCATAAGATCTCACCGTAACCACTTGACATTTGTTTTTATCATTTATATCCACGTGGATATTTTCAATCGATCTATTTGTTCTTAGCAGAGTCCGATGTATTTGGGGCGCCATTTGTTATCTTTTCACACCCGACCAATGAACATATAATTTTGAGCACCCTTGAAACTTTGGGAATCACCTTAATTTTGTTTCCTTAGTATGTATGATCAATGGCAATGCATTTGATGTGGTACCTCCGGTAGCTCTTGGCAAACATAACTTGTCTTCCCCTCTTTCCTTCTAAATTTGCAAGCTCATTAATGGTAATTATAAGTGGGTTTCTTAGTTTTTGACACCTAAAAAAATCGATGCTAGGAACAAGTCCCCTTTATCCACCTATTTATTATCAAGTCACATAAATCGTCTCTATTTTATGAAAAAACCTTAATATCAATCTCGATCCATAAGAAAATGTCGGGTTAGCTCAATCCAACCATGATCTAACATAATTAAAAAGAAAGAGAGGACCATAAGGCTTTTGGGTAATCGCGCGCGTGTGCGAGAGAGAGAGAGAGAGAAGACCCCCTCCGATGTTGGCACCGGGTGGGGTGCACAAGGAGAGAGAAAATTAGAGAAGAGAGAGAGAGAGAAAGAATTGTTGGAAAGAGAGTGTGCCAGACTGCGAGAGAGAGGACGTGAGGGTGTCGGAGGGGTCTCCCCCTCTAGCACCGACATCTCGGGTTATTTTTCTACGGTTGTTAACGGTAGAAGCATTTTATTAATAGTTCAAAGATTTGGGTGGTTTAATAATAAATAGATAGATTAGGGCGGTTTATTCTTCATTTTGATTTTTTTAGGAGGACAAAAATTAAAAAAAAACCATTATAAATGCCCGGTCTGACTCTGAGTATTTCACTTATCTCTTTCCTTCCGTTATTGCCACCTGCTATCAACATCATTAATTATATGCCTTCAATTCCGTACCCTGGTTTTAGCACTCGCCCACTGTTTGGACAGTCGCAAACAATTAATGTGCACCCCTATATATATAAGAAAGAGCTACCCTTGCAGCAGGCGACCAGGAAGGAAGCAGAGAACGCCTCTATCAGTACCCTAGCTTGGAAGAGGTCTCTGCTCTGCCATCCATACAACAGGAATTACCCTTAGTTTTTTCAAATGTATATACGCGCTACCTGTTAATTCTCGTTCTCTCTGTTATTCTAATTAGATGGCTTCAAGCAAGTTTGCCGCCATGGTTGCAACTTGCAACGATGCTCCTCCTCTCTCTTGTTCTCACTGTAGAGTCTCATGGTTTGGCCCGTACGTACCTTGTTAATCACTTGTCATTGGCAATGCCCTACGTATAACAGCTCTTATACGTACGTTGATATGCTGCTTGTATGTACATATTTTTTTCGTAGCGCTTGCCTGTTCTATATATATAGAGAGAGATAAACATTTATATGTGTGGGTGGGTGCTCCTTAGTTTCAGGGTATTCGTCGGATCCAAGAACCGGTGACGACTGCGTCTTCGCAGGCCCATGCAGCAGAAGGGCGGACTGCGCGAAACCATGCAGAGATAAAGGTCTCTCTCCAACTGCTGTCCTGTGCGAGCCGTACATGGACGGCATGACATGCTGCTGTCTTATCTGAGAATCTGAGATGATGCCTCTCAAGTTAATCATCTGGAGTGGAGAGGAACACAAAAATAAATTAAATAGTTGATCACAGCTTACGAGGTTAATTTCTAGAGCCCTGTACGTAGCTTCATTTGGATTCAGAAATAAGACTCCAACAAGTCTTGTTCTCTGATAATTCTATTACATGTAGTACCGTGGGTTGATGTTTGGTATGATCAGTACTTAAAGCGTGTGTCCCAAGTAATTTGATTTTGTGTTCACATTAATCTCTCTTTCTCGATCCCACACCTCCATCTTGATCAGCTTCTCTCTCTCTCTCTCTCTCTCTCTCTATATATATATATATATATATATATATATATTATATTGGACTATGTCCACGTAGATGTGACGTGCTATATTGTCGGATTTTCTTGCAACTCTGAAGATATTGAGGTGAACAATTAATTGAGGCAGGGAGGGGATTGACCGAGGATGAGAAGTCAATATAGACGTTATGATAAGGAACAGAGAGGAGCTAGCCCACAATTTAAGACGACATCGTCTCACTTCTGAGAGTCTGAGATGATGCCTCTCAAGTTAATCATCTGGAGTGGAGAGGAACTCAAAAATAATTAATTAAGCTGATCACAGCTTACGAGGTTTCTGGAGCCCTGTACGTAGCTTCGTTTGGATTCAGAAATAAGACTCCAACAAGTCTTGTTCTTTCATAATTCTATTACATGTAGTACCGTGGGTTGATGTTTGATATGATCAGTAGTTAAAGCGTGTGTCACTAAGTAATTTAATTTTGTGTTCACATTAATCTCTCTTTCTCGATCCCACACCTCCATCTTGATCAGCTTCTCTCTCTCTCTCTCTCTCTCTCTATATATATATATATATATATATCACACCTCCATCTTGATCAGCTTCTCTCTCTCTCTCTCTCTCTCTCTCTCTCTCTCTCTATATATATATATATATATATATATATATACATATATATATATATATATATATATATATATATATATATATATATTGGACTATGTCAACGTAGATGTGACGTGCTATATTGTCGGATTTTCTTGCAACTCTGAAGATATTGAGGTGAACAATTAATTGAGGCAGGGAGGGGATTGACCGAGGATGAGAAGCCAATATAGACGTTATGATCAAGAACAGAGAGGAGCTAACCCACAATTTAGGCTGACATCGTCTCACTTATGAGAGTCTTCTTTTCTTATGATTCTGTTTCCTGCATTGTAAACAACTCAAACTTGGTAATAAAAAGGATTAAATCTGAGTAAAGAACACGGTAACTTGATTTGTAGAACTAGTCAAATGAATGCGTCATGTGCATGTGTTTGCTTTAATAAAATGAATCTTAAATTATATTTTATTTAAATAATGAAAATTTAAAATACATTATTTTAAAAAATATATATGTGACCAAACTTTTTCGATATATTAGTCATATTAATTTTTAAAGTTTAAAAATAAAATTATGATTTTTAAAATAAAAATATTTGAAGACAGTTGAAGAGAATATGAATTTTATTTTTAAAGTCCGCAAACTCAAAAGAATCAAACTCTTAAATTAAGCAGATTCAAAAATTTGATAACCTTGACAAATATAACTAAAAAAATATTAGACATAACTCATCTACTTTGAATAGTCTTTCATAATCTGACATCTAATGTCAGCAAATGATTCATAATTCATGATGGTAAAATTTACATTCCCACCATTGCCCGTAAAAAAATATAAAAACATTCCCATCACTACCTAGCTTTAAAAATATATAAAATTTAGTTCTAGTTAATATTTGAGGTCAATAACATCCAAGAAGATAAAAACATCATGATTCTTCGCTCCCATCAAAAAAAATAGTTGTGCTTTTACTTTGAAACATAAAACGCAACCATTTAAACTTTTGACAAAGTAAAATTTAAGATCTCATTCTTTTAGAAAAAAATGGGTAATAAGGTTTAGACTCAATAATATAGAAAGTGCTATGAAATACGGTGCAAAAAAACATAATTAAAGGTTAATCATCAAACTCCAACTTTCTCCACTTTCTCAAGCTTACATAGTGATCAATTGCCAATGTCATTGCAAGAATCAGGTTCGTTATAGATTTTATTACTCAATTCCACTCAATATATTTGACACACACACACACACACACACACACACACACACACACACACACACACACACACACACACACACACACACACACACACACACACACACACACACACACACGAGTAAAACACAACAAAATGAATTAATAAAAATTTGACTAAAATTCTATGAATCAAATTTATAAAAGTTAACGTGCACGACTAAGAAATATGGCTACCTCCGTTACGAATACATGATGAGATGTAAATAGCTCAACAATATGGAAGAGAGACATGGTTAAGTTAAATTTGCTCAAATTAACACATAAACTGCACAAATCAACTTATACCTTTGTGTTTAAACTCAATTGGGTAGTACCGGAACAGCTTCCAGGTATACATAGAATGCCCAAAAGATCTCGTTGATGATATTGTGTGATGTTGATAGGTGAAGTACAAGAGCTGGAACATCACAAGGTAGAACTTGTATGTAAAATAAAATAAAAAATTAAAAACTATACATCAGAAGAAAAACAAAAAAAGCATTATTTTGTGGGCTAACCTGAGTAACCTATGAACTAAGGGCGTCTTTGATAACCGAGTAAGGGGGTGTCGTAATCGACTCCGAAGGGTCGATTACGGTACCCGAGGTCGATTATCGGGTTTCTGTGAGGGGGAGGGCGAGCGGAGGTGGGGCCCACGGTTAGCCGATATTGGCTAACCGAGGGACGCCCTAAAAGAGTAGAATCGGAAGACACCCATAACTGAACCGGAAGATACTCATAATTGAACCGGAGGAAAAAAACTCAGATGTGTTTTGCATTAAAGTCAGTTAGGTAGAACCTAAATAGCTTCTAGATATGCACAAAATGCCCAAAAGATCATGTTGATCATATTATGTGTTGTTGATGGGTGAACTAAAAGAGTTAGGACAGCACAAGGTAGAACATGTATGTAAAATAAAATAAAAGAATTAAAAACTATACACCAGAAGAAAAACAAAAGAAGCATTATTTTGTGGGCTAACACGGGTAACCTATGAACTAAAAGAGCAGAATCGGAAGAGACCCATAATTGAACCAGAGGAAAAAAATTTTATGGGCGTGTTTGATAAACGAGCAAGGGGGTACCGTAATCGACCCTTCGGGTTCGGGTCGATTACGGTACCCGGGGTCGGTTACCGAGATTCTATGAGGGGGAGGGGGAGGGGAGGCGGGGCCCACCGGTTGCGCGATGTCGGCTAACCGACCGACAACCCCGCTATCAAACACGTCCTATATGTTTTACATTAAACTCGATTGGGTAGCACCGAAACAGCTTTCAGATATATACATAATACCCAAAAGATCCTGTTTATGGTATTATGTGTTGTCAATGGGTGAACTAAAAGAGTTAGAACGGCATAAGGTAGAACATGTATGCAAAGTAAAATAAAAGAATTAAAAACTATACACTCGTAGAAAAATAAAAGAAGCATCATTTTGTGGGCTAATCTGGGTAACCTATAAACTAAAAGAGCAGAACCGGAATAGACCCATAACTAAATCGAAAGAGATCCATGATTGAATCGAAAGAAAAAATGGACAATTTTCTTATAGTATATAGTATAGATTTGCTCATGGTTATATAGTTTTGCATGGTCCGGTCCGGTTTGAGTGCTAGCTCAATGATAGTTCCGATTCATTTTAAGGTAAGCAAAGTGTAAATTGTGGTAGTAGGCTAGTAGCCCATGAAGATCTTGGTGTTGGCTTTCTTTCATAGGTAATATTTTTCTAGGCCCTTTGGGCCACACTTTTTTGATATACTTCTTGGCAGATCTCTACCCAAGGCCTTAGAAAAAGTTTCCAAGTGAAAATTTAAATATGGTCTATGACTGCATCCAATGGAGAGCCTTTGCTCGACCCATTGTCTTATAGCTCGACATAACCTAGGTAATGGTCTTCCAACACAACTTCTATTGTCACAACTCTAGCCCGGAGGCATTAGCCTGGATGTAGACCTAGCATGTCAATAGTAGTGAAGGCCACAAGTTGCGTGAAATGAACAGACATGGTCAAATCTCATTTGAAGGGTCACGAGCCGTCACATTGAAAGCAATAGCTCAATCAGGCACATATCCCTCGCTAATCATAATTGCCGACCTACATATCAACACCAGCGGCCCAAAGACCTAGGGATATGGATATTGCACCAACACTAGCCATGTGGCCTCCATCGCACCAAAATTGGTCCAAACCGTTGTTTTCGAGGATCCAAAGTGCCATTATAGCCTACCCAAGTCAGCTGCTCATTGCTCCTTTACGATGTTTTGATATACTTCGCATCCCACAAACTGCTGCAGCAGGAGAGTAGCCTCGTACAATATTTTCTGGCCCAAAGCTCCAAGCGACTTTTGCAGGTACGAACTATCACTAGCACACTTCCGCTTCTTCGTAAGGAGGTCTCCACGGCCTCCTCTAGATATGTGATGCAACGCAAGGCACGACATCACACACAAACACCATCCCTCTCACCCCTTACACAGAGAGAGGGAAGTAGCGAGTAGTTAGTGTGCAAGAGCCCTCTCCCCGTGAGGCCACCCACACCACAAGAAAGTTCGCGAATAGCGACCGACATATTCGGTCTCTATTCAGTCGTTCTTCGGTCGCAAAATCCAATAGCGACCGCACAGACACCACTTAGCGACCGAATATTTCGGTCGCTATATAATAGTCGCTAAATCGCGACCGACATAAGTCGGTCGCGGATACGGTCGCTGATGGCGACCGAATAACTTCGGTCGCCGAATCAGTCGTGCATAGAGACCGATATAACTCGGTCGCAAGAACGGTCCCAGAGTCAATCGGTCTCTATTCGGTCTCCATTCGGTCTGCATTCCGTCGCCAATTTTGTAGTATTTTTTAAAAAAAAAATTATATAAACGACTATAAATAATATAATTTGATAAAAGAAATAATATATGGTCTCTATTCGGTCGCTATGCGGTCGCCAAAGTAAATATTTTCATAAAATAAGTAATAACTTCGGTCGCTATTCGGTCTCCATGCGGTCGCTAATTAAAAATTTTTTTTTTCAAAAATTAATATAAAGCTACTATAAATCACCTGATAAATAACAATTTAATAAAATAAATAACCTGTTACATAACAATTTCATAAAAACATATAAATCAACTACACAACTCATAATCTCCACAAATTTCAAATTCATCACATACAAACACACAAATTAATCATACATCCATAATAAAATGGCAACATACAAATAACTAAAATGAAATCACAAATCCTCCGCATATGTGTCATCCTGGTCGTCGTCTCGTCCAACATCTCGCGACGGATGATCCTGTATATCATTTAAAAAAATTAAAATCAATTCTTTAATAAAGAAATCAATTATTCTTGAAAATTAAAAGCAAGATGTTTTTCATTGAAGTGAAATTGACGAATGATAATTTTAAACGTTTTGCTCAAATCGGTAGTCCGATTTAGAATCCGTCAGCTCTCACAAGTCACGTCTACCTCCCAGGTCGTGTTGGAATGATCGGAATGCCGATCGGATCAGTATTTCACATTCTGGACCCCCGGACCCCGACGGCTTTGATTATAAACCAAGTGCATTTGCAAATTGCACTTTTGAGCGTCGGGCTCAAACCGGATGTCCGATTTAGAATCCGTCAGCTCTGACAAGTCACGTCTACCTCCCAGGTTGTGTTGGAATGATCGGAATGCCGATCGGATCAGTATTTCACATTCTGGACCCCCGGACCCCGACGGCTTTGATTATAAACCAAGTGCATTTGCAAATTGCACTTTTGAGCGATTTGCTCAAACCGGTAGTCCGATTTAGAATCCGTCAGCTCTGACAAGTCACGTCTACCTCCCAGGTCGTGTTGGAATGATCGGAATGCCGATCGGATCAGTATTTCACATTCTGGACCCCCGGACCCCGACGGCTTTGATTATAAACCAAGTGCATTTGCAAATTGCACTTTTGAGCGTCGGGCTCAAACCGGATGTCCGATTTAGAATCCGTCAGCTCTGACAAGTCACGTCTACCTCCCAGGTTGTGTTGGAATGATCGGAATGCCGATCGGATCAGTATTTCACATTCTGGACCCCCGGACCCCGACGGCTTTGATTATAAACCAAGTGCATTTGCAAATTGCACTTTTGAGCGATTTGCTCAAACCGGTAGTCCGATTTAGAATCCGTCAGCTCTGACAAGTCACGTCTACCTCCCAGGTCGTGTTGGAATGATCGGAATGCCGATCGGATCAGTATTTCACATTCTCGACCCCCGGACCCCGACGGCTTTGATTATAAACCAAGTGCATTTGCAAATTGCACTTTTGAGCGATTTGCTCAAACCGGATGTCCGATTTGGACTCCGTCAGTTTCTACAAGTCACGTCTACCTCCCAGGTCGTGTTGGAATGATCGGAATGCCGATCGGATCAATATTTCACATTCTCGACCCCCGGACCCCGACGGCTTTGATTATAAACCAAGTGCATTTGCAAATTGCACTTTTGAGCGTCGGGCTCAAACCGGATGTCCGATTTGGACTCCGTCAGTTTCTACAAGTCACGTCTACCTCCCAGGTCGTGTTGGAATGATCGGAATGCCGATCGGATCAGTATTTCACATTCTGGACCCCCGGACCCCGACGGCTTTGATTATAAACCAAGTGCATTTGCAAATTGCACTTTTGAGCGTCGGGCTCAAACCGGATGTCCGATTTAGAATCCGTCAGCTCTGACAAGTCACGTCTACCTCCCAGGTTGTGTTGGAATGATCGGAATGCCGATCGGATCAGTATTTCACATTCTGGACCCCCGGACCCCGACGGCTTTGATTATAAACCAAGTGCATTTGCAAATTGCACTTTTGAGCGATTTGCTCAAACCGGTAGTCCGATTTAGAATCCGTCAGCTCTGACAAGTCACGTCTACCTCCATGGTCGTGTTGGAATGATCGGAATGCCGATCGGATCAGTATTTCACATTCTGGACCCCCGGACCCCGACGGCTTTGATTATAAACCAAGTGCATTTGCAAATTGCACTTTTGAGCGTCGGGCTCAAACCGGTAGTCCGATTTAGAATCCGTCAGCTCTGACAAGTCACGTCTACCTCCCAGGTCGTGTTGGAATGATCGGAATGTCGATCGGATCAGTATTTCACATTCTGGACCCCCGGACCCCGACGGCTTTGATTATAAACCAAGTGCATTTGCAAATTGCACTTTTGAGCGTCGGGCTCAAACCGGATGTCCGATTTAGAATCCGTCAGCTCTGACAAGTCACGTCTACCTCCCAGGTTGTGTTGGAATGATCGGAATGCCGATCGGATCAGTATTTCACATTCTGGACCCCCGGACCCCGACGGCTTTGATTATAAACCAAGTGCATTTGCAAATTGCACTTTTGAGCGATTTGCTCAAACCGGTAGTCCAAATTGGACTCCGTCAGTTTCTACAAGTCACGTCTACCTCCCAGGTCGTGTTGGAATGATCGGAATGCCGATCGGATCAGTATTTCACATTCTGGACCCCCGGACCCCGACGGCTTTGATTATAAACCAAGTGCATTTGCAAATTGCACTTTTGAGCGTCGGGCTCAAACCGGATGTCCGATTTGGACTCCGTCAGTTTCTACAAGTCACGTCTACCTCCCAGGTCGTGTTGGAATGATCGGAATGCCGATCGGATCAGTATTTCACATTCTCGACCCCCGGACCCCGACGGCTTTGATTATAAACCAAGTGCATTTGCAAATTGCACTTTTGAGCGTCGGGCTCAAACCGGATGTCCGATTTAGAATCCGTCAGCTCTGACAAGTCACGTCTACCTCCCAGGTTGTGTTGGAATGATCGGAATGCCGATCGGATCAGTATTTCACATTCTGGACCCCCGGACCCCGACGGCTTTGATTATAAACCAAGTGCATTTGCAAATTGCACTTTTGAGCGATTTGCTCAAACCGGTAGTCCAAATTGGACTCCGTCAGTTTCTACAAGTCACGTCTACCTCCCAGGTCGTGTTGGAATGATCGGAATGCCGATCGGATCAGTATTTCACATTCTCGACCCCCGGACCCCGACGGCTTTGATTATAAACCAAGTGCATTTGCAAATTGCACTTTTGAGCGATTTGCTCAAACCGGATGTCCGATTTGGACTCCGTCAGTTTCTACAAGTCACGTCTACCTCCCAGGTCGTGTTGGAATGATCGGAATGCCGATCGGATCAATATTTCACATTCTCGACCCCCGGACCCCGACGGCTTTGATTATAAACCAAGTGCATTTGCAAATTGCACTTTTGAGCGTCGGGCTCAAACCGGATGTCCGATTTGGACTCCGTCAGTTTCTACAAGTCACGTCTACCTCCCAGGTCGTGTTGGAATGATCGGAATGCCGATCGGATCAGTATTTCACATTCTCGACCCCCGGACCCCGACGGCTTTGATTATAAACCAAGTGCATTTGCAAATTGCACTTTTGAGCGTCGGGCTCAAACCGGATGTCCGATTTAGAATCCGTCAGCTCTGACAAGTCACGTCTACCTCCCAGGTTGTGTTGGAATGATCGGAATGCCGATCGGATCAGTATTTCACATTCTGGACCCCCGGACCCCGACGGCTTTGATTATAAACCAAGTGCATTTGCAAATTGCACTTTTGAGCGATTTGCTCAAACCTAAATCTAAAATCCTAAAACCTAAACCTATTCCCAAATCCCTAAACCTTAAACCCTAAACCCGTAAAAATTGTAAACCCTATAGAAAAAAAAACGTAAGCCCTAAAACCCCTAAAAACACTAAACTGCAGACCCCGAACCCCCTAAATCATAAAACCATAAAACCCTTAAAAATTATAAATCTTAAACCCTCCCCTAACCCCTAACCCCACTACGATCCCTTAAACTCCTAAACTGCTAAACCACCGATTGCTAAACCCCAAACCCTCAAACTAAAAATCCCAAACCCTAAACCTTAAAACCCTAAATCTTGAGTTACCCCTAAAACTAGAAACTCTAAAATCCTTAAAAACCACAAACATAAAAGACTAAATCTGAAAAACCCTAAATCCTAAACCTTAAACCCTAAAACTCCTAAACCTAAAAATCAAAAATCTTAATACTATAAACTCTAAACCATAAACCATAAATTTAAAATCATAAACCCTAAAATCACTAATAACATCAAACCCTAAATAAAAGAAACCCAAAAATGTAAACCTATATGTAAAACCCTAAAAGCCCCAAGAACCTTAAACCTTAAAAACATTAAACCCTAAACTCAAAACATTAAACCATAAATCTTGAAAACCTTAAACCCTAAACCCTAAACCTTAAAAATATGAAACCATAATATCTATAAACCATAAAAACTCGAAAAACCCTAAACCCTAAAAATCCTAAATTGTAATAACTATAAACCCTAAAAACATGAAAAACCCTAAACCCTAAAACCTAAAATCCTTAGAAACTAGACCCACTAAACCAAAAACCCCTAAAGCCTAAACTCTCAAAACCGTAATCCACCCCCCTAACCGCTAAACCAAAAACCCCAAATGCTAAATCCAAAACCCTAAACTCATATGCCAAATATAAAATGCAAACAAACCTAAACACCAAACAACTAACCCTAAACCCAAAAACCTAAACCCTAAATAACCCTAAACCTTAAACCCTAACCCTATATGTTAAACCCTAAACATAAAAAAATAAACTCATAACCCCCTAAACTGTAAAACCCTAAAATAATTAAAAACCATAAAATTTAAAACACTAAAATCCTAAACCCACATTGAACCCCTTACCCCACCCCTAATACATAAACTACTAAACCTCAAAACTGTCAAACCTTAAACTTTAAATCTTAAAACCGTAAGCCCTTAAACCTTAAACACTAAACAGCCCCTCAACCCTAAGCCTAGCAACCGTAAACCGAAAAACCCACACTTAAAATCGAAGTCCAAAAACCTGTAGCCCTGAAACCCTTCCTAAACCCTAACACCTAACCCTTAAATCCTAACCCTAAAGCCCCAAACCCTAAACCATAAAGCTTAAAATCCTAAACCCTAAACCCTAAAAGCCCTAAACACCTTAAACCCTAAAAATCCTAAACCTTAAAAGAGTAAAACCTAAATCTAGTACCTAAAACCTAAATCTAAAACCCTAAACCTTAAACACTAAACACTAAACCCTTAAAAACCTTACACTAATCATTAGGAAAGGAGAGGTGAGGCCAATCCAAATACAACACATGTTTGTGAATATATTATCATGCTAACACACAAAAATGACTATTTACATGCACTGGTATTTTACTACAAAAAATGGAAGGTCCATATGACTGTTAATAAAGGCAATATAAAGCACCCAAACACCTGAAAAGTGCACAAAATAATATTCTATCATATTAACAATAACATGGACTATGAAATGCCCTAAACAAAAAATTAGCATGGCCTAAACAAAATTTTCACATTAAATTCCCTGCAGGGGGTTGGGGTGGGGGGGCCGCGGCGGGTTGGAGAGAGAGAGAGAGAGAGAGAGAGAGAGAGAGAGAGAGAGAGAGAGGGGTACCTGTGGGGGGGCGGGTTGGAGAGAGAGAGAGAGAGAGAGAGAGAGGTACCTGTGGGGGGGGGGGCCGCGGCGGGTTGGAGAGAGAGAGAGAGAGAGAGAGAGAGAGAGAGAGGGGTACCTGTGGGGGGGCGGGTTGGAGAGAGAGAGAGAGAGAGAGAGAGAGATACCTGTGGGGGGGGGGGCCGCGGCGGGTTGGAGAGAGAGAGAGAGAGAGAGAGAGAGAGAGAGAGAGAGGTACCTTGGGGGGGGCAGCGGCGGGTTGGAGAGAGAGAGAGAGAGAGAGAGAGAGAGAGAGAGAGAGGGGTACCTGTGGGGGGGCCGCGGCGGGTTGGAGAGAGAGAGAGAGAGAGAGAGAGAGAGAGAGAGAGAGAGAGAGAGAGAGAGAGAGAGAGGTACCTGTGTGTGAGAGAGAGGAAGCCGGCGACGACGGCGACGGCGAGCGGCGACGGCGAGGCGAGCGGCGCGGCGACGACGGCGAGGCGAGCGGCGCGGAGGGGGGCTCCGGCGGAGGGGGCCTCGGGCGGGAGGCCGCACGGGGAGGGGGGCTCGGGCGGAGGAGGGGGGCTCGGGCGGGAGGCCGCAGGGGGAGGGGGGGCTCCGGCGGAGGGGGGCTCGGGCGGAGGAGGGGGGCTCGGGCGGGAGGCCGCAGGGGGAGGGGGGGCTCCGGCGGAGGGGGGCTCGGGCGGGAGGCCGCAGGGGAAGGGGGGACTCCGGCGGAGGAGGGGGGCTAGGGCGGAGAGGGGGCCGCAGGGGGAGGGGGCCGCAGGGGAAGGGGGCTCGGGCGGGGGCTCGGGCGGGAGGGTGGAGGGGGGGCTAGGGCGGAGAGGGGGCCGCAGGGGAAGGGGGCTCGGGCGGGGGCTCGGGCGGGAGGGTGGAGGGCGGGAGGGAGGGCTCGGGCGGGGAGGGGCTCGGGCGGGCGGGGGTCGCAGGGGGTAGTATAACGGGATCAGCGACCGATTGGCGACCGAATTTAGTTCGGTCGCCAATTGGTCTCAGATGTGCGACCGATGATTTCGGTTGCCGAATTGGTCTCTATTTGGGACCGACTAGCGACCGATTAAAGCGGTCGCTAATGCGGTCGCTATAGCCACTTTTTCTTGTAGTGCCAAGAGCAAAGCCCCCCCCCCCCAACGATACCTCCCCCTCTTCTCCTCTACCTCTGCCAGGCTACTTCGGCAGACCATGGACACCCCTCCACTCCTAAGAGCCCTTCCTCCTTCCACCAAAGTGCCTACTGACTTTAGGGTCGAGGGTTCTCCCGAAACACTCTCACCCCGATGACAACTTCTCCTACAGGAAGAATCTCAACAAGATCCTCTCATTGCAAGGCTACCTTAGACGGCCCAATAGAGAACCCCAACAAGGTCCTCTTAGGATCTCGGCCGAAAGTTGTTACGTAGCCAGTCCCATCGCTAATGGAAGCGAAGCACCCCACCTCCAACCATAGACCGTGGAGCATCTGCGCCTCCAGTCGGCGATGAAGACTCACCCCCTCCCTCAAATGCATGACGGACAAGGTTTTCACCCCGTGCTCACCACCGCCATTCGACGCCTCATGGTAGGTCTCTCCTCTTGGAAGACCCATGCATCGGCCACCCAAGCTCCTATGGATAGCCAGCCACCTCTGGCCATCGTGCTCACGACCCCAACTTGGGTTCTTCTGAAGCGCCCCCGGGTATGCCAGGCATAGCTCTCAGCTCTGGTGGTTCCCTTGCTTCAAGCAGCCCAATTCTAAAGCTCAACAAGCAGCTGGCAGCGACATCATCCTTCTCTTTCTCAAGCTCTGTACCAAAGCCTCTCCCTCCCTTTTTTTATGCTCTGTATCTTGACCCGCCTAGTCTATGTAACTCTATTTCATGAAAAATACAGTCAAAAGAGTTGTAGCATGCACTTAACTTCTTCCTCTGGTGGCAAGTCCTCTAATTAAGGCGTGATCTATTTTCTTCATAAAAATTTCGGGCCATCCAACGGTACGAAGAAACTACGAGATCCCGACCTCTACATTTTTCATAAGCTAAAAATAGCTTTTAAATTGGAGATGGAGCTGACAACACCCTTAAATCGTACGTGCTAAGTGGTACTCCAGTTTCAAATCCTCAAAAGATCTCACCATAACCACACGACATTTGTTTTTATCATGTATATCCTCGTGGATATTTTCAATCGATCTATTTGTTCTTAGCATAGTCTGATGTATTTGGGGTGCCAGATAACACACCCAACTAATGAACATACAATTTTGAGCACCCTTGAAACGTTGGGAATCACCTTAATTTTGTTTCTTTAGTATGTATGATCAATGGCAATGCATCTGATGTGATACCTCCGGTAGCTCTTGGCAAACATAACTTTCCCCTCTTTCCTTCTTTGCATGCTCATTAATAGTAATTATAAGTTGGTTTTTTTAGTTTTTGACACCTAAATAAATTGATGTTAGGAACGAGTCCCCTTTATCCACCTATTTATTATCAAGTCACATAAATCATCTCTATTTTATGAAAAGCCCCTATGTCAATCTCCATAAGAAAATGTCGGGTTAGCCTAATTAACCCAACCATGATCTAAGAGAGAGAAGACCCCCTCCGACGTCGGCACCCCCACCTAGTGGGGTGAGGTGCACGAGGAGAGAGAGAACAAGAGAAAAGAGAGAGAGAGAGAGAGAGAGAGAAAGAATGGGAGGAAAGAGAGTGTGCGAGAGAGAGAGGAGGGGAGGGTGTCGGAAGGGGTATTCCCCTCCGGCATCGGCACGCCCACCCAGTGGGGTGGGGTGCGCAAAGCGAGAGACTGAGAGAGAGAGAGAGACCAAAGGTGGAGAGGGAGAGGGATAAATTTGAGAAAAATAAAATCAATGGAAGTGACCTGCGGAAGGAATATTTCTCAAAATTAGATGACATATTTTATTTTTCGGACGGTTGTTCACCGGAGGAGAAGTTTTTTGTTAACAATAGTTTGAAGATTTGGGTGGTTTAATGATAAATAGATAAATTGGAGGGGTTTATTCTTAATTTTGATCTTTTTAGGAGGACAAAAATAAAAAAACCCATTATAAATGCCCGGTCTGCCTCTGAAGTATTTCACCTATCTCTTCCCTTCCGTTATTGGAAACAATTTTATAACCAAGAGGAAGATCTTGTACCAAAGTTTTGACTGTGTATATCCTAGATTTGCCACTTGTTGCTATAAACATCATTAATTATATGCCTTCAATTCCGTACCCTGGTTTTAGCACTCGCCCACTGTTTGGACAGTCGCAAACAATTAATGTGCACCCCTATATATATAAGAAAGAGCTACCTTGCAGCAGGCGACCAGGAAGGAAGCAGAGAACGCCTCGATCGATCAGTACCCTAGCTAGGAAGAGGTCTCTGCTCTGCCATCCATACAACAGGATTTACCCTCATTAGTTTTTTCAACTATATATATATATATATATATATATATATATATGCGCTACCTGTTAATTCTCGTTCTCTCTGTTATTCTAATTAGATGGCTTCAAGCAAGTTTGCTGCCATGGTTGCAACGGTGCTCCTCCTCTCTCTTGTTCTCACTGCAGAGTCTCATGGTTTGCCCCGTACGTACCCCGTTAATCACTTGTCATTGTCAATGCCCTACGTACAGTACAGCCCTTATACGTTGATATGCTGCTTGTATATACAGATTTTTTTTCGTAGCGCTTGCCTGTTCAATATGTATAGAGAGAGATATTTATATATGTGGGTGGGTGGGTGGGTGCTACTTAATTTCAGGGTATTCGACGGATCAAAGAACCGGTGACGACTGCGTCTTCGCAGGCCCATGCAGGAGAAGGGCGGATTGCGCGAAACCATGCAGAGAAAAAGGTCTCTCTCCAACTGCTGTCCTGTGCGAGCCATTCGTGGACGGCATGACATGCTGCTGCCTTATCTGAGAATCTATCTGAGATGATGTCTCTCAAGTTAATCATCTAGAGTGGAGAGGAACCCAAAAATAAATTAAGCTGATCGTAGCTTACGAGATTTCTGGAGCCCTGTGCGTAGCTTCATTTGGATTCAGAAATAAGACTCCAACAAGTCTTGTTCTCTGATAATTCTATTACATGTAGTACCGTGGGTTGATGTTTGGTATGATCAGTACTTAAAGCGTGTGTTCCCAAGTAATTTAATTTTGTGTTCACATTAATCTCTCTTTCTCGATCCCACACCTCCATGTTGATCAGCTTCTCTCTCTCTCTCTCTCTCTCTCTCTCTCTCTCTCTCTCTCTCTCTCTCTATATATATATATATATATATATATAACTATGTCAACGTAGATGTGACGTGCTATATTGTCAGATTTTCTTGCAACTCTTAAGATATTGAGGTGAACAATTAATTGAGGCAGGGAGGGGATTGACCGAGGATGAGAAGCCAATATAGACGTTATGATCAGGAACAGAGAGGAGCTAGCCCACAATTTAAGATGACATCGTCTCACTTCTGAGAGTCTTCTTTTCTTATGATTCTGTTTCCTGCATTGTAAACAACTCAAACTTGGTAATAAAAAAGATTAACTTGATTTGTAGAACTAGTCAAATGAATGCGTCATGTGCATGTGTTTTCTTTAATAAAATGAATCTTAAATTATACTTTATTTAAATAATAAGATTTTAAATTATATAGTTTCAAGAAAAATACATGTGACCAAACTTTGTCAATATACTAGTCATATTAGTTTTTAAAGTTTAAAAATAAAATTAAATTTTAAAAATAAAAATATTTGAAGACGTGCGATTGAAGGAAATATGAATTTTATTTTTAATGTCAACAAATTCAAAAGAATCAAACTCTTAAATTAAACAGATTCAGAAACTTGGAAACCTTGACAAGTATAATAATAAAAATATTAGACATAGTTCATCTATACCGAATATTCTTTAACAATATGATATCTAATAGTATCAAATGAGTCATAATTCATGATGATAAAATTTACATTCCCACCAATACCCTTAGAAATATATAAAAGCATTTCCATCACTACCCTTAGAAATACATAAAATTTAGTTCTAATTAATATTTAAGATCAATAACATCTAAAAAGATAAAAACATCGTGATTCTTCGTTCCCACCAAAAAAAATAGTTGTGCTTTTACTTTGAAACATAAAACGCAACCATTTAAACTTTTGACAAAGTAAAATTTAAGTTCTCATCCTTTTAGAAAATATGGGTAATAAGATTTAGACTCAATAATATAGAGAATGCTATGAAAGAATATGCAAATAAACATAATTAAAGATTAATACATCAAACTCTAACTTTCTCCACTTGCTCAAGCTTACATAGTGATCAATTGCCAATGTCGTTGCAAGAATTAGATTCGTTATAAATTTTATTACTCAATTCCACTCAATATATGATATACAGATGCAAGTAAAACATAGCAAAATGAATTAAGAACCATTTGATTAAAATTCTATGAATCAAATTTATATATAAAAGTTAATGTGCACGATTAAGAAATATGACTATCTCCATTACGAATACGTAATGAGCTGTAAATAGCTCAACAATATGGAAGAGAGACATGGTTAAGTTAAATTTGCTCAAATTAACACGTAAAACTGCACAAATCAGCTTGTACCTTTGTGTTTAAACTCAAGGGTAGTACCGAAACAACTTCCAGGTATACACGGAATGCCCAAAAGATCCCGTTGATGATATTATGTAGTGTTGATGGGTGGAGTACAAGAGTTAGAACATCACAAGGTAGAACTTGTATGCAAAATAAAACAAAAGAATTAAAAACTATATTTCAAAAGAAAAATAAAAGAAGCATTATTTTGTGGGTTAACCTGACTAACCTATGAACCAAGGGCCTTTTTGATAATCGGGTGGGGGTGGCTTAATCGACCCCGAAGGGTCGATTACGCTATCCGGGGTCGGTTAAGGGCGACTGTGTGAGGAGGAGGTGGGGCCTTCTCTCTCTTCAGTTACCGCAACTCTCGACAAGCGCCCGACCAACCTGTTGTAAAAGTGGGCCTAAAAGAGTAGAACTGGAAGAGACCTATAATTGAACTGAAAGAGACCCATAATTGAATCGAAGGAATAAACTTAGATGTGTTTTGCATTAAACTCAGTTGGGCAGAACCTAAACAGCTTCCGGATATACACAAAATGCCCAAAAGATCCTTGTGATGATATTATGCGTTGTTCATGGGTGAACTAAAAGACTTAGGATAACACAGGGCAGAACATATGTGCAAAATAAAATAAAAGAATTTAAAACTATACACCAGAAGAAAAACAAAAGAAGCATTATTTTGTGGGATAACATAAGTAACCTATGAACTAAAAGTGTAGACCCGGATCGAAGAGACCCGTGATTGAATCAGAGAAAAAAATCAAATATGTTTTACACTAAAAGAGTATATATATATAGTTATGTGGTGTCTTCTTTTGAATAACCTTCCTTTCTCTCTTCCCTTCTTTTACATTTTATAAAATGTACATTTTATATGAAAATATTTGAGTTTTATCTTGGCAATCTCAAATGGTACATCTGTCTTCCACCAGCCAAACCGATAATTAAGTCTACCACGAATCTAATCGCATTTATAGCCTTTCATCCGAGAAGGCCCCTAATTTTTGACACTAATTAATTGCCACCGGATAATTAATATATAGTTTGACTATCGGTTATCTATCCTAATTAATTCTGACATCTGCTAATTAAGGACGTATCATTTAGCCTTAAATTTTCTACCTCACCTCCCACACTCGCTAACAATGCTTACCCTATAAATTAAGAGTCTCGCAGAGGACAAAGAAGCACAAGCAAGCCTGGCTACCGGAAGAAGAGGTTAGTCTGTATACTCATTCGTACATATACATACGTACAAAGAAGAAGATCTGATCAATTCCTTTCTTAGTTTCCCTGTGCATGCACAATTTCTTCATCATCCACTTCAATTCACATATCCGTTTTGTTAATCTGTTGCTCTTTTAATTAGATGGCTATAAGCAAGAAGTTTGCTTCCGTGGTTGCACTCGTGCTCTTCCTCTCGTTCTTTCTCTATGCGGAGTCTCATGGTTAGCTTCTCATCCATGTTCATACCAAGAAACTTATATATATATATATCTATTCTTTCTTGTGCTACAAATATGTATACATATGTTTACGTTAATTATTAATTAATAGACATGCATGCATGGTTGCTCTCATTTTAGGGTACGCGGTGGCGGCGGTGGATCAAGATGAAGGCAGATGCTTTTTTGCAGGTCCATGCCGTAGAAAGGATGACTGTGCAGCCCCATGCAAACTCTTACGCCTCCCCCCAACTACGGTGTGGTGCGTGAGATACATAGAAGGCCCGAGATGCGCCTGCTGCCTTGTTTCCTAATTAATTAATTGATGCTACTGCTGCTGCTGAGAATAATTAAGGCATGTGATGATCAGGTCCGTGCATGGCATTCTGGTGCATGCACTACTAGAAAAATATTAATATAAGGTAAAATTCTTCGACCTTTTAAAGTGTCAAAATTCATCTTTTAAAATATTAGAAGACGAAAAGAAGGCGGATTATATTCTGCCTTCCATGTAAGTAGATGGCGGAAAGTAAATTTTAAAAGACGAAAATTTTAAAAGATAGAAATGAAAATTTTAGAAGGTAATTTTTTTCCGTCTTATAAACTCGTGATTGAAGACATTTATATGCGCCCTCTATTATTTTTTAGATGACGATAATTTCTACCTTCTAAGAACTATATAGAAGACAGATATTTTTGCCTTCTATTTCTTTTAGATGACAAATTTTTTGCCTTATAAGTTGTCAAAATAAATCACTAGAAAATAAAATTTTCTGTCTTCTATACTAACATCAGAATATAAACTGTTTATTATCTTTTAAAAGTAGTCTTACTCTTCATATAACCTGTTATATTTAATGATAGATCGATCTTCTAAATTTTTTTTCTCAAGAATAAAATACATTCCAACTTGTAACATGACATAAAAACAAAATATTACACATACGTAATTAAACAACATTCAACTTTATTTATATTTGTTCAACAAAAAAATTATTTATATAAAAATATGCTCATACATACATTAGACCTACTATAAGATCACAATGTGCATGCACAGGTCGTACACAAAATTTGCACCAACATGTGCTCCTCTAAACAAACACTTTAAATAAATACGGGCTATAAACAATTTGATTCTACAATCTTCTTCCATTGGTAGCCTTTCTAAATCTTTTAAGTTAACAAGCTTAAAACTAGTGAAGCTTCCACCAAAGAATCTGGATTTTTCTTCAAATGACATCCTTTGACGCTTCTCATAGTACATGAAATCATTGAAAATTGATGTCTTCAGTGGCCTGTTCTTAAAGATGTTAAGCATACTCATGCCTAGCATATATTTTACCTGCAATGAACAAACATGTACTAATGTCATTACAAAACTAACATGAGATAATTTTATCAACACACTGACAAATAATTTATAAATATGTGCCAAAAATTAAGAAAGATCGACAAGACTAGAAGACTAGCATGTTAATCACTAAAAAGTTTAAGGGGATGACTATGATAACAAAACAAAAGGTTTTTTATATGAAACCATAAGATACCAAGAAAAGGCCGAAGGTTCAACTGCTATAACCTTCCCAACTGTATGTTAGCCCATTACTTCATGACTCTAGACCCATAACCCTAAGTCCATGCCTGATCTGCCTTTTCATTATTTTTGTTTAACACCATGTCTTGCACATAAAATGAAAATAATTAGCATCATTTTCATTCTGATTACAGCAGAATATTGACAGTGGGTTAGCAATCATTCCTGATACCTTAAGTTCTTGACAGACATTCTTTGGGTTTGGAAGAGAGGAAAAAATGCATGGACCGAGTAAGGAATGGACTGAGTATCCAACCAGAAAACTGGGAGCATTCTTTGGGTTTGGAAGAGAGGAAAAATTGCATCTGAGGCAAAAGACCTGCATTTTCTTTCCAAAGAGACCAACATATTGAGTAGAAAATCATCCATCAAGCAATAATCAAGCTACGGTATAGGAGTAAAGGACAGAAGAAAAATCTTGTAATTTACTGTATCTCAGACACCCCCACGTGATTAAAAGAAAGGTCATTAGTTCAACGGGTAGTCACAGAATATGGCAATGCAGTGCACGCAGTTTGACCAGACTGAGTGTCCAACCAAAAAACTATACCATTCTTTAGTTTTGGAAGAGAAGGAAAAAAAATGCATTCAGGCACAAGACCTGCATATTGAGTTGAGGATCATCCATCAATGCATTATGACTCAAACTTTGCAAAAGAAATAAAAAAAATAAAAAGTTGCAGCATCCAATGATCAATTATGGGTCACTTGTGGTATATCTCTAAACAGCTTGAAATAGGCCATACCAATGAAGCCGAACAAATTTCCCCAACACTGATATCTATCTATTGCATGACTCATTTATGACTGGCAAGGGTAGCACACAATCCCATTATAAATGACAAGATTGAAAAATTAAATCTTGGACCTCTATGGCCTTTACACTGACTTTTGACAACTCGATCTGCCCAAATGAGAAATGATACTGTCTTGGACTTTGACCACTGGTTAAAAGACAAAGTAGGGGACAAAGAAATGAACAAAGCATCCCAAGGTCAGCATGGCTGTATATGTTACAACTTACAAGTGAAATGCACGAGTAAAGATGTCTCCGAAAGTAACCACAAAGAGAAAATTGAGGCATCCCGAGGTCAAGAATGACCCATTTCGAACATGTTACATGTGACTACTCCCATGATAGCTACAGCAACAGTCTTAAGGGAACCATGCAGATTTCGCTTTCTAGCATGCCTGTCAGCCAAACAGTTGACCAAATGTTGGAACACTACATAAGAGATGACACCAGCAAGTAAATGTTGGTGTGTAATGCACTCTTGTTTGCTAAAGAATCTTAAAGAGAGGAAGATACAACAGATACCATAAACGGAAAAAATGTGAGTCCCATGTTATAGTTCAGAGACTTCACAGGGTTGTAGCCCTTCCAGACTTTTGAACAATGCAGCCTCAGGATCTTTAGCCATGGCCAACTAGAAGAGCAAAGAAAAAAATCCATCTTTTCATCAGTGGCTAATTTCCGATTATGGCGAACTCATACTAAGACATGTGAAAACTGTAGGATCAGCAACATACTGCATTTATTGTCGCGTCCATACGGTACACTTGAAAATGTAGGAAGTACATTCCTGCAGATGTTACCTTCCCAGTTTTCTCACTATCTTCCTGTCGGCAAGAATATCAAATCAGTGTTCAATGGGAGGGAGGAGCTGTCAATAACATACAAATTAATAGATAGCAAAATTCTCCCGCATAACACAACAGCACTAATGAAATTCTCAAAAACAAATATTACATATTCACTGTCTCTCATTTCTGGAAAAATACAGATAATATTTAGAAAAACTCAATGGAAAATAGACCTGTACAGAGTGTACAGAGAACACTTAATATGAATCATAATCAGTGGCATGTCCACAAAAGGATGTACAGCCTCACATATGAAGAATTATGCATGTTTCTGATGCACGAATTGTGAAGCATAAGCATTAAGCGTGCCAGATTCTTCTGAAAAAATAAGGAACGGATATTTAGTATTCAACAGTTGCCTTTAAAGAGGCATTCCCCTAAAATCATCTGTTTTGACACAAATATTCCCATAACCTCCTCGGCTGAACCCCTTGATTGTTTATAGCCAAAACAGAAGTAAGAATCCATGGCAGGGTGCAGCTTATTTCCTTCCTAACCCAGCATTAATGATACATTTAATAAAATGGCATATAAATTACAAGTCAATAATAATAAACAAAAAATGAAACTCACAACAGCCAAGCTAAAGAGATGACAGTGAAATTGGGATCAGAAAGACTACCAGACACATTCTTATGTCCCTCTCACAACTACTCCACTACCTGATGCTACTACCCTCTCTTATCCCTGATTCCTCCTCTCCCTCCTTCTGCCACCCCCTGGCTTAAGTCTGTAAATTTGATGGTGTTTTAATGATATTGTATCTTTTGCACAATTATGGTTAAGTAGGCAGTTGTCTATGGTAAGAGCACAGAAGTAAATGATGTAGAATTTCATGGGCATCAGCGTGGACATGCTAAAGGCAAGGGTCTAGCATCAAATTGGATAGGTCTCATGGGTATATAAGCAAACAACAGCAGCATTTGATAGATTATAGTTGGACATGTTTGGTTTTCATACCTATAGATTCACATTAAGGGAACAATGTCTAAAGATCAATTTTCTTGACAGCAAAATGTCCTAAATAAAAAGGGCAATCATTCCATGTATATACTTCATTTTGAATGACCGAAAAATAAACATCAACAACCTCATTTTTTCAAATTATCAAAAGTTTTAAAAAAACTTAGAAGTATGGGAAATCCTCCAAAAATGATTGTTGGAAGCCACAACGCAACCCCAAACCTAGGGATTGAGTTGAGAAAATCCTCTACATATATGGAGGTGAGACTCCCATGGATATCCTTCCAAGAACTCATTTCAGTCCCAATAACTTTAAACTCTACAACCATGTATCCACAAAACATGCTTCAAGGATACTTTCTTTCATTCCTGCTACTAAAGATGAGTTTTCCAGCTCAAAGAAGGTAAGGCAAAATTCTTGAGAGGTCACGCATACCCATGGAATGTAGAATCGGCCGATGCAGATCAGGATCAGCCGTGGCTATCTGATTCAGGAGCCGAAGACATCTGAATTAATGATAGATCTTCTAAAAAAAATTTCTCAAGAATAAAATACATTCCAACTTGTAACATGACATAAAAACAAAATATTACACATTCGTAATTAAACAACATTCAACTTTATTTATATTTGTTCAACAAAAAAATTATTTATATAAAAATGTGCTCATACATACATTAGACCTACTATAAGATCACAATGTGCATGCTAAGGTCATACACAAAATTTGCACCAACATGTGCTCCTCTAAACAAACACTTTAAATAAATACGGGCTATAAACAATTTGATTCTACAATCTTCTTCCACTGGTAGCCTTTCTAAAACTTTTAGTTACAAGCTTAAAACTAGTGAAACTTCTACCAAAGAATATGGATTTGTCTTCAAATGGCATTCTTTGAAGCTTCTCATAGTACATAAAATCATTGAAAATTGATGTCTTCAGTGGGCTGTCCTTAAAGATGTTAAGCATACTCATGCCTAGCATATATTTTACCTGCATGAACAAACATCTATTAATGTCATTAGAAAACCAACATGAGATAATTTTATCAGCACACTGACAAGTAATTTATAAATATATATCAAAAATTAAAGGAGACAGAAATAAAATGAAATAGAACATGAAAAGATCGACAAGATTAGAATACTAGCATGTTAATCACTAAAACATAGAATTCAGTTACAAAGCATTTGACAAATAACACTAAACAGAAGCTCACCAACATCAATGTTCGATCTACATCAAAACTGTCAAGATGTACATATTCATGAAAGATGGTTTTCTGCCCATCGATTCACGAGAAATAAATTTTTTATTCACAAGTAATTTCATGATAGCAGAGAAAATTTAAGAGTGTGAATTGAAAATTTGAGATTGAATTGTGCAATTTTGAATTAGATGACACAGTTCTTATTTTGCCACCACCGGTGGCAATGGAGCCCACCTCATTTTATTCACGTATTTGCTTGTTTGGGCATGAACAACTAGAAAATCGGCAAGTTACAATGGGCACAGCATATTGATGGCTTTATCTAAGAGTTTAAGTTTAAAGAACAGGAGGATTAATCTAGAATTAAGGTTCAAGGTTTTAATTATATCAAAAATGTAGAGCAACAACGCTAAAATAAGAGACAAAGTTGGATGTACTTTTTGTTGCATCACTAAACTGTACAGAACAAGGATTATAAGTCATCAACAACATAACAAGCTCTTAGTAACCAAGTGATTGACATTGTGTAAAAATTTACTGGAACATTGCAAGTACATATAGCATGTCAGCTCAAACTATTTGATAAGCTCTTGGTGGATTAACTTCCTGCATTCTCTATTCATAATTAACAGTTAATGAACTTCTACATTGATATATCTTCCACACAAAAGAATAGATTTATAGTCAACCACTTTCTTTCCCAGCAAAAAATTTCAAAGCTGGTGACCCTGCAGATGGTATGGAAGATACCATGCATGTACAAGCATTGATCTATGTGCTACACTATTTCTGAAAATCTAAAACCAACATTTGATTTTTTGAAAATTAAAATCAAATCATTTTGAGATTTTAAAAATTAAAAAAAATAGAAAAAAATAATCTCCACGGTCTTCAAAAAATACACGATGCATCTGCAACGTCCTGGAGCCTGAAATCATCACAGTTCATCCCATACGAGGATCCGAAGGTTCAATATCCTATTTAAGGATATTTTTGTCAAGTTAATATAAGTATATATGTAACTATAAATCCTAATTCAAAAATTTCAATCCCCGCCATCCAAACGGGGTACGTATCCAACTCTATGAAATAGGTTTCAAATCACCTTCCATTTTACTGTAACTGAAGTTCTTGATTTTTCATGCGAAAATATTACGGAGCTTATTTTTACATGTTACAATTTTTATGTTATTTTTAATATTTATTTTATTTAATATAACTTTTTTTATCCTACTTTTTTCTACCCTTGTTTAAATCCAATCTAATTTCTGAAAAAGAAGATGCATATGATTCAAACTGAAGTTTAATTTTAAAATAATTTGATTTGATTTGATTCAACTTAAAAATTTAATTTAATTTAATTTAATTAAAAAAATTCTCTTCAAATTAAATTAAACTAAATTAAGTCGTACTCACCCTTACTAACGTCCGCCCTCTTTGCACGATTGGGAAGTGGTGACGTGCGTTTGGAAAGCGGCCGGACATGTTTCCAAAGTTGCCCCCACTTAATTATGCCCCCACGGCACATTTGATTGCATGTGTTATCGTGTGTGTGTATATATATATATATATTTACCCTATACAGTAATTACCTCATGTATTCTATCTTTGACCGCATCTATTGAATTTTCTTTTGGGTTTTGTTATTATATATATCTGATAACCGACCAAAATGGATCTTAGCATTGGATCAGTTATCGGCCATGCTGGATTAAACATGGGCTAATGATCTCGGCTGAGCCAAATTATGGGGTGAGTATCAAACCTACAAACATAGGAAAATGTTGTACACACTTATATATATATATATCACGGCAGGCACATTAAATTGCTAATAACAGTTCATCATATTACTTACGGGAGTGTACAATCCCATTATTCTGGTTGTTTCACCACTATACCACACCCTGGGTGGGGGAGAAACCCTGCATTATGTAAATTGGTGTTCTTGTAGAAAATTTTGTAAATAAATTATCATTAGAAGTGAATTTATAAAAAAAATATTCTTAAAAATATATTAATAAGTATATCACAACGTAAAATTAAATAGTATAAATATATTTTTTATTTATAAACATGTCACTTATTTTTATAAAAAAATATTAAAAAAATCACGTACGCTTAAACAGGCTTATATGATATTGATATACTATTTAATTTTAAATAGTGATATGTCTACTAATATATATTTAAGAATATTTTTTTATAAATTCACTTCAAGTAATAATTTATTTGTAAAAAAACTCGTTATGAGCTTTTGAAAGCTTTTTTCTTCGTTTAAAAAAGAAAATTATTTTCTTTCTAGACTAAAACATATTCTTAATTTTGTTTCTATTTTTTTGACAGTTTAGGTGAGTGATCGGGCATTCATGACGTCGGAGAGAAAAATCTAAGGGGTAAGGGGTTCGAGTGTGTTTTCTTTGTGTGTGTGTGTGCGCACGCGCGTTAGATCGCAGAAGCTCTCTTGAAACCCTAGCACGGCACCTTTTCTAAGGTTTTCGATCTCATCGAGGAAGCATGGATGTCCGAGAATCCGTCGCAAGCGGAGGACAAGAAGCCGGCAGAGCAGTCAGCACACGTCAACCTCAAGGTTAATGGCCAGGATGGAAACGAGGTGTTCTGTAGGATTAAGCATAGCACTCAACTGCACAAGCTGATGATGCATATTGTAACAGACAGTCTGTGGATTCTATTGCATTCGTTTTCGTGGGCAACTTCAGGAAGAACAGACCCCAGATGAACTCAAAATGGAGGATGGAGATGAGATTGATGCCTTGCTGCACCAAACTGGCGGTGGTTCCAGTGTTGCTTGACATTTTTGTGCATGTTTTAGCTAATCCGACATCTTGAGAACATGTAAAGGCTTTGGTACCTTCGCATCATGGGATGGGTCCTTTTGTACGGGTATTCAGTGGCTTAACTTATTCCTTCGTGCCCTATTTGATAACGGGTTAAATCTGGATAGGATAGGTTAATCGGGGTCAGGTGAATTATTCTTTGTTTGATATTTTTTTTCTTAACTGAGACCGGATAAAGTTGAAATAGATTAACTCGTTCTTAAGAAATACGTATAATGAGTTAATCGACCCAAGTTAAGATTAGGAGTCGGGTGGACCACCTCGGGTACGTAACTCACCTGTCCCTAACCTACTCCGTTATCAAACTCGCCCACATGACTTATTAAATTAGATTGACCGAAGAGAGTTTGCATGTATGCATGCTATCAATTAATATATATGACCATCATGCTTGCTTCTCTATTCAGTTTTCAAACATTGTGATTCGGTATGCAATCATTTGTAATTACATTTGGTGATATATGGCAGGTTGGTATCAAAAAAAAAAAGAAAAAGAAGTGAAGTTACTTTTCTTCTTCTTCCGGGGGTTGTTCCTCTGGGAAGGTTTGTGCCGAGAAGTCCCACGATCTCGCATCTTACAGATTCATCGCCTCCCATTCTCCTTTCTGCTGCTACAAGAAGCATGAATTCTTTACTTCACTAAAACTTGAAATCAATTTCTAATAAATTCTCACTTGCACCCAATAAAATACGAATTCAATTCTTAATGAATTCACACTTAACTCACTAACCCTTGAATTGTAATTCGCAATCAAGAACCCCAGTGAAATATATTTACTAACGAAGGAGAGAATTGAATTACACATCTCACTGGAAGAACATGCAGCAACAACAACATCAACAAAAAGAGATATGGGTTGCAAATCCGACAAACGACTCATTGGCGAATCTTTGCATCAAGTCTGCATTTAAAGACGCAACTCCGAGCAAAGATATATACGATGGTGAGAAGCATTGTCGTTAAAGACGTATCTTGGTATCGTATCTTTCACATTTGCTGTCGTATCTTTTGGTTCTTCTCTGCCTCATCATCTTTGGCATGCCTTACCAGTCAGTACTCACATATATAAATGTGGCCCTTGCAGGCTACCCAGGAAGCACAACCGAGCCTCACCACCAAACAACGATCGGAGAGGTGCGTCTACCATGAATGAATGCAACAAAAATTTGGCTCCTTCACCTACATTTCTCGCCTTCTGATTAACCTGCATCACTTTGTTTGTATTTCTTTTTTCATTTTTTTGTAATCAGATGGCTTCAAGCAAGTTTGCCTCCATGGCTGCTGCTCCTCTCTCTTGTCCTCTTTGCCGATGCTGGTGCTGCTGCGGCGTCTCATGGTTAGCTCTCATATATCCTTGTTCACTTCTCATATACGGCAGCCAATATCCGTTGTTAGATAAAATATAAGAATTTTTACATATATACCCTTATAAAGTTTGATTTTGTCAAATATACTCTTCATCGGAGCATAATATCATGAATATCTTTGAAATATGAGTAATATTACGACTATGACATCGCCGTAACTCCCATGTGTTTAACCCGAGTTAAGTGTGAGTTAAACTGTTAAAGAATAAAAATTTTGTATATATACCCCTATATTTATATGGTTGCTCCTCCATGCAGGGTATAATGCGGTGGGGGATCGTAGAGATGCAGCTCAATGCATTATAACAGGTGCGTGTCAGTCGGCCCAGGACTGCGAGAGACAATGCGCAGCTGCCGGTCTCGCCCCAACTGCCGCCGGCTGCGTCAAAAGCATAGCTGGCCCGAAATGTTGCTGTCAGATTGCCTAAGTTTGACGGTGGCGATTGGCACGCGCTCACCTGCGAGTCCCCGGGGGATCGATGCCAGAGAAGTAATTAATTAATTAGTTAATAAAAACATGATGTCGTATCATATTTGTAGGGCTGATGACCAGCTGACTGGGGTTCAAGAATAAGAACATTACTGATTAATTAATGAGAATTCGCACTCTCTTATGCTGTGTCTCTGCCATCTGCTACAGGTTCTATGAGTTCACGCTTAGATTTACTGGAACAGTTCTAAATTAAGGGTGAGTACGGTTTGATTCAATTTGATTTGAAATTTTTTTTCTCAAATCAAATTGAATTAAGGGTTCAAATCAAATTAAATCAAACTAAACTACTTTGAAACTAAACCAAATTAAATCGAATTAATTCGGCGATTTGATTCGATTTGAACCATATTTTTATCTCCTTCTATAAATTAAAATGGATTCAAAAATGAGTAGATAGAAGTAAGGTTAAAAAATTATATCAAATAAAATAAATATTAAAGAAATAACATCAAAAACTCTAACTGGTAAGAGCAAGCTCGAAGATATTTTCACATAAAAAATTAAGAACTTTAGTTACAATAAAATGGAAGGCGATTTGAAACTTACTTCGTAGAGTCAGAAATCTGGTCAGGACGACGGGGATTAGATATTTAAAATTAGGATTTATAGTTATATATACACTTATATTAACTTGACAAAAATATCCTTTCAAGTTATTTGGTTCGGTTCGGTTTCTCGAACTTCAAAACTAAATCAAACTAAAATTTTTAATACGGTTCGATTTGAAAACAAACCAAAATCTTTAAAATTTTAATCTAAACTAAACCGAACCAAATCTATCGGTTCGATTTAATTTTCGAGTTGAACCCGAATAATGTTCATCCCTATTCTGAATCCGTATATAAGTCGTTTAATACTCGTAATGATACATGTTTTTCTTTAATGGGAGTTTTGCAACAGTAAAAATGTGAAAAGATGTGTCCGTATTTTTCATAGCATGTGAGTGAAAAGAAAAAAAAGAAAGAATATCTATATATCCGAGAAGTGATTAATGGACGGAAAGTGTTACTTATTTCTGAGAAAAATAAAGAAGAGAGAGCACGAGAATGCATGTTATCTCTCCACGGGATGGCTTTCTTGACCACTCCTCCATCTTAATTACACTTGAAACACGTACATGCAAAAGAAGGAAACCATCTAGGGAAATTAAAATGTTTAAGGATGTTGTTAATTAAAACTCAACAGTTGACTCTAATTAACAAAGTACAGCAGAGTCAGTAAGATATTTATTTATAATGAATATAGATATGGAGTGTCTTATTTTAAATCAGTTATGTGATATTTATTTTAATTCGATCGAATAATATCTGACATGAATTCATATTCGATTAATAATCAGATTATCTGATATATGATTAAATTATTCATCGGATATATATTTTATTCAAATAATTATCTGATCAAACGAATATGAATTCGATTCAAATTTTAAACGAATAATAATTATATCTCGTTGACTTACACGCAATCATAATATGTATGATTTATTTTAATTTCTTATAAAAAACATATTGACATTGCGGTACATCTGAGCCCGTGTGTGCACGGTGCAAACTAGGATCAAATAGATGGCCTGATTAAGAATTGTTTAAAAAAGGCAGGGCACTTTTAATTTAGTGGGCCTAAAGTGATTGACCCATTTAAATAAAAAAGATGTTTGAAGAGGATATATATATATATATATATATATATATATATAGACAGATGAGAAGATTTGAGTTTTATCAATCTAATCGCATTTATAGCCTTTCATCCGAGAAGGCCCCTAGTTTTTGACACTAATTAATTGCCACCGGATAATTAATATATAGTTTGACTATCGGTTATCTATCCTAATTAATTCTGACATCTGCTAATTAAGGACGTATCATTTAGCCTTAAATTTTCTACCTCACCTCCCACACTTGCTAACAATGCTTACCCTATAAATTAAGAGTCTCACAGAGGACAAATTAAGAAACACAGCAAGTCTAGCTGCCCGAAGAAGAGGTTAGTTTGTATACTCATTCGTACATACGTACGTACATACAAAGAAGAAGAAGGAGAAGAAGATCTGATCAGTTCGTTTCTTAATTTCCCTGTGCATGCATAATTTCTTTATCAACCACTTCAATTCACATATCCATTTCGTTAATTTGTTGCTCTTTTAATTAGATGGCTGCAAGCAAGAAGTTTGCCTCCGTGGTTGCGCTCGTGCTCTTCCTGTCCTTCGTTCTCTGTGCAGAGTCTCGTGGTTAGCTTATTATCCATGTTCATATCAAGCAACTTTTTTTATATTTATATTTATATATGATATGATTTACTGTATTATTAATTACCATTTTCCCCGGCCGGCCCTCGTTAATTATTAATTAACAGGCATGCATGGTTGCTCTCGTTTTAGGGTACACGGTGGCGGCGATGGATCAAGATGGAGGCAGATGCGTTTTTGCAGGTCCATGCCGTACAAACGAGGACTGCGCAGCCCCATGCAAACGCTTAGGCCTCTCCCCAACTGAGGCGTCGTGCATGAGAAACATAGAAGGCCCGACATGCTGCTGCCTAGGTTCCTAATTAATTAGTTGATGCTGCTGTTGAAAATAATCAAGGCATGTGATATGATGACCAGGTCCGTGCATGGCATTCTGGGGCATGCATGCCTGAACATGCGATGGGGATGACATGCATTTGTAGTGTCAACTCATGAATTTGGGATTCAAAAATAAGAGCTTAATAATTATTAGAGATTACTCCTCCAATGTCGTACGTACGATGGGTATCATTAATTGATGTTGGGTAATGAAGGATTAAGCATCCGATCACGTAGTACTTTGAGCTAGCTAGTGTTCTCAGTTGCGATGCAAATTAATGGGCATTTTATGGAGCGGACGTACAACTTTGCATCTGAATCTAATGAGGAAGTGCTACGTACGACACCCGTAGCTACAAGCTTATCTATAATCATAACCTAATCTGATGTCGCATTATTTTGTTATATTTAATCTATTATTTATTTCTTAATATTAATCATTGTTGATAAAACTCGAGTAATTCACACAATTAATATGGGTCGAGTTTAGGACATACTTGTGCACAACGGAAACGATAATTGGCCCGCGTATAGTGTCGTGAAGATTACGGATAGTAGACTACCATAGTGTATCCTTCAAAATTCACACTCCAAGACCCAACGACGACAGTAATATCTTCCTCAAAGTCAAAGTCTAGCTAAATAACTATGGGGTGACGACTCCCCCAAGGAGTAGATCTAAGGGTGCAACACATATAGCAAATCAGTGTGCATTACTCCTCCTGTAGTGAAGTAGAGAGGAGGTGATGTGAAGAGCAGGGAGAGAGGGATGAGTGTGGGGGCGGCAGCGGCCGGCAAGTTGCTACGCTCTCCTTCGCTTCTCACAGATAAAGTAGGGGCAGCTGATGGGAATGAATCCCGACTTATGTGTACGAACAAATCTAGAACGACCGAATAACGCAGCGGAAAAATCAATCGGAACACAACCACATGAACACCAAGGATTTACGTGGATAACCCCTCCAATGCGAAGGGGAAAAACCACAGGCAAGCCACAGAAGAAAACTTCACTATGAACAATAATGAAAGTACAAATAACTCAAATCTCTTGTCAAGATTTGAGTTTGATTATAAGAGAACAACTGAGATTCCAACAAAACTGAACTCTCCTACTCGATCACAGTTGAGCACACTGCAAACCTGATCTTCCCTGTAGTGAGAAACCTGTTCAGCTGATGAAGATCTTCCCTTGTTCTTCTTCTTCTTCTTCTGCAACACTTTCTTCCCGGAGCTACAGTAACCCCTCTTTTCTCTCTTGATGGCTTCCTTGAAAAACACCTTCAATCTTGGTATTACACCCCCAATAAGATGTTTTATACATCTAGGATGGTCAAGGGACAACCCAGGGACCAGATCCACCAAACCTGCCTAATCCCATGACTTTTGGATTAAACAATCCAAGTAAAAGATCTGATTTCGGACTTGGAACAAAAAGGTCAACTTTGGCTGCCTCGGGGCTACCGGTCGACCGGACCTACACTGGCGGTCGACCGGAAATTCTCAGACACCGGCATCTTAGCCCCTGGGAAAACCGGTCGACCGGTAGTGTCCGGGCGGTCGACCGGTTCCGGTCGACCGGAAATCCCGGCCGGTCGACCGGAATGGGCTGAATGCCCAACAACCTCCCCCTTCAGCCCATAAGGGAGGCTGCCCCGTGACTCCTCAGTGTGTAGTCATGCCGACCAGGCGTCGGCAAACCTCTTGCCTTTCTTTTGGCAAAGTCTTCGTCAACATGTCTGCCCCATTGTCATCTGTGTGAACTTTCTGAAGCTTCAGTTGCTTCTCTTCAAACACATTTCTAATCCAGTGATATCTGACATCAATGTGTTTTGACTTGGAATGAAGAGTTGGGTTCTTGCATAGGTGGATGGCGCTTTGGCTGTCACAGTACACCACATAGCTTTCTTGTTTCAGCCCCAATTCATGTAAGAATTCTTTCATCCACAACATTTCTTTGCAAACCTCTGTAGCAGCAATATATTCCGCCTCTGTGGTGGAGAGCGCAATACACCTTTGCAACCTGGATTGCCATGACACAGCTCCCCCTGCAAAAGTAAGAACAAAACCTGATGTGGACTTCCTTGTATCAATATCCCTTGCCATATCTGCATCTGTGTAACCTGTCAAAACAGGTGGTCCACCCCCAAAACTTAAACAAATTTTGGAGCTACCCTGAGATATCTAAAGATCCACTTCACTGCTGCCCAATGTTCCTTTCCTGGATTTGCAAGAAATCTACTAGCAACACCCACTGCATACGCTATATCCGGCCTCGTACATACCATTGCATACATCAGACTTCCGACTGCTGAAGCATAAGGGACTTTCTGCATTTTCTCCTTCTCCTCTTCATTTGTTGGACTCTGCTCTGAGCACAACTTAAAATGACCTGCAAAAGGAGAACCAACTGACTTTGCATTGCTCATACTAAACCTGTCCAATACCTTCTCAATGTATTTCTCCTGTGACAACCATATTTTCTTGGCTTTTCTGTCACGAGAAATCTGCATGCCTAGTATTTGCTTTGCTGGCCCCATGTCCTTCATTGCAAAGGACTTGCTAAGTTCCTTCTTCAGCCTGTCAATCATAGACATGTCTTTCCCAAGGATAAGCATGTCATCAACATATAATAAGAGAATAATGAAATTCTCACCAAACCATTTGATGTATACACAATGATCTGAAGCCGTTCTTTTGTATTCATTTTCAGCCATAAATGAATCAAACTTCTTGTACCACTGCCTTGGAGCTTGCTTCAGTCCATACAAGCTCTTTCTCAATCTGCAGACAAGATTCTCTTTACCTATGACTTCGAATCCTTCTGGTTGCTCCATATACATTTCCTCTTCTAAATCACCATGGAGGAAAGCAGTCTTCACATCCAGCTGCTCAACCTCCAAGTCCAGGCTAGCAGCAAAACCTAGAGCAACACGAATAGAAGACAATTTTACAACAGGAGAAAAAATTTCTTCAAAGTCAATACATTGCTTTTGACCAAAGCCTTTTACAACCAATCTGGCCTTGTATTTTGGTTGAGAACAATGCTCCTGAGTCTTCAATTTGAAAACCCATTTATTCTTCAATGCCTTTCTCCCCTTTGGTAGTTGTATCAAATCATAGGTGTGGTTCTTCTGCAGAGCATCCATCTCTTCCTGCATACCTTCTAACCACTCATTCTTCTGCTCACTTTGCATTGCTTCTTGGTAACACTCCGGTTCACCTGCATCAGTAAGCATTACATACTCATCTGTAGGATACCTTTTGGAAGGCTGATGTTCTCTGGAAGATCTTCTCGGCTGAGGTTCTATAAGAGGTTGCTCCTCATCTACTTCCTGCTGCACATGTTCTGCAGGTAAGTCAGCATCTGCCTCTGCATCATCTTCCTGCTGATCTCCCCCATCACCCTGACATACTGGAGGGGAAATTGGATCACAATCTGCTAAGCCTTCTTCAGAAGCCTTGGCTGGTACCTTTTTCTTGAAATCTTCAAAGGTTTGATCTTCAAAGAAAATCACATCTCTGCTTCTGAATAATTTCTGCTTTACTGGATCCCAAAGCATGTAACCAAATTCATCACGTGAGTACCCAAGAAAAATACATTCTTTTGTCTTACCATCCAATTTGGACCTTTCAATGTCTGGGACATGTGCAAATGCACGACAGCCAAACACTCTCAGATGCTTGTACAAGACATCTTTTCCTGACCATACATGTTCAGCAACATCACCATCTAGAGCTGTACAGGGTGACAAGTTGATCACATCAACTGCAGTCCTCAAAGCCTCATCCCAAAATCTCTTGGGTAGCTTGGCTTGTGAAAGCATACATCTGATCTTTTCCATGATGGTGCGGTTCATCCTCTCTGCAATTGCATTGTGCTGAGGTGTACCAGGAACTGTCATCTCATGCTGAATGCCCTGTGACCTGCAATAAGCATTAAACGACCCTGTATACTCACCACCATTATCTGACCTTATGCATTTCAGCTGTCTCTCTGTCTCCCTTTCAACCCTGGTATGAAACTCCTTGAAAACATCAATAACTTGATCTTTAGTCTTCAAAGCATAAACCCAAACTTTCCTTGAAAAATCATTTATAAAGGTGATAAAGTAGAGTGCACCACTGATACCTGGAACATTAACTGATCCACCAGAAGTTTTTATTTTTAAAGGGCCACATACATCTGTATAGACACGATCCAAGGCATGCATCTTTCTAGACAATGCAGAACTGGTAAAGGAAACTCTATGTTGTTTTCCAGCCAAACAATCAATACATGAGTTCAGATGTGTACCTCTGAAGTCTGGTAAGACTTCTTTCTTGGAAAGAACCTGCAATCCCTTCTCGCTCATGTGTCCCAGTCTCCTATGCCACAACTCCATACTGGAATCTTTCTCAGTAGCATTCAACTGATCACCACAAGCTTGAACCTGCAACCTGTATAAGGTGTGACATTTCTTTCCGGTAGCAACAATAAGAGAACCCTTGCTAAGCTTCCATTTACCCTTGTGAAATCTGCTATCATAGTCTTCATCATCTAACTTTCCAACTGAAATTAAATTCAGCCTCAAATCAACCACATACCTCACATCCTTAAGTACCAACTTGCAACCAAGATTGGTCTTTATATGAATGTCGCCCATGCCAATGATGTCTGCCGTCCCATGGTTTCCCATCTTGACGACACCAAGGTTTCCAGCCTTGTAGGTGGCAAAGAGCTCCCTCCGTGGTGTAGCATGGTAAGAAGCACCAGTATCGATTACCCACTCGAGGTCCTGGCATACGCAAGAAAAAATATCATCAGAAGTAGACAAAATCAGATAATCATCACTTTGTGCTGTAGCTGTGACATTGTCTTTTGACTCTGCATTCTCTACTTCTTTTCCCTTTTTCTTGTTCTTCTTCGGTTGCCTGCACTGATTCTTGAAATGCCCCTTTTCTCCACAGTTGTAGCAAGTAACGTCCTTTCTTGGTCTAGACTTACTTCTACTTTTCTGTGAAGTTCCTCTCCCTCTGGATTTTGACCTTCCCCTATTCTCTGAGACGAGTGCCTGTGAATCACTGTGAGAAATTCCTGAATTCTTTCTTCTCAACTCTTCATTCAACAAACTGCTTGTTACTTGACTCATGGAGACAACTCCATTTGGTGCAGAATTGCTGAGAGAGACCACCAGTGTCTCCCAGCTTTCTGACAACGAACTGAGAAGTAACAATGCCTGCAACTCATCATCAAGAGACATCTTCATAGAGGATAACTGGTTAGTAATACTCTGCATTTCATTCAAATGCTCGGCAATAGAAGTTCCCTCTTTAAACTTCAAGTTGACAAGCTTTCTAATCATGAAAGCCTTATTTCCAGCTGTTTTTCTTTCATAAAGACCCTCCAACTTTTTCCATAGAGAGTGTGCAGAACTCTCAGTGGAAACATGATGAAAAACACTATCATCAAGCCATTGTCGAATAAACCCGACAGTTTTCCGATCTAACGTTTTCCAAGCATCGGGTGTCGTTGTTTCGGGCTTTCCACTATCTCCTAGCAACGGACCGTACAGATCCTTGCAATACAAGAGATCCTCCATTCTTGGTTTCCATATCATCCAGTTGTTTCCGTTTAAACTGATCATACGGGATGAGTTACCGGCCTCCATGTTCATACACAAATAATCAAAACTGATCTAATAACCTGTAGGGTGGCTCTGATACCAGTTGATGGGAATGAATCCCGACTTATGTGTACGAACAAATCTAGAACGACCGAATAACGCAGCGGAAAAATCAATCGGAACACAACCACATGAACACCAAGGATTTACGTGGATAACCCCTCCAACGCGAAGGGGAAAAACCACGGGCAAGCCACAGAAGAAAACTTCACTATGAACAATAATGAAAGTACAAATAACTCAAATCTCTTGTCAAGATTTGAGTTTGATTACAAGAGAACAACTGGGATTCCAACAAAACTGAACTCTCCTACTCGATCACAGTTGAGCACACTGCAAACCTGATCTTCCCTGTAGTGAGAAACATGTTCAGCTGATGAAGATCTTCCCTTGTTCTTCTTCTTCTTCTTCTGCAACACTTTCTTCCCGGAGCTACAGTAACCCCTCTGTTCTCTCTTGATGGCTTCCTTGAAAAACACCTTCAATCTTGGTATTACACCCCCAATAAGATGTTTTATACATCTAGGATGGTCAAGGGACAACCTAGGGACCAGATCCACCAAACCTGCCTAATCCCATGACTTTTGGATTAAACAATCCAAGTAAAAGATCTGATTTCGGACTTGGAACAAAAAGGTCAACTTTGACTGTCTTAGGGCTACCGGTCGACCGGACCTACACTGGCGGTCGACCGGAAATTCTCAGACACCGGCATCTTAGCCCCTGGGAAAACCGGTCGACCGGTAGTGTCCGGGCGGTCGACCGGTTCCGGTCGACCGGAAATCCCGGCCGGTCGACCGGAATGGGCTGAATGCCCAACAGCAGCGGCTTGCTCTCCCTCTTCTCCCTTATGCACTTATCACACGTAAAAACAGTTAACGAAGTAGGGAGAACGACATGCTCCCCTTCAAAATTACTCTAACAATTTTTAAAAAAAAATTAAAGATATTACACACGTAAGATATGCGGCACACCCTATACACCCAACGTGTGCAGCAAGTCTTTCTCTTATAATAAAGATGTAGAGCCATTATTACATTGGGCCAGCCCCTGGGCTTTTGGGCCTGGTCGATCATGGGCCGAGTTACAAGCCGACCTATGTAATGGCGGGGTAGCATAATATTCCTAGTATTTTTAATGGTAGATATGAAAGGATAGTATCAATAATACTAATAATATTCCTAATAATATCAGCCCTTGGATCGATAATATTAATAATAAAAATATGAAGGGACTGTACAAAACTATTCTTAATAATATCTACCGATTCTTCTACTTGCTCTTCCCAAAGTTAATAAAATGGTCAAGTGACAGATTATCTGTTGCTATAATTGGCATCCCTGCTCCACAAACATTTAATTATTGAGCATTATTAAACCTAATTAAGGCTGAAGTTGCATTAAGATGGAGAATGGAAATCATCCAAGTAAAGATAATGATTTTGAGAATCTTTTGAAATTGGGAAAATATCTTGAGCAGAGGTGTACGAGGAGCATTTGTTTCCATATATATATATATATATATATATATAATCTCTTGCCTCTCACCGCTCCCAACTTTTAGCAATGCTTAGTGTAGATCTGGGTTAATTTTTAACTCGTGTGCACCAAGGTGCTCCAAATAAATCTTTTCTTTAAAAAAATTAGATAACGTGAGTCTCAAGTCATCCCTGTTCTAAAAACACATCCTCATCTGACAGTTTAAAAAAAGTTTAAAAAAAATTATATCAAGTGAATAGTGTTGAACCCAATGGTTCAAAAATCGGTTTTTTCGTTTTGGATTTTTCGTGACCGTTGGATCGAAGTGTGTCTTGTACGATAAGTTAGAATGACTTCCGCCCTATGTTACATTTTTTTAAAAAAATATTTACTTAATTAGTGCACAGCCTAAGTTTGTAATTACACCCAAATATAAACTAAGCATTACTTCCTAAGTTTTCCTTTCCGCCCTAGACATGACCACGCCTGACCTTTCATGTAAGAAAGGGGGAAGAGAAAAAGGGCAATGCATCTGAACTATCATGTCTTTGTACCATGCACAGTTGCACATAGCTATTGCTTATTATCACAATCAATAAAATGGAAAATAATCTTCAAATGGAAGTTCATGGCGAGTGATAATAACTCAGCTAAATAAAATTTTAAAACAAATAATAAAAAATAATGTTTGAATGCAAACAATTGAAAGTTGATTATCATGTTTATTCAGAATTCGTGTAATGAGATTTCAACTAAACAAGATGTGGAAATTATTTATCTGAATCTATATAACTTAATTTTAAAATCAACTAATTAAATTTGTTTAGATTGTCAATTAACTCTGCTAGTACAAATCTCCTACTATACGTCTTGTCTTTTACAAAATCAAACGGGCATTTGCACGTGCACTTCAACTAGTATTAATAATGTAGAAATTGGAGTTTTTATTCTCACGTGTGGAGAGCGAGAGAGAGAGAGAGAGAGAGAGAGAGAGAGAGAGAGAGAGAGAGAGAGAGAGAGAGAGAGAGAGAGAGAGAGAGTAGGTGGGAAAAACATTCCCTAGGTGCTAGTTCACCGTAGAAAGAGATAAGATGAAAAATAAGGCTGACTTTGTTATTGAGTTAGGATGGGTTAAGATACGCTATCTCATGACAGAGAGATGCAGAACACTCCTCACACACATGAAAGCTATCTGATCGATCATCGGGCATTGTATTTAAACCCCTGGGCTCGAATACATTATCCTACCCCATTGTTAAACAAGGGGTTAGTGAAATGAGAATTTTAATTCACATGAGATGAGAATCAAAATCTAAGATAAGTGAACCATATATTAGTATTGGGGAATCATATTTCTCTAAGAATCTACAATCCCCATTAAGACAGAGATAGAAGAACAAAAGTGAGGAATTTATTTCTCACCCAGATACTCGAGAATTTAATTCCGACAAGGTGTCTTATCTCCTACTCCACTCCAAGTAGGACTCTTGTTCACATCGCTACTTCCTCCTACAGTTGTTGTGCCCTCTCTTCCCTCTTCTCCTTTCGTTAGATCCCAGAAGCTCTCTGTAAACCCTAGCATGGCACCTTTTCTAGGGTTTTTGATCTCATCGAGGGAGTAAGGATGTCCGAGAATCCGTCGCAAGCGGAGGACAAGAAGCCGGCAGAGCAGTCAGCACACATCAACCTCAAGGTTAATGGCCAGGATGGAAATGAGGGGTTCTGTAGGATTAAGCATAGCACTCAACTGCACAAGCTGATGGATGCATATTGTAACAGTCTGTGGATTCTATTGCATTCCTTTTCGTAGGCAACTTCAGGAAGAACAGACCCCAGATGAACTCAAAGTGGTGGATGGAGATGAGATTGATGCCTTGCTGCACCAAACTGGCGGTGGTTCTAGTGTTGCTTGACATTTTTGTGCATGTTTTAGTTAATATGACATCTTGAGAACATGTAAAGGCTTTGGTACCTTCGAATCATGGGAGGTCCAGTGCGTTAATCTCACTCGATTAGCAAATAGGGCCCGAAGGAACAGGTTAAGCCACTGAATACCCATGCATACAAAAAGGATCCATCTCATGATTCGGGTCGAGTGCGCTAACCGACCACGGTTAACGACTCTGTGTGTGAGAGAGCGATGGGATTCACATAACTCTCTCACATCGATTTCACTATCCTAACCCTAAAACAAACCGATTAAATTAGATTGACTGAAGAGAGTTTGCATGTATGCATGCTATCAATTAATATATATGACCGTCATGTTTGCATCTCTATTCAGATTTCAACATTGTGATTCGGTGTGCAATCATTTTTTTATACATAATTACATTCGGTGATATATGGCAGGTTAGTATCCAACAAAAAAAAAGGAAGTGAAGTTGCTTTTCTTCTTCTTCCGGGGGTTGTTCCTGTGGGAAGATTTGTGCCGAGAAGTCCCACGATCTCGCCTCTTGCAGATTCATCGCCTCCCATTCTCCTTTCTGCTGCTACAACAAGCATGAATTCTTTACTTCACTAAAACTTGAATTCAATTTCGAATAAATTCTCACTTGCACCCAATAAAATACGAATTCAATTCTCAATGAATTCACACTTAACTCACTGACCCTTGAATTGTAATTCACAATCAAAAAAACCCAGTGAAATATATTCACTAATGAAGGAGTGAATTGAATTGCGCATCTCACTAAAAGAACATGCAGCAACAACAACATAAACAAAAAGAGATGGATTGCAAATCCCACAAACGACTCGTTGGCGAATCTTTGCATCAGGTCTGCATTTAAAGACGTATCTTGGTATCGTATCTTTCACATTTGCTATCGTATCTTTTGGTTCTTCTCTGCCTCATCATCTTTGGCATGCCTTACCAGTCAGTACTCACATATATAAATGTGGCCCTTGCAGGCTACCCAGGAAGCACAACCGAGCCTCACCACCAAACAACGATCGGAGAGGTGCGTCTACCATGAATGAATGCAACAAAAATTTGGCTCCTTCACCTACATTTCTCGCCTTCTGATTAACCTGCATCACTTTGTTTGTATTTCTTTTTTCATTTTTTTGTAATCAGATGGCTTCAAGCAAGTTTGCCTCCATGGTTGCTGCTCCTCTCTCTTGTCCTCTTTTGCCGATGCTGCTGCTGCTGCGGCGTCTCATGGTTAGCTCTCATATATCCTTGTTCACTTCTCATATACGGCAGCCAATATCCGTTGTTAGAATAGACTTACATTACAAGCGAGATAAAATATAATCTGATTATAATAGTGAAATTCTCTCCGTATTTAAAATTTTGAGTTGGGCGTTCCAATTCAATACTTTCTAAAACGATGATATCATCGGAACCCATTATTATGATCTCGGCCGTGTCATAGTCCAAATCGACTTGCACGTGAGGAGGAGACAGGATAAGATGGGACGTGTTTAAAATAATCCTTACTTATTAAAAAATGGGTAAAATATAATGTGCATACAGAGTTTTAATTATTTATTTGTTTAATTTCACCTAGACGTGTATATATATACACACACACATTTATATGTTTGCTCCCCCTTGCCGGGTATAATGCGGTGGAGGATCGTAGCGATGCAGCTCAATGCGTTATGAAAGGTGCGTGCCGGTCGGCCCAGGACTGTGAGAGACAATGCGCAGCTGCCGGTCTCGCCTCAACTGCCGCCGGCTGCGTCAAAACCATAGCTGGCCCGAGATGTTGCTGTCAGATCGCCTAGGTTTGACGGTGGTGATTGGCACGCGCTCACCTGCGAGTCCCCGGGGATCGATGCCAGGGAAGTAATTAATTATCTAGTTAATAAAATATGACGTCAGATCATATTTGTAGGGCTGATGATCAGCTGGCTGGGGTTCAAGAATAAGAACATTAATACTAATTAATTAATGAGAATTCGCACTCTCTTATGCCGTGTGATATTGCCGTCGATATCTAAGATTTGATTTGATCGTAAGAGAATTTTTTTAAATTAAATTAAATAAAATTAAAAATTTAATCCGAATCAAATTAAATCGAATCAAATCGAATTAAGAGTTTAATTCAAATCAAATCAAATTAAATCAAATTAAATTAAATTAATTTGATTTTGTTCGATTTAATTTAATTGAAAAAATATATATTTTTTATCTTTTTTAGAAATTAAATTTGATTCAAAAGAGAGTAGAGAAAAGTAGAGTAAAAGAATTCACACCAGATAAGGTAAATATTAAAGAAATAACATTAAAAGTTATAACTTGCAAGAGCAATCTCATAGATATTTTCACATAAAAAAATAAAAACTTCTGTTATAGTATAAAAAAGATAATTTAAAATTTACTTCATAATATTAGATTCAAAAATCTCATCGAGACGATGAGAGTTCCTTAAAATTAAGTTGGACTTTTAGAATTATGGCTAATAGTTATAGTTACATATAGTTATATACACTTATATTGACTTGATAAAAATATCTTTAAACTCGGGATATCCTGTTCGGTTCGATTTCTCAAAAATTAAAATCAAGTTAAACTAAATCAAAATTTTTAATATGGTTCAATTTGAATCTAAATCGAAATTTATTAAATTTCAACTCAAATTAAACCGAACCAAATCTATTAATTCAGTTTAATTTTCGAGTTGAACTCGAATAATGTTCACCGTTACTGACATCTAGTAAATTATCATATTGTTTGATTATGTTTAACTCACTTTTTGTTATATATACGTCTTAATATATATATATATATATATATATATATATATATATATATATATATATATTAGCCATTGAAATAAATGTAAAGTCAGAGTCATACCAAAAATAATACGAAAAAATATTATTTTTATACTTAATATTATTTAATCTATTTATTCCGAATGATTGGTTATTACTTTTTTTTTGCGTATGTTATATTTATATTTATTTAATGAAACCAAGTAGATAGTCATTAATAGTAGACAGTCATAATGAGCATCTAAGCCAAGTGTTGAGAGAGGCATCCTTAATAGTAGCGATGCACATCCAAGGTCCGAGCCTATCTATCCTGCATAAGAAGAGAAATTCTCACCTCGGCATGGTCGTCGAGGCAAAAAGGGCGCACAATGATCTGAGCGGACTTAGACGCTAGGGGGTCTAGGTAGGGATGTAAATAGATCGGATTCGACTCGAATAGACTAATATCATACTTATCAGTGAAAATTTTATAAATACCATATCCAGATAGTACCCTATTATTTTTGCGGATATAGATACGAGTATATCCGTCACGGATATGGATATATCGACGGATATCTGTATCTATCCATAAAGTACGAGTCTACGTCACATCTAAGGAAATGTGAGATTTATAAGAATTAGAAAAATAAAAATTCGGTCAATTCTTTCATTTCTAAAGTAATTTTTACATTTTATAAAAACGTCCTTACAATTTTAACAAGAAGTCTAAACTCACAAACTCAACAAGACGGGCAACGAGTTAAGTTCATGTCAAAATCGTAGGCCTAACATATACAATAAATTATTAAGAGCGGGTTTGGATCGGGTATAGATTCAGGTGCACTAAATCCATACCCTATCCGGATATGAAACGGATATTTTAAACATATTTGAATCCGAATCCATATCTGTTTATTCAGGAATTACCCGACTCATCACGGGTCGGGTGATACGGGTAATCGAATTTACGGATATTTTTGACATCCCTAGGCGTCTGATAACAGAGCAAAATGGATGTTAACATTGGATCAGTTATGGGCCACGCTATATTAAACATTGGCTGATGAGGGCATCTCACGACACTCCCTCTAGCTCGGGTCGCCTGCACACTCTTGATGTGGACTGACTGTGATCCACACTTGTTATCTTCATTTCCTTAGTTTTATTTTATGTATTTTCCTTTTATTGAGTCCTATCATTGTATTTCTCTTTATTAAGTCATGTGGTTCTAGTCCATTTCCCTTGGTATGCTTAATTGGGCCTTATTACCTTAGTTATGGGCCCATTAGGTTGAGTCTAGGATATGCCCGGTCTTTTATCTAATTGTCAAGGGTACTATGGTCATGTAAAGAGTGGATGCCTATAAATAGGCCTCCCCTCCCTCTCATTGAAACAACTTTGATGAATATTGAAAGGCATTTGCCATCTCCATCTCAATATCTCCCTCTCTCTCGCTCTCTCTCTCTCTCTCTCTCTCTCTCTCTCTCACTATCACTCTCTCTAAGTGGGTTGTGCCCCCTTTCTCTCTCCTCCCCACCCCAAATTCGAAATTCATTCTCTCTCCTCCCCATTCACCCCTCATTAAGGCCCCTTCCCCTTCCCCATGCATTCATTCAATTCCCCCTCCAACCCCTAGGTGGAAACCCCTTCTCCTAGGCACCTTTCCACTCTCCCAAGTAACCCTCCCTCTTCCCAAGGTCGAATTAACCCCTCCCAAAGCCCAAATTCAAATTTCCCTCTCCCTAGGGCTGTGCCCTTCCATCTCCCCACCTCCTAAACCACCCTAGGTCGAAATCCATCTCCCCCCAACAGCCAAGTTCGTCCCCCATCCTCCTCTCACACTCACCCTCTCTCTAGTGCACCTCCACCCCCCCCCATCTCCACCCCTAGCTGCTCTAGCCCCCCTCTCCATCTACCCCTGCCACTCCAGACCCTCCAGAAGCCCTAGCCACGTCCTTCCCATATCCACAAACCATCAGCCATCCCCCCAATCTGTGCTAACTCCCTTTGCCCCTCCCCTTGTTCTTGCAAGTTGCAGCTTCAAGTAGCAGGTCGCAGGCAGCAGAGTGAGGCCCTGAAGTCGCGTCATCCCCGGCCGGTCCCTGCTCCTCCTGGTGGCAAGGCCTACATCTCTGGAAAGGTTGTCCAGAGAGCTTCCAAGGCGAGGTGGTTTCGTCGGCATCCGAGCTCCGAGCAGTCCACAGCGGCCGATCTCCCTCGACTGCGCAGAAGAACCCAGGCAGAGAACCAGAGCGAGAGTGGAAGCTCGGCCACGACGAACCCTTTGGGATTCAGATCAAGCTTTCTTCAGTAAATTCCTTCCCTCTCAAGTCCTCTTTCATCTTCAAGAAGCAGAGTTGCATTTGGAAATCGACATCGAAAGTTACGAATTTTCTACTCCAAGTGTGTCAGGTCAGTTTACAGGAGCCAGAACTGACATCCCTTCACTCATCTGATCGTCCCGGTCTTCTCCGAGATCTGCCGACCCCGCCGTTGGCACCGACAGAAAGAAGACTCGACCACGGTTCCAACGGTTCAGGTCTTGTACCCATCAGAGCTCTGTGGAGATCATGGCACCCTCTGCAACCAGCCCCATTGTTCTGCACCAGACAGAGGCAGAATCAACCAGTCCGGTTGCAGACTCTGGCACGGCCAGCTGGTGAAGGCTCTGAGCGCCATTTTTGGGGGAGAGAAACTACATCTAGTTAGCTGCCACCTAGAAGAAGAAGGGACTCAATCGGCCACCGGAACCCCCTGTTCCAATTTTCTTCGTCGGAGAGGGCAGACTGCCCCCCTGTGATCCCAGGTTAGACCAGTCCACACTCCTCCGGTCACCCCTCTCTCCACCGACATCAGATTGCATCCCCGTCAACTCCGGCTCGAAGCTACCCCGATCACGATCGCGTCACCACCAGTTTCATTCCAATCGGAGTCTGGGAGAGCCCACAGTGACTTCTGCAACCTACTGCTTCAGTCCGGTACCAGCCAGAGACCAGACGCTGGTGCCCTGTTCCAGTCGCCGGTGCGGTCAGCCCCGAGAATCAAAGCTTCCCCAAAAATGCAAGCTTCATCCCCTGTCAGTTGGTAAACTTTTGGCGCTGGTCTCGTCAAGATCCGAGCTCCGTGGAGCCCGTGGCAGCACCGTCTCCGACTGTCTGTCCAGCGAACCTGAAGCAAGGCAGAACCGGTGGAGCTCGGAAGATAACGTTTTCATTGCGTAATCCCCACCCCGCTTGGCCGGCTGAAGCCTCCTCCCTGCGTGAAGGTAGTTTTGGATGTACTAAGTCTAATCCCTACCCCAAGATCACCCCTCCTGTGCGAGGCGTAGTGTTGTACATCATTGCATTTTCAGGTCAAGCTACATCGCCGCGGCGATCGGTTGTATACCCTCGCCTCCCGGCGCGCTTTCGTCTCCGAGCGGGATCGGTGTCTTCACACCGATCAGGTGAGCGTCTGATATCTCCTTAGTTGCCTTCATTCTGCAAGTTTAGTATTACTTTGATTGCCCGTCGGCGGTGAGAAGAGGGCCCGTACTTATATGCTAGTTTGTTAGTGTCCACCGCGGACCGTGAGAGAGTGCCACCCACACCCCGCCCAGCGGGCCAGCCACCCACGAATTTGGGGAATCCTAGGCCCTTTGGGGTCAGCCTAAGCAAACTAAGTCCTTTAGAGTCATTGGGTCCCGCCTCGGACCCTTGCCATCATCCCCCGGCCCCGCCGGGTGATCGCGTGTGCCGTGTGAGTAAGACGCTATTGTGAGAATCATTGGAGAGCTTGTATGCTTGTGGATCTTGGTCCTAGGTTGTCCATTACATATTTAGTCATCCTAGGGCTGTTTTACATCAAGTGGTATCAGAGCAAGTCATTGACTTGTCTCTATCAAGTCAAGTCCTAGGGCATGTCTATGCATTTAGAGTCATCAAGTGCATCACTCTTGCTCCCTAGTATAGCCACCTTATATCGACCTTACCAATCGGCCCACTCCATAAGTCCAAGCCACCAAGAGATGCCTACCACTAACACCCATAACTTCCCTAGCCATGTCAGTTACCTCATAAAAACCTTGACCCATGCCAATGGCAAGCTTGATAGCCTATCTAGACGACTTGACAAACTAGAAGAAAATTGGCCCGCCCCAAGGAAGAATGATAGTAGGCCTCCTCCCTCACCTCTCACCTTTGATGGGACTCATCCTAATGAGTATTTAGAATGGGAGGCTTCCATGGACCATTACTTCACTTGGCATCCCATGACCGATAACGAGAAAGTCCAATTTGCCAAATCACAACTTACCAAACGGGCTCAAACCTATTGGCTACAAATTGTCGGGCTAAGGATAATTAGAAGGGAAGATCCCATCACCACTTGGGTAAACATGAAGGAGCAACTTAGGGCTAGTTATGTGTCCCCTTCCCATTCCGAACACCAAAGTCCAAAGAGCATTTCAACTCCTTCATTTCCCCTTGGCCAACCCAAGACCCTAATCACACATTCCCCACCATTTTCCACCTCTCCTACCCCAACCACCACATCTACACCCTACCTCCAAGTCCTCACCACAACCATATGTCCCCATACTCAATTGGACTCCATGTCCAGCCCTCCACCTAGGCCCATAATGGCCACCAACCCCAAACCAAAATCCCCTCACCAAAACCGCACCCAACAAGCCCCCTTGGTGACGCGGCGGCGACGTGGAAGATGGATCGACGGCACTCCGAGACGCGAACGGGACGTGACGGATAACTGCTATCTCACACAGCTCGGCCTCACACCGGACGGTCTCACACCGGGCGACACTCAAACTCACATAATGAGAAAGAGGGAAGGAGAAAATGTAAGAGGGAGAGCTCTCACACACAAAACACACTTTTTCAATTCATATCATCATACGTAATACATCCCTTGGCCTCCTATTTATAGGAAAGGCCTATTATACACATACCCTCAATCTTTTAAAAATAGCATATATATCCTTAGCCTAATAAAACACACTCACCTACTTAACTTTTGACTTATATGTTTTAACCAAATAAAATACACAAAACACACATGTTTATTGACTTAACCTAGCCTAATAAGACGAAAGAAAGAAATACATGTAAGAATACATGTATACATACACACATAAATACTCAATACGTAATATACTACCGTAGCCGTAAGCCGAGGCTTCAGGAAAGATCTCCGAGCCATAAGTTCGGTGCAGTCGGGTGCGACGTCGGCTCCGAGTAGTGGGTCCGGTAGTGGACCCGGTGGTGTCCCCACCAACCCTCCCGGGGCGGCTGGAACTCGACTCCGTCGAGTAAGGGGGGACACTGCTGTGGTAGTGCTTATCGAGGCGCTGGAGATCTTCCCGGCTGATCCAGGAATCATCTGATGGTGGACGGTCCCGCCAACGGACAAAGTAGCGCTGGTACTCCCTGCTCCGTGTACTGGTCACCTGCTCATCCAGTATCCTCTCAATATACTCGCGCGGTGCTCTCAAGGACGTGGAACGCACAGGGGTGGGCTCACTCTCAATGGGAGGAGAAGGCTCGAAAGAATCACTGGGAATCGCTGTGGGTTCCTTGTAGGCCACTAGGTTTGCCACATTAAAGGTCGAGCTAATCCCCTCTTCGGGAGGTAAGTCCACGACATGGGCATGGGCGTCAATCTTCCGCATGATTGGGAAGGGACCATCACTACATGCTTGTAACTTTTTAACGGCTCCCGAGAGGAGTCGTTCGGGCAGGGCCCGTACCATAACCAAGTCACCTTCTTGAGATTCATGGTGACGCCTATGCGAATCAACTGACTCATGCAGACTAATGACGTGATGTGCAAACTCTTCGGCTGACTTGGACATGCTAGACTCGAGGGGAAGGTTGGGTAGGGTGGACCCAAGGGCAAGCTCAATAGCGTGTTATACATCACGCATGGGAGGGAGTCGAGAAGGCAAGTCCTCGGAGATGATGCCTTGGAAGTCTTGCAGTATGACCGGGTCTTCAGTTGTGACTGAGACTCGAGACTCCTCGGGTGTGATGGTGACGTCAACAGCCAAAATAGAGGCACCCTCAGCAACCTCTTTGTCTAGCTCACCGACATTCATGGAATCAATGCACCTAACTAGGTCTTGACTAACCTTAGGAGCCTCATAAACGGGTGTGATAGATGCAGGAGAAGAAGGAAGGGGAGGTTTCCCTTCAGTGGGAGTTTGGGGATTCTCCTGAATTTTGGGAGTTCCGGTGGGGGTGGAGGTGGAACTCTTTCCCAGTGTTACCTTTGGGGGTACTGGGTACAACTGAATCTTCTTCCCGTTATAAGAGAAGGAACACTGATTGGACCGACCAAAGGTAGCGAGGTCTACATCATAGATCCATGGTCGTCCTAAGATGACGCTCCCGGCCTTCATAGGCATTACGTCACATAAGATTTGTCCTTGGTAGGACTGGAATTGGATGGGGATGACACATGTGGTGGTGACTGGGATAAAAGTGTCATCGACCCAAGCCACATTGTATGGCCTTGGATGAGGGTGCGTAGGTAGACCTAAACGGGAGACAAAGTCTGAAGAGACTGCATTGATACAGCTCCCGTTGTCAATGATTATCTTGCAGGGATGAGAGTTCACCATAATGTAGGTTTGAAAGATAGAGGTTCGACGCCAATCGTCCTCCTGGGGTGTTGAGATACAGCGAACGACACCTAATCTTTTCTCACTAGAACTCTCGAAAATGTCTCCTACCTGCATGTACTCGACATGCGTGCCATCAAATATTACATCAATTTCCTCAAACTGGGCGATGAGGTCAGGATCGGCCATATAGCTTTCCTGTTCCATGTGTTCTAGACGGCCTAATGAATTCCTAGACCGACGTGACATGCACGAGCTCAGACCTAGATGATGCAATCCTAGGACCGACAATTAGCAAGGTGTGGACCCAGCTGATATGCAAAGGGTCAATTTGAAGGGACTGGTAGGGAAAAGTTGTTCGCCCGTAGGCGAAGTAGTTGTGGAACTACCTTCTGACAGCTATGGTGCCCTAATGCGGCAGTCTAGGGCCTATAGGATAGGCTCAAGCAAGCTCTCGCTTTCCGTCCACAGCGATGCACTCAGGAGACTGGTTTGTATAGATCGGGCTCTCTCTTACTTCGTCGCGCGGCAATTGAAAAGATACTAAATAAGCAAGTTTGGAGTACGCACCTAGCTGACTGAAAAGTCTAGCTCCGACCGGAGACGAGGGCGAGCGGGGACGTGCGGGCCCGCACGGCATCGATGAAGCTTCGTGGTTACAACGAATTCACTCCACGCAGGGAGGATTGAATTATTACAGACCACTCAAAATTTTCCGCGTAGGGGAACAAATCAATCACAAATTTTCTCCGCGCAGGGAGACTTAAAGGTACGCACATTCCGTGATCTTCGGATCTTCTGTCGGCATTCGGACGACTCAGACACGGGTTGAGCCGTAGTGGTGGACTTGGGTGCCACAAGAAAACAATAAGTTTAATATATATATATATATATATATATATATATATATATAAGAGTATATATATCTCGAATATATATATATACTATATATATAACTTAATTGTCAAACTTCTCTCTCTCTCTTTTTTTTTAAATCAATTAACATATAAAGATATATATAGATATAGATATATATAACATTACATATATCCTGTATAACACTTTTTTTTATTTTTCAAACACTCTTTTTTTTTCAAACTTTAACTACCCCTTTTTTTTCACACGTTTTTTTTTCAACTCTCTTTTTTTTTTCACACTCTTTTCAAACTTTTCTTTCAAACTTTCATCCACTCTACCTACTTTTTTTTTTCTTTTCACACCCTTTCAACTAGATCTTCACGCGGTTGATGCGGGGTCAACAAACCCGGCGGTCAACCTTGGCAGTGCGACCAGGTTCTCTGGGTGGGTGCAGTGAGGTGGGGGACAGAGCGTGGTCGCGGGTGCAGTGAGGTGGGGGCGGGCTTGTGTGGGAGATCCGTCGGGGTCGATCGTCCGTGAGAGGGAGAGAGAGGCCTGGCAGTGGGTGAGCATGGTGGGGGAGAAGGTGAAAGGCGGCGAAGGAGGCAGACGAGGGGGGAACAGCGGCGGTGTGGGGGCTGCAGGGACTAGTCGGAGGTAGTTGCAGGTGGTGGAGGGGAGTCGCCGGCGGCTTGGTGAGGGTGACCGGAAGAGGAGGCGGCGGTCTGCAGGAGCTGTCGCGGCGGGCCTCTGGACACGGGCTGACGCAAGCCTTCACGCGGGCGTGTGTAGCTGGTTCGCGTGCTCAGGCGGCGACAGGGGCACGGGTGTCCGGCAGCACTTGGGCGCGGCGGGTGCTCGGGGTGGCCGCGTGAGCGTGCTGCTGCGACCCGGGCGGGACGGCTGGGGCGAGCGCGGGCGGCGCTGGCGTGCACGCGGGTGCGCACGCGGGCTTGGCTGGGGGCGCACGCAGGCCGAGAGGGAGAAGGCTCACGGCGGTCGGGACAGCAGGCGAGGCGCTGGGGCACAGGGCCGGGGCGCGCAGGGCGCACAGGGCAGGGCGCGTGGCCGGGCGCGCAGGTGGTGCGGGCGGGCGCAGGGCGGGCGCGGCAGGTGGTGCGGGCCGAGCCGGGCGCCGGGCGGGGCGCGGTGTGGGCGGGCGTTGCAGGCAGGGCGCGGCGGCAGGGGCGGACCTCGGGCACAGGCGGGCCTCGGGTGCGGGCCTCGGGGGCTACTGCTGAGGCGGGGAGTCCGCCGTGGGCTTCTGCACGCGCGACGGCGAGCGGCAGCAGAAGCTGGCCGTTGCGGCCGGCCGTTTTTTTGAAGGCGGGCACGGGCGACGATGCCCGTGCCGCGAAAGTGCCTTCCCCCCCTTTTTTTCTTCTTCTCAATTTTTGTTTTCTTCGGGTGTGACAGAAAGAGAGAGAGAGAAGGAGTAACAGAGAGAGAGAGATTAAGGGAGAGAAAGGGGGAGAGACAGAGAGATTAACGTGAGAGAGAGAATCTGAGGGAGAGAGAGAGATTGGCATGTGAGAGAGAACAGAGAGGGAAAAAGAGAGAAAGAACACCCAATTTTTTTTTTCTTTGCTAAAATTTTTTTTTCTCTATTTTTCTTTTCCTCTCGATCACATATCCTTCGGCTACTCTTCTTCCTTTTTTTTTGTTTCTTTTTTTTTCACTCTAGCAAACTAGAGAGAGAAAGAGAGAGACGTCGGGGACGTCAGGCTCGTCGGAGACGCCGTATTGGGCTCTGATACCAATTTGACGCGGCGGCGACGTGGAAGATGGATCGACGGCACTCCGAGACGCGAACGGGACGTGACGGATAACTACTATCTCACACAGCTCGGCCTCACACCGGACGGTCTCACACCGGGCGACACTCAAACTCACATAATGAGAAAGAGGGAAGGAGAAAATGTAAGAGGGAGAGCTCTCACACACAAAACACACTTTTTCAATTCATATCATCATACGTAATACATCCCTTGGCCTCCTATTTATAGGAAAGGCCTATTACACACATACCCTCAATCTTTTAAAAATAGCATATATATCCTTAGCCTAATAAAACACACTCACCTACCTAACTTTTGACTTATATGTTTTAACCAAATAAAATACACAAAACACACATGTTTATTGACTTAACCTAGCCTAATAAGACGAAAGAAAGAAATACATGTAGGAATACATGTACACATACACATATAAATACTCAATACGTAATATACTACCGTAGCCGTAAGCCGAGGCTTCAGGAAAGATCTCCGAGCCATAAGTTCGGTGCAGTCGGGTGCGACGTCGGCTCCGAGTAGTCGGTCCGGTAGTGGACCCGGTGGTGTCCCCACCACTTGGCCACCACCGCAACCTCACCATCGTCCCCAAAAAGGGACACATCTCCCAAAACCAATCATCCCAAATCTCCTCACCCAACCTACCTTCCACTTCCCACCCCAATCCTACCCCAATTTAGGCCTCCACTACTTCCACTCCCAATTCCAACCCACATCCGACCTTGCTCACCTCCTCGGGTGCACCATGCTTCGACTAACACCAACCCACCCACCATAGACCTTCCTACCCCATTGTCCTTAGGAGTTGCAACCCACACACCTACCCAAGAGGAGAAGGATACCAATTCGGATCCACCTCCCAAAATCAAGGAAATCCAAGGGCCACACAACTCACCCACCACTCCTAGCCTAGTTCCTCAAGAGCTATACACCCTTCCCCATGACACCATCACCATAGATAAGTCCGTACTCCAATGGCTCAAGCGAGGTCTCACCATTCCTAGTTCACAACCAAGTCACATACCCATGGGACATCAATCCCAAATCATTCCCACTCAGCCTCATGTCACTTATCAAACCTCCTATTGTGTAGAAGATTTGGGAGACTTAGTGGCCTACCTACATTGGCAAGTCCACTTGACCGATATGCTAGCCATGAGGCCATCGGAGTTGAGCACCATTAGCCTAGCTTACCCCACCGTTGGCTCCATCACTTCCATCTACACCAATGGCCAATTTACAAGTGAGATCATACTTGTAACGACCCGAGAATCCGATTACCGGGAAGGCCCGATAACCCGAGACTCGCACCGCCACCCACGAGCCCGAAGACTCGGAAGGGTTAAAAGGATGGTGTGGAAACTACATAGTTATCACAAGTAATTGCAGAAATTAAACAGTTATAGTATTAAGCAGGAATTAAATTAACAATTTACATGGTCCACAATAAAATAACAACAACAGCAACAGTAGTCCACGACTAGTACAGTGACAAGAAAGAAAAGTACAGCTACACGGGGCATCCCCCGGCTCTGACCTCTGGCACTACCTCTGGGCACCCGCACCACGCTGCGCTCCTGACGCGCTCCCCGAAGGTGGCGTCTCACCTGAAACACGGTGAAAACACGCAGGGAATGAGTCTCGGAACAAGACTCAGTAGGGATCACTCGAACCCTACCTCGAAAACGAGAAACCACTACTCTAGCGGTAGGAAAGCACCTCGGAAAGGAAAGCCCTGCACTCTACAGAACTAGACCCTACGGCACGCAAACCGACACACGTGCCACGGTACGAGAAGACCGAAACTCAACGGTCGAACCGCCAAACCCGAAGGTCGGAAACACACGACTGACAGTCTGCCACTCCGTACTCGACAGGAGTACCACCCACTAGAAGCACAGCCGGTAGCGTCCCCTGACGTCTTACACCGCACCGCAGGTGAATCGCCTGACGTGGTAGGTCCTACCCGAGGCGCAAACACCGTACAAGTAACCACAAACAAGTGACTAGCTGGGGTCACGCCCGTCGACGTGGGTCCAACCGCCCCCAACCACGTGTGCACACACAGACCACGCGTCCCAGGTCTGGCCCTCTGACCGGTTTTCCCCTCAGCCGGACTCTGGCTGCAAGACGTGGGGCCCAACGGTAACCGGTCCACAAACCGTCTCGAAAGGTCGGCCCGTACACCACTCCCTGGTGCGACTAGCACCCGCGTACTAGTAGGCTACGACTAGTGGAGGGTCACTGAAGGAGTAGACTCTCAAGTCAACGGAAAACGACGTCCGAACCCGACAACAGGTGGGAATCACCCCACGCACCAGCCCCGTCGCACGGTGACCACGGTCGGAAAAGCAACAGACGCACGGCCCACGGTCAAACATCTGACCGAGGTAAACGGGACTTCCGGACACCAAAGACACGGTCACGGAACTCCACGGGGTGCCCGGGACGCACACACGGCCCAAGGGAAACACCCAACAACGGATCAAATCGCGCTAGGGATACCTAGCGCGACAGGGCATGTCGCGCTAGGGCCCCCTAGCGCAACAAGGGATGTCGCGCTATGGCCCCATAGCGCGACACGGACCATCGCGCTAGGGTCCTCCTAGCGCGACAAGGATGATCGCGCTAGGACCCTATAGCGCGACACGAACCGCCAAACTGTTCATCTTCTCCGATGAACGCGCTCGGTCGGGGCAGCGCGACCTCCAAGAACGCGCTACTGGAGTATAGCGCGTTCTCAGTCCGCGGCCGAAAACGGTAAGAACGCCCAAAAATTCTAACCACGCCCCCATACCTCCATAGGAGAGGGGGAAAACAAAGGGGAAGACCCCTGGGGACCCCTAGCATGATTCTAGGCCCTCAAAATACGAATCCATGCATTGAATCCCTAGATCGGGCGAGCTCTCCCCAAATCATGGAAAAACCCAAAAACGCCCACACGATCCCCTCTCGGCCTCCCCGCGGCCTATAAATCACGGAAAAGAACGGCATGAGGCTAAGGAACGTCACCCTACCTCAGTGGAGCGAATGCTCCGCCGAATCGATCACGAATCACGAAGAACGCTTCAAGCTTCACGAACTCCCCACGCTCGCCGCACGCCCACGAGATCGCCTCACCGTCACCCACGCGTCCGCGCCGTCGCCCCGCCGCCGTCCGTAGCCGGAGAAGGGCTCGCCACGTCCGAATGGGAGAGAGGGAGAGAGAGGGCTCACGGTGGAAAGAAACGGAGGAAGAGGAAGAGGAAAGAGAAAAAGAAAGAAAAAGAAAAAGAATTGGGGCTTTATAGAAAATCCGAATTTTCGGAAAAATACCGAAAAATAGAAAAATACATTTCTGGAATCCTCGGAACGCACCGATCGCAACGGTACCACTCGTGCCCGGGTGAACGGCCCAGTTAACCCGCAGCGAGCGTCCGAAGGAAAAGCCGAAACACACACCGGGAATCGGAAAACACGCGCGGAAAAGCCGCGGAACGCCTCCGGGCCTCCGAAACGACTCCGGATCGCGCCGATCCGAACACGAAAGATGTCCGAAACGAAATTTCGGACACAACAGAGCCGGACACTCCAAAACCAGATCCGGGACCCACGAAGAAGGATCCGAAAGGTCCGGGATATTACAATACTCCTTCTTCCCATGGAGGAGGAACCCATCCTAGTCTATTCTCCAACAATTGAGATCCCAAGTGCTTTGATTGGCCAACCCCTTAGCAACCTTGGCCCAAACATTTTGGAGGAGGATGACTCACCATTTGAGGACCTTGAGGACATGGAATATCCCTACCTAGGTAGCCCTTACCATGATCCCTTTAATCCCTTCCTAAGGGAGCCTAGATCTCCATGTAACCCACTCCCCCTATTCACCACCCACCTCACCCTACCCGAATCGCCCATGTCAACCCAAACTCCTCCCTTCCTAGAATCGGGTTACACCATGAGAGCCTTGACTTTAGGCAACAAACACCTTGGGATTGATGAAGTACCCCACCCCATAACCACCTTCGTAGATCCCTTCGACCCATTCACGTGGACGCTCAAAAGTCATCCCACATCTATGCACATGGAGGTCACCTTTGGGATAAACATGCATGTGTCTAGGCCTACCACATCATTTGACATGATTCATAAGTCGGGTACATTCATTCACATCACCCACATGTCAAGTAGGCAGCATAAGAGGACCATATTCGGATGTATTGGCCCACCTTCATTCATCATGAGTCTTAAGCATGAGAGGAGCATACATGGATGTTCGGGTCCCCCGACATTTGTCACACCCATGCATAAAAGGTTCATCTATGGATGTCCTGGCCCTCCTAAAACTGTCACAGTCTTCATAGCATCAAAGTGTGATCGGTTTACATTTGGCTGCCCAGGTCCACCTTGGCATACCATGCGTTTCACACCAACATCGCATCATCGTGCATGGCATACGCATTCTCGCAAGCATATAGGAAAGATCAATGAGGCTTACAAAAGGCAGGCAGATGCTCATCGGCGCCACTGCGAGTTCCAAGTGGGAGACTCGGTGATGGTGAGGACGGAGCGGCTCCTTCCGGGACCTGCCTCCAAGTTAAGGGCACGGGGTTCGGGACCCTTTCAAATTCTGAGACGACTTGGCAGTAATGCTTATGAGCTAGACCTACCTGAGGGTTTTGGGGTACACCCTACTTTCAATGTGGCGGATCTGGTACCCTACAAGGGCCCCGCGGTGGAACCCAGTGAGGATCTTGAGCTTTTACCCCGCCTTGAGAGGGACACTTCCAGAGGGACTCCACCTTCTAGCTTGAGAGACCGACGAGAGCAGATAGAGGTAATACTGGATGAGCAGAGTATCATTACTAGGCACAAGGTGTATCAGTGCTACCTGGTTAGGTGGAAGAACCGTCCCCCGATAGAGGACACGTGGGTGAGTCGGGAGGATCTGCCGCGCTTGGACCCCGACATACTGGAGCATTACGACAGCCAGGCGGACCCATACTCGACGGGGTCGAGTTCTCCCCACCCCGGGGGATTTGATGAGGGCATCTCACGACACTCCCTCTAGCTCGGGTCGCCTGCACACTCTTGATGTGGACTGACTGTGATCCACACTTGTTATCTTCATTTCCTTAGTTTTATTTTATGTATTTTCCTTTTATTGAGTCCTATCATTGTATTTCTCTTTATTAAGTCATGTGGTTCTAGTCCATTTCCCTTGGTATGCTTAATTGGGCCTTATTACCTTAGTTATGGGCCCATTAGGTTGAGTCTAGGATATGCCCGGTCTTTTGTCTAATTGTCAAGGGTACTATGGTCATGTAAAGAGTGGATGCCTATAAATAGGCCTCCCCTCCCTCTCATTGAAACAACTTTGATGAATATTGAAAGGCATTTACCATCTCCATCTCAATATCTCCCTCTCTCTCTCTCTCTCTCTCTCTCTCTCTCTCTCTCTCTCTCTCTCTCTCTCTCTCTCTCTCTCACTATCACTCTCTCTAAGTGGGTTGTGCCCCCTTTCTCTCTCCTCCCCACCCCAAATTCGAAATTCATTCTCTCTCCTCCCCATTCACCCCTCATTAAGGCCCCTTCCCCTTCCCCATGCATTCATTCAATTCCCCCTCCAACCCCTAGGTGGAAACCCCTTCTCCTAGGCACCTTTCCACTCTCCCAAGCAACCCTCCCTCTTCCCAAGGCTGAATTAACCCCTCCCAAAGCCTAAATTCGAATTTCCCTCTCCCTAGGGCTGTGCCCTTCCATCTCTCCACCTCCTAAACCACCCTAGGTCGAAATCCATCTCCCCCCAACAGCCAAGTTCGTCCCCCATCCTCCTCTCACACTCACCCTCTCTCTAGTGCACCTCCACCCCCCCATCTCCACCCCTAGCTGCTCCAGCCCCCCTCTCCATCTACCCCTGCCACTCCAGACCCTCCAGAAGCCCTAGCCACGTCCTTCCCATATCCACAAACCATCAGCCATCCCCCCAATCTGTGCTAACTCCCTTTGCCCCTCCCCTTGTTCTTGCAAGTTGCAGCTTCAAGTAGCAGGTCGCAGGCAGCAGAGTGAGGCCCTGAAGTCGCGTCATCCCCGGCCGGTACCTGCTCCTCCTGGTGGCAAGGCCTACATCTCTGGAAAGGTTGTCCAGAGAGCTTCCAAGGCGAGGTGGTTTCGTCGGCATCCGAGCTCCGAGCAGTCCACAGCGGCCGATCTCCCTCGACTGCGCAGAAGAACCCAGGCAGAGAACCAGAGCGAGAGTGGAAGTTCGGCCACGACGAACCCTTTGGGATTCAGATCAAGCTTTCTTCAGCAAATTCCTTCCCTCTCAAGTCCTCTTTCATCTTCAAGAAGCAGAGTTGCATTTGGACATCGACATCGAAAGTTACGAATTTTCTACTCCAAGTGTGTCAGGTCAGTTTACAGGAGCCAGAACTGACATCCCTTCACTCATCTGATCGTCCCAGTCTTCTCCGACATCTGCCGACCCCGCCGTTGGCACCGACAGAAAGAAGACTCGACCACGGTTCCAACGGTTTAGGTCTTGTACCCATCAGAGCTTTGTGGAGATCATGGCACCCTCTGTAACCAGCCCCATTGTTCTGCACCAGACAGAGGCAGAATCAACCAGTCCGGTTGCAGACTCTGCCACGGCCAGCTGGTGAAGGCTCTGAGCGCCATTTTTGGGGGAGAGAAACTACATCTAGTTAGCTGCCACCTCGAAGAAGAAGGGACTCAAAGGGCCACCGGAACCCCCTGTTCCAATTTTCTTCGTCGGAGAGGGCAGACTGCCCCCTGTGATCCCAGGTTAGACCAGTCCACACTCCTCCGGTCACCCCTCTCTCCACCGACATCAGATTGCATCCCCGTCAACTCCGGCTCGAAGCTACCCCGATCAAGATCACGTCACCACCAGTTTCATTCCAATCGGAGTCCGGGAGAACCCACAATGACTTCTGCAACCTACTGCTTCAGTCCGGTACCAGCCAGAGACCAGACGCTGGTGCCCTGTTCCAGTCGCCGGTGCGGTCAGCCCTGAGAATCAAAACTTCCCCAAAAATTCAAGCTTCATCCCCTGTCAGTTGGTAAACTTTTGGCGCTGGTCTCGTCAAGATCCGAGCTCCGTGGAGCCCGTGGCAGCACCGTCTCCGACTGTCTGTCCAGTGAACCTGAAGCAAGGCAGAACCGGTGGAGCTCGGAAGATAACGTTTTCATTGCGTAATCCCCACCCCGCTTGGCCGGCTGAAGGCTCCTCCCTGCGTGGAGGTAGTTTTGGATGTACTAAGTCTAATCCCTACCCCAAGATCACCCCTCCTGTGCGAGGCGTAGTGTTGTACATCATTGCATTTTCAGGTCAAGCTACATCGCCGCGGCGATCGGTTGTATACCCTCGCCTCCCGGCGCGCCCTCGTCTCCGAGCGGGATCGGTGTCTTCACACCGATCAGGTGAGCGTCTGATATCTCCTTAGTTGCCTTCATTCTGCAAGTTTAGTATTGCTTTGATTGCCCGTCGGCGATGAGAAGAGGGCTCGTACTTATATGCTAGTTTGTTAGTGTCCACCGCGGACCGTGAGAGAGTGCCACCCACACCCCGCCCAGCGGGCCAGCCACCCACGAATTTGGGGAATCCTAGGCCCTTTGGGGTCAGCCTAAGCAAACTAAGTCCTTTAGAGTCATTGGCTCTCGCCTCGGACCCTTGCCATCATCTCCCGGCCCCGCCGGGTGATCGCGTGTGCCGTGTGAGTAAGACGCTATTGTGAGAATCATTGGAGAGCTTGTATGCTTGTGGATCTTGGTCCTAAGTTGTCATTTACATATTTAGTCATCCTAAGACTGTTTTACATCATGGGCTAATTAAGAATCTCGGCTGAGCCAAACTAGCTATGTACACACTTTTATATTTATATATATATATATATATATATATATATATATATATATATATATCACGCCAGGCACATTAAATTGCTAATAACAGTTCATCATATTAATTACAGGAGTGTACAATCCCATAAAGCACGAGTCTACGTCACATCTAAGGAAATGTGAGATTTATAAGAATTAGAAAAATAAAAATTTGGTCAGTTCTTTCATTTCTAAAGTAATTTTTACATTTTATAAAAACGTCCTTACAATTTTAGCAGGAAGTCTAAACTCACAAACTCAACAAGACGGGCAACGAGTTAAGTTCATGTCAAAATCGTAGACCTAACATATACAATAAATTATTAAGAGCGAGTTTGGATCGGGTATAGATTCAGGTGCACTAAATCCATACCCTATCCGGATATGAAACGGATACTTTAAACATATTTGAATCCGAATCCATATCTATTTATTCAAGAATTACCCGACTCATCACGGGTCGGGTGATACGGGTAATCGGATTTACGGATATTTTTGACATCCCTAGACGTCTGATAACAGACAAAAATGGATGTTAACATTGGATCAGTTATGGGCCACGCTATATTAAACATGGGCTAATTAAGAATCTCGGCTGAGCCAAACTAGCTATGGGGTGACTGTCAAACCTACAAACATAGGAATTGTACACACTTTTATATATATATATATATATATATATATATATATATATATATATATATATATATATATATATATATATATCACGCCAGGCACATTAAATTGCTAATAACAGTTCATCATATTAATTACAGGAGTGTACAATCCCATGATTCTGGTTGTTTCTCCACTGTATATATCACACCCTGGGTGGGGGAGAGACCCTGCATTATTATGCGCATTGATGTTTTTGTAAAAAATTTTGTCAATAAATCTTTGTTAGAAATAAACTTATAAAAAAAGTATTCTTAAAAATGTATTAGTAAATATATCACAACCTAAAATTAAATAGTATAAATATATTTTTTATTTACAAACATGTCACTTCTTTTTATAAAAATTCATTTAAAAAGCACACTTAAACAATCTTAGATGACATTTATATACCATTTGATTTTAAATAGTGATATGCCTATTAATATGTTTTCAAGAATATTTTTTTTAAAAATTCACTTCTAATAATAATTTATTTATAAAAAACTCTTTCTTTTATTTGTGCGTTATGAGCTTTTGAAAGTTTTTTTCTTCGTTTAAAAAAGTGAATGATTTTCTTTCTAGACTAAAAAATATATGTGATTTTGTTTCTATTTATTTGACAATTTAACGGAGTGATGGAACACCCGTGACATCGGAGAGAAAAATAAAGGGAAGGGGTTCTGAGTGTGCTTTCTTTGTGTTTTTTGTGTGTGTGTGTGTGTGTGTGTGTGTGTGTGTGTGTGTGTGTGTGTGTGTGTGTGTGTGTGAGAGAGAGAGAGAGAGAGAGAGAGAGAGAGAGAGAGAGGGCTGTCAATAGGCCAGGTCAGGTCGAACTTAGGTCGGCCCGGCGCGGGCTCGACTTATCAATATTAAGGTCCAAGTTTGACCTGGGCCAGAGCTATATCGGGTCGGGCCGGGCCAGGCCAAATATTATTAAAAAATTATAAAGCCCGACTTAGGTTCGACTCAGCCCGACAACTTAAATAAATAATAAAAATTAAGAAAAACTAATACATTTAATCATGTAAAATTTATAATCTCACTAAAGTAACTAAAGTTTTGATATTAATTATATAATTTCTATGAAAATAGAATTTTAAAATTTTTAATTAAATAAAATAATATAATTATAACTAATTAAATTTTAAAATTTGAAAGAAGAAAAAAAGAGTACGGGCCGGGCCGGCCCGCGGGCCGAACTTAAAGCCCGAATCCGACCCGTGGGCCTAGTCGAGCCGAGATTTTAGGTCCGACTAAGAGCCCACGGATCAAAAAATGTCTTGTGATCCGACCCAAAATCGGGCCAGGCCTGTGGACCTGTCAAGCCGGCCCGACCCATTGATAGCCCTAGAGAAAGTACACATTTTCTTTAATGAGAGTTTTGTAACAGTAAAAATGTGAAACGATGTGTCCGTATTTTTCATTATTTTTCATAGCACGCTGAGTGAAAAGAGAAATAAGAAAGAATATCTATCTGAGAAGTGATTAATGGACTGAAAGTGTTATTTCTTTTCGAGAAAAATAAAGAAGAGAGGGCATGAAAATACATGTTACCTCGGGATGCCTTTCTTGACCACTCCTCCATCTTAATTACACTTGAAAGACGTACATGCAAAAGAAGGAAAGCGTTCAGGAAAATTGAAATGTTTAAGTATGATGTTAATTAAAACTCAACAGTTGACTCCAATTAACAAAGTACAGCAGAGTCAGTAAGATATTTGTTTTTAATGAATACGGATACGGAGAGTCTTATTTTTAAATCAGTTATGTGATATTTATTTTAATTTGATCCAATAATATTTGACATAGATATCTCAATATCTGAATTCGTATTCGATTAATAATCAAATTATTTGATATATGATTAGATTATTCATCAGATATATATTTTATTTGAATAATTATCTGATCAAACAAATATAAATTCGAATCCGATTCAAATTTTAAATGAATAATTATTATATCTCATTGACTTACACGCAATCATAATTTGTAATATTTATTTTAATTTCTTATAAAAAACATATTGACATTGCGGTACATCTGAGCCAATGTGTGCACAGTGCAAACTATGATCAAATAGATGGCCAGATTAAGAATTGTTTTAAAAAGGCAGGGCACTTTTAATTTAGTGGGCCTAAAGTGATTGACCCATTTAAATAAAAAAATATTTGAAGAGGATGCATTTAAGATGGAAATCCAAGCAAAGACACGATTTTGAGAGACACTGGTAATTAATTCGGAAAAAGCATGCATCTTGAAGAGGATGCTACGTATATACGAGGATTTGTTTTGTTTTATATATATATATATATATATATATATATATATATATATAGAGAGAGAGAGAGAGAGAGAGAGAGAGAGAGAGAGAGAGAGAGAGAGAGAGAGAGAGAAGGAGAGGAGATTTGAGTTTTATCTTCGCAATCTCAAATGGTACATCGATCTGTCTTCCACCATCCAAACCGATAATTAAGTCTACCACGAATCTAATCGCATTTATAGCCTTTCATCCGAGAAGGCCCCTGGTATTTGACACTAATTAATTGCTACCGAATAATTAATACATAGTTTGACTATCGGTTATCTATCCTAGCTAATTAATTCTGACATCTGCTAATTAAGGACGTATCATTTAGCCTTGAATTTTCTACCTCACCTCCCACACTCGCTAACAATGCTTACCCTATAAATTAAGAGTCTCGCAGAGGACAAATTAAGAAACACAAGCAAGTCTAGCTACCCGAAGAAGAGGTTAGTTTGTATACTCATATATACATACGTACGTACATACAAAGAAGAAGAAGGAGAAGAAGATCTGATCAGTTCGTTTCTTAATTTCCCTGTGCATGCATAATTTCTTTATCATCCACTTCAATTCACATATCCGTTTTGTTAATTTGTTGCTCTTTTAATTAGATGGCTGCAAGCAAGAAGTTCGCTTCCGTGGTTGCGCTCGTGCTCTTCCTTTCCTCCGTTCTATGTGCAGAGTCTCGTGGTTAGCTTCTTATCCATGTTCATATCAAGCAACTTTTTTTATATTTATATTTATATTTATATATGCTATGATTTACTGTATTATTACCATTTTCCCCGACCGGCCCTCGTTAATTATTAATTAACAGGCATTCATGGTTGCTCTCGTTTTAGGGTACACGGTGGCGGTGGTGGATCAAGCTGACTGCGTTTTTGCAGGTCCATGCCGTACAAACGAGGACTGCGCAGCCCCATGCAAACGCTTAGGCCTCTCCCCAACTGAGGCGTCGTGCATGAGAAACATAGAAGGCCCGACATGCTGCTGCCTAGGTTCCTAATTAATTAGTCTAATTAATTAGTTGATGCTGCTGCTGCTGCTGCTGCTGTTGAAAATAATTAAGGCATGTGATATGATGACCAGGTCCGTGCATGGCATTCTGGTGCATGCTTGCCCGAACATGCGATGGGGATGACATGTGTAGTGTCAACTCATGAGTTTGGGATTCAAAAATAAGAACTTAATAATTATTAGAGATTATTATACTCCTCCAATATCGTACGTACAATGGGTATCGTTAATTGATGTTGGGGTAATGAAGGATTAAGCATCCGATCACGTAGTACTTGAGCTAGCTAGTGTTCTCAGTTGCGATGCAAATTAATGGGCATTTTATGGAGCGGACGTACAACTTTGCATCTGAATCTAATGAGGAAGTGCTACGACACCCGTAGCTACATCCTTATCTATAATCATAACCTAATCTGATGTCGCATTATTTTGTTATATTTAATTTATTATTTATTATTTAATATTAATCATTGTTGATAAAACTCGAGTAATCCACACAATTAATATGGGTCGAGTTTAGGACATACTTGTGCACAATGGAAACGATAATTGGCCCGCGTATAGTGTCGTGAAGATTACGGATAGTAGACTACCATAGTGTATCCTTCAAAATTCACACTCCAAGACCCAACGACGACAGTAATATCTTCCTCAAAGTCAAAGTCTAGCTAAATAACTATGGGATGACGACTCCCCCAAGGAGTAGATCTAAGGGTGCAACACATATAGCAAATCAGTGTGCATTACTCCTCCTTTAGTGAAGTCGAGAGGAGGTGATGTGAAGAGCAGGGAGAGAGGGATGAGTGTGGGGGCGGCAGCGGTCGGCAAGTTGCTACGCTCTCCTTCGCTTCTCACAGATAAAGTAGGGGCAGCGGCTTGCTCTCCCTCTTCTCCCTTATGCACTTATCACACGTAAAAACAGTTAACGAAGTAGGGAGAACGACCTGCTCCCCTTCAAAATTACTCTAACAATTTTTTTAAAAAAATTAAAGATATTACACACGTAAGATATGCAGCACACCCTATACACCTAGCGTGTGCAGCAAGTCTTTCTCTTATAATAAAGATGTAGAGCCATTATTACATTGGGTCAGCCCCTGGGCTTTTGGGCCTGGTCGATCATGGGCCGAGTTACAAGCCGACCTATGTAATGGCGGGGTAGCATAATATTCCTAGTATTTTTAATGGTAGATATGAAAGGATAGTATCAATAATACTAATAATATTCTTAATAATATCAGCCCTTGGATCGATAATATTAATAATAAAAATATGAAGGGACTGTACAAAATTATTCTTAATAATATCTACCGATTCTTCTACTTGCTCTTCCCAAAGTTAATAAAATGGTCAAGTGACAGATTATCTGTTGCTATAATTGGCATCCCTGCTCCACAAACATTTAATTATTGAGCATTATTAAACCTAATTAAGGCTGAAGTTGCATTAAGATGGAGAATGGAAATCATCCAAGTAAAGATAATGATTTTGAGAATCTTTTGAAATTGGGAAAATATCTTGAGCAGAGGTGTACGAGGAGCATTTGTTTCCATATATATATATATATATATATATATATATATATAATCTCTTGCCTCTCACCGCTCCCAACTTTTAGCAATGCTTAGTGTAGATCTGGGTTAATTTTTAACTCGTGTGCACCAAGGTGCTCCAAATAAATCTTTTCTTTAAAAAAATTAGATAACGTGAGTCTCAAGTCATCCTTGCTTGTTCTAAAAACACATCCCCATCTGACAGTTTAAAAAAAGTTTTAAAAAAATTATATCAAGTGAATAGTGTTGAACCCAATGGTTCAAAAATCGGTTTTTTCGTTTTGGATTTTTCGTGACCGTTGGATCGAAGTGTGTCTTGTACGATAAATTAGAATGACTTCCGCCCTATGTTACATTTTTTAAAAAAAATATTTACTTAATTAGTGCACAGCCTAGGTTTGTAATTACACCCAAATATAAACTAAGCATTCCTTCCTAAGTTTTCCTTTCCGCCCTAGACATGACCACGCGTGACCTTTCATGTAAGAAAGGGGGAAGATAAAAAGGGCAATGCATCTGAACTATCATGTCTTTGTACCATGCACAGTTGCACATAGCTATTGCTTATTATCACAATCAATAAAATGGAAAATAATCTTCAAATGCAAGTTCATGGCGAGTGATAATAACTCAGCTAAATAAAATTTTAAAACAAATAATAAAAAATAATGTTTGAATGCAAACAATTGAAAGTTGATTATCATGTTTATTCAGAATTCGTGTAATGAGATTTCAACTAAACAAGATGTGGAAATTATTTATCTGAATCTATATAACTTAATTTTAAAATCAACTAATTAAATTTGTTTAGATTGTCAATTAACTCTGCTAGTACAAATCTCCTACGTCTTGTCTTTTACAAAATCAAACGGGCATTTGCACGTGCACTTCAACTAGTATTAATAATGTAGAAATTGGAGTTTTTATTCTCACGTGTGGAGAGAGAGAGAGAGAGAGAGAGAGAGAGAGTAGGTGGGAAAAACATTCCCTAGGTGCTAGTTCACCGTAGAAAGAGATAAGATGAAAAATAAAGCTGACTTTGTTATTGAGTTAGGATGGGTTAAGATACGCTATCTCATGACAGAGAGATGCGGAACACTCCTCACACACATGAAAGCTATCTGATCGATCATCGGGCATTGTATTTAAACCCCTGGGCTCGAATACATTATCCTACCCCATTGTTAAACAAGGGGTTAGTGAAATGAGAATTTTAATTCACATGAGATGAGAATCAAATTAATCTAAGATTAGTGAACCATATATTAGTATTGGGGAATCATATTTCTCTAAGAATCTACAATCCCCATTAAGAAAGAGATAGAAGAACAAAAGTGAGGAATTTATTTCTCACCCAGATACTCGAGAATTTAATTCCGACAAGGTGTCTTATCTCCTACTCCACTCCAAGTAGGACTCTTGTTCACATCGCTCCTTCCTCCTACAGTTGTTGTGCCCTCTCTTCCCTCTTCTCCTTTCGTTAGATCGCAGAAGCTCTCTGTAAACCCTAGCATGGCACCTTTTCTAAGGTTTTTGATCTCATCGAGGGAGTAAGGATGTCCGAGAATCCGTCGCAAGCGGAGGACAAGAAGCCGGCAGAGCAGTCAGCACACGTCAACCTCAAGGTTAATGGCCAGGATGGAAATGAGGGGTTCTGTAGGATTAAGCATAGCACTCAACTGCACAAGCTGATGGATGCATATTGTAACAGTCTGTGGATTCTATTGCATTCCTTTTCGTAGGCAACTTCAGGAAGAACAGACCCCAGATGAACTCAAAGTGGTGGATGGAGATGAGATTGATGCCTTGCTGCACCAAACTGGCGGTGGTTCTAGTGTTGCTTGACATTTTTGTGCATGTTTTAGTTATTATGACATCTTGAGAACATGTAAAGGCTTTGGTACCTTCGAATCATGGGAGGTCCAGTGCGTTAATCCCACTCGATTAGCAAATAGGGCCCGAAGGAACAGGTTAAGCCACTGAATACCCATGCATACAAAAAGGATCTATCTCATGATTCGGGTCGAGTGCGCTAACCGACCACGGTTAACGACTCTGCGTGTGAGAGAGCGATGGGACCCACATCACTCTCTCACATCGATTTCACTATCCTAACCCTAAAACAAACCGATTAAATTAGATTGACTGAAGAGAGTTTGCATGTATGCATGCTATCAATTAATATATATGACCGTCATGTTTGCTTCTCTATTCAGATTTCAACATTGTGATTCGGTGTGCAATCATTTTTTTATACATAATTACATTCGGTGATATATGGCAGGTTAGTATCCAAAAAAAAAAAAAGAAGTGAAGTTGCTTTTCTTCTTCTTCCGGGGGTTGTTCCTGTGGGAAGATTTGTGCCGAGAAGTCCCACGATCTCGCCTCTTGCAGATTCATCGCCTACCATTCTCCTTTCTGCTGCTACAACAAGCATGAATTCTTTACTTCACTAAAACTTGAATTCAATTTCGAATAAATTCTCACTTGCACCCAATAAAATACGAATTCAATTCTCAATGAATTCACACTTAACTCACTGACCCTTGAATTGTAATTCACAATCAAAAAAACCCAGTGAAATATATTCACTAATGAAGGAGTGAATTGAATTGCGCATCTCACTAAAAGAACATGCAGCAACAACAACATCAACAAAAAGAGATGGATTGCAAATCCCACAAACGACTCGTTGGCGAATCTTTGCATCAGGTCTGCATTTAAAGACGCAACTCCGAGCCAAGATATATACGATGGTGAGAAGCATTATCGTTAAAGACGTATCTTGGTATCGTATCGTTCACATTTGCTGTCGTATCTTTTGGTTCTTCTCTGCCTCATCATCTTTGGCATGCCTTACCAGTCAGTACTCACATATATAAATGTGGCCCTTGCAGGCTACCCAGGAAGCACAACCGAGCCTCACCACCAAACAACGATCGGAGAGGTGCGTCTACCATGAATGAATGCAACAAAAATTTGGCTCCTTCACCTACATTTCTCGCCTTCTGATTAACCTGCATCACTTTGTTTGTATTTCTTTTTTCATTTTTTTGTAATCAGATGGCTTCAAGCAAGTTTGCCTCCATGGCTGCTGCTCCTCTCTCTTGTCCTCTTATGCCGATGCTGCTGCTGCTGCGGCGTCTCATGGTTTGCTCTCATATATCCTTGTTCACTTCTCATATACGGCAGCCAATATCCGTTGTTAGAATAGACTTACATTACAAGCGAGATAAAATATAATATGATTATAATAGTGAAATTCTCTCCGTATTTAAAATTTTGAGTTGGGCGTTCCAATTCAATACTTTCTAAAACGATGATATCATCGGAACCCATTATTATGATCTCGGCCGTGTCATAGTCCAAATCGACTTGCACGTGAGGAGGAGATGGGACGTGTTTAAAATAATCCTTACTTATTAAAAAATGGGTAAAATATAATGTGCATACAGAGTTTTAATTATTTATTTGTTTAATTTCACCTAGACGTGTATATGTGTGTGTATATATATATATATATACACACACATTTATATGTTTGCTCCCCCTTGGAGGGTATAATGCGGTGGAGGATCGTAGTGTTGGGGAGCTACAAGAAATATACTAGGCACAAATATATGTGTAGTCGGAGAAATCAACACGGAAATAAATTCTATCCGCACACCTTCAACGGATCTGTGCAACCATAATAATTTCTACGGCATCCACACACGTACGGATCCGAGTCGAAAACACCAAACCAACACAAGAACAATCACACACAAAATGCACCGGATTTTTAACGTGGAAAACCCTCCCTCGATATGGAGAGGGAAAAATCACGGGGCAAACCGACAGTGATCCACTATGTAGAAATAGCAATACAAAGTTTTCTTCTCTCAAGATTTGCCCAAATCTTGAGGTATACATATAATAGAATGGAGAGATGTGAGAATACCTCAACCGGGATAAATCCCCAAAGTGAGAGAACAAAATACCCGAGTTCACCGGGCTAACTTTTTTCTCCCACTTTTCTTCTTCCTCTTCCCTTCCTCTTCCTCTTTTCTTCCTCTCTTTCCCGCAAGAACACCGCCGCCGAAAGAAGAAAGCCGCTGCTGCCTTTTTTTGTTTCACTGTGTGTTTTTTCTTTTTAGGTCTCGGGTGTGTCCAGATGTGAGATGGTGGGGGGGTATGTTATACCCCCACCCCTCTCACTTATCATGAGCCCACATGGGCTGGACCGCACCAACAATCTCCCCCTCCAGCCCATGGTGGGGGGGTAGTACTAAAAATGACTCTTCACCGGGAGTCCATGCCAGCCAGTTGTCGACATAACTCTAGCTTCTCTCTAGGAACCACCTTTGTCATCATATCAGAAGGATTTTTGTCTGTATGAATCTTCTTCAGCTTCATCTGTTGTTACTCTATAGCATCTCGCAACCAATGGTATCTCACATCAATGTGCTTTGTACGGGAGTGATATGTGGAGTTTTTGCTCAAGTCCATAGCACTCTGACTGTCACAAAAAACCACATACTCTTCTTGCTTCAAACCCAATTCCTGCAAAAATCTTTTCAGCCAAAGTATTTCTTTCCCTGCTTCAGTTGCTGCAATATACTCTGCCTCAGTAGTAGATAAAGCAACACATTTTTGCAATTTAGACTGCCAGGACACAGCTCCCCCTGCAAAAGTAAATAAGCACCCTGAGGTTGATTTTCTGTGATCAAGATCACCTGCCATATCAGCATCTGTAAAGCCTTCTAGAACTGGTTCTGAACTCCCAAATGTCAAACACACTCTAGAGCTACCTCTCAAGTATCTGAAGATCCACTTCACTGCTTCCCAGTGCTCTTTCTCTGGATTAGAAAGGAATCTGCTCACTACACCAACTGCATGTGCAATGTCAGGTCTGGTGCAGACCATTGCATACATCAAACTCCCAACTGCTGAGGAGTAAGGAATGCTCTCCATCTCTCTCATATCTTCCGTAGAAGAGGACATGACTTCTTACTGAGCTTAAAATGAGCTGCTAATGGAGTACTCACAGACTTGGCATTTTCATATTGAACCTGTCAAGCACCCGTTCAATATAATTTCTTTGTGACAACCATAATTTCTTGATTTTCCTGTCACGAAAGATATCCATGCCCAATATTCTGCATGCTGGTCCCAAGTCTTTCATGTCAAAGGACTTTGACAAATCTGCTTTCAATTTATCAATCTCTTGAGTATCCTGACCAACAATCAACATATCATCAACATAAAGCAAAAGGATAATGAAGTTCACATCTGATAATTTTCTAAAGTAAACACATGCATCTGCAACTGTCCTCTGGTACCCATGGCTCACCATAAATGAGTCGAATTTCTTGTACCACTGTCTAGGTGCCTGCTTTAATCCATACAAGCTTTTCTTCAACCTGCATACCATGTGTTTCTTACCTTTCACTTCAAAACCTTCTGGTTGTACCATATAGATCTCTTCCTCCAAATCACCATGAAGGAAGGCAGTCTTCACGTCCATCTGCTCAAGCTCCAAGTCTAAGCTTGCAACCAAGGCTAGAACCACCCTGATAGAAGTCATTTTCACAACAGGAGAAAATATTTCATCAAAATCAATTCCCTGTTTTTGTGCAAAACCTTTCACTACCAATCTAGCTTTATACTTCAAGTACTCTGCATTGCCATCCTTTTTCAGCTTGAAAACCCACTTGTTCTTCAATACTTTTCTGCCTTTAGGAAGGTCCACCAACTCATAAGTATTATTTAGCTTAAGTGAATTCATCTCGCTCTGCATGGCTTTGAACCACTTATCTTTGTCTTTATGAGATTGCACCTCCTCAAAGCTTTCTGGCTCCCCCTCCTCAGTAAGCAACATATACTGAGAGGGAGGATATTTTGATGATGGATGTAGCGCTCTGGAAGACCTCCTGATCTCTAACTCTTGATGCTCCCCCTGCTCAGAAACCTCCTGCTCTGGCTCATCATCAATGTCACCCAATTCTGGTATTTCATCACTGTCATCTTCACCTTGCATTTCTTCTCCATCTGTAAGCTCTTGCACTGGAGAAGGAATGGGCGCGAAATCTGGAGCACTGTAGGAAGATTGACCTTTCAACTTTGTTTCTTTGATGTCTTCAATATTCTGATCTTCATAAAAGATCACATCTCTCTGTCTGACCACTGTCTTCTTTTCTGGATCCCATAACCTGAAGCCAAACTCTTCATTTCCATAGCCTAAGAAAATACAAGGAATGGCTTTGTCATCAAGTTTCCGCCTTTGGTCCTTGGGGACATGCACAAATGCCTTGCATCCAAACACTTTCAAGTGATTGTAGGATACCTCCTTCCCTGACCAAATCTTCATTGGAATTTCAAAATCCAAAGGAACAGAAGGAGATCTATTTATCAAATAGCAAGCAGTGCGAACAGCTTCAGCCCAGAAGCTCTTTGGTAGCTTTGCCATCCTCAACATACATCTTACCTTTTCCACAATGGTTCTGTTCATTCTTTCTGCTACACCATTATGCTGTGGGGTGCCTGGTTCAGTCCTTTCATGTCTTATGCCATGAGCTGCACAATAATCTGTAAATTCTTTGGAGATGTACTCTCCTCCATTATCTGTGCGGAGACATTTCAACTTTTTGCTTGTCTCTCTTTCCACCATAGCATGAAAATTTTGAAATGACTGAAACACTTGATCTTTTGTCCTCAGCAAATAGACCCACACCTTTCTAGATGCATCATCAATGAAAGTGACAAAGTACCTATTTCCACCCATGGACTCCACCTCAAAGGGACCACAAACATCAGAATAAATCAAATCTAAAATGCAACTTTTTCGTTGTGATGAAGAACGAAAAGAAATTCTATGATGCTTTCCAAGTAAACAATAATCACAAGGACTAAGAGTCATACCTTTCATGGAGGGAATGTAAGACTTCCTCGCTAAAAGTTGCAGTCCTTTCTCACTCATATGCCCGAGCCTTCTATGCCATAAATCTGGAGAAGAATCACCTTGGACAGCATTCAACACATCTTTGCACATTTTTGCATGAGTCTTGTAAAGACCACAACAAGCATTTCCCTTAGCAACAATCAGTGAGCCTGTAGTCAATTTCTATTTTCCTTGACTAAATCTGTGCTCAAAACCTTGCTTATCTAGAGCAATACCGGAGAGAAGATTGAGACGCAAATCAGGAACATGCCGCACATCCTTCAAAGTTAGTGCATACCCTGCATTTGTTTGCAAACACACATCACCAATACCAACAACCTTTGAGTAGCTAGTGTTACCCATCTTCACATTTCCAAGATCTCCTGTCTTGTAAGATGTAAAGAGCTCCCTTTTAGAAGTTGCATGATAGGAAGCACCAGTGTCCACTATCCACTCTGAATCATGGCCTGTGAAATGCAAACAAGTGTCTCCCTCTATTGTGAGAATGACATTATCACCCTCTAACAATGTAGCTACGTTGTTTTGATCATCCTCTGTCTTCATCTGATTTTTATCCTTCTTCTCTTTCATCTCTCTCTTCCATACCCTACAGTTCCTCTTTAGGTGACCTTCTTTTCCACAATGAAAGCATGCTCTACTCTTGGACTTTGACCTGCCTCTGAACTTGCTTTGACCCCTTGACTGATCATTATACTTTGATCTACTCCTCCCCCTGTTCTCTGTGACAAGAGCCTGTGCATTATCTGATCCAGCTAATTTTCTTCTTGTTTCTTCATTAAACAAGCTACCAGTAACTAGACTCATAGACAACACACCATTAGGAGCAGAATTACTAACTGACACAACCAAGGTTTCCCAACTGTCTGGCAAGGATCCCAAAAGCAACAAAGCCTGGAGTTCATCTTCTAAAGTCATTTTCATTGTAGCCAACTGATTCACCAAACTCTGGAACTCATTCAAATGCTCTGCAACACTGTTACCTTCTTTGAATTTCAAATTAACAAGCTTTCGAATAATAAAAGCTTTATTACCTGCGGTCTTCTGCTCATACAAGGATTCTAATTTTTTCCACAATGCTTGTGCACTGGTTTCACTCGAAACATGATGGAATACACTGTCATCTACCCATTGTCTGACTGTGCCAATGGTCTTCCGATTTAATTTTTCCCAATCTTTAGCGGACATAGCCTCCGGTTTGGCTCCATTACCTTCAATCGGATCATACAAATCCTTGCAATATAGGATGTCTTCCATTTTTGACTTCCAAATAATCCAATTTGTATTATTCAATTTTATCATGGTGCTAGACGCTCCACTGTCCGACATTCCGACTCACAATAATAATGCCTGTAATTAAACCCCGCTCTGATACCACTTGTTGAGGAGCTACAAGAAATATACTAGGCACAAATATATGTGTAGTCGGAGAAATCAACACGGAAATAAATTCTATCCGCACACCTTCGGCGGATCTGTGCAACCACAATAATTTCTACGGCATCCACACACGTACGGATCCGAGTCTAAAACACCAAACCAACACAAGAACAATCACACACAAAATGCACCGGATTTTTAACGTGGAAAACTCTCCCTCGACATGGAGAGGGAAAAACCACGGGGCAAACCGACAGTGATCCACTATGTAGAAATAGCAATACAAAGTTTTCTTCTCTCAAGATTTGCCCAAATCTTGAGGTATACATATAATAGAATGGAGGGATGTGAGAATACCTCAACCGGGATAAATCCCCAAAGTGAGAGAACAAAATACCCGAGTTCACCGGGCTAACTTTTTTCTCCCACTTTTCTTCTTCCTCTTCCCTTCCTCTTCCTCTTCCTCTTTTCTTCCTCTCTTTCCCGCAAGAACACCGCCGCCGGAAGAAGAAAGCCGCTGCTGCCTTTTTTTGTGTCACTGTGTGTTTTTTCTTTTTAGGTCTCGGGTGTGTCCAGATGTGAGATGGTGGGGGGGGTATGTTATACCCCCACCCCTCTCACTTATCATGAGCCCACATGGGCTGGACCGCACCAACACGTAGCGATGCAGCTCAATGCGTTATGAAAGGTGCGTGCCGGTCGGCCCAGGACTGTGAGAGACAATGCGCAGCTTCCGGTCTCGCCTCAACTGTCGCCGGCTGCGTCAAAACCATAGTTGGCCCGAGATGTTGCTGTCAGATCGCCTAGGTTTGACGGTGGTGATTGGCACGCGCTCACCTGCGAGACCCCGGGGATCGATGCCAGGGAAGTAATTAATTAATTAGTTAATAAAATATGACGTCGGATCATATTTGTAGGGCTGATGACCAGCTGGCTGGGGTTAAAGAATAAGAACATTAATACTAATTAATTAATGAGAATTCGCACTCTCTTATGCCGTGTGATATTGCCGTCGATATCTAAGATTTGATTTGATTCGATCGTAAGAGAATTTTTTTAAATTAAATTAAAAATTTAATCCGAATCAAATTAAATCGAATCAAATCGAATTAAGAGTTTAATTCAAATCAAATCAAATTAAATCAAATAAAATTAAATTAATTTGATTTTGTTCGATTTAATTTAATTGAAAAAATATATATATATTATCTTTTTTAGAAATTAAATTTGATTCAAAAGAGAGTAGAGAAAAGTAGAGTAAAAGAATTCACACCTAATAACGTAAATATTAAAGAAATAACATTAAAAGTTATAACTTGAAAGAGCAATCTCATAGATATTTTCACATAAAAAAATAAAAACTTCTGTTATAGTATAAAAAAAGATAATTTAAAACTTACTTCATAATATTAGATTCAAAATCTCATCGGGACGATGATAGTTCCTTAAAATTAAGTTGGACTTTTAGAATTATGGCTAATAGTTATAGTTACATATAGTTATATACACTTATATTGACTTGACAAAAATATCTTTAAACTCGGGATATCCTGTTCGGTTCGATTTCTCAAAAATTAAAATCAAGTTAAATTAAATCAAAATTTTTAATATGATTCAATTTGAATCTAAATCGAAATTTATTAAATTTCAACTCAAATTAAACCAAACCAAATCTATTAATTCAGTTTAATTTTCGAGTTGAACCCGAATAATGTTCACCGTTACTGACATCTAGTAAATTATCATATTGTTTGATTATATTTAACTCACTTTTTGTTATATATACGTCTTAATATATATATATATATATATATATATATATATATATATATTAGCCATTGAAATAAATGTAAAGTCAGAGTCATACCAAAAATAATACGGAAAATATTATTTTTATACTTAATATTATTTAATCTATTTATTCCGAATGATTGGTTATTACTTTTTTTTTTGCGTATGTTACATTTATATTTATTTATTATTTAATGAAACCAAGTAGATTGTCATTGATTTGTAGACAGTCATAATGAGCATCTAAGCCAAGTATTGAGAGAGGCATCCTTAATAGTAGCGATGTACGTTCAAGGTCCGAGCCTATCTATCCTGCATAAGAAGAGAAATTCTCACCTCGGCATGGTCGTCGAGGCAAAAAGGGCGCACAATGATCCGAGCGGACTTAGACGCTGGGGGGCCTAGGTAGGGATGTAAATAGATCGGATTCGACTCGAATAGACTAATATCATACTTATCAGTGAAAATTTTATAAATACCATATCCAGATAGTACCCTATTATTTTTGCGGGTATAGATACGAGTATATCCGTCACGGATATGGATATATCGACGGATATCCGTATCTGTCCATAAAGCACGAGTCTACGTCACATTTAAAGAAATGTGAGATTTATAAGAATTAGAAAAATAAAAATTCGGTCAATTCTTTCATTTCTAAAGTAATTTTTACATTTTATAAAAACGTCCTTACAATTTTAGCAAGAAGTCTAAACTCACAAACTCAACAAGACGGGCAACGAGTTAAGTTCATGTCAAAATCGTAGGCCTAACATATACAATAAATTATTAAGAGCGGGTTTGGATCGGGTATAGATTCAGGTGCACTAAATCCATACCCTATCCGGATATGAAACGGATATTTTAAACATATTTGAATCCGAATCCATATCTGTTTATTCAAGAATTACCCGACTCATCACGGGTCGGGTGATACGGATAATCGGATTTACGGATATTTTTGACATCCCTAGGCGTCTGATAACAGAGCAAAATGGATGTTAACATTGGATCAGTTATGGGCCACGCTATATTAAACATGGGCTAATTAAGAATCTCGGCTGAGCCAAACTAGCTATGGGGTGACTGTCAAACCTAGAAACATAGGAAAATGTTGTACACACTTATATATATATATATATATATATATATATATATATATATATATATATATATATATATATATATATATATATATCACGCCAGGCACATTAAATTGCTAATAACAGTTCATCATATTAATTACAGGAGTGTACAATCCCATGATTCTGGTTGTTTCTCCACTGTATATATCACACCCTGGGTGGGGGAGAGACCCTGCATTATTATGCGCATTGATGTTTTTGTAAAAAATTTGTAAATAAATCTTTGTTAGAAATAAACTTATAAAAAAAGTATTCTTAAAAATGTATTAGTAAATATATCACAACCTAAAATTAAATAGTATAAATATATTTTTTATTTACAAACATGTCACTTCTTTTTATAAAAATTCATTTAAAAAGCACACTTAAACAATCTTAGATGACATTTATATACCATTTGATTTTAAATAGTGATATGCCCTATTAATATGTTTTCAAGAATAATTTTTTAAAAAATTCACTTCTAATAATAATTTATTTATAAAAAACTCTTTCTTTTATTTGTGCGTTATGAGCTTTTGAAAGTTTTTTTCTTCGTTTAAAAAAGTGAATGATTTTCTTTCTAGACTAAAAAATATATGTAATTTTGTTTCTATTTATTTGACAATTTAACGGAGTGATGGAACACCCGTGACATCGGAAGAGAAAAATAAAGGGAAGGGGTTCTGAGTGTGCTTTCTGTGTGTGTGTGTGTGTGTGTGTGTGTGTGTGTGTGTGTGTGTGTGTGTGTGTGTGTGAGAGAGAGAGAGAGAGAGAGAGAGAGAGAGAGAGAGAGAGAGAGAGAGGGCTGTCAATAGGTCGGGTCAGGCCGAACTTAGGTCGGCCTGGCCGGGCTCGACTTATCAAAATTAAGGTCCAAGTTTGACCTGGGCCCGAGCTATATCGGGTCGGGCCGGGCCAGGCCAAATATTATTAAAAAATTATAAAGCCCGACTTAGGTTCGACTCAGCCCGACAACTTAAATAAATAATAAAAATTAAGACAAACTAATACATTTAATCATGTAAAATTTATAATCTCACTAAAGTAACTAAAGTTTTGATATTAATTATATAATTTCTATGAAAATAGAATTTCAAAATTTTTAATTAAATAAAATAATATAATTTTAACTAATTAATTTTTAAAATTTGAAAGAAGAAAAAAAGAGTACGGGCCGGGCCGGGCTGGCCCGCGGGCCGAACTTAAAGCCCGAACCCGACCCGTGGGCCTAGTCGGGTCGGGATTTTAGGTCCGACTAAGAGCCCACGGGTCGAAAAATATCTTGTGATCCGACCAAAAATCGGGCCAGGCCTGTGGATCTGTCGGGCCGACCCGACCCATTGATAGCCCTAGAGAAAGTACACATTTTCTTTAATGAGAGTTTTGTAACAGTAAAATTGTGAAACGATGTGTCCGTATTTTTCATTATTTTTCATAGCACGCGAGTGAAAAGAGAAATAAGAAAGAATATCTATATGAGAAGTGATTAATGGACTGAAAGTGTTATTTCTTTTCTAGAAAAATAAAGAAGAGAGGGCATGAAAATACATGTTACCTCTCCACGGGATGCCTTTCTTGACCACTCCTCCATCTTAATTACACTTGAAAGACGTACATGCAAAAGAAGGAAAGCGTTCAGGAAAATTGAAATGTTTAAGTATGATGTTAATTAAAACTCAACAGTTGACTCCAATTAACAAAGTACAGTAGAGTCAGTAAGATATTTGTTTTTAATGAATACGGATACGGAGAGTCTTATTTTAAATCAGTTATGTGATATTTATTTTAATTCGATCGAATAATATCTGACATGAATTCGTATTCGATTAATAATCAGATTATCTGATATATGATTAAACTATTTATCGGATATATATTTTATTCAAATAATTATCTGATTAAACGAATATGAATTCGAATTCGATTCAAATTTTAAACGAATAATTATTATATCTCATTGACTTACACGCAATCATAATATGTAATATTTATTTTAATTTCTTATAAAAAAACATATTGACATTGCGGTACATATCTGAGCCCGTGTGTGCACAGTGCAAACTAGGATCAAATAGATGGCCTGATTAAGAATTGTTTAAAAAAGGCAGGGCACTTTTAATTTAGTGGGCCTAAAGTGATTGACCCATTTAAATAAAAAAGATATATATATATATATATAGATAGATAGATGAGAAGATTTGAGTTTTATCTTGGCAATCTCGAATGGTACTTCTGTCTTCCACCAGCCCAACCGATAATTAAGTCTACCACGAATCTAATCGCATTTATAGCCTTTCATCCGAGAAGGCCCCTAGTTTTTGACACTAATTAATTGCCACCGGATAATTAATACATAGTTTGACTATCGGTTATCTATCCTAGCTAATTAATTCTGACATCTGCTAATTAAGGACGTATCATTTAGCCTTAAATTTTCTACCTCACCTCCCACACTTGCTAACAATGCTTACCCTATAAATTAAGAGTCTCACAGAGGACAAATTAAGAAACACAGCAAGTCTAGCTACCCGAAGAAGAGGTTAGTCTGTATACTCATATATACATACGTACGTACATACAAAGAAGAAGAAGGAGAAGAAGATCTGATCAGTTCGTTTCTTAATTTCCCTGTGCATGCATAAGTTCTTTATCATCCACTTCAATTCACATATCCGTTTTGTTAATTTGTTGCTCTTTTAATTAGATGGCTGCAAGCAAGAAGTTCGCTTCCGTGGTTGCGCTCGTGCTCTTCCTTTCCTCCGTTCTATGTGCAGAGTCTCGTGGTTAGCTTCTTATCCATGTTCATATCAAGCAACTTTTTTTTATATTTATATTTATATATGCTATGATTTACTGTATTATTACCATTTTCCCCGACCGGCCCTCGCTAATTATTAATTAACAGGCATGCATGGTTGCTCTCGTTTTAGGGTACACGGTGGCGGTGGTGGATCAAGCTGACTGCGTTTTTGCAGGTCCATGCCGTACAAACGAGGACTGCGCAGCCCCATGCAAACGCTTAGGCCTCTCCCCAACTGAGGCGTCGTGCATGAGAAACATAGAAGGCCCGACATGCTGCTGCCTAGGTTCCTAATTAATTAGTTGATGCTGCTGTTGAAAATAATCAAGGCATGTGATATGATGACCAGGTCCGTGCATGGCATTCTGGGGCATGCATGCCTGAACATGCGATGGGGATGACATGCATTTGTAGTGTCAACTCATGAATTTGGGATTCAAAAATAAGAACTTAATCATTATTAGAGATTACTCCTCCAATGTCGTACGTACGATGGGTATCATTAATTGATGTTGGGAAATGAAGGATTAAGCATCCGATCACGTAGTACTTGAGCTACCGTTCTCAGTTGCGATGCAAATTAATGGGCATTTTATGGAGCGGACGTACAATTTTGCATCTGAATCTAATGAGGAATTAAGTGCTACGACACCCGTAGCTACATGCTTATCTATAATCATAACCTAATCTGATGTCGCATTATTTTGTTATATTTAATTTATTATTTATTATTTAATATTAATCATTGTTGATAAAACTCGAGTAATCTACACAGTTAATACGAGCCGAGTTCAGGACATACTTAGGCACAACGGAAGCGATAATTAGCCCACATATAGTGTCGTGGAGACGAATAGAGTTTACGTTTCAAAATCCACACTCCAATATGCAACGATAACAGTAATGTCTTCCTCAAAGTCAAAGTCTAGCTAAATAACCGTTGGATGACGTCTCCCCCAAGGAGTAGATGTCCAGCGGCTCCTGATCCAAGAGATAAGGGCACAACACATATGGCAAAGCGATGTGCAGTACCCCTCTTGTAGTGAATCGAAGGATAGAGGTGATGTGAAGAGTAGGGAGAGAGGGACGAGTGTGGGGGCGGCAGCAGCCGGCAAGTCGCTACGCTCTCCTTCGCTTCTCATAGACAAAGTAGGGCCAGCGACTTGCTCTCCCTCTTCTCCCTTATGCACATATCACACACAAACACAGTTAACAGAGTAGGAAGAACGACCTGCTCCCCTTCAAAATTACTCTAAAAAATTTTCAAAAAAAAGTTAAAGATATGACACAGGATATGCAGCACACCCTATACACCCGGTGTGTGCAGCAAACCTTTCTCTTAAAACAAAGATGTAGAGCCATTATTACATTGGCCACCCCCTCGACTTTTGGGCCTGATCGGTCATGGGCCGAGTTACAAGGAGACCTATGTATTGGCGGGGTAGCATGATATTCCTAGTATTTTTAATTGTAGATAAGAAAGGATAGTATCAATAATACTAATAGTATTCTTAATAATATCAGCCCTTGGATCGATAATATTAATAATAAAAATATGAAGGGATAGTACAAAAACTATTCTTAATAATATCTACCGATTCTTCTACTTGCTCTTCCTAAAGCTAATAACAAAATGGTCAAGTAACAGATTATGTGTTGCTATAATTGGCATCCCTGCTGCACAAACATTTAATTATTGAGCATTATTAAGCCTAATTAAGGCTGAAGGCGCATTAAGATGGAAAATGGAAATCATCCAAGTAAAGATAACGATTTTGAGAATCTTTTGAAATTGAGAAAATATCTTGAGCAGGTATGAGGAGCATTGGTTTCCATATATTTATATTTATGTTTATATTTATATTTATATTTATGTGGTGTCTTCTTTTGAATAACCTCCCTTTCTCTCTTCCCTTCTTTGCAAGCTAATTACTAAATACCCCTTCTCAAATATTCCTTCTTAGCGTATTTGGAATGAAATATACATGATACAAATGACAACGCGTATTTCATTCCTAAGGTACTGCGCATTTCCTTGACGCGTATATTTCATATTCCTTCTTAACGTATATATATTTGTTTTCTAATATTTATAATTTATTCCTAGTATATATATTTCATTTCAAACATGTATATATATTTCATTCCTACCATATATATATATATTTCATCCATGTTATACATATTTCATTTTGAAAGGTTGTTTTCATTCTAATTAACATGTATATTAAATTCCCAAACAATATATTTCATTCCCATCACCTGTTTAATCAGGTGCATGCACATTGTATGCCTACATGATCATTTTTTAAAAGTCCTTTTATAGGTCTTGAACTCAAGCGTTAATTAATATTCATGACATTTCCTAAAAATTACAAACTGAATAGGATTGGACTGAGCTAAAATAGTCATTTTATAATTGGTTCACCCGATTTTTTTTTAAAAAATGTGTTTTTTTTTATGAATCCGACTATAATGGCTGAGGGTTCTGATCTTCTTCGATCCGACCAGCCGATCCGGTCCATTTTTAACATAATGATCGGTCCAACCACTTCTACTACTTCAGACCCTCTTTGAAAATAGGTTAGGGTGATATATTCGCGTCTATGGACGTGAATAGGGTGCTAATACGTCACCCGTCTCCAGTTAGTGGCATGGCTTTGTGAGGAATTATCATGTGAGCGCTATTTTCTCTCTCATCAGGTAGTTATTCACCTAGGCCCGCTTTGATAGCGGGGTGGTCGGCCGGTTGTTGGGCAGATAGTGTAATCGGGGAGAGAGAAGACGCGGTGGGCCCCGCCTCCCCCCTCACATAAAAATGTTAACCGTCCCCGGTTAACGTGCTCGACCCTCCACGGTCGAGCACGTCAATCGTGCTCGGTTAACAAATTCGCCCTTAGGACGTGTTTGAGAATGGGTTAGACTAACTCGACAAATGAGAAAGAAAATGGTGAGCCCCACTCTCTCCTCACACACAATTAATTGAGACGAGGAGGGGATTGACCGAGGATGAGAAGCCAATATATAGAGACGTTATGATCAAGAATAATAGAGAGGAGCCAGCCCACAATTTCAGCTGACATCGTCTCACTTCTGAGAGTCTTCAGTTCTCCTGATTCTGTTTCCTGCATTGTAAACAACTCAAACTTGGTAATAGAAAAGATTAAATCTGAGTAAAGAATATGGTAGCTTAATTTGTAGAACTAGTCAAATGAATACGTCACCTGCATGTGTATTCTTTAAAAAATATTAATCTTAAATTATATTTTATTTAAATAATAAAAATTTAAATTATATAATTTCAAAAAAAAATACATGAGACCAAACTTTGTCAATATATTAGTCATATTAATTTTTAAAGTTTAAAAAATAGAATTATTTTTTAAAAATAAAAATATTTATTGAAGACGGTTGAAGAAGGGCGAATGTGAACTTTATTTTTAAAGTTGGCAAACTCAAAAGAATTAAACTCTGAAATTAAGAAGATTAAGAAACTTGGAAACCCCGACAAATATAACTATAAAAATATTAGACATAACTCATCTACTTTGAATATTCTTTAGCAATCTCACATCTAATGTCACCAAATGATTTATAATTCATGATGGTAAAATTTGCATTCCTATCACTGCCCTTAGAAATATATAAAAGTGTTCCCATCACTACTCTTAGAAATACATAAAATTTAGTTCTAGTTAATATTTAAGGTCAATAACATCCAACAAGATAAAAATATCATGATTCTTCGTTTCCAAAAAAAAATAGTTGTGCTTTTACTTTAAAACATGAAACACAACCATTTAAGCTTTTGACAAAGTAAAATTTAAGCTCTCATTCTTCTAGAAAAAATGGGTAATAAGATTTAGACTCAACAATATAGAAAATGCTATGAAATAATATGTAAAAAAACATAATTAAAGATTAATACATCAAACTCCAACTTTCTCCACTTTCTCAAGCTTACATAGTGATCAATTGCCAATGTCATTGCAAGAATTAGGTTCGTTATAAATTTTATTACTCAATTCCACTCAATATATGATATACAGACGCAAGTAAAACACAACAAAATGAATTAAGAACCATTTGACTAAAATTTTATGAATCAAATTTATAAAAGTTAATGTGCACGACTAAGAAATATGACTACCTCTATTACCAATACATAATGAGCTGTAAATAGCTCAACAATATGGAAGAGAGACATGGTTAAGTTAAATTTGCTCAAATTAACACATAAACTGCACAAATCAACTTGTACCTTTGTGTTTAAACTCAATTGGGTAGTACCAGAACAGCTTCCAGGTATACATAAAATGCCCAAAAGATCTCGTTGATGATATTGTGTGATGTTGATGGGTGAAGTACAAGAGTTGGAACATCACAATAAGATAGAACTTGTATGCAAAATAAAATAAAAGAATTAAAAACTATATATACATAAGAAGAAAAATAAAAAAAGTATTATTTTGTGGGCTAACCTGAGTAACCTATGAACTAAAAAGAGTAGAACCGGAAGAGACCCATAATTGAACCAGAAGAGACTCATAATTGAACCGAAGGAAAAAACCAGATGTGTTTTGCATTAAACTGAGGTGGGTAGAACCTAAACAGCTTCCAGATATAGATAAATGCCCAAAAGATATCATGTTGATGATATTATGTGTCGTTGATGGGAGAACTAAAAGAGTTAGGACAGCATAAGGTAGAACATGTATACAAAATAAAAAAAAGAATTAAAAACTATACACCAGAAGAAAAACAAAATAAGACAAACACATCACACACAAACACCATCCCTATCACCCCTCACATAGAGAGAGGGAAGTAACGAGTAGTCAGCCTGCAAGAGCCCTCTCCCCATGAGGCACCCAAAAGCAAAGCTCCCCCCCCCCCCCCCCACGATATCTCCCTCCCTTCTCCTCACCTCTGCTAGGCTACTTCGATAGACCATGGACACCCCTCCCCACTCCTAAGAGCCCTTCCTCCTTCCACCAAAGTGCCTACTAACTCGAGGGTCAGAGGGTTCTCCCGAAGCACTCTCATCACGATGACAACTTCTCCTATAGGAAGAAGTCAACAAGATCCTCTCACTGCAAGGCCACCTTAGACGGCCCAATAGAGAACCCCAACAAGGTCCTCTTAGGATCTCGACCAGAAGTTCTTACGCGGCCAGTCCCATCGCTAATGGAAGCAAAGCACCCCACCTCCAACCACAGACCGTGAAGCATCTCCGCCTCCAGCCGGCGATGAAGACTCACCCCCTGCCTCAAATGCACAACGGGACAAGGTTTTCACCCTGTGCTCACCACCGCCATCCAACGCCTCATGTTAGGTCTCTCCTCTTGGAAGACCCATGCATCAGCCAGCCTAGCTCTTGCGGATAGCCAGCTACCTCCGGCCATCGTTCTTGCTACCCCAACTCGGGTTCTTTTGAAGCGCCCCCGAGTATGCCAAGCATAGTGATGCGGGACGGACACGGGAGACGACACTATATGGTGCCACCCTCGGACTCTAGATGAAGACACGACCAGCAACACACACTAGGGAGACACTAAGCCCGACACTACGAGCTCCTAGTGGCGAAACGTCGCTAACAGAAGTGAAAGCTCACTCGTCGTCCCAAGCGAGGGAAAGCGCGGACCGTGCGCAGTTAAGGAATCGGCGAAGGTCAAGGGTAGTCCGACTCAACTTCCGGACTCGGATCGAGTCGCGGGACGGGTCACTCTCGCTCTCACAGCGGTGACATGGGCACACGGGCTAGTACCTACACTCTCGGCAGCGGCAAAAGACCATATACTAGCTAAGTAAATGAATGCCAAGAGGTTCGGATCATTACCTCCACGCACCCGGCGTGGCGAAGACAACCCCGGCTGAATTACGGACTCCCGGTTAACAATGATTACAGCAATACACTAAGTCGACCCACTCCACGCAGGGAGGTAAAAGGTCACATGTGGGGTCCGGGAATTACGCAACTCGGGTTGACGGGCAGCATCTTGATGTCGCCCGGCGGTGCCGAACTCCGCGTTTTCGTGCTTCCGAACGGCGGCTTCTACGGGCCCGCGGGGCCCACGGACGGCGTTGTCCTCCGGATCTGCGGGGGTCGGACCCACTGTGATGGGGACCCCTGGTGGCGCGCCTCCACGGACGGCGGTCGGCCGGGAACACCGATCGGGGGTCGATCGGCCCCGATTCCCAATTGTTGAACTAGCTGCCCACGGATTTTGATTTCTGTTTTTCGACGCGCGCTCCGGCGAAAACGGCCGCTGCGATCAATCCCGACGTCGGATCGGGACGCACGAGCTACCGTTGGAAAGCTCTCTTCAAATGCTTCAATCTAAACCAAGAGAGATCTGCTGGATCTGGTCGGATCAGAACTTTATTGAATTTACAAGTCCCTGTTGTACAGTAACCGAAATCTCAGATCTGCAGGGCACTTGTCTGAGAACCACCATTGACCACCTAGTAAACCTCCGATTCAGCTCTTGAGCTCTTCTTAGGAGTTGTAGGGAATCAAACCACGAAACTGGGACTATTTTTAGAATTTGATTTGGAGGTGGCTGCGATTTGTTATGAGTTTTGGGGTGACTGGTGGTCGGATCTGAGAACAGGTGGACAGAACTGTAGATGGGTCTGAGAATGAATTTTAGAAAATATGATATTGGTGAATCAAAAATTGAGAAAATTTGTGGATGAAGGGGTGGGTGGATGGAACCCCCAGTAAAATTGGGCGAACTAACAGAAATCAAAAAGTGGCTCTCAGACATGGAACTCTGAACGGAGGTGAACCTGGACAGAATTCTGGCAGAACCAAAATGAAAGAGTGGACGAAAATAAAAAATTAGCAAACGTGATCTGAATGCTGGCCTGATTTTTGTGGGTGGATAGGAACATCGCAGAAACAACTCCTCCAAATTTGGTAGCCAAATGAGCTCGGGGAAGACCTGTGAAATTCGAACAAGCTGCTGTGGTACTGCGCGGGTAGAACTCCGTTGATGGCGATGGCGGTGCGGTGGCGGCTCGTGGCGGCGGCGGCGACCGGAACTGATAGGGTGGAGTCTCACCACCAGAAGGAAGCCTTCACAGCTTCAAGGGGGAGAGGGAGAGGAGAAGGGGGCGCACCAAGGCTGGAGCTTCAAGTTTTTTTTTTCAATTCAAATGGCATTAATTCATGAAAATGGGAAAATACAAGCATATATAGGTCACCCATCTAATCCATCCTCCACCGTTGGATCTAGGGGTTAGGGATGGATGGCTAGGATGAAGTTTGATCAAAATACAACAAAAATATTAAACTAAATGGAGGGGGGCGCACCTTGACCAAGGGGGGGACATGGTAGGTGGGTTTGGTTGGAATTGTTGACCATTTTGGTCCCTTGTCCCCCATGTGGACAATTGACTAGTCCAAGACTTCTAGATGTCCACCTTGGATTTTGACCAATCCCACAAGGCTGATATGGACCAATGGGAGGGGGCCTGGGGGTCCCGTGGGGTCCAGGGGTCCCATTTTACAAATAAGCCCCTCGTACACTCATAATTGCAAACCGTATAAAATGAAATAAACACACCTTACACACAAATAAAGTCTAATTAAATATAAAAAATGGGGAGACTCAAGGTGGCGTCTCCAGGCTGTCTCCGAGCCAGATGGACGCTGAGGTGGCTCGAGTCGTGCTCCGTGTGCGGTACCGGTGGCTCGGCATGTCGCGCCGATCAACTGCTCGGGTGTCCGCAGCAATTCTCCCCGGGTGGGAGAAACTCGACCCTGTCGAGTAAGGGTCTGCATCGCTCCTGTAACGCTCCAGAAGGTCCGGATCAATCTGCTATAACTCGCCATGTGTGATCCATGTGTCCTCAGTAGTGGGCCGTCCTCTCCATCGCACTAGGTAGCGCGGGTAAGATCTACTCCTGGTAACTGTCACTTGCTCGTCCAGTATACGCTCTATATGCTCACGCAGCCGTGAAAAAGGGGTTGGAGGTGGAAGTGGACACTCAGGTGTGGGATCACTCTCAAGGGGAGGAGATGGCTCAAAAGGCTCACTAGGGATCACCGCTGGGTCCCTATATGCAACAAGATCCGATACATTGAAGGTAGAGCTTATACCATATTCCTCGGGCAAGTCCACAACATACGCATTGGATCCAACGCGTTTCAACACTCTAAAGGGACCGGCTCCGCGAGCTTGCAACTTCTTAACGGTTCCAGAGGGAAACCGTTCAGGTCTTACCCTGATCATGACATATTCACCCTCTTGGAACTCTCGGTGGTGTCGATGGGCATCGGCTAGCTCTTTGTAACGTGCATTGCTGGCCTCACTTATACAGACTCCTAACATGCCTAGCACTAGACTCGGCAGACTCACTATGCACTCCTAAAATGCTTAGCAAAATAAAAACACACGGATGCACACACAACCCTAAACAACCCTATAGTTAGTCCGACCCAATCATATGCAAGGTGGTCCAGGACATCCGAATGTGTGCCATGCATACCCTAGGTGTGATCGAGGGTCGGTACAATCATAAGACGGTCCTTTGGATTTGGGAGGTTTGGGTGGGACTGGAGGGTAGGGTGTCTCTCGCCCGTGAACGGACTCGGTGGGTGCCAATAGCCCGGTCCATGGGGGAGGGGTATAATGGTGACCTCCTTTAAAGAAGTGGAATGGAGATTGTGGACCAAGGGGAGCACTAAGAAAGGGATCGAAGGGATCAAAGAATGTGTGACCCCTCGATATGGATTCCCTCATCTCAAGATCCCATGTGTGGAAGTCTAGAATGTGTTGTTGATCTCCTTCATCCTTGAAGGGAGATGAGATGGTGGGGGTATGATGGTGGACTCTCTCAAAAAGGTGGAGTAAATATGGTGGGTCACGGGGTCCACAAGAGAATGGGTCGAAGGGATCAAAGAAGGTATGACCCCTCGGACTAGGCTTCCACAAATCGCTGTCCCACATTTGGAAATCTTGGAGGTGTAAATGATCACCTTCATTCATTGTGAGAGGTGGGACGACAGTCATAGGTAGAAAGTAAGATTCCTCCCTTGGGTAAAAGGAAATGAAGTCGGACTCGGCCAGCGTAGGGAGGAGTAGAAGAACCTCCGTGGTAACATGACCCACGGTGTACACGGAGGTGATGGACCCTAAAGCGGGATGAGTGAAACTACGACCTGTGGGTCGGTCGAAGCCTGGAGCCAACAAGTGCGTAAATGTCCACTGCCGGTTTAACCCTTTAAGAAGGTCATCCAATGTATCCACATAGTGACTAGACCGGAAAGTGGTATGAAATGAATTGATTGGCACCAGAGGTAGAATAGGGTCCATAGATGGGAAGGGAAGTGGGACCAAGCCCTTCTTGAGCCAGCTAAGAAGCGGCTCGGCTATGACAAGCATACCCGTTAGAAACACGGGTGGCTCGGGCTGAGGTGGCTTAGAATAAAGATCGGAGAGTGGGGCTTCTCCAACCCTTTTGTCCCTTATGGCTAGAGATGTCCGAGTGGGACAGTGTCCGACGTAGTGGCCGAACCCCTGGCAGTGATAACACTGCTGTCGTGACCCACTACGCTCCCTGATAAGTGGGTCCCTACCCTTATCCTTCTGACGGACAGGGGGTGTAGGCAATGGGGCTCTCGTGGGTGGGAGAAGAGGATCCACTATGATGGGGAGAGGGCTTGGGGACTCCGTTGATGGGGCCGGGTTAAGACTACCGGCGATGACCTCCTTAGGCTCGGGTTGGAGTACATCACTAGGAGTACGTGTCCTATCCACCCCATCCAACCGGTCCAAAATCATTTGCATAAGTTCGGCAACGGAGTGGGTTGGAATAGGGATATCATGGTGGACTCGCCCGTAGTCAACCGTCCTAGGATTGGGTCTTGGCTCATCTACGTGTGGGACTCTTTGCCTCCGACTAGAACTCATTTGGTTGGAAGTGATTGGGTGGGGCTGGTTGGAGGTGACCGGTTGGGGCACGTAGACCTTCCTAAGCTCTCTCTTCATGTCCCACCATGACTCGATGGGCCATTGCCCCCTAACCTCTCTCATTCTTTCGATGTAATCCCACTTTTCGGCAGCCTCATGAAGAAGCCGCTCTTTGGAGAAAGAGAATTGTATTGCCCCGGACATAGTATAACAATCAAAGTAGGTGTCCATGGTGGCCTCCCACTTGAGGTAGGTGCCCGGGTCATTGGAGCCAAAAAAATCTGAGGCTTCAGGCCTACAGAAGCGGAGAGGATGGTTTCCAAGCCCATGGGTGGGCCAATGGTCATATCGCCCGAGTGATTGGGACTCCATGAGAAACTGGGGAACTACATGTTAGACATGCCGACACTTGGACAAGACCGACTGACTCTTACACACGAACTAGAAGACACCGACTAATGCAAACACTCACTAAAGGATGCACTTAGACCTAACCAATATCCAGTACGTGGCGGAGATAAGCGACCCGAAGATCACTCGCGCAAGTACGCTACCTTCCCGATAGGCATAACCTAATGTTCGGACAACGCCTTTTAATATACCGAGCTATTGGGTGAAATGCAATTTGAAACACTCTTTTTTTTTGTTTTGAAAATAATGATGATCATAGACTCGACTTAGACCATGATGCATGCAAGACTTATGCAATGACTACCCTAGACTCGACTCGCTCTGATACCAAACTGATGCGGGACGGACACGGGAGACGACACTATATGGTGCCACCCTCGGACTCTAGATGAAGACACGACCAGCAACACACACCAGGGAGACACTAAGCCCGACACTACGAGATCCTAGTGGCGAAACGTCGCTAACAGAAGTGGAAGCTCACTCGTCGTCCCAAGCGACGGAAAGCGCGGACCGTGCGCGGTTAAGGAACCGGCGGAGGTCAAGGGTAGTCCGACTCAACTTCCGGACTCGGATCGAGTCGCGGGACGGGTCACTCTCGCTGTCACAGCGGTGACATGGGCACACGGGCTAGTACCTACACTCTCGGCAGTGGCAAAAGACCGTATACTAGCTAAGCAAATGAATGCCAAGAGGTTCGGATCATTACCTCCACGCACCCGGCGTGGCGAAGACAACCCCGGCCGAATTACGGACTCCCGGTTAACAATGATTACAGCAATACACTAAGTCGACCCACTCCACGCAGGGAGGTAAAAGGTCACATGTGGGGTCCGGGAATCACGCAACTCGGGTTGACGGGCAGCATCTTGATGTCGCCCGGCGGTGCCGAACTCCGCGTTTTCGTGCTTTCCGAACGGCGGCTTCTACGGGCCCGCGGGGCCCACGGACGGCGCTGTCCTCCGGATCTGCGGGGGTGGGACCCACTGTGATGGGGACCCCTGGTGGCGCGCCTCCACGGACGGCGGTCGGCCGGGAACACCGATCGGGGGTCGATCGGCCCCGATTCCCAATTGTTGAACTAGCTGCCCACGGATTTTGATTTCTATTTTCCGGCGCTCGCTCCGGCGAAAACGGTCGCTGCGATCAATCCCGACGTTGGATCGGGACGCACGAGCTACCGTTGGAAAGCTCTCTTCAAATGCTTCAATCTAAACCTAGAGAGATCTGCTGGATCTGGTCGGATCAGAACTTTATTGAATTTACAAGTCCCTGTTGTACAGTAACCGAAATCTCAGATCTACAGGGCACTTGTCTGAGAACCACCATTGACTGCCTAGTAAACCTCCGATTCAGCTCTTGAGCTCTTCTTAGGAGTTGTAGGGAATCAAACCAAGGAACTGGGACTATTTTTAGAATTTGATTTGGAGGTGGCTGCGATTTGTTATGAGTTTTGGGATGACTGGTGGTCGGATCTGAGAACAGGTGGACAGAACTGTAGATGGGTCTGAGAATGAATTTTAGAAAATATGAGATTTATGAATCAAAAATTGAGAAAATTTGTGGATGAAGGGGTGGGTGGATGGAACCCCCAGTAAAATTGGGCGAACTAACAGAAATCAAAAAGTGGCTCTAAGACATGGAACTCTGGACGGAGGTGAACCTGGACAGAATTCTGGCAGAACCAAAATGAAAGAGTGGACGAAAATCAAAAAATAGCAAACGTGATCTGAATGCTGGCCTGATTTTTGTGGGTGGATAGGAACATCCCAGAAATAACTCCTCCAAATTTGGTAGCCAAATGAGCTCGGGGAAGACCTGTGAAATTCGAACAAGCTGTTGTGGTACTGCGCGGGCAGAACTCCGTTGATGGCGATGGCGGTGCGGTGGCGGCTCGTGGCGGCGGCGGCGACGACCGGAACTGATAGGGTGGAGTCTCACCACCAGAAGGAAGCCTTCACAGCTTCAAGGGGGAGAGGGAGAGGAGAAGGGGGCGCACCAAGGCTGGAGCTTCAAGCTTTTTTTTTCAATTCAAATGGCATTAATTCATAAAAATGGGAAAATACAAGCATATATAGGTCACCCATCTAATCCATCTTCCACCGTTGGATCTAGGGGTTAGGGATGGATGGCTAGGATGAAGTTTGATCAAAATATAACAAAAATATTAAACAAAATGGAGGGGGGTGCACCTTGACCAAGGGGGGGACATGGTAGGTGGGTTTGGTTGGAATTGTTGACCATTTTGGTCCCTTGTCCCCCATGTGGACAATTGACTAGTCCAAGGCTTCTAGATGTCCACCTTGGATTTTGACCAACCCCACAAGGCTGATATAGACCAATGGGAGGGGGCCTGGGGGTCCCGTGGGGCCCAGGGGTCCCATTTTATAAATAAGCCCCTCGTACACTCATAATTGCAAACCGTATAAAATGAAATAAACACACCTTACACACAAATAAAGTCTAATTAAATATGAAAAATGGGGAGACTCAAGGTGGCGTCTCCAGGCTGTCTCCGAGCCAGATGGAAGCTGAGGTGGCTCGAGTCGTGCTCCGTGTGCGATACCAATGGCTCGGCGTGTCGCGCCGATCAACTGCTCGGGTGTCCGCACCACATAGCTCTCAACTCCGGTGGTTCCCTTGCTTCAAGCGGCCCGATTCTAAAGCTCAACAAGCGACTGGCAGCGACATCATCTTTCCCTTTCTCAAGTTCTATACCAAAGCCTCTCCCTCCCTTTTTATGCTCTACATCCTGATCCGCCTAGTCCATGTAACTCTATTTCATGAAAAATAAAGTAAGAAGAGTTGTAACATGCATTTAGCTTATTCCTCTGGTGGCAAGTCCTCTAATTAAGACGTGATATATTTTCTTTATAAAAATCTTCGGGCTATCCAATAGTACGAAGAAACTACGAGGTCTCGACCTCTACATTTTGCATAAGCTAAAAGTATCTTAAAAATTAGAGGTGGAGTTAACAACACCCTTAAATTGTATGTGTTACGTGGTACTCCAGTTTCAAATCCTCATAAGATCTCACCGTAATCACTTGACATTTGTTTTTATCATATATTTTCAATCGATCTATTTGTTCTTAGCAGAGTCCGATGTATTTGGGGCGTCATTTGTTATCTTTTCACACCCGACCAATGAACATTTAATTTTGAGCACCCTTGAAACTTTGGGAATCACCTTAATTTTGTTTCCTTAGTATGTATGATCAATGGCAATGCATTTGATGTGGTACCTCCGGTAGCTCTTGGCAAACATAACTTGTCTTCCCCTCTTTCCTTCTAAATTTGTAAGCTCATTAATGGTAATTATAAGTGGGTTTCTTAGTTTTTGACACCTAAAAAAATCGATGCTAGGAACAAGTCCCCTTTATCCACCTATTTATTATCAAGTCACATAAATCGTCTCTATTTTATGAAAAAACCTTAATGTCAATCTCGATCCATAAGAAAATGTGGGGTTAGCTCAATCCAACCATGATCTAACATAATTAAAAAGAAAGAGAGGACCATAAGGCTTTTGGGTAATCGCGCGCGTGTGTGAGAGAGAGAGAGAGAGAAGACCCTCTCCGATGTTGGCACCGGGTGGGATGCACAAAGAGAGAGAAAATTAGAGAAGAGAGAGAGAGAGAAAGAATGGGATCGAGGAAAGAGAGTGTGCCAGACTGCGAGAGAGAGTACGTGAGGGTGTCGGAGGGGTCTCCCCCTCTAGCACCGACATCTCGGGTTATTTTTCTACTGTTGTTAATGGTAGAAGCATTTTATTAATAGTTCAAAGATTTGGGTGGTTTAATAATAAATAGATAGATTAGGGCGGTTTATTCTTCATTTTGATTTTTTTAGGAGGACAAAAATTAAAAAAAACCCGTTATAAATGCCCGGTCTGACTCTGAAGTATTTCACTTATCTCTTTCCTTCCGTTATTGGAAACAGTTTTATAACCAAGACGAAGATCGTGTAACTAAGTTTTGACTGCATATCCTAGATTAATTTGTCACTTGTTGCTATAAACATCATTAATTATATGCCTTCAATTCCGTACCCTGGTTTTAGCACTTGCCCACTGTTTGGACAGTCGCAAACAATTAATGTGCACCCTATATAAGAGAGAGCTACCCTTGCAGTAGGCGACCAGGAAGGAAGCAGAGAACGCCTCGATCAGTACCCCAGGAAGAGGTCTGCTCTACCATCCATACAACAGGAATTACCCTCATTAGTTTTTTCAAATGTATATATGCGCTACCTGTTAATTCTCGTTCTCTCTGTTATTCTAATTAGATGGCTTCAAGCAAGTTTGCCGCCATGGTTGCAGCGGTGCTCCTCCTCTCTCTTGTTCTCACTGCAGAGTCTCATGGTTTGGCCCGTACGTACCTTGTTAATCACTTGTCATTGGCAATGCCCTACGTATAACAGCTCTTATACGTACGTTGATCATGTTGATCATATTATGTGTTGTTGATGGGTGAACTAAAAGAGTTAGGACAGCACAAGGTAGAACATGTATGTAAAATAAAATAAAAGAATTAAAAACTATACACCAGAAGAAAAACAAAAGAAGCATTATTTTGTGGGCTAACACGGGTAACCTATGAACTAAAAGAGCAGAATCGGAAGAGACCCATAATTGAACCAGAGGAAAAAAATTTTATGGGCGTGTTTGATAAACGAGCAAGGGGGTACCGTAATTGACCCTTCGGGTTCGGGTCGATTACGGTACCCGGGGTCGGTTATCGAGATTCTGTGAGGGGGAGGGGGAGGGGAGGCGGGGCCCACCGGTTGCACGATGTCGGCTAACCGACCGACAACCCCGCTATCAAACACGTCCTATATGTTTTACATTAAACTCGATTGGGTAGCACCGAAACAGCTTTCAGATATATACATAATACCCAAAAGATCCTGTTTATGGTATTATGTGTTGTTAATGGGTGAACTAAAAGAGTTAGAACGGCATAAGGTAGAACATGTATGCAAAGTAAAATAAAAGAATTAAAAACTATACACTCGTAGAAAAATAAAAGAAGCATCATTTTGTGGGCTAATCTGGGTAACCTATAAACTAAAAGAGCAGAACCGGAATAGACCCATAACTAAATCAAAAGAGATCCATGATTGAATCGAAAGAAAAAAAATGGACAATTTTCTTATAGTATATAGTATATATTTGCCCATGGTTATATAGTTTTGCATGGTCCGGTCCGGTTTGAGTGCTAGCTCAATGATAGTTCCGATTCATTTTAAGGTAAGCAAGGTGTAAATTGTGGTAGTAGGCTAGCAGCCCATGAAGATCTTGGTGTTGGCTTTCTTTCATAGGTAATATTTTTCTAGGCCCTTTGGGCCACACTTTTTTGATATACTTCTTGACAGATCTCTACCCAAGGCCTTAGAAAAAGTTTCCAAGTGAAAATTTAAATATGGTCTATGACTGCATCCAATGGAGAGCCTTTGCTCGACCCACTATCTTATAGCTCGACATAACCTAGGTAATGGTCTTCCAACACAACTTCTATTCTCACAACTCTAGCCCGGAGGCATTAGCCTGGATGTAGACCTAGCATGTCAATCGTAGTGAAGGCCACAAGTTGCGTGAAATGAACAGACATGGTCAAATCTCATTTGAAGGGTCACGAGCCGTCACATTGAAAGCAATAGCTCAATCAGGCACATATCCCTCGCTAATCATAATTGCCGACCTACATATCAACACCAGCGGCCCAAAGACCTAGGGATATGGATATTGCACCAACACTAGCCATGTGGCCTCCATCGCACCAAAATTGGTCCAAACCGTTGTTTTCGAGGATCCAAAGTGCCATTATAGCCTACCCAAGTCAGCTGCTCATTGCTCCTTTACGATGTTTTGATATACTTCGCATCCCACAAACTACTGCAGCAGGAGAGTAGCCTCGTACAATATTTTCTGGCCCAAAGCTCCAAGCGACCTTTGCAGGTACGAACTATCACTAGCACACTTCCGCTTCTTCGTAAGGAGGTCTCCACGGCCTCCTCTAGGTATGTGATGCAACGCAAGGCACGACATCACACACAAACACCATCCCTCTCACCCCTTACACAGAGAGAGGGAAGTAGCGAGTAGTTAGTGTGCAAGAGCCCTCTCCTCGTGAGGCCACCCAAGAGCAAAGCCCCCCCCCCCCCAACGATACCTCCCCCTCTTCTCCTCTACCTCTGCCAGGCTACTTCGGCAGACCATGGACACCCCTCCACTCCTAAGAGCCCTTCCTCCTTCCACCAAAGTGCCTATTGACTTTAGGGTCGAGGGTTCTCCCGAAACACTCTCACCCCGATGACAACTTCTCCTACAGGAAGAAGCTCAACAAGATCCTCTCATTGCAAGGCTACCTTAGACGGCCCAATAGAGAACCCCAACAAGGTCCTCTTAGGATCTCGGCCGAAAGTTGTTACGTAGCCAGTCCCATCGTTAATGGAAGCGAAGCACCCCACCTGTAATATCCCGGACCTTTCGGATCCTTCTTCGTGGGTCTCAGATCTGGTTTTCGGAGCGTCCAGCCCCGTTGTGTCCGAAATTTCGTTTCGGACATCTTTCGTGTTCGGATCGGCGCGATCCGGAGTCATTTCGGAGGCCCGGAGGCGTTCCGCGGCTTTTCCGTGCGTGATTTCCGATTTCCGACGCGGGTTTCGGCTTTTCTCTTCGGACGCTCGCTGCGGGTTAACTGGGCCGTTCACCCGGGCACGAGTGGTACCGTTGCGATCGGTACGTTCCGAGGATCGTGGGGGTGTAATTTCCTAATTTTCCGGATTTTTCGGGTTTTTCTATAAAACCCTTTTTCTTTTCTCTCTCCCCCACCATCTTCTTCTTCCTCTCTTCTTCTTCCTCCTCCACCGTGTCTCCCTCCCTCTCCCTCTCCCTCTCTTCCTCCCAGTTGGCCACGGCGAGCTCCCCTCCGGCTGCAGACGGCGGCGGGGCGACGGCGCGGTGACGTGGGCGGCGGCGAGGCGGTCGTGGGGGCGTGCGGCGAGCGTGGGAAGCTTAAGGAAGAACGAGGGTTTTCAAGCGTTCTTCGCGATTTGTGATCGATCCGGCGGAGCATTCGCTCCATTGAGGTAGGGTGACGTTCCTTAGCCTCATGCCGTTCATTTCCGTGGTTTGTAGGCCGCGGGGAGGCCGAGAGGGGCGTGTTTGAGCATTTTGGGGTTTTTCCATGATTTGGGGAGAGCTCGCCCGATCTATGGATTCAATGCATGGATTCATGTTTTGAGGGCCTGGAATCATGCTAGGGGTCCCCAGGGGTCTTCCCCTTTGATTTCCCCCTCTCCGGTGGAGGTACGGGGGCGCGGTCGATGTTTTTGGGGTTTTCCCGCCGTAGCGTGCTCGGAGGCAAGCGACGGTCACTCCAGTGACCGTCGCTTGCTTGTGACGCCCCCGGAGGGGAGCGTTACTTCCTCTGGGTGTTGGCTTTGGGGTCTGGGGCTGTAACGGCCCTACGATGGACCGCCATTTGCCTGTGACGCCCCTGGGCTGGGCCGTCACATGCTTTCGACCGTTGGTTTTGACCGTTGGGGGTCAGGCCATGTAACGCACCTAGCTAGGCGCGTTACATGCGTGTAACGCACTGGGGCAGGAGCGTTACTTCCTGTTGTCTCCCAGGTGGATGGGCCAAGCGACGCGCTGGGGCAGGCGCGTCACTTCCCTTCCCACCCCGAGCGTAAGGGCCATGTGACGCGCTGGTCTAGGCGCGTCACATGTGAGTAACGCACTGAGCCCGACGCGTTGCTTGCAAGCGACGCGCCAGGGTAAGCGCGTTACTTTCCCTGTGGTTTTGGAGGGTGTGGGGCGCCATGTGACGCCCTGGCCTAGGAGCGCCGCTTCCAAGCGACGCACTAGAGTAGGCGCGTCGCTTCCCCCTACCCCCCTGGCCGTGTGACGGTCTGCCTTAGACCGCCATTTCCAAGTGACGGCCCTAGAGTGGACCGCCATTTGCCTGTGACGGCCTGAGGGTAGACCGCCACTTCCTGTGTTGCCCCATGAGGGTGGCAACCTTGCTTTTCTCCGACCGTGGTCTCCGTGTGACGGGACTAGTGCGTGGGGTGATTCCCACACGTTGTCGGGCTTGGGCGTTGTTTTCCGTGACTTGAGAGTCTACTCTTTAGCGACCCTCCACTAGTCGTAGCCCACCAGTACGAGGTGCTGGTCTCACCTGGGAGTGGTGTACGGGCGCCCACCTTTCGAGACGGTTTGTGGACCGGTTACCGTAGGCCCTTCGTCTTAGCCAGAGTCCGGCTGCGGGGGAAAACCGGTCAGAGGGCCAGACCTAGGACGCGTGGTCTGTGTGTGCACACGTGGTTGGGGGCGGTTGGACCCACGTCGACGGGCGTGACCCCAGCTAGTCACTTGTTTGTGGTTACTTGTACGGTGTTTGCGCCTCGGGTAGGACCTACCATGTCAGGCGATTCACCTGCGGTGCGGTGTAAGACGTCAGGGGACGCTACCGGCTGTGCTTCTAGTGGATGGTACTCCTGTCGAGTACGGAGTGTCAGACTATCAGTCGTGTGTTTCATACCTTCGGGTTTTACGGTTCGACCGTTGAGTTTCGGTCTTCTCGTACCGTGGCACGTGTGTCGGTTTGCGAGCCGTAGGGTCTAGTTCTGTAGAGTACAGGGCTTTCCTTTCCGAGGTACTTTCCTACCGCTAGAGTAGTGGTTTCTCGTTTTACGAGGTAGGGTTCGAGTGATCCCTACTGAGTCTTGTTCCGAGACTCATTCCCTACGTGTTTTCACCGTGTTTCAGGTGAGATGCCACCTTCGGGGAGCGCGTCAGGAGCGCAGTGTGGTGCGGGTGCCCAGAGGTAGTGCCAGAGGTCAGAGCCGGGGTATGCCCCGTGTAGCTGTACTTTCCTTTCTTGTCACTGTACTAGTCGTGAACTGTGGTTATTGTTAATTTCTATTATGGACCATGTAATATGTTAATTCTTTTCCTGCTTAATTTTATAACTGTTTAATTTCTGCAATTATCTGTGATACTTGTGTAGTTTCCACACCATCCTTTTAACCCTTCCGAGTCTTCGGGCTCGTGGGTGGCGGTGCGAGTCTCGGGTTATCGGGCCTTCCCGGTAATCGGATTCTCGGGTCGTTACAGCTGGTATCAGAGTGCGGTTGTGGAATTACATGAGAATCATAGCTAATTGTAGTGGTCCACTAGTCCATAACGATGATGTACATGTGACGCTGGCATTGGGCACCGCGTGTTTTATTCTGACCTTGCCGTTTTCGTGTTTTTCTGTCTTGTGCTTTAGGAGCGAGTATGGCGCCGAGGAGGAGTTCTCGCTCTCAGCAGGGGCAGTCGGCTGGAGGTCAAGAGATCCAGCAGGGGGTCCAGAGAGACCAGGAGGAGCATAGCAGAGCTCCGGGAGCTACTGAGGCCGCGGATGCTGCGGGAGTTCCGAGGGCCGAGGATTTCTTCCGTGGCATGTACCATCTCATGTCTCAGCAGTTCGGCGGTGAGACCGGTGAGGGCTCGTCAGTCAGGGGTGGGTCGGGCCGAGCAGTGAGGGACTTCATGCAGTTCCATCCACCTTACTTTAGCGGCCAGGCAGACCCTGATGCGGCTCGTGATTGGCTTGATGAGATGGAGCGGGTGTTCAGTTCTGCGAAGAGTACTGCCGAGGACAGAGTGGTGTTGGCCTACAACCAGTTACAGGGTACGGCTCGGAGGTGGTGGTCTTCCGAGTGGAAGACGTCCTTTCAGCTTCGTCCACTTGAGCAGGTCGAGTGGGGTGACTTTGTCAGTGCTTTCGAGCGTACGTACTGTCCAGATGTTGTTGCTACGCAGCGGATGCGGGAGTTTCTGGAGCTGGTGCAGGGTGACATGTCCGTGTTGCAGTACATGGCCCGATTTATCGAGCTGGGTCGGTACGCACCTCATATCATGGAGCATGAGAGGGTGAGGACGACGCAGTTTGTGCAGGGCTTGAGGTTGGAGCTGAGGCACCATTTGATCGCGAACGGGGCCTCTGATCTAGAGACAGCGTCTCGTGTTGCGATTTCCTTGGAGATGGATATGCAGAGGACTCGAGGACCGATCAGCCAGGGGCAGTCCGTGTCAGGTCGCAGCCAGCAGTCGGCTACCCAGCAGCAGGGTTCCTTCCAGCATGCGTCGGGTGGTTCAGGAGTACCGACATCGGCAGCTTCGGTGACAGGATCTGCGTCCTTCGGCTCGAAGGTCAAGAAGTTCCTGAAGAAGAATTTCCGTAAGAAGCACAAGGATCAAGGGCAGGCTTCATCGGGCAGTGTACAGCAGCCGTTTCCTTTGCAGCATCAGGGATCGGTGGGTGGATCGCGAGGACCTTGTCCACGGTGTGGTGGGACCCACCCAGGCAGGCAGTGCACGGCGCCGATCATCTGTTTTTGGTGTGACCAGCCAGGGCACATGGCGCGCGACTGTCCTCAGAGGCCGCCGCAGCAGCAGGTTCCCCAGCAGCAGAGGCAGCAGCAGCAGCAGGGACAGTATCCGCCGCTACCCAGGTCAGCTAGTGTGGGAGGCAGGCAGAGAGCTCGAGGCCAGATCACGCACGTGACCAGGGCAGAGGCAGTGGCGTCACAGCTCGTGGAAGGTACCGTTCAGATTTTGGGTTGTGCGGCTCGGGTTTTATTTGATTTTGGCGCGTCTCATTCGTTCATTTCGGAGGATTTCGCGTCGAGCGTCGAGGAGCCGGTGACCCAGTTGTCCTGTGATTTGGCAGTGGAGTTGCCTTCGGGTGACTTTATGGTCACTCCGTATTACTTCGACCAGGTTCCGGTGTGGATCGATGGGCGGAGTATGCCAGGCAGGTTGTATGCGTTGCAGCTTCGGGATTACGACGTGATTCTAGGCATGGATTGGCTCGAGACTCATGGAGCGGTGGTGGATTGTGGAATGAAGAGGGTCTACTTCCAGCATCCGAGCAAGCGGACCTTCTATTTCCAAGGTATCCGTTCCGCCTCTTCTCGATTCCTTATCTCTGCTATTCGAGCCCGTCGATTGCTTGATTCAGGTTGTCAGGGTTTTCTCGCGTTAGTGGTTGTGTCTGACCGAATGGAGCCGGATGTCGAGGACATTGCGGTGGTGTGCGAGTTTCCCGATGTTTTTCCTGAGGAGTTGTGGACGCACTTTTTGTTTAATAAAATCGTTGTTTATCTGTTTATTTATGTCTATTAAGTGCGTGGGCGTGCCAGTCACAAATGTGACGATTTATTCGGGCTTCATGGAAGCCCATGGTGCGCTCGATCTGACTAATCAGACAATTGTGTGGTTCGTGTCGGGACCGAAACCCGCCGTGCCGTAAAGGCCACGGCGTTATTTACATCCCCCATACGGGGGAACACCCTTGATTGATTGCCGGGAATAAGGGCCCTACGGCCTAAAGAGAATACTAATAATGCAGGAGGATAGTGAAAGATGAACTATGCTAGAAACCCGTCTCGGGACGTGACTGTTCAGACTATGTCGGCCACTCATGGGCCACTTCATGTTCGGACGAAGCTCCGTGCGTGTAGTATAAAAGACGGTGACAAAACCGCGTGAATGTTTGCCACGAACAAGGCAAGTTTAATGAGAATACGGGATTGGATCCCGGTAGAAACGGGTCAAATTGATAGACTGTTGGCCGGAGATGATTTCGAACTGTGGCCATGTCGGAAATTCCGTGAACCACGTCCGATATCATAAGGCGTCGTCGGTGTTCTCTTTGCACCCAGTCCGAGGGAGTGGATTATTAAGTGCATAGCCCGAGTTTACTAACGTGCCCCTCACACGCGGATCGACCTGCGCGGTCAGGTCGCGGGGTTCGACCTGCCCGGTCAGGTCGCGGGGGTCAAGGGGGCAGCGCCCCTTGCGGGGGTTTTCGGGGGCAGCGCCCCCGGAACAAAATTTTAATTGAAGCACGGGTAATAGAATTCTTTTCATTTTCTCTTTTATTAATGGCATTGATCTCTTGTATTTCCCTTTGAACCTTTCTATTCTTTTTCTTACTAGCCATTTATCCCCTTTTTATTAAGGAAGCACGCCGGATATGGGAAGGAAGATGGTGGCGCCGTTTTAACGGTCTTAACAGGTAGACAAAAGGGGGAGGGCGCGCCGGGTATAGGGGCGCCGTTTTAAGGTTGGCAAAGGTGAGGGCGCGCCGGAATAGGGATGTCCAGGGGGGAGCGCGCCGGTTAAGGACCCCAAAGGAGGGGCGCGCCGGAACAAAGGGGAAGCGCGCCGGTTAGATGAATATGAAGGAAGAGAGGAGGGGCGCGCCGGTTAGATGGACAATGGGGGGGGCGCGCCGGTTTGACATGATGCAAGGGAGGAGGGAGCGCGCCGTTTTAAGAGTTCAGTAAGGAGGGAATGAGGGAGGGCGCGCCGTTTTATCCTTTGGAGAAGAGATAGGGGGACTTTGTGAGGAGTGTTGAAGCGGCGCGGTGGAACAGTGGCCACGCCGTTTTAACCCGCGCCGGGATAGCCATATGGGGGTGTTTCAGAGCTCTGCTTACTGTGTTTTCTTTTCCTTTCACCCGTAGATTGATTCAAGGTTTGATTTATTAGTTCTGTTGATATATCAAGCTGGTAATGAGAAGGTTTTAAGAGTTTTAACCATTTTAATCGTTTATTATGATGAAACAGTATGAACGTCTAAGAGTTTTATTCAATCAGTTTGCTCACAGAGGCCTCACTTCGTTCTTCATTAGTTCAGCTCGTTCGCTAGTTGTTGAGCGTTCTTAGCCCTGGCGAAAATCGGGCAGCACCTCCCCTAGACCGGGGCTTGCCAGAGAGAAGCAAGAGTCACCACGCGGATTACTCCCGGGTAAACTCTCAAAAATGCGGAGCGGCCTCACGGCAGTCCGTTAGTCCGAGTATGAGTGTGGAACGCTCGAGGGCCAGCCTACGAGAGCGACCATGACTCATGGACGACGATATTCGGGGCGAGACGGAATCTATGCCACAGTAGGGCAATGAATGTTCATCCGACAGTGGGTACCTTTGTGGGTCATGCCATGGAAGGGCAGCCCTCAAGGGCCAGGGATGACCGGAGAATGAGAAGACAGAGCAGAGAATGGAACAGAGAACACAAGAGTTGCAAAACAGACTTTTCTTCTTTTATTCACCCACACAACGGGGAAAGAAACTTGATACAGATAAAATAGAAGAGAAGGCGTTACAAACAAAAAAGGGAAAATACATTCGATGGAGAGAAAGAGAGATGCATTAGACGGGGGAGGGAGAGGGAAGCATTGGCTTCTCCCCCTCCAACTCACCTCTCACTCTCGCCCCCTACCTCTTTCTCTTTTCTTCAGCCTAGAACCGTGGAGCTCTCGGATGCCAGTAGCTCCTTCTCCTCCCTTCTCCCTTTTCTTTTCTCTCTTCTTCTGTTCCCTTCTTCTCTTGATCATCCGTCTCTCCGTGTCTCTCTCTTCGGCTTCACAACGCTGCCCTATATATATCAGCCGGCCTGGGAGCGTCCCTGCCAATTCCACCTCGTCCGCAACGATGTCAGGAGCTGACTGTCTGTGCTGGATGCCGTTGATTCGTCCCGTACGCTGCTGCTCGTCCGAGGACGGGATGCTCGTAGGTTTGCTGGGGGTTGCTTCGCCATCGAGCTTCTGTGCTGTCGAACGGAGGTTGAGAAAGAACGTCGGGCATTGAATGTTCTCTGTGCATCTCATTTATGCCGAACAGAGTATCGGCTGGCGGATGGGATGGCCGTCGAGTTAAAACGGCGCGAGGGAAGGTAGTCGCGCCGATGAAACGTCACTAGCGGGTGTAAAAAGGCGCGCCGGATTAAGCATTGAAGGGCCACGCCGTTTTAACATTTGAAGGAGAAGCTTTTAAAATGTGCAAGATGGGTCCTTCAATTTTAGCGCGCCGGGTAGCTTGTGGAGATGGTGGCGCCGTTTTTAAACCAAAGCAAAGGGGAGCTCGTATTAGAGCATGAAGTGGGGCGCGCCGTTTTAAGGCGCGCCGTTTTAGGGCCACTTCGCACCGTTTTAAGCATCAAACGGATTCCTTTCGAAGTCGCGACCCTTTATATGAATGTTGGCATTCCCGGCATGTTCCGGTTGCGATGTGTGACCTCCGTAATATTCCGTTTGTAGCCTCTGGGACTCGGTCCCAGATTCTGCGTGACTTTCGGTGCATGCCGAGACTGTGCCGGAGTTCCCGACTCTTCTCTGATTCAGCTCTCGGCATGGCTGGTCGGAGCCTTGTAGCTGTATCTTCTGCTTAGGGGGCTTCCTTAGCGGGTAGCGGACCACCAAGTGAGTTCTCATCCTGATCGGGCGAGGCATGAGGTTTATTCGGCATTTCTGTCTTCGACTCGCGCTCTAATGTGTAGACGCGAATGTCGCCATCACCATCATCGTCATTTTTTTGGCGTCCACAGGAGTTGCCTGGATTACCTCCCCAGCGGGAGATCGATTTCGTGATCGAGGTTGTGCCTGGTGCGGGACCTTTGGCGAAGGCTCCCTACCGTATGGCCCCCGCTGAGTTGAGGGAGTTGAGGGCGCAGTTGCAGGAACTGTTGGCCAAGGGGTATATTCGTCCGAGCTTTTCCCCTTGGGGTGCGCCCGTGTTGTTCGTGAAGAAGAAGGACGGTAGTCTGCGGTTATGCATTGACTATCGGCAGCTGAATGAAGTGACCATTAAGAACAAGTATCCGTTGCCGCGGATTGATGATTTGTTCGACCAGCTTCAGTCTGCGCGAGTGTTCTCGCGGATTGATTTGCGGTCCGGTTACTATCAGCTGAGAATTCGCGAGTCCGATGTGGAGAAGACTGCGTTCAGTACGAGGTACGGGCATTATGAGTTTCTGGTGATGCCGTTTGGGCTCACCAATGCCCCAGCAGCCTTCATGGACTTGATGCAGAGGGTGTTTCATCCGTATTTAGACCGGTTCGTGGTCATCTTCGTGGATGACATCCTTGTTTATTCGCAGTCTGCTGAGGAGCATGCGTACCATTTGAGTGTGGTGCTGCAGACGTTGCGAGATCACCAGTTGTATGCGAAGCTCAGCAAGTGCGAGTTTTGGCTCAGTGAGGTGCACTTTCTGGGACACGTGATTTCTGGTGATGGCATTTCCGTGGATCCCGCCAAGGTCGAGGCTGTGATGCAGTGGCCGAGGCCGAGGTCGGTGACGGAGATCCGGAGTTTCTTGGGGCTTGCGGGTTATTATCGTCGGTTTATCCATTATTTTTCCCGCATTGCGACCCCGATGACGAGGCTCACGCGGAAGGATGTGCCTTTCGTTTGGTCCGAGGAGTGTGAGCAGAGCTTCAGCGAATTGAAGAGATTGCTCACCTCGGCTCCGGTGTTGGTTTTGCCTTCTGGATCGGGAGGTTTTGTGGTGTGTACGGATGCTTCCGGCATCGGATTGGGTGCTGTTCTGATGCAGCATGGTGGAGTGGTGGCTTATGCATCTCGGCAGCTAAAGCCCCATGAGGAGAACTACCCTACCCATGACCTTGAGTTGGCGGCGGTGATCTTCGCGCTGAAGATCTGGAGGCATTATCTGTACGGTGAGAAGTTCGAGGTGTTCACTGACCATCAGAGTTTGAGGTATGTGTTCTCGCAGAGAGACCTGAACCTCAGACAAAGGCGTTGGATGGAGTTCATGAAGGACTATGACTTCACCCTGTCTTATCAGCCGGGCAGGATGAATGTCGTCGCCGATGCCTTGAGTCGGAAGGTGGCGGTCAGTACCTTGATATTAAGGAAGTGGAGGCTCTGGGAACAAGTGCCCGAAGTATCCTTCAGGCTCAAGATTCCCCAGGAGCCAGGGTTGGCAGTGCTTGCGAGTCTGACTGTCACTCCTGCTATCCGTCGTCAGGTGACAGAGGCTCAGCATGCGGACCCTGAGTTGCCCCGAATTCTTGCGATGGCTGACGTGGAGCTCGGCGAGGACGGTGTTGCGAGGTTTCGTGGCAGGTTGTACGTCCCAGCGGAGGAGCAGGTTCGTCGTGCGGTGTTACGCGAGGCTCATGGGAGCAGGTACACTGTGCACCCGGGTGCGACGAAGATGTATCGGAACTTGCGGAGGCAGTTTTGGTGGCCTGGCATGAAGAGAGATGCCGCCGAATTTGTGGCCAGGTGCCTGATCTGTCAGCAGGTGAAGGCGGAGCATCAGCGACCAGGAGGTACTCTCCAGCCCTTGGATGTTCCTGCTTGGAAGTGGGACCATGTGACCACGGATTTTGTGGTGGGGTTGCCAAGAACCCCGAGTGGGCAGGACAGTATTTGGTTGCTGGTGGATCGGCTGACGAAGGTGACTCGGTTGTTACCGGTCAAGGTCAGCTGGAGCGTGCCTAAGTTGGCTCGTCTTTATGTGGAGCGGATCGTTCCGTTGCATGGGGTTCCCATTTCGATCGTGTCGGATCGGGATCCGCACTTCACTTCTGGATTCTGGAGGAGTTTTCAGCGAGCTCTTGGCACGGAGTTGGCATTCAGCTCGGCGTATCATCCACAGTCAGATGGTCAGTCTGAGAGGACCATTCAGACTTTGGAGGACATGCTGAGATCCTGCTGCCTGGAGTGGCAGGGGAGTTGGATTCATCACCTACCGTTGGTGGGGTTTGCCTATAACAACAGCTATCATTCGAGCATCGGCATGGCTCCCTATGAGGCTCTGTATGGGCGTCCTTGTCGGACTCCGCTTGATTGGTTTGAGGTGGGTGAGCGTGTTTTGACGGGACCGAAATTGGTGCAGCAATGTGTGGATGTTGTGCACCTGGTTCGTCAGAACATGTTGGCGGCCCAAAGTCGGCAGAAGAGCTATGCTGACCGTAGGAGGCAGCCCCTCGAGTTCGCCGTGGGCGATCGTGTGTTCTTGAGAGTTTCTCCGATGAAGAGGGTGATGCGTTTTGGACGGCGTGGGAAGCTGAGTCCCCGCTATATTGGTCCTTTCGCGATTGTGGAATGCATCGGTGAGGTTGCTTACCAGTTGCAGTTGCCCTCTGAGTTGGCGTCGGTGCATGACGTGTTTCACGTCTCGATGTTGCGGAAGTATAGCTCCGATGACTCTCATGTGCTCGAGTTTTCCGTTTGGCTTGAGGTGACTCCAGATCTTTCTCTCCCAGAGTTTCCGATCCGCGTGGAGGATAGACGAGAGCAGCGCCTGCGGAACAAGGTCATTCCCTTGGTAAAGGTCGTGTGGCAACGACACTCTGGTGGTGAGGCTTCGTGGGAACGTGTGGACGAAATGCGTCAGCAGTTCCCGTATCTGTTTGAGTGAGTCTTCCTCTTCTTTCCCCTTTGGTTGTTCTCAATTTCGAGGACGAAATTCCTTAAGGGGGGAGGGCTGTAATATCCCGGACCTTTCGGATCCTTTTTCGTGGGTCCCGGATCTGGTTTTCGGAGCGTCCGGCCCCGTTGTGTCCGAAATTTCGTTTCGGACATCTTTCGTGTTCGGATCGGCGCGATCCGGAGTCGTTTCGGAGGCCCGGAGGCGTTCCGCGGCTTTTCCGTGCGTGATTTCCGATTTCCGGCGCGGGTTTCGGCTTTTCTCTTCGGACGCTCGCTGCGGGTTAACTGGTCCGTTCACCCGGGCACGAGTGGTACCGTTGCGATCGGTACGTTCCGAGGATCGTGGGGGTGTAATTTCCTAATTTTCCAGATTTTTCGGGTTTTTCTATAAAACCCTTTTTCTTTTCTCTCTCCCCCACCATCTTCTTCTTCCTCTCTTCTTCTTCCTCCTCCACCGTGTCTCCCTCCCTCTCCCTCTCTTCCTCCCAGTTGGCCACGGCGAGCTCCCCTCCGGCTGCAGACGGCGGCGGGGCGACGGCGCGGTGACGTGGGCGGCGGCGAGGCGGTCGTGGGGGCGTGCGGCGAGCGTGGGAAGCTTAAGGAAGAACGAGGGTTTTCAAGCGTTCTTCGCGATTTGTGATCGATCCGGCGAAGCATTCGCTCCATTTAGGTAGGGTGACGTTCCTTAGCCTCATGTCATTCATTTCCGTGGTTTGTAGGCCGCGGGGAGGCCGAGAGGGGCGTGTTTGAGTATTTTGGGGTTTTTCCATGATTTGGGGAGAGCTCGCCCGATCTATGGATTCAATGCATGGATTCGTATTTTGAGGGCCTGGAATCATGCTAGGGGTCCCCAGGGGTCTTCCCCTTTGATTTCCCCCTCTCCGGTGGAGGTACGGGGGCGCGGTCGATGTTTTTGGGGTTTTCCCGCCGTAGCGTGCTCGGAGGCAAGCGACAGTCACTCCAGTGACCGTCACTTGCTTGTGACGCCCCCGGAGGGGAGCGTTACTTCCTCTGGGTGTTGGCTTTGGGGTCTGGGGCTGTAACGGCCCTACGATGGACCGCCATTTGCCTGTGACGCCCCTGGGCTGGGCCGTCACATGCTTTCGACCGTTGGTTTTGACCGTTGGGGGTCAGGCCATGTAACGCACCTAGCTAGGCGCGTTACATGCGTGTAACGCACTGGGGCAGGAGCGTTACTTCCTGTTGTCTCCCAGGTGGATGGGCCAAGCGACGCGCTGGGGCAGGCGCGTCACTTCCCTTCCCACCCCGAGCGTAAGGGCCATGTGACGCGCTGGTCTAGGTGCGTCACATGTGAGTAACGCACTGAGCCCGACGCGTTGCTTGCAAGCGACGCGCCAGGGTAAGCGCGTTACTTTCCCTGTGGTTTTGGAGGGTGTGGGGCGCCATGTGACGCCCTGGCCTAGGAGCGCCGCTTCCAAGCGACGCACTAGAGTACTACAAGAAAATGTGGCTATAGCGACCGAATTAGCGACCGATTTAATCGGTCGCTAGTAGGTCCCAAATAGAGACCAATTCGGAGACCGAAATAATCGGTCGCATAACCGAGACCGTTTCAGCGACCGCATGTATATCGGTCGCTAATCGGTCGCTATTATTGCGACCGAATTAACTTCGGTCTCCAGTCGGTCGCTGATGCCGTTATACTTCCTACTACGACCCCCGCCCGCCCGAGCCCTCCCGCCCGAGCCCCCCCCCTCCCGCCCGAGCCCCCCCTCCCGAGCCCCCTTCCCCTGCGGCCCCCTCTCCGCCCTAGCCCCCCTCCCCGCTCCCGCCCGAGCCCCCTCCGCCGGAGCCCCCCCTCCGCCCGAGCCCTCCCGCCCGAGCCCCCCTCCTCCGCCGGAGCCCCCCTCCCCGTGCTGCCTCCCGCCCGAGCCCCCCTCCGCCGGAGCCCGTCGCCGCGCCGCTCGCGTCGAGTCGCCGTCGCCGCTCGCCCTGCCGTCGTCGCCCTCCGCAGGTACCTCTCTCTCTCTCTCTCTCTCTCTCTCTCTCTCTCTCCCTTCCCCCTCCGTCACCGGCCTGCTCCCCTCCCCCGCCGGCCTACTCCCCTCCCCCCTGCGGCCCCGTCGCCGGCTTGCTCCCCTCCCCTCCCCCCTGCGGCCTGCGCCCCCGTCCCCCTCAGATCTCCTTCCCATCCCCATGCCCCTCCCCCTCCGGCCTGACCCCTCTGATCCCCCTCCCCTTCCCGTCCCACTCCGCCTCCCCCTCTGCCTCCGACGGTCTCCTCCCTTCCTCCCCTTCCCGTGTCCCCCTCTGCCTCCCCCTCCCCTTCCCGTCCCCCTCCACCTCTGGAAACCCCCCACCAACTCCCCTTTGTGCTGCACCACCGGAATCGTCTCACCCTCCCAATGCCATCGGAAGCCCCCTCCCCATCCCCCCAGTACTGCGGGCCAATGCAACCCCCCATCTCCTTGTCGAGTGAAAACCCCCCTCCCAATCCCCATGTGCTGCTGGGTGTTAGACCCCCCTCCCCCTTGTAGGTTGCAGGAATCCCCTCCCCCTCCCTCTGCAGTGCTGGAACCCCTCCCCCTGCAGACCATCGCAGCTCCTCCTCCAGTTACTATCGGTCGTCTGAGCCGAGGGAGAGTGCAATAATTTTGTCTAACATGATTATTTAAATTGATATGTTTTTAAGAATTCTAACTCCTGCAAGTTTATGCCTCTATTTAGTGACTTTGTATTTGCAAAACAGTCCAGTTTGTGAAGCAATGGCAATCAAGAGGCAAACACTTGCATATTTCTAATATTATAAAAGAGATTATTGTACTACCATTCTTCTAAAAAACACTTATTTATGTACTTTGATCACACGAGAATAACTACGGATTTACCTGTTAATTAAGTTAGACCAGTTCTAAGGCAGTCCTTAACCTAGAAACGACATTAAGGAGACAAAAAATAACGAGGAACCCAAATTTTCATTTAGAATAATAATTAAAATTAAGTTACTGGTGATTAAAAATTAGCAAGATGTTGCATTTATGATAAAGTCGGATTTAAAACTAGCGAGATTGGACATATACTGTCGGGTCACTCCACGAGCTCACCGTCCATCTCGTAGAGGATTGATTTGAGGGGGATCGTGCGGTCGAATTTACGTCGGAGCTCCTCTACCGGTCTCCACCCTCACCGCCGCGGCCTCCCACTCAGCCAACGTCCCCCCTCTATCGCCACCTCTGTCACAATCAGTCTCATATCGGAGGCCTGTTGACCCGAGTTTGTTGTTCTAGGTACGGTATATGATTCGCACCGGAACACTGTGAGTCGAAAGATCCCAGACTTCTAGGTTAAGGAGACATGCAAATTTGACAGAACTACAAAGAGTGGCTCGTCTTTCGGAGTGACGTGGGTTAAGAGATATGAAACATATCACGGCATCGAGTGACATTGGCATGTGATAACGACGCTTTGGCTTCTCATAACTTAATGGTTTGGTCTGAATTTGGCGGAATGGAGGTCATGTGGTTGACATCAGTGCAACATCCATATCCCCATGCGCTTCGAACCATAGGCATTGATATGCAAGGCGGTGGCGGAGATTCTCGAGGGATAAGTGAATGACAGGACTTCTGCTTTCAATGTGATAACTCATAACCTTCCAAAGGAGATTTGACTGTGCAGACTAGATTCCCCCATCTTGTGGCCTTCACCGTAACTGCCTTGCTAGTTCTGCATCATCTGGTATGGCGCCTGAGCTAATACCTCCATGTTGGGGTTGTGGCAGCCCGAGTTTGGAAACCATCTCTTAGACTATGCCGAGCTATGAGACCGGTGATCGAGCTAGGACTCTTCGATTACTTGCCGCGACCCTTTATATTTACCTGCTTAGAGTTTTTATTTTTACCTCATTTTCCTTGGAAAACACCATTTTTTGTTCATTTCCAATTATATTTCATCTCTTACTCTCTGCTAACTCATGTTATTAGTTTCCAGAATTCATTTTTTTTTTATTTCCATTGTCCTCCATTTAAAGCCCTACCCAATTTCTAGTTTTTCTTGATCGTCTACCCAATTTCTATTAATTCTGTTTCTATTATAATGAATCAGAAACCCTATTCCATCCCTTTACATTCCCTTAGCAACCGAAGATTTCTATTCTTTTATGTGACTGAAGTCTGATAACCTCTCTCCCATTTACCATATGTCACGATCTTTGTTAACCAGCTCACATCAGACATAGTTGCTAGAGGTCAGGTATCTCGAAGTAATGAAGAGGAGTGCTGCTGTGTTGAAAGTGGACTGTGAAAGACAGGGCAGCTGGGATTATTGTTGGTGCATGATGCTTCTTGGTCTAGGTGCATAAAGTCAAGAAAACTGAGGGAGGCTGAGGTAAAAGTGTTGACGAGAAGTGATAGAAAAGATAAACAATTTTTTATCTTTACCTCAATAATTAAATTTAATTCATTTATACCTCTTAAAGTAACAATGACATCAACAGCAGCATTAACAGCAGCAACTGCAATAGTAGCTACAACAACAACAACAAGAATAATGTTATAAGAATCAGCAATATGATTTAGCCTTGCATGAACTCTGTTATGGGACTTCTTAACTGGTCCAATGATGCAACTCTTTTAAAAGATGTGCAACTGGGGTTCAAAGTGCATGTGCCATGCACCTCCTCACGTGTATATGTAGTCATGATATATTGGCATAAAAGGAAAAACAAGGTAGTTGGGAGTTTGAGCAAAACGTTGTTGTATCCCTATGTTATCAGAAATGCTTCTTTCATTTGATATACAGTTCTTAGTTTTGCTTTTGCTCCAGATCTCTTTCAAGATATCAATGCATTGAAGTTTTTTTCCCATAAAATATAAAGATTTATTAAAGAATGAAAAGGATTCAACACAGAGGGGGACATGCCACCTTACCTCCAGAGAGGACAAAGAAAATAAATAGACTGCCCACCCTAGAGAGTGTCCAAAGAGAAACCTAGATAAATATCATTACCGATATTGTTGCGGCTTCCCAACCCTGAAACCTCGAGTCTAATTCCTGTACATTTGAGGTAAGCATATTTTTCTTCTGATTTCATCCTTTTCCTACCAGTGTCAACACTGACAAGTTGATGAATAGATACCATTGAGACATCCTCCGACCAGTCGTCTTCAATTTCGGAGTTAAGATGTTGATCGAGTGACCCACGCCGTAGGTTTGTGTGGTACAGCTCCTCTTCCTCTTCTTCAGTTTGGGTTTGATCCATAGAACCCAATGACGTAGAACACGTCAAGATGCCTCGTTTGGGAATATGACTACCTCCATGGGCCCGTGGAGCTATGCCAACAAGGGCCTGATGACGAAGTAAGTCTTCAGCAATTAAATCTTCGAGCTCATCACAATTGACCTGACCATGGCCCACAAACTAACTTGAATAGTTGAATCTGCACCTTATCATATTGACCTAAATCAGCAGCCCATATGCACATTCATTTATTCTCCCTGGAACTCTCCATCAACACTCATAGTATGTGCATAGCTTCTATCTTTGATCTCCATGGCATAATGCCCAATTTATTTCTTTTGCTGCTGTGTGATCACTTATCCTTCTGTCAAATAATCTTTTCCACAACTGTATACGAAGTGTATTTATGCTTGTTAGCATGATGGAAAGCATATTCATGTTTTAGGTCAGGATAAGCTGAATACCAAGCATAATTTTCAAGCGGTTACAGGGACAGAAACCTAAAAGAAATTATAACCATTTGATAACTTGGCCCTATGCTCTAGTATCAGAGATTCAGGTATAGGATTATTGGTATATTACTTTAGTAGATTAAGGAAGAGAGTAGATCTGCTATATCTGATAGGTAACATCTAACATCCATATCCATGTGTGCGCTCAGCATAACATACTCTTTGCCTTACAATTGACCCATCCTCTCTCTCAAGTAAAGCCCCTTATTTGCATCTCTTTTCTCAATTCATTCTCATAAATCTTCTATGACTATAAGTTGTCAAATATTATTACAATTCCAGTCACCTTGACATCAAGAAGTTTCTAGCTGGCCACAGGCTGTCAGGTACCTATGAGGATTAGTTACAATGTTTTTCTAAAAGTTTTTCTTCCTCCATCTGTTTGTTTAAAGACCTATCATACTATCTTATCCATCCTCAGTAATAAAATGGGGTTTAAGATTGCACCATATTTACTAATGTTCAAAAAGTAACATTGTATGTTTTGATGAGTGAAAAAGTGTCATTTAATGGTTATAAATGTTTCTGTCCTGCATCAGATTTGGTATCAGAGCATAAGGGAATCAACTTATTTTTATAAGTTGAGGTCCTACATTTTGTAATCAGTATGCTTCCTCTTCCGATTATTTTTACTGCATATTTACCTAATGGACAACGAGCAGAAATTGATGTACATGAGTCGGAAGATAAGAATTGGATTTCACCTGACATTGTTAAGTCACTTGCTAAGACCGGAGAAATTGTTATTGAGGGTGACCGTGTATTTGTGGAGTTCTCTAAGAAGTTCAAAACAGTCACGTATGATGATGGAGCTTGGTGTGACATTGGGTCAATGGCTGCCCCATTCATTATTTTAGGAAGAAAGTGGTTAGAAGAAAGAAGTGCGGTTATTGATTCAGAAAGAAAAACATGCACTTTGAGTTTAGTGTTATTTTCTTGTATTTTCGTAATTAAATTAAGGTTTATTTTTAGTTTAGTGTTATTTAGTCGGTTATGTGTTTTGTTAATTTTAATAGTTAGGGTATTGTTGGATGAAAAGTAAAGTGTGTTTTATTATTGTCTTATTCAGTAATGATACCATCAATTTCTTTACTTGATTTCTGCATAGCTAGTGACAGTGTTGTCTTTAAGCTAAAAAGTATCATGCTATATTTTATTTCTGCTAAATAGCTAGTGAAAGTGTTGTCTTTATGTTGGATGTTAAAATAAAATTCCTGTTTTCATTGTGTACATGTATTGCCAATTTCACATGTTACTGCTATGTTTTTAGATTGTGTTATTATCTTGTCAATATTTAATTAGTTGGGTGTTGTATGTGAGCTGAGATGCGTGGGTGCAACCTAACATTGCACGCATCTTAGGAGAGCGTGTTAAGCCCGTGCCAATCAACCTACCCGTTCAAGACTTTGGGATTGATATGCACGTTCTCATTTTGAATGATGAGAATGTGTATATCTAACTCAAAGTCTTGAATTGTCCCGTTTGGACAGTCTGTGAATGTTTGATCGCACTTAGGTGGTTAATTACTATATGTGTTTGTGTTGTTTGTTAAAAATTTTGGCTGCGTCTTCTCACTCCTCTCTGATATACCTTTATTGATTTTGATTATTTTCTTAACCACTTATTAGTAAGTGTTTAAGAAAATTTCTTAATCAATAAATATTTATGTTTTTTTGATATTATTTTTCATTCCATCTATAATGCTCCAATGGTCGTAATACAGACAATTTGACTCAGAATTAATCCAAAGATGTCCATATCTCACTGACATGGAGGTTGAAAAAGAACGAGAAAAATCATTTGACTCAGGAATAAAATAGAGCCAGCCCAAGCATCACAATTTATTACAAAGACAATTCAAGCACATTTTCCAGGCCCCATCCATCGCTTTGCTGATTTTCCGATGGGTGTTCAGGATTTATTGTTCTCTATGTTCTTGGTATTTATCTTATTTTATCATATTAAGTCATTTTCAATTATTATTTTAACCCACTTTGTTATGTAACATATAAATTTTTGTTGTTGTTAATATATAGAGGAATCATCGATTCACAGAACATTCAGATGAGTTACGTGCTAGATTTGCATGGACAGCTACTGCAAGAGATAATTTCAAACATCTTATGTACAATGCCCGAAGATATGCAAAAAAAGCATGTGCAAGTACTGATAAGAACATATGGAAGGAGCATGGGCCTGTGTGGATGAGAAAGGAGTATTGGACAGAGCTGTGCAACATTTGGGAAGCGGAGAAATGGAATGCCAATTCAAACAAAGCAAAGCAAAACAGAGCAGCGCATCCTGAAGCGAATTTACACACGGGTGGCTCTGTCTCCTTTGCAACACATAAAGCGAGATTAGTAAGTACACTTCTACATATATAAATTTTTTGTTTCTATTATGAAACTGTGATTTATTTGAATAACAGGAAGCACAGTTAAAGCGGCCAGCTCAATTTCATGAACTTTTTGATCGAACTCATAAGAAGAAAGGGACAAATGCTTACATTAGTGAGAAAGCTCGGGAGGTAGCGGTAAGTGTATACATTAATAGTTTTCATTTAAGATTAAATTGTAGAATAATTTGGTTTTGTTTTTTTTTGGTTTTTGCAGGACTCATATAGTAGACGAATGGATGAGAGGTACGGGGATGACAGTCAGCGTCCAGAGTTGGATCCTGCCATTTGGGTTGCAGCATCTGGGGCACCCAAGAAAGGACATGTTTATGGTTTTGGACATAGCTTGGGCACGACTAGGGTGTTATCATCATGCTCGAGTTCGGTCTCACATGCGACCTCTCCATTTACCACACCAGCAGCCCCAGATGGTTCTTCCAGTGCCGCCCCGACCATGACTCCAGATATGTTTAGGCAGATCGTCAACGAGACCGTCTCTCAGAATATCTCTCAGAATATCTCAACCATCGTCGCTCAGACCGTCTCCCAGATGCTCACATCCTTGGGAATTGATAGTAGTAGAGCACCTCCTGCACCTCCTGCACAGCAGCCTCCGGTAAGTATTTTATTTGATTGATTTTCTATTTGTTAACTCTAAATATCATCTTACAAAATATAAGAATTTAGATTGAGGAGGGGAAAATATCATTTTCTTAACTCTAAATATCATCTTACACCTATCCTCTGGATATTAGAATCAACAGGCAGACTGTTCTGCAGGATTTTCCATAGGTGTATAGAGATTTTGGTTAGAACTGAAAGTGAAAAGATATGTATAAATTCTATTCACTTGAGTGGGGGAGGATACAGATCTATAAATATTCATAAAGCTAGAATAATATAAGGAAAGTAACATGTAGACATGAATAAAATATGCCAATTTAGGTGAAAAGATCTCCCCAAAGTCTGGTAACTGTCATGGCAGGAAGCCAGGAACAGCACCTCTAAGCAAAGGAAGGGCAGTTCATACAAAGGAGCATAGGTCATAAGTTACAAGAAGTGAAGGATATTATATATAGTCGGCGGCGGCCGCCATTGGGGCGTATCCCTGCAAGGGAAAGGCGGAGAAGATACCATACAGAAATGGCTATGGAAGTTACCCAAGTTCTTTTGAATGCACAGTCAATAGATTCAGCGGTTCGCAAGCATGCTGAGGAAAGTTTAAAACAATTTCAGGATCAAAATGTTACTGGGTTCTTGCTATCTCTTTCGAGTGAATTAGCAAATAATGACAAGCCTGTTGTTAGCCGTAAATTGGCAGGCTTGATTCTCAAAAATGCCCTGGATGCAAAGGAGCAACACAGAAAATTTGAGCATGTGCAGAGATGGTTATCATTGGATGTAGCTGTTAGGGCCCAGGTCAAAGGATGTTTACTACAGACTCTCTCTTCACCGGTGATTGATGCAAGATCTACTGCATCTCAAGTTGTTGCAAAGATTGCTGGTATTGAGTTGCCTCAAAATCAATGGCCTGAACTTATCAGTTCTCTCTTGTCAAATATTCACCAACTTCAGCCAGATGTTAAGCAAGCAACTTTGGACACCCTAGGTTACATGTGTGAAGAAGTCTCCCCTGATGAAGTTGATCAAGAGCAAGTCAATAAGATATTGACAGCGGTTGTTCAAGGCATGAGTGCTTCTGAGGGAAACATTGATGTTAGGCTGGCTGCAACTCGAGCTCTGCATAATTCTTTGGGATTTGCTCAGGCAAACTTCGGGAATGATATGGAGAGGGATTATATCATGAGAGTCATTTGTGAAGCTACTCTGTCCCCTGAGGTGAAGATACGGCAGGCTGCATTCGAATGCTTGGTCTCCATATCCTCCATGTATTATGAGAAGCTTGCATCGTATATGCAGGACATATTTAACATCACTGCAAAAGCTGTGAGGGAAGATGAGGAACCTGTTGCTCTACAAGCTATTGAATTCTGGAGCTCAATATGCGATGAAGAGATTGACATCTTAGATGAATATGGAGGGGATTTTTCTGCTGATTCTGACACCCCTTGCTTTTATTTTATCAAGCAGGCACTACCTGCGCTTGTCCCTATGCTGTTGGAGACACTCCTTAAGCAAGAAGACGACCAAGATCAGGATGAAGGAGTTTGGAATCTTGCAATGGCTGGAGGAACATGCTTGGGTTTGGTTGCACGGACCGTGGGAGATGACATTGTGCCTCTTGTTATGCCATTCATAGAAGAAAACATTAACAAACCTGAATGGAGGCAGCGAGAAGCAGCAACTTATGCATTTGGTTCTAAAATCTGAAATACCGGTCGGATGGCCGTGCCGGTCATTCCAATACGACCGGGGAGATGAAAGTGACTTGTCAGAACTGACGGAATCCAAATCGGATGCCCGGTTTGAGCTCGGCGCTCAAACTTCATTTTTAAAATACACTTATTTCAAATGAACTGTTAGGACGGGTCCGGGGGTCTAAAATCTGAAATACCGGTCGGATGGCCGTGCCGGTCATTCCAATACGACCGGGGAGATGAAAGTGACTTGTCAGAACTGACGGAATCCAAATCGGATGCCCGGTTTGAGCTCGGCGCTCAAACTTCATTTTTAAAATACACTTAGTTCAAATGAACTGTTAGGACGGGGCATTTGGTTCTAAAATCTGAAATACCGGTCGGATGGCCGTGCCGATCATTCCAATACGACCGGGGAGATGAAAGTGACTTGTCAGAACTGACGGAATCCAAATCGGATGCCCGGTTTGAGCTCGGCGCTCAAACTTCATTTTTAAAATACACTTAGTTCAAATGAACTGTTAGGACGGGTCCGGGGGTCTAAAATTCGAAATACCGGTCGGATGGCCGTGCCGATCATTCCAATACGACCGGGGAGATGAAAGTGACTTGTCAGAACTGACGGAATCCAAATCGGATGCCCGGTTTGAGCTCGGCGCTCAAACTTCATTTTTAAAATACAAGATGAAATTTGAACTTATATTGTGTGTGTGTATTTATATATATGAAAATGAGCTGGCTTAAACTATTGGCATACTCTTGTTAATGCTTGATTTCTTTATTAAGTCTTGTTAATGCTTGATTTCTTTATTAAGGATTTGATTATAATTTTTTTAAATGATATACAGGATCATCCGTCGCGAGATGTTGGACGAGACGACGACCAGGATGATGTTGGACGAGACGACGACCAGGATGAGACATATGTGGAGGATTTGTGATTTTATTTTAGTTGTGTATGTTGTCATTTTATTATTATGGATGTATGATTAATTTGTGATTTTATTTTAATTGTGTGTAATTTGAGGTTCGTGGAGATTGTGATCCGTGTAGTTGATTTATTATTGTTTTATGAAATTGTTATTTATCAGGTGTTTGTATGTGATGAATTTGAGATTTGTCGATATTGTTGTCTGTGTAGTTGATTTTATATTTATGTTATGAATTTGTTATTTATCAGGTAATTTATTTATCAGTTTAAATAAATTTTTAAAAAAAAAATAATGCAAAATTAGCGACCGCATGGAGACTGAATTGCGACCGAATAGCGACTATACGTTATATTTCTTTTATTAAATAATTATACTTGGCGACCGACTGGCGACCGACTAGCCACCGAATCAATCCGATAGGTTAATTTTATTTTTAAAAATACAACAAATTTAGCGACCGACTGGCGACCGAATTGAGACCGAATAAATCCGATAGGTTAATTTTATTTTTAAAAATACAACATAATTCGAGACCGAATGGCGACCGAATTGAGACCGACTTAATCCGATAGGTTAATTTTATTTTTTAAAATACAACAAATTTAGCGACCGAATGGAGACTGAATGGCGACCGAATTATTAGCGACCGGTCAGGCGACCGATTATAATCGGTCGCTGGTAACGACTGATACTGCGACCGAATTATGTCGGTCGCGATATAGCGACTATTATATAGCGACCGACATATTCGGTCGCTAGATAGTATCTGTTCGGTCGCAATGCATATTTGCGACCGATCTACGACTGAATAGCGACCGCTAGGTCGGTCGCTATCCGCGATTTTTCTTGTAGTCGCTTCCCCCTACCCCCCTGGCCGTGTGACGGTCTGCCTTAGAACGCCATTTCCAAGTGACGGCCCTAGAGTGGACCGCCATTTGCCTGTGACGGCCTGAGGGTAGACCGCCACTTCCTGTGTTGCCCCATGAGGGTGGCAACCTTGCTTTTCTCCGACCGTGGTCTCCGTGTGACGGGACTAGTGCGTGGGGTGATTCCCACACGTTGTCGGGCTTGGGCGTTGTTTTCCGTGACTTGAGAGTCTACTCTTTAGCGACCCTCCACTAGTCGTAGCCCACCAGTACGAGGTGCTGGTCTCACCTGGGAGTGGTGTACGGGCGCCCACCTTTCGAGACGGTTTGTGGACCGGTTACCGTAGGCCCTTCGTCTTAGCCAGAGTCCGGCTGCGGGGGAAAACCGGTCAGAGGGCCAGACCTAGGACGCGTGGTCTGTGTGTGCACACGTGGTTGGGGGCGGTTGGACCCACGTCGACGGGCGTGACCCCAGCTAGTCACTTGTTTGTGGTTACTTGTACGGTGTTTGCGCCTCGGGTAGGACCTACCACGTCAGGCGATTCACCTGCGGTGCGGTGTAAGACGTCAGGGGACGCTACCGGCTGTGCTTCTAGTGGATGGTACTCCTGTCGAGTACGGAGTGTCAGACTATCAGTCGTGTGTTTCCGACCTTCGGGTTTTACGGTTCGACCGTTGAGTTTCGATCTTCTCGTACCGTGGCACGTGTGTCGGTTTGCGAGCCGTAGGGTCTAGTTCTGTAGAGTACAGGGCTTTCCTTTCCGAGGTACTTTCCTACCGCTAGAGTAGTGGTTTCTCGTTTTACGAGGTAGGGTTCGAGTGATCCCTACTGAGTCTTGTTCCGAGACTCATTCCCTGCGTGTTTTCACCGTGTTTCAGGTGAGACGCCACCTTCGGGGAGCGCGTCAGGAGCGCAGCGCGGTGCGGGTGCCTAGAGGTAGTGCCAGAGGTCAGAGCCGGGGTATGCCCCGTGTAGCTGTACTTTCCTTTCTTGTCACTGTACTAGTCGTGGACTGTGGTTATTGTTAATTTCTATTGTGGACCATGTAATATGTTAATTCTTTTCCTGCTTAATTTTATAACTGTTTAATTTCTGCAATTATCTGTGATACTTGTGTAGTTTCCACACCATCCTTTTAACCCTTCCGAGTCTTCGGACTCGTGGGTGGCGGTGCGAGTCTCGGGTTATCGGGCCTTCCCGGTAATCGGATTCTCGGGTCGTTACACCACCTCCAACCATAGACCGTGGAGCATCTGCGCCTCCAGTCGGCGATGAAGACTCACCCCCTCCCTCAAATGCATGACGGACAAGGTTTTCACCCCGTGCTCACCACCGCCATTCGACGCCTCATGGTATGTCTCTCCTCTTGGAAGACCCATGCATCAGCCACCCAAGCTCCTATGGATAGCCAGCCACCTCTGGCCATCGTGCTCACTACCCCAACTTGGGTTCTTCTGAAACGCCCCCGGGTATGCCAGGCATAGCTCTCAGCTCCGGTGGTTCCCTTGCTTCAAGCAGCCTGATTCTAAAGCTCAACAAGCAGCTGGCAGCGACATCATCCTTCTCTTTCTCAAGCTCTGTACCAAAGCCTCTCCCTCCCTTTTTTTATGCTCTGTATCTTGACCCGCCTAGTCTATGTAACTCTATTTCATGAAAAATACAGTCAAAAGAGTTGTAGCATGCACTTAACTTCTTCCTCTGGTGGCAAGTCCTCTAATTAAGGCGTGATCTGTTTTCTTCATAAAAATTCCAGGCCATCCAACGGTACGAAGAAACTACGAGATCCCGACCTCTACATTTTTCATAAGCTAAAAATAGCTTTTAAATTGGAGATGGAGCTGACAACACCCTTAAATCGTACGTGCTAAGTGGTACTCCAGTTTCAAATCCTCAAAAGATCTCACCATAACCACACGACATTTGTTTTTATCATGTATATCCTCGTGGATATTTTCAATCGATCTATTTGTTCTTAGCATAGTCCGATGTATTTGGGGCGCCAGATAACACACCCAACTAATGAACATACAATTTTGAGCACCCTTGAAACGTTGGGAATCACCTTAATTTTGTTTCTTTAGTATGTATGATCAATGGCAATGCATCTGATGTGATACCTCCGGTAGCTCTTGGCAAACATAACTTTCCCCTCTTTCCTTCTTTGCATGCTCATTAATAGTAATTATAAGTTGGTTTTTTTAGTTTTTGACACCTAAAAAAATCGATGTTAGGAACGAGTCCCCTTTATCCACCTATTTATTATCAAGTCACATAAATCGTCTCTATTTTATGAAAAGCCCCTATGTCAATCTCCATAAGAAAATGTCAGGTTAGCCTAATTAACCCAACCATGATCTAAGAGAGAGAAGACCCCCTCCGACGTCGGCACCCCCACCTAGTGGGGTGGGGTGCACAAGGAGAGAGAGAACAAGAGAAAAGAGAGAGAGCGAGAGAGAAAGAATGGGAGGAAAGAGAGTGTGCGAGAGAGAGAGGAGGGGAGGGTGTCGGAAGGGGTATTCCCCTCCGGCATCGGCACGCCCACCCAGTGGGGTGGGGTGCGCAAAGCGAGAGATTGAGAGAGAGAGAGAGAGAGAGACCAAAGGTGGAGAGGGATAAATTTGAGAAAAATAAAATCAATGGAAGTGACCTGCGGAAGGAATATTTCCCAAAATTGGATGACATATTTTATTTTTCGGACGGTTGTTCACCGGAGGAGAAGTTTTTTATTAATAATAGTTTGAAGATTTGGGTGATTTAATGATAAATAGATAGATTAGAGGGGTTTATTCTTAATTTTGATCTTTTTAGGAAGACAAAAATAAAAAAACCCATTATAAATGCCCGGTCTGACTCTGAAGTATTTCACTTATCTCTTCCCTTCCGTTATTGGAAACAATTTTATAACCAAGAGGAAGATCTTGTACCAAAGTTTTGACTGTGTATATCCTAGATTTGCCACTTGTTGCTATAAACATCATTAATTATATGCCTTCAATTCCGTAGCCTGGTTTTAGCACTCGCCCACTGTTTGGACAGTCGCAAACAATTAATGTGCACCCCTATATATATAAGAAAGAGCTACCCTTGCAGCAGGCGACCAGGAAGGAAGCAGAGAACGCCTCGATCGATCAGTACCCTAGCTAGGAAGAGGTCTCTGCTCTGCCATCCATACAACAGGAATTACCCTCATTAGTTTTTTCAACTATATATATATATATATATGCGCTACCTGTTAATTCTCGTTCTCTCTGTTATTCTAATTAGATGGCTTCAAGCAAGTTTGCCGCCATGGTTGCAACGGTGCTCCTCCTCTCTCTTGTTCTCACTGTAGAGTCTCATGGTTTGCCCCGTACGTACCTCGTTAATCACTTGTCATTGGCAATGCCCTACGTACAGTACAGCTCTTATACGTTGATATGCTGCTTGTATATACAGATTTTTTTTCGTAGCGCTTGCCTGTTCAATATGTATAGAGAGAGATATTTATATATGTGGGTGGGTGGGTGGGTGCTACTTAATTTCAGGGTATTCGACGGATCAAAGAACCGGTGACGACTGCGTCTTCGCAGGCCCATGCAGGAGAAGGGCGGACTGCGCGAAACCATGCAGAGATAAAGGTCTCTCTCCAACTGCTGTCCTGTGCGAGCCATACGAGGACGGCATGACATGCTGCTGCCTTATCTGAGAATCTGAGATGATGTCTCTCAAGTTAATCATCTAGAGTGGAGAGGAACCCAAAAATAAATTAAGCTGATCACAGCTTACGAGATTTCTGGAGCCCTGTGCGTAGCTTCATTTGGATTCAGAAATAAGACTCCAACAAGTCTTGTTCTCTGATAATTCTATTACATGTAGTACCGTGGGTTGATGTTTGGTATGATCAGTACTTTAAGCATGTGTCCCCAAGTAATTTAATTTTGTGTTCACATTAATCTCTCTTTCTCGATCCCACACCTCTATGTTGATCAGCTTCTCTCTCTCTCTCTCTCCATATATATATATATATATATATATATATATATATATATATTATATTGGACTATGTCAACGTAGATGTGACGTGCTATATTGTCGGATTTTCTTGCAACTCTGAAGATATTGAGGTGAACAATTAATTGAGGCAGGGAGGGGATTGACCGAGGATGAGAAGCCAATATAGACGTTATGATCAGGAACATAGAGGAGCTAGCCCACAATTTAAGATGACATCGTCTCACTTCTGAGAGTCTTCTTTTCTTATGATTCTGTTTCCTGCATTGTAAACAACTCAAACTTGGTAATAAAAAAGATTAAATCTGAGTAAAGAATACGGTAACTTGATTTGTAGAACTAGTCAAATGAATGCGTCATGTGCATGTGTTTTCTTTAATAAAATGAATCTTAAATTATACTTTATTTAAATAATAAAATTTTAAATTATATAGTTTCAAGAAAAATACATGTGACCAAACTTTGTCAATATACTAGTCATATTAGTTTTTAAAGTTTAAAAATAAAATTAATTTTTAAAAATAAAAATATTTGAAGACGTGCGATTGAAGGAAATATGAATTTTATTTTTAATGTTAACAGATTCAAAAGAATCAAACTCTTAAATTAAACAGATTCAGAAACTTGGAAACCTTGACAAGTATAATAATAAAAATATTAGACATAGTTCATCTATACCGAATATTCTTTAACAATATGATATCTAATAGTATCAAATGATTCATAATTCATGATGATAAAATTTACATTCCCACCAATACCCTTAGAAATATATAAAAGCATTTCCATCACTACCCTTAGAAATACATAAAATTTAGTTCTAATTAATATTTAAGATCAATAACATCTAAAAAGATAAAAACATCGTGATTCTTCGATCGTTCCCACCAAAAAAAATAGTTGTGCTTTTACTTTGAAACATAAAACGCAACCATTTAAACTTTTGACAAAGTAAAATTTAAGTTCTCATCCTTTTAGAAAATATGGGTAATAAGATTTAGACTCAACAATATAGAGAATGCTATGAAATAATATGCAAATAAACATAATTAAAGATTAATACATCAAACTCCAACTTTCTCCACTTGCTCGAGCTTACATAGTGATCAATTGCCAATGTCGTTGCAAGAATTAGGTTCGTTATAAATTTTATTACTCAATTCCACTCAATATATGGTATACAGATGCAAGTAAAACACAGCAAAATGAATTAAGAACCATTTGATTAAAATTCTATGAATCAAATTTATATATAAAAGTTAATGTGCACGATTAAGAAATATGACTATCTCCATTACGAATACGTAATGAGCTGTAAATGACTCAACAATATGGAAGAGAGACATGGTTAAGTTAAATTTGCTCAAATTAACACGTAAAACTGCACAAATCAGCTTGTACCTTTGTGTTTAAACTCAAGGGTAGTACCGAAACAACTTCCAGGTATACACAGAATGCCCAAAAGATCCCGTTGATGATATTATGTATTGTTGATGGGTGGAGTACAAGAGTTAGAACATCACAAGGTAGAACTTGTATGCAAAATAAAATAAAAGAATTTAAAACTATATTTCAGAAGAAAAATAAAAGAAGCATTATTTTGTGGGTTAAACTGACTAACCTATGAACCAAGGGCCTTTTTGATAATCGGGTGGGGGTGGCTTAATCGACCCCGAAGGGTCGATTACGCTATCCGGGGTCGGTTAAGGGCGACTGTGTGAGGAGGAGGTGGGGCCTTCTCTCTCTTCAGTTACCGCAACTCTCGACAAGCGCCCGACCAACCCGTTGTAAAAGTGGGCCTAAAAGAGTAGAACTGGAAGAGACCTATAATTGAACTGAAAGAGACCCATAATTGAATCGAAGGAATAAACTTAGATGTGTTTTGCATTAAATTCAGTTGGGCAGAACCTAAACAGCTTCCGGATATACACAAAATGCCCAAAAGATCCTTGTGATGATATTATGCGTTGTTCATGGGTGAACTAAAAGACTTAGGATAACACAGGGCAGAACATATATGCAAAATAAAATAAAAGAATTTAAAACTATACACTAGAAGAAAAACAAAAGAAGCATTATTTTGTGGGCTAACATAAGTAACCTATGAACTAAAAGAGTAGACCCGGATCGAAGAGACCCATAATTGAACTGGAAGAGACCAGTGATTGAATCAGAGAAAAAAATCAAATATGTTTTACACTAAAAGAGTGTATATATATAATTCCTTTCTCTGTTCCCTTCTTTTACATTTTATAAAATGTACATTTTATATGAAAAGATTTGAGTTTTATCTTGGCAATCTCAAATGGTACATCTGTCTTCCACCAGCCAAACCGATAATTAAGTCTACCACGAATCTAATCGCATTTATAGCCTTTCATCAGAGAAGGCCCCTAATTATTGACACTAATTAATTGCCACCGGATAATTAATATATAGTTTGACTATCGGTTATCTATCCTAATTAATTCTGACATCTGCTAATTAAGGACGTATCATTTAGCCTTAAATTTTCTACCTCACCTCCCACACTCGCTAACAATGCTTACCCTATAAATTAAGAGTCTCGCAGAGGACAAAGAAGCACAAGCAAGCCTGGCTACCGGAAGAAGAGGTTAGTTTGTATACTCATTCGTACATACATACGTACAAAGAAGAAGATCTGATCAATTCCTTCCTTAGTTTCCCCGTGCATGCATAATTTCTTCATCATCCACTTCAATTCACACATCCGTTTTGTTAATTTGTTGCTCTTTTAATTAGATGGCTGCAAGCAAGAAGTCTACTTCCGTGGTTGCGCTCGCGCTCTTCCTCTCCTTCGTTCTCTATATGGAGTCTCATGGTTAGCTTCTTATCCATGTTCATACCAAGCAACTTTTATATATATATATATATATATATATATATCTATATATATATATATATATATCTATTCTTTCTTGTGCTACAAATATGTATATATATGTTTACGTTAATTATTAATTAATAGACATGCATGCATGGTTGCTCTCATTTTAGGGTACGCGGTGGCGGCGGTGTGGTGCGTGAGATACATAGAAGGCCCGAGATGCGCCTGCTGCCTTGTTTCCTAATTAATTAATTGATGCTACTGCTGCTGCTGAGAATAATTAAGGCATGTGATGATCAGGTCCGTGCATGCCATTCTGGTGCATGCACTACTAGAAAAATATTAATATAAGATAAAATTCTTCGACCTTTTAAAATGTCAAAATTCACCTTTTAAAATCTTAGAAGACGAAAAGAAGGCGAATTATATTCTACCTTCCATGTAAGTAGATGGCGGAAAGTAAATTTTAAAAGACGAAAATTTTAAAAGACAGAAACGAAAATTTTAGAAGGTAATTTTTTTCCGTCTTATAAACTCGTGATTGAAGACATTTATATGCGCCCTCTATTATTTTTTAGATGACGATAATTTCTGCCTTCTAAGAACTATATAGAAGACAGATATTTTTGCCTTCTATTTCTTTTAGATGACAAATTTTTTGTCTTATAAGTTGTCAAAATAAATCACTAGAAAATAAAATTTTCTGTCTTCTATACTAACATCAGAATATAAATTGTTTATTATCTTTTAAAAGTAGTCTTACTCTTCATATAACCTGTTATATTTAATGATAGATCTTCTAAATTTTTTTTCTCAAGAATAAAATACATTCCAACTTGTAACATGACATAAAAACAAAATATTACACATTCGTAATTAAACAACATTCAACTTTATTTATATTTGTTCAACAAAAAAATTATTTATATAAAAATATGCTCATACATACATTAGACCTACTATAAGATCACAATGTGCATGCACAGGTCATACACAAAATTTGCACCAACATGTGCTCCTCTAAACAAACACTTTAAATAAATACGGGCTATAAACAATTTGATTCTACAATCTTCTTCCATTGGTAGCCTTTCTAAATCTTTTAAGTTAACAAGCTTAAAACCAGTGAAGCTTCCACCAAAGAATCTGGATTTTTCTTCAAATGACATCTTTTGACGCTTCTCATAGTACATAAAATCATTAAAAATTGATGTCTTCGGTGGCCTGTTCTTAAAGATGTTAAGCATACTCATGCCTAGCATATATTTTACCTGCAATGAACAAACATGTACTAATGTCATTACAAAACTAACATGAGATAATTTTATCAACACACTGACAAATAATTTATAAATATGTGCCAAAAATTAAGGAGTGAAAAGATCGACAAGACTAGAAGACTAGCATGTTAATCACTAAAAAGTTTAAGGGGAGGACTATGATAACAAAACAAAAGGTTTTTTATATGAAACCATAAGATACCAAGAAAAGGCCGAAGGTTCAACTGCTATAACCTTCCCAACTGTATGTTAGCCCATTACTTCATGACTCTAGACCCATAACCCTAAGTCCATGCCTGATCTGCCTTTTCATTAATTTTGTTTAACACCATGTCTTGCACATAAAATGAAAATAATTAGCATCATTTTCATTCTGATTACAGCAGAATATTGACAGTGGGTTAGCAATCATTCCTGATACCTTAAGTTCTTGACAGACATTCTTTGGGTTTGGAAGAGAGGAAAAAATGCATGGACCGAGTATCCAACCAGAAAACTGGGAGCATTCTTTGGGTTTGGAAGAGAGGAAAAATTGCATTGAGGCAAAAGACCTGCATTTTCTTTCCAAAGAGACCAACATATTGAGTAGAAAATCATCCATCTAGCAATAATCAAGCTACGGTATAGGAGTAAATGACAGAAGAAAAATCTTGTAATTTACTGTATCTCAGACACCCCCACGTGATTAAAAGAAAGGTCATTAGTTCAACGGGTAGTCACAGAATATGGCAATGCAGTGCACGCAGTTTGACCAGACTGAGTGTCCAACCAAAAAACTATACCATTCTTTAGTTTTGGAAGAGAAGGAAAAAAAATGCATTCAGGCACAAGACCTGCATATTGAGTTGAGGATCATCCATCAATGCATTATGACTCAAACTTTGCAAAAGAAATAAAAAAAATAAAAAGTTGCAGCATCCAATGATCAATTATGGGTCTCTTGTGGTATATCTCTAAACAGCTTGAAATAGGCCATACCAATGAAGCCGAACAAATTTCCCCAACACTGATATCTATCTATTGCATGACTCATTTATGACTGGCAAGGGTAGCACACAATCCCATTATAAATGACAAGATTGAAAAATTAAATCTTGGACCTCTATGGCCTTTACACTGACTTTTGACAACTCGATCTGCCCAAATGAGAAATGATACTGTTTTGGACTTTGACCACTGGTTAAAAGACAAAGTAGGGGACAAAGAAATGAACAAAGCATCCCAAGGTCAGCATGGCTGTATATGTTACAACTTACAAGTGAAATGCACGAGTAAAGATGTCTCCGAAAGTAACCACAAAGAGAAAATTGAGGCATCCCGAGGTCAAGAATGACCCATTTCGAACATGTTACATGTGACTACTCCCATGATAGCTACAGCAACAGTCTTAAGGGAACCATGCAGATTACGCTTTCTAGCATGCCTGTCAGCCAAACAGTTGACCAAATGTTGGAACACTACATAAGAGATGACACCAGCAAGTAAATGTTGGTGTGTAATGCACTCTTGTTTGCTAAAGAATCTTAAAGAGAGGAAGATACAACAGATACCATAAACGGAAAAAATGTGAGTCCCATGTTATAGTTCAGAGACTTCACAGGGTTGTAGCCGTTCCAGACTTTTGAACAATGCAGCCTCAGGATCTTTAGCCATGGCCAACTAGAAGAGCAAAGAAAAAAATCCATCTTTTCATCAGTGGCTAATTTCCGATTATGGCCAACTCATACTAAGACATGTGAAAACTGTAGGATCAGCAACATACTGCATTTATTGTCGCGTCCATACGGTACACTTGAAAATGTAGGAAGTACATTCCTGCAGATGTTACCTTTCCAGTTTTCTCACTATCTTCCTGTCGGCAAGAATATCAAATCAGTGTTCAATGGGAGGGAGGAGCTGTCAATAACATACAAATTAATAGATAGCAAAATTCTCCCGCATAACACAACAGCACTAATGAAATTCTCAAAAACAAATATTACATATTCACTGTCTCTCATTTCTGGAAAAATACAGATAATATTTAGAAAAAATCAATGGAAAATAGACCTGTACAGAGTGTACAGAGAATACTTAATATGGATCATAATCAGTGGCATGTCCACAAAAGGATGTACAGCCTCACATATGAAGAATTATGCATGTTTCTGATGCACGAATTGTGAAGCATAAGCATTAAGCGTGCCAGATTCTTCTGAAAAAATAAGGAACGGATATTTAGTATTCAACAGTTGCCTTTAAAGAGGCATTCCCCTAAAATCATCTGTTTTGACACAAATATTCGCATAACCTCCTCGGCTGGACCCCTTGATTGTTTATAGCCAAAACAGAAGTAAGAATCCATGGCAGGGTGCCAGGGTGCAGCTTATTTCCTTCCTAACCCAGCATTAATGATACATTTAATAAAATGGCATATAAATTACAAGTCAATAATAATAAACAAAAAATGAAACTCACAACAGCCAAGCTAAAGAGATGACAGTGAAATTGGGATCAGAAAGACTACCAGACACATTCTTATGTCCCTCTCACAACTACTCCACTACCTGATGCTACTACCCTCTCTTATCCCTGATTCCTCCTCTCCCTCCTTCTGCCACCCCCTGGCTTAAGTCTGTAAATTTGATGGTGTTTTAATGATATTGTATCTTTTGCACAATTATGGTTAAGTAGGCAGTTGTCTATGGTAAGAGCACAGAAGTAAATGATGTAGAATTTCATGGGCATCAGCGTGGACATGCTAAAGGCAAGGGTCTAGCATCAAATTGGATAGGTCTCATGGGTATATAAGCAAACAACAGCAGCATTTGATAGATTCTAGTTGGACATGTTTGGTTTTCATACCTATAGATTCACATTAAGGGAACAATGTCTAAAGATCAATTTTCTTGACAGCAAAATGTCCTAAATAAAAAGGGCAATCATTCCATGTATATACTTCATTTTGAATGACCGAAAAATAAACATCAACAACCTCATTTTTTCAAATTATCAAAAGTTTTAAAAAAACTTAGAAGTATGGGAAATCCCCCAAAAATGATTGTTGGAAGCCACAACGCAACCCCAAACCTAGGGATTGAGTTGAGAAAATCCTCTACATATATGGAGGTGAGACTCCCATGGATATCCTTCCAAGAACTCATTTCAGTCCCAATAACTTTAAACTCTACAACCATGTATCCACAAAACATGCTTCAAGGATACTTTCTTTCATTCCTGCTACTAAAGATGAGTTTTCCAGCTCAAAGAAGGTAAGGCAAAATTCTTGAGAGGTCACGCATACCCATGGAATGTAGAAGCGGCCGATGCAGATCAGGATCAGCCGTGGCTATCTGATTCAGGAGCCGAAGACATCTGAATTAATGATAGATCTTCTAAAAAAATTTTCTCAAGAATAAAATACATTCCAACTTGTAACATGACATAAAAACAAAATATTACACATTCGTAATTAAACAACATTCAACTTTGTTTATATTTGTTCAACAAAAAATTTATTTATATAAAAATGTGCTCATACATACATTAGACCTACTATAAGATCACAATGTGCATGCACAGGTCATACACCAACATGTGCTCCTCTAAACAAACACTTTAAATAAATACGGGCTATAAACAATTTAATTCTACAATCTTCTTCCATTGGTAGCCTTTCTAAATCTTTTAGTTACAAACTTAAAACTAGTGAAGCTTCTACCAAAGAATATGGATTTGTCTTCAAATGGCATCCTTTGAAGCTTCTCATAGTACATAAAATCATTGAAAATTGATGTCTTCGGTGGGCTGTCCTTAAAGATGTTAAGCATACTCATGCCTAGCATATATTTTATCTGCATGAACAAACATCTATTAATGTCATTAGAAAACCAACATGAGATAATTTTATCAGCACACTGACAAGTAATTTATAAATATATATCAAAAATTAAAGGAGACAGAAATAAAATGAAATAGAACATGAAAAGATCGACAAGATTAGAATACTAGCATGTTAATCACTAAAACATAGAATTCAGTTACAAAGCATTTGACAAATAACACTAAACAGAAGCTCACCAACATCAATGTTCGATCTACATCAAAACTGTCAAGATGTACATATTCATGAAAGATGGTTTTCTGCCCATCGATTCACGAGAAATAAATTTTTTATTCACAAGTAATTTCATGATAGCAGAGAAAATTTAAGAGTGTGAATAGAAAATTTGAGATTGAATTGTGTAATTTTGAATTAGATGGCACAGTTCTTATTTTGCCACCACCGGTGGCAATGGAGCCCACCTCATTTTATTCACGTATTTGCTTGTTTGGGCATGAACAACTAGAAAATCGGCAAGTTACAATGGGCACATCATATTGATGGCTTTATCTAAGAGTTTAAGTTTAAAGAACAGGAGGATTAATCTAGAATTAAGGTTCAAGGTTTTAATTATATCAAAAATGTAGAGCAACAACGCTAAAATAAGAGACAAAGTTGGATGTACTTTTTGTTGCATCACTAAACTGTACAGAACAAGGATTATAAGTCATCAACAACATAACAAGCTCTTAGTAACCAAGTGATTGACATTGTGTAAAAATTTACTGGAACATTGCAAGTACATATAGCATGTCAGCTCAAACTATTTGATAAGCTCTTGGTGGATTAACTTCCTGCATTCTCTATTCATAATTAACAGTTAATGAACTTCTACATTGATATATCTTCCACATAAAAGAATAGATTTATAGTCAACCACTTTCTTTCCCAGCAAAAAGTTTCAAAGCTGGTGACCCTGCAGATGGTATGGAAGATACCATGCATGTACAAGCATTGATATATGTGCTACACTATTTCTAAAAATCTAAAACCAACATTTCATGCATCCTATATTATATTATGTTATCCCCTGCAAACACAATGGTAAGGTGTAGAAATTTCTTGGGGCCCGGAAATACACACATGAAGGTTGCTGATAGCTATATAGCATCTATGTAACACACAGTAGACCTTTTTTAAAGAGGAAAAGGAGAGACAAAAACAACCCAACAAAAAAAGGATAAAGTGAACAGCATTCTATTTGTCATCCTCCTAATAAAGAGAAGATTCACAAATTATTTAGACCCTTAAAAAGCTATGAGCCCTAGGCATGGAAACTAAAGGCATCTGCCCTAGTCCTTGAACTGATGCATTTGCAATCAGTTTGCCTGCCACTTTTCAAAATTTTGTGTTGTTTTGCTCTTTCGGAAATGTAGAGCAGCAGAAGTCCTTACCTTCCTATTTGGAAGAAATATAAAGTGTGAGTCTACCCTTCCTGAAGCAGAAAGAAGGCCAAGATTAAGCTGTGAACATGACATCTGGATTTCCAGTGGACACTTCACTTCAGTAACTAACGCCATACCTGTTACCTTCTGGATATTTCGGGGTATGATGTTAGACAACTCGTTGATAAGAGGACAGTAATCTATAAACAACAGTACTTGCACATATATATATATATATAGCCAGCCACTTTAAGCATATAAAGAATCCATTGGCAGGCATCGATATGATTACATATATCCTGTACAGATAGCAAGCTGGTATCTGGTTAAAGTACTGCAGGAGGAAGACAGACCATATGTTGCAGCATCTGTGTGCTTACATGTTTCTGCAACCAATATATTATTCATGGCAACCCAATAGAAAATTTCCGAATGTGACATTGTGACACACGGCAAAAAAAATCAAACTTCTTCAATCTCTTCTGTGGGTACAGCACAGAGAATGCAGCTTAATATGCTCCCTTCTGCCACTGCTTATGTTTCAGATTCTACAACCGTTGTTTCTATCTCAGATAAAAAAAATTCATTTAAAAGATCAGATTCTTTAAAGGAACAACAGAAAAAGCAAATTCAATTGGATATTCAACAGTTATAGCAACAGCATCAGGCCGATGCATCTGATTCCACAATTGGAATGAAGATGCAGTCATTAAGAGTGGCTATTGAAAATGCTACATTGGAACCGAGTGTTACATGTAAACTTGATGAGCTTCTGTCATCCGTACAGAGCACAGCAAGATATGAAAGTCGTCAAGGAGCATTATGTGTTATCGGATATGTAATGGCAAAGTGTGTGTGAAAGGAAATCTGATTATCTCAGAGACATTGCTTCACCATACAATTAACTGTTTGGTAGGAATTGTTCAATCAGAGAATCTAGCTTTGGCTTCTAATCGCATTTATAGCCTTTCATCCGAGAAGGCCCCTGGTTTTTGACACTAATTAATTGCCACCGGATAATTAATACATAGTTTGACTATCGGTTATCTATCCTAGCTAATTAATTCTGACATCTGCTAATTAAGGACGTATCATTTAGCCTTAAATTTTCTACCTCACCTTCCTCACTCGCTAACAATACTTACCCTATAAATTAAGAGTCTCGCAGAGGACAAATTAAGAAACACAGCAAGTCTAGCTACCCGAAGGAGAGGTTAGTTTGTATACTCATTCGTACACATACATACGTACAAAGAAGAAGATCTGATCGATTCCTTTCTTAGTTTCCCTGTGCATGCACAATTTCTTCATCATCCACTTCAATTCACATATCCGTTTTGTTAATCTGTTGCTCTTTTAATTAGATGGCTGCAAGCAAGAAGTTTGCTTCCGTGGTTGCGCTCGTGCTCTTCCTCTCGTTCGTTCTCTACGCGGAGTCTCGTTGTTAGCTTCTTATATATCCATATATGTTCATACCAAGCAACTTATATATATTTATATATATATTTATTCTCTCTTGTGCTACAAATATATATATATATATATGTTTACGTTAATTATTAATTAATAGACATGCATGCATGGTTGCTCTCATTAATTTTAGGGTACGCGGTGGCGGCGGTGGATCGAAATGGACACAGATGCTTTTTTGCAGGTCGATGCCGTAGAAACGAGGAGTGTGCAGCCCGATGCAAACTCTTACACCTCCCCCCAACTACGGCGTCGTGCGTGACAAACGAAGAAGGCCCGAGATGCGTCTGCTGCCTTGCTTCCTAATTAATTAATTAATTGATGCTATTGCTGCTGTTGAGAATAATTAAGGCATGTGATGATCAGGCCCGTGCATGGCATTCTGGTGTATGCATATGCTTGAACATGCGATCGATGGGGATGGCATGTGCAGTGTCAACTCATGAATTTGGGATTCAAAAATAAGAACTTAATAATTATTAGAGATTATTATACTCCTCCAATATATCGTACGTACGATGGGTATCATTAGTTAATGTTGGATAACGAAGGATTAAGCATCTGATCATGTAGTACTTTGAGCTAGCCAGTGTTCTCAGTTGCGATGCAAATGGGCATTTTATGGAGCTGACGTACAGTTGTGCATCTGAATCTAATAAGGAAGTGCTACCACACCCGTAGCCACATGCTTATCTATAATCATAACCTAAAACCTGATGTCACATTATTTTGTTATATTTAATTTATTATTTATTTCTTAATATTAATCATTGTTGATAAAACTCGAGTAATTCACACAATTAATATGGGCCGAGTCTAAGATACATCGGTGCACAACGGAAACGGTTGGCCCACGTACAGTGTCGCGGAGGCGGAGAGCAAATTATCGGAGTTTACTCTTTAAAATTCACACTCCAAGATCCATGGACGACGGCGATATTTTTTTCAAAGTCAAAATATAGGCAAATAACTTTCATTGATATAGATAAACTGAACACGTTGTAAGAATATTATTTCATCGAATTGAACGTGTATCAATTACGCTTAAGAATTCAATAAACTGAACACTTTGAGGGCGTCGGCTCCACTTCTATCTGTGAGACATCGAAGAGGAACAGGGAAACTTGCAAGGAAAGATCTGTCAGAATGTTAGTAGTTCTCGTCCTTTTGGGGATCCATTTGAAATAATTTTGAAACTTGTGGTTCCTTGAATGTTTTTTGTTGTATCTTCCAATTGATCACGATTTTAAGGATCACGATTTTCCAATGGAGCAAAATCCCATTAAGAATGCTGCTATGAAGTTTTTTATAGCTTGATAGAGATGTTTCATATTATAAGATAAATTCTCTTTAATTTTCTGGGAACATATTTCCTAGGGTTTTTATAAGTTTATTTGTGAAATTTTTCATCTTATTTTCATATATTACTTTTAATAATCTTCTTATATCAATGTAACGTAAAAAAAAATCCCCCCAGTTAACCTCTGTTGACGATTCAAAGAATATTCTTTTTCTATCTATGTAATTGAATTTGTAGATGAAAATATCTTTATAATTTTTTTAATCAACATATTGTGCCAGAGAGAGAGAGAGAGAAGGAGAGAGAGAGAGAGGTAAACATATGAAAAGAGAGAAAAGACTTATCAGAGATTAAAAATAAATTAGAGTTACATAAGAGATTTTAAGAGAATATTTGCAGTCGGTGATGGCAACTGGCAAGGGCATTTTGCGAGTATTGCAATATAGAAACACGTGTGTACCTGCAGTATCCGGGTACAAGATCGGCTACCAGAGTCGACCCCTACCCGTGAATCGTCGCGGAGTCACAGAGCCGGCTACTAGAGTCGACTCGAAGGGTCCACACTCCAAATCCAGGGACTATAGTGATGGTTCCCCCAGAGATGCAGACCGTACTCGTCACAGGACTAACCTGCGACTAATATCGTGCAGCCGGTACACCGACGCACCACCCTCGTCGTTATTCCGTCTAACATATAGATGATAAGACGAGGAGAGAGAAGGGACAGAGAGAATCGAGAAACATGGCTGCTACAGTCATCACAGGCGCTATGCACTCGAATTCTTTCTCTATACACACATGCACATATCCTCTCTCTTATACACTTATCCGTCACCTCACAAACATACCTTAGCCTATGGAGACGAACTCCCACCATGGTACATCTCCCGGCGTCATCGTACTCAACGGACCGACGCGGGCATCGTGACGTCGTCCACCGACACGTCGTCTCCCATGACTAGCACACATAGTGCCATCTCTCCTCCACACATAATATTCCCTTTATCTATTTTATTCCTCTATTTTTCTTATCTTTTATCAACCCCCTTAAGGGGTATTTATAGAGGGGAAGGAGAGGGTGAGAGGAGGAGAGAGGAGAGGGCGGAGGAGATAAGGGAGAGAGAGGTGGATAAGGAGGAAGGCGGAGGCGGAGGCGGATAAGGAGGAAAAGGAGGGGGGGCCGCGGTGGCGCCCCACGAGCGCGCCACGCGGAGCGTGCGCGCGCTCGCGGGCGGGCGCGTGCGGGCGCACTTAGGCACGCGCCCCGCGCGCGCTCGGCCGCCGTGGCGGGCGCGCCCTGCTGGCGGGCCCAAATGGGCACAGCCCATTAACATCTCCCACTTGCCCATTAGGGCTTGCCGTGCATATCCTTCATTTCATAATGTACAATCTAAAATGGTCTACAGTTCTCGGTCATACAGGAAATGGAGCGTGTGACCTCCGCGAGATTTATCCAAACAACTTGGGAGCATTCCGTTAAGCCATCACTTAACTAACGGAGTACTCATAACATCTCGGTATGTATCTCAGACATTTAATATTCACCTGATTCGACACTCTGGATCTCTCAAAACCAGGCAGTGTCAAAACCCCCAAATGCTAAGTGCCCATGACTTTATCATCACACAGACAATAAAACCTCCTCGGATATGAGCTACTAAGCATGGTGAGATATAAAATGTCTTCCCTATGCTGCTAATGTCAATCCAATTCGTCTTGACCACTTTCCTAGACATGTCCCGCTGGACGGTATCAATCGTCGCCCTAAGTAACATGCTAAAGTAGCGACATCAAGCATCTTTTTCATGACACAGCGCTGTAGGTCACTGGGGATACATAAGGAATCACACTAATGTGATTCATGAGCTCACACAATGATGAAGAGGGATCCATTCATCATTCTCATATGCGGTCATATTACACATGCGGTATGATACGCATGCTGCGGTATTCTTCCATTTTCATGGGCGTGTCATTAGTATGATTAATTAAACACCGCACGGATACCAGTCTAGTTGCGACTTACGCAGCTAACCCGAGTCACGCAAACCAGTCGCTCCCACTCAGCGCCTTCTTGCGACTCACGTATCCGGATTTTCAGGCTCCATGGGATTGCAGTCAAATCCTCATGGCCGATCTGTGTTAGATCTCATCTTAGCCTCAGCTAAGGCGGCATATCTATGTTGTTTGGGGGATATTACACTCAGACCTAGACCTCCAGGGCGGCGTAATATCAAATGCCTCATCTTGCACGCTATCTATAGCGCCAAGGTGAATCACCCGTGTGAGAGGGTCGATTCAAGCCTGTTGATACTCTGACGTTGTGTAAATCAACCATTCAATCCAAGGACACTCCTGTGGAGAATGATCTAACTATATTCTTAATTATGTCCCATCATGATCTTTAACTAGAACAAATCTGTCAGATCAGTAACTACGGCCAGAACAAATCAGTCGAAGCTCTACTAACTCTCATACTAGATGTAATGATATTATGTTATCTAACGTCCTTGGCGAAGGCCAATGCTCACTGTAACCTATATACAGTTATACACCATTATCTCGAGGTGTATTCACCAAATATTGCACGACGTTTCACAACCACACTACGTAAGAACGTAGCAGAACAAGCCACTCACTGCGCCTTTACTGAGGAGAAAAATAATGTGCGACTGACCTCTACCACGAGATAGCTCTACCAATCAGCAGGAACACGAATCCCGATATAGACTTCTGCTAATCTCGATCATAAATTGATGTCACATTGTTACAACCAATCAGTTTTGGCACATATATCTTATAGTGTCCCTCGCAAGTCTACAAAAGATGCGTGGGACCTATAAAGCCCAGGTGACAACTAGCTAGACTCACAGTGTAACTAATACACTGCGGGCACACAACACCATGTGTATCTAGCTTCCAAGCGTATAAGGCACCCTTGACACTTCTTCCTTTTCATTATCAATACCAAGCACGGTTCAGTAAAGAGAGTATGAATGGGTGAGAAATTGTGCCGATTCAATCACTCTATCATTATAGGTCTCCTGAGACAACAGAGGATCCATTACTAGTGATACTACACAATTTTCACTCCAAGCACATAGCTTGTCTCACCCATATAGGGAATCATACTCCAGATGATTATAATTAGCTATCATTGACTTACAATGATTAAATGGAGAAACACTTTCCTCCCACTCATTTGACATGCATACAGTGGCCATTGAAGATTTTCTCGAAACGAAACGAAACGAGATAATCATCTCATTCCACTGTCTAGACGATCATTTTAAGCTCTATTCTTGGGGCAGCAAGTTTTGCGCCCTTACCATGTTCGCCTCAAAACCATCTGCCTGAGCCATATTAATTTTCTCGTCTAGTTCTCCATAGAAAAATACAGTCAAAAACTAAAGATAGCTAATTACTGGCGAATGATGAATGGACCAAAATCTCGCCATCGGAGATAGTACCTCATCATAGACTATATCCACTCTTGGATGTAATCTTTCGCCATAAGTCGTGCTTCGTATAATCGACCCATCTGCCTTGCGCTCGTGTTTGAAAACCCACTAGTTTTCAATCTTTTCGCGCACCTGTAAGGGATCTACAAACTCCCAAAACATATGTTGTGTCATGGAATCTGACAATGATGTAAAAAACTCTTGGACAAACCTGGACTTTTCATCATTTCTGAGGCTCACAAATGAGCACATGGTCATCAAAATTTTTCAAATTGATGAGAGACATACCCACGCTTGCCATTACATTCGACTCTTAACACTCCTCAGTAGGTTCACCAACACACTCCCACTGAGTGTGCACTCCCCACTGAGTGTGCACTCCTCAGTAGTTGTACTCCCACTAGGCTGATCATTCATACTATTTTCGGCAGATACGTGGTGATCAGGCACGTGGTGAGAAACACATTCCCCCCCCTGCTGAAAATGGTAGGATATCAGACTATGGTCCCAACGAATGAGAATTAAAACTCTTAGCACTATTGCTAAGGCAAGAAAATATTCCTTCGACAGGAAGACCATCATTCCTTTATCAGAGAAGGAATAAACTCGGCAATAATGATTCCATGACTCATAGCCTTTGCCGAAAGGCTTCCAACATGCTAGATCAGTCAAGCCCAATTCACACATAGGCATTGATCCTAGCACATGACACATGGCAGAATCCAGGTCCTCAATGTTCGACACACAAGTCGAATAAGAAAAGGAAGGAAAAGAAGACGATCCTTGTCAATAACGATCGAATATCGCATAAGCAACCCATGCTTAATTTGTCGGATCTTTACGGTGCCAAATACTGTAACCAATTAAGTTATCACCCAAAGTGAGATTAACAAACACATTGTCAGTGGTCATCACGTTAAGTCACTACATTCTATATTGAGAGCAGTGGACATCATTGTTACACATCGTCTAAATTTGCTACCAAAAATCCGAACCAATCACATTCAACTTTCTTATGCGGTGACATCGAAAGTAGACGCTAGGCAACCTACAATCATCTCCCACTCACATAAGATTACTGAATGGAATTAGAACGACTTCGAGCAAATTTTCTATTCAGAGAGAAACACATATTCTCATATCAATAAGCTGCAAAGAAATGCGATCACATCGCAATAGCACTCAACCACGTGGCGCTAAATAAACATGCTCATCTATGCATTATTGTAAATATAAATGCAAAACAAATTTGCACATATATGCAAAATAAATTTGCATAATTTAAAAATAATATCATATATGCAAAAGAAATTTGCATATGTAATATGTAAAACAAATTTATATTTATAATATGTAAAACGAATTTTCACATAAATAAATATATAAATATGACATATTATCATGAAACATATTCATGACTGAAATCTAAATCCGACTCCATGCTTACAAGAGTGTAAATTCAAACATATTAAAAATACACTTTGAGCCTGGTCTAAATTGCACAAATGCAAGAAAAGTCGAAAATAGCAGTAAACCACCACTCTCATTCCCTTGGAGGTTTTCAGAACAAGATATGATAGTGGTGCATAGTGGAGCTATATACTCCGCAAACATCGTATAGCTGTGCAAAATAGTATACTGGAATTATCGGAACCCATCCGAGATATGATTTACAGGATGTCAGCCGGGTTGTCTCAACAGCACTATTTATTGTTGCCGTGGTTACTACCACCGGAAAGGGCAACAAATAGCCATTTTTATGCCAGATCCTCTTTATCTATCAGTCCGAGGGATAAACGTCGCAATACACACATGATCGTGTTAGCCCAAGGAAGAGAGGATACCATATCCACTGACAACTCCATGGTAAATTAAACCGCGACAAAACTCTGAGCTCTGATACCACTGTTGGTAAATACCTCTCGGGGATATATACAACAAATATATATAACCAAACGAGTTCAGAGTTGGAGGACGTACCTCGCAGCGGAAACAAGACGTACACACGAAACCGCGGAAGCAGAAATAGAAACACGTGTGTACTTGCAGTATCCGGGTACAAGATCGGCTACCAGAGTCGACCCCTACCCGTGAATCGTCGCGGAGTCACAGAGCCAGCTACTAGAGTCGACTCCAAGGGTCCACACTCCAAATCCAGGGACTATAGTGATGGTTCCCCCAGAGATGCAGACCGTACTCGTCACAGGACTAACCTGCGACTAATATCGTGCAGTCGGTACACCGACGCACCACCCTCGTCGTTATTCCATCTAACATATAGATGATAAGACGAGGAGAGAGAAGGGACAGAGAGAATCGAGAAACATGGCTGCTACAGTCATCACAGGCGCTATGCACTCGAATTCTTTCTCTATACACACATGCACATATCCTCTCTCTTATACACTTATCCGTCACCTCACAAACATACCTTAGCCTATGGAGACGAACTCTCACCATGGTACATCTCCCGGCGTCATCGTACTCAACGGACCGACGCGGACATCGTGACGTCGTCCACCGACACGTCGTCTCCCATGACTAGCACACATAGTGCCATCTCTCCTCCACACATAATATTCCCTTTATCTATTTTATTCCTCTATTTTTCTTATCTTTTATCAACCCCCTTAAGGGGTATTTATAGAGGGGAAGGAGAGGGTGAGAGGAGGAGAGAGGAGAGGGCGGAGGAGATAAGGGAGAGAGAGGTGGATAAGGAGGAAGGCGGAGGCGGATAAGGAGGAAAAGGAGGGGGGGGCCGCGGTGGCGCCCCGCGAGCGCGCCACGCGGAGCGTGCGCGCACTCGCGGGCGGGCGCGCGCGGGCGCACGCAGGCACGCGCCCCGCGCGCGCTCGACCGCCGTGGCGGGTGCGCCCCGCTGGCGGGCCCAAATGGGCACAGCCCATTAACACATATATAAACATATATAGTCGATCGGTGAAGGACCATAGATAGATAGACAAGTTATAAACTAGATAGATAGGTACACATATATATAGGTAGAGATTGATAGAGAGAAGGAGAGAGATCTGACCTCTTATGAGGAAGGGATCCGACCGGCCGAACATGTAGAGGATGCCCACCATGGCGATCCGGTTGTCGGCACTCTCATGGACCATGTGCGTTTCCACGGCGTACCTGCGATCAAGTGCAAAAGCAGCAGAGATCGACCCATTCGGCAAAGGCGCTAGCTCCTCGATCCCACTCCGGCGCCCTCCTGCTACTCGCCTCCCACTTGGGAAGCCCCCTCCCTCGCTGGAACCCCCTTGCTATCCCCCGCCCTTGCCGGAACCCCCCTCCCCACCGGCGTCGCTAGATTGCCTTGGTGAACGACACACCAATTTAATTAGACGTGAGGATTATTTTAAAAATTAATATATATATATATTAAATATTATAATAATTATATCGATAAATGTAATTAATACAATAGATACACCGAGCATTACTAAACTTAAATAGGTTTATCACGCACGCACGACACATTTATGGTATAAATCTGTTTATTATAAGTGCAAAGAATATTAATAAAATATATATATATATATATATATATATATATATATATATATATATATATATATAAAGAGAGAGAGAGAGAGAGAGAGAGAGAGATGAGAGGATTTGAATTTTATCATGGCAATCTCAAATGGTACATCTGTCTTCCACCATCCAAACCGATAATTAAGTCTACCACGAATCTAATCGCATTTATAGCCTTTCATCCGAGAAGGCCCCTAGTTTATGACACTAATTAATTGCCACCGGATAATTAATACATAGTTTGACTATCGGTTATCTATCCTAGCTAATTAATTCTGACATCTGCTAATTAAGGACGTATCATTTAGCCTTAAATTTTCTACCTCACCTCCCACACTCGCTAACAATGGTTACCCTATAAATTAAGAGTCTCGCAGAGGACAAAGAAGCACGAGCAAGCCTGGCTACCCGAAGGAGAGGTTAGTCTGTATACTCATTCGTACATATACATACGTACAAAGAAGAAGATCTTATCAATTCCTTTCTTAATTTCCCTGTGCATGCATAAGTTCTTTATCATCCACTTCAATTCACATATCCGTTTTGTTAATTTGTTGCTCTTTTAATTAGATGGCTGCAAGCAAGAAGTTTGCTTCCGTGGTTGCACTCGCGCTCTTCCTCTCGTTCGTTCTCCATGCGGAGTCTCGTGGTTAGCTTCTTGTATATCCATATATGTTCATACCAAGCAACTTATACATATTTATATATATATTTATTCTCTCTTGTGCTACAAATATATATATATATTTATTTATTTATTTACGTTAATTATTAATTAATAGACATGCATGCATGGTTGCTCTCATTAATTTTAGGGTACGCGGTGGCGGCGGTGGATCGAAATGGACACAGATGCTTTTTTGCAGGTCGATGCCGTAGAAACGAGGAGTGTGCAGCCCGATGCAAACTCTTACACCTCCCCCCAACTACGGCGTCGTGCGTGACAAACGAAGAAGGCCCGAGATGCGTCTGCTGCCTTGCTTCCTAATTAATTAATTAATTGATGCTATTGCTGCTGTTGAGAATAATTAAGGCATGTGATGATCAGGCCCGTGCATGGCATTCTGGTGTATGCATATGCTTGAACATGCGATCGATGGGGATGGCATGTGCAGTGTCAACTCATGAATTTGGGATTCAAAAATAAGAACTTAATAATTATTAGAGATTATTATACTCCTCCAATATATCGTACGTACGATGGGTATCATTAGTTAATGTTGGATAACGAAGGATTAAGCATCTGATCATGTAGTACTTTGAGCTAGCCAGTGTTCTCAGTTGCGATGCAAATGGGCATTTTATGGAGCTGACGTACAGTTGTGCATCTGAATCTAATAAGGAAGTGCTACCACACCCGTAGCCACATGCTTATCTATAATCATAACCTAAAACCTGATGTCACATTATTTTGTTATATTTAATTTATTATTTATTTCTTAATATTAATCATTGTCGATAAAACTCGAGTAATTCACACAATTAATATGGGCCGAGTCTAAGATACATCGGTGCACAACGGAAACGGTTGGCCCACGTACAGTGTCGCGGAGGCGGAGAGTAAATTATCGGAGTTTACTCTTTAAAATTCACACTCCAAGATCTATGGACGACGGTGATATTTTTTTCAAAGTCAAAATATAGGCAAATAACTTTCATTGATATAGATAAACTGAACACGTTGTAAGAATATTATTTCATCGAATCGAACGTGTATCAATTACGCTTAAGAATTCAATAAACTGAACACTTTGAGGGCGTCGGCTCCACTTCTATCTGTGAGACATCGAAGAGGAACAGGGAAACTTGCAAGGAAAGATCTGTCAGAATGTTAGTAGTTCTCGTCCTCTTGGGGATCCATTTGAAATAATTTTGAAACTTGTGGTTCCTTGAATGCTTTTGTTGTATCTTCCAATCGATCACGATTTTAAGGATCACGATTTTCCAATGGAGCAAAATCCCATTAAGAATGCTGCTATGAAGTTTTTTATAGCTTGATAGAGATGTTTCATATTATAAGATAAATTCTCTTTAATTTTATGGGAACATATTTCCTAGGGTTTTTTTACAAAAATACTCTCCTTATAAGTTTATTTGTGAAATTTTTCATCTTATTTTCATATATTACTTTTAATAATCTTCTTATATCAATGTAACGTAAAAAAAAATCCCCCCAGTTAACCTCTGTTGACGATTCAAAGAATATTCTTTTTCTATCTATGTAATTGAATTTGTAGATGAAAATATCTTTATAATTTTTTAATTAACATATTGTGCCAGAGAGAGAGAGAGAGAGAGAGAGAGAAGGGGAGAGAGAGAGAGAGAGATAAACATATGAAAAGAGAGAAAAGACTTATCAGAGATTAAAAATAAATTAGAGTTACATAAGAGATTTTAAGAGAATATTTGCAGTCGGTGATGGCAACTGGCAAGGGCATTTTGCGAGTATTGCAATATAGAAACGTTATTGAAAGTATATGAAAAATAACAGAGGTCATTTCACCAATAAATTTGCCAGGATGGTATTTTTCAAAAAAAATCTACTTCTTACCGAGGTTGTCAATGGGCTGAGTTGGGCCGGGCCTGACTTTAATTATAATAAAGATGTAGAGCCATAGTTGCATGGGGCCAGCCTCTGGGCTTTTGGGCCGGGTCGGTCATGGGCCGAGTTACAAGCCGACCTATGCCTTGGCGGGGTGGGATAACATTCCTAGTATTTTTAATGGTAGATATGAAAGGATGGTATCAATAATACTAATAATATTCTTAATAATATCAGCCCTTGGATCGATTATATGAATAATAAAAATATGAAGGGATACTACAAAAACTATTCTTAATAATATCTACCGATTCTTCTACGTACTTGCTCTTCCTAAAGCTACTAAAATGGTGAAGTAACAGATTATCTGTTGCCATATATAATTGGCATCCCTGCTGCACAAGCATTTAATTATTGAGCATTATTAAACCTAATTAAGGCTGAAGGTGCATTAAGATGAAAAACGGAAATCATCCAAGTAAAGATAACGATTTTGAGAATCTTTTGAAATTGGGAAAATATATTGAGCGGAGGTGTACGAGGAGCATTTGTTTCCATACTAGTTAAAGAAACGTGCTTCCCACGTGGATATTTTTTTTAAAATTTTTTATGTTAAATAATAAAATTTTAGATATTAAAATATGATGCATCATTACCTAAGGAGTAAGTATTAGTTAAAATCAGTACTCATAACAGCAACAAAAATTTTTAACCAACATAAAGATAGTATTCTAATATCTTGAGGCTACTTCATGTGAGTTATGTATTGTTTGTTTTAATATGACTGATTCACAATGAATCAAGTTCTAACAAGTTAAGATCTTTAACACCAAGTATATGCAAAGAGCTCATCTCTGATTATAGTCTCAAAATAATTTGAAAGGAAGATTTGTGGAAGCCATAACGTGGAATGTTTTATCTTGATTGTTGTATATGAAAAGAAAAATCATAAAACTCTTTGTGATATATGTTATGTCTTGATTTAAAAAAAGAGCTTCATATTTCTGCGTTTTTATGATGCGGTGAAAAAGGTAAACATTTGAAACATAGATATGGAGGATTGGATTCCTTCGTTGGATCATAATTATCATTTGCTCTCTATTAGATCCACATATAAATGTTCCCCAAAACACTCAACGTTAAATTATCTTTTATGATAAAATATTTGTCATTTTCAACCAAAGGTTTTAAAAAGTCCATTCTAATTTACACTTGAAAGCTATTGTATGTCTATTCATTCTCAAACATTTATCTACTTATAAAACTGCCAATACCCCAACAAATGTCGCAGTTTATTTGCTGATCACTTCTATCATTAATCTTGATCTGTAGGAATTATTTTTGAATCCTTTTGTTTAAATTTTGAAGGACGAGGGAAATATAATTAAATTGTTCTGTATCTTCGGGCTCTAGATTTCAAGATTTAAGTAGATGTTAAGGACTAAATTGCTTTCAAGTTAAATCAAAGGCATGCACAATGATAGTTCCATTTTCAAAGAGTAAACAGAAACACTCGTTACGTAGACAACATATTTTGCATACTTATCAAGAAAGGGAAACAATGGTGCATTGATAAGCTTGCCTCGTAAATGTTCCTGAAAGTCAATTTCCTTATAAAAGAAAAAATATTCTTCTGACTTGCACTAAGCCTTTAATAGGTTCATCTGAAGGATATACAAAATTGGAAGGCAGCGAGCATTCATCATTGGTTCTCCTTTCCCATTTATTTATGAAGGATCACGAATAGAACATATTAGAAAGGACGGCACCCTTTTAGGGCATAGTGCTATCATGTTCTCTCTTGCAAAGCTCCCCCAGCCCTTAAAAATTTTCTCATCCTGTTTTGGCTAGTCAAGATCAGACAATTTAACTTTAAACAACATCCCGTTTCTGCATTTTTTGCAACAAGAATTTGATATGAAAAGGCTATATGATGTGAATTCCATTATTTGAAGTACAACAAGATTTTTTAAGCATCCCATTATTTGATTGACTTCTTTCATTCAACAAAATACAAGAAAATAAGATAAAAGACAAACAATTGATATGTCTAGTGGCAACATGTTATTTTCTATAGACAAATACCTTTGTTTCCTCACAAATGAATTCTAGAGATGCATGATCTGCTTCTCATCTTTGGTCACATCCACGAAATCATCAAGCATCTATATGTGGTCAATAGTTATTGAAGTAATTTTTCGTGATATGAAAAGTAATAAAATCATTAATCTGTAGATTTGAAAGGAGCACAGACACACACAATTTCCAAACGGATCTGTAGGTCATACCCTTCTATCTTCAAAATCAACTACATCATCATCCACCTCATCTTCACTGTCCCGATCAGAAACTACTTGCTCTAATGCCATTGGCTTCAAGAAAAACATGATATCTTAATTTTTAAACAAGCTCTTCCAAATTGGTGACAGAAGGAACATGAGAAAAATAAATAATAGGACTATGCTTAACTAATTTGTAGAATATGACGAAGCAAAGTGAAAGATCCTCTCACTTTTCTGCAAGTCACTCAAGAGCACCCACGCTCCCCGACAGAAAGAGCTCTTTTTAAAAATAATATTAAAAAGTAAGTCTTTCTACGAAAATGTGTGGTACCCTTGTCAACAGTCAGTGAAGTGCGAAGTATGGAAAATGTGAGAAAGAAAAGGCAAACAACTTCTCTCTCTGCACAAATACCTCAGCCTTAAGTACAAAATCCTTCAGCTCCTTGGAAAAATCTCAACCTAATAACAATAGAAGAGATGTCTAGTACAACAGAGATTTTAAGAGAAAATGTGGATTATGTGGACAATGGGTGATAGATGTATGAAAAAAATGAAAAAGAAATAAAAGACTTAAGAATGTCTATCCATAGTAGAAAAATGTATTGTCCCCAAATTACGTAGTCCCCTCATATTCTTGGAAAATAATTAAGCATCCTATCTAAGATAAGATTCTCCTCAATACATGCCATCATTTTATCTCCGATTCTTTTCTCAGTATGAGCTCCCATGAACATTTCCACTGAACCTGAGAACACTACTCATCATGTTACAAGTATATCTTACTTTCCTCCTCTTCCATTCTAGAGTTACAAAACAAATCTGATATTACATCACTATTTTGAGTCCCTCTAGCACCTCCAGTAACCATGTAACAGAATGAAGAAAATGAGATAAAAATTTACACCAAAAAATGGTAAGGCATATGGCTAATTATTTCTGTAATAGCATATGTTGCAAATTAAGTTAAAAGTATGACACATGTACGACACAAGTGCAAACCAATCCAAAATATTAATCATACAGTCCCAAGGCAAACTAAACTGTATATCGTATTTTTTTTAAACTTATCAAACAACACCTCAGGATGCAGAGTATAAATTTTCATCAATTAGACAATTACCGATCTAACTCTCTGAACAAGTCGCAATCCAATATTGATCCTAACAACACTAATAAAACTCGTCAAGGAAGTCACACGAAGATAATATTCTCATATGTTCCGGCAATATTACGTAAATCAATATATTTTCTAGAAGATAAGAGGTTACAAGAAGAATATGCTGAACTTATACAAGTTGATTCAGAAGCACAAATAGGAACATAACCGTACTCTTCAGGTACAATCAAAGAAAGAATATTACAGTTTTTTCTCCCTTTGAGAAAAGAAAAGATATTACATAAATATGTTCAACCAAACTTAACACATTAGTATTCATTTTCTCCCTTAGAAGCTTTGCAGATGGCAGATTATTACAGCCTTCAAACAGTGGTGGAAAAAGACCGAATGACAATACCCAACCGGTAGTCACATCTTTGATCGTCCAAAGTCCCAAGCTTAAAAATATTAATATTATTTTTCATACCATGTGAGTAAAAAGAGAGAGAAGGAAGAACATCCATCCGAGAAGTAATTAACGGAGGAAAGGCATTATTTCTTTCCGAGAAAAATAAAGAAGAGAGGGCATGAAAATGCATGTTCTCTCTCCACGGGATGCCTTTCTTAATCAATCCACCGTCTTAATTACACTTGAAACACGTACATGTAAAAGAAGGAAAGCATCCAGGCAAATTGAAATGTTTAAGTATGATGTTAATTAAAACTCAACAGTTGGCTCCAATTAACAACGGACAGCAGAGTCAGTAAGATATTCTTTTAACGAGTACAGATATGGAGAGTCTTATTTTTAAATCAGCTATGTGGTATTTATTTTAATTTGATTGAATAATATCTAACATGAATATCTTAATATCTAAATTTATATTTAATTAATAATTATATTATCTGATATCTGATTAAATTATTCGTCAGATATTTTATTCGAATAATTATCTGATCAAATGAATATAAATTTAAATTCGATCCAAATTTTAAACAGATAATTATCGTGTCTAATTTACGTACACACAACCACGATATGCGGTATTTGTTTTAACTTCTTATAAAAAAACATATTGACATTGCCGTACATATGAGCCCATGTGTGTACAGTGCAAACTATGATCAAGTAGATGGGCTGATTAAGAATTGTTTACGAAAGGCAGGACACTTTAAGTGGGCCTAAAGTGATTGACCCATTTAAATAAAAAAAATATTTGAAGAGGATGCATTTAAGATGGAAATCCAAGCAAAGACACGATTTTGAGAGACACTGTAATTAATTTGGAAAAAGCATGCATCTTGAAGAGGATGTTACGTACATATCAGGATTTGGTTTGTTATATATATATATATATATACTTATTTTAAATGCACGCATCAATGTATATATCTTATTAATTTTAAACTCCCTTTGTCCACGTACGTCAAAATCGCTTTCCTTCTTTAATTTGCAAGCTAATGAATAATAAGTTCCCTCTCTCCAGTCCTCTACTAATTAAGGTAAAAGTTCTCTAATTTGCTATTAATTGGATCCAACTTATGGAAACCTAAATAGGAATTTATCACGTACGCACGAACGCATTTATGATAGAAATCTGTTTATTATAAGTGCAAAGGAGATTTATAAAATGTACATTTATGTATTTATACATATGTATATGAAAAGATTTGAGTTTTATCTTGGCAATCTCAAATGGTAAATATATATGTCTTCCACCATCCAAACCAATAATTAAGTCTACCACGAATCGTTTAGCCATCCTCATTAAATATGATATTTGCTAATTAAGGGCGTATCATTTAGCCTTAAATTTTCCACCTCACCTTCCACATTCGCTAACAATGCTTACCCTATAAATTAAGAGTCACATCAGACGACGAACAAGCACGAGCAAGCCTAGCTACCCGAAGAAGAGGTTAGTTTGTGTATACCCATACATACGTACATACAGAGAAGAAGAAGAAGAAGATCTGATCAATTCCTTTCTTAATTTCCCGGTGCATGCATAATTTCTTCGTCATCCACTTCAATTCACATATCCGTTTTGTTAATCTGTTGCTCTTTTAATTAGATGGCTGCAAGCAAGAAGTTTGCTTCCGTGGTTGCGCTCGCGCTCTTCCTCTCGTTCGTTCTCCATGCGGAGTCTCATGGTTAACTTCTCATCCATGTTCATACCAAACAATTTTTATATATATATATATATATATACAAATACGTTTTTGTAGGTCCATGCCGTAGAAAGTGTTGGTGCGGTCCAGCCCATACGTGGGCACTTGATAAGTGTGAAAGGGAGGTGGGGTATAACATACCACCCACCTTTCCTTTACCCTACACATCCGAGACCACCAAAAATCAAAACACACAGCAGCAGTAACAAAAACGTCAGCAGCGGCTTCTTCTTCTTCGAGCAGCCGCTTCTTCATCCTGGGAGCATCTCTTGCAAGAGGAAAAGAGAAAGAGGAAGAGGAAGGAAGAGGAAAAAGAAAAGTGGGAGAAAGATGTTAACTCGGTGAGCTCGGGTATTTTGTTATCTCGTTTTGGGGATTTATCCCGGTTGAGGTATTCTCACATCCTTCCATTCTCTTATGTGTATACCTCAAGATTTGGGCAAATCTTGAGAGAAGAAAACCGTGTATTGCTATTTCTACATAGTGGATCACTGTCGATTTGCCCCGTGGTTTTTCCCACTCCATATCGAGGGAGGGTTTTCCACGTTAAAAATCCGGTGCATTTTGTGTGTGATTGTTCTTGTGTTGGTTTGGTATTTTTCAACTCGGATACGTACGTGTGTGGATGGCATAGAGATTATTGTGGTTGCACAGATCCGCCGAAGGTGTGCGGATAGAATTTATTTCCGTGTTGATTTCTCCGACTACATATATATTTGTGCCTAGTATATTTCTTGCAGCTCCCCAACAACTGGTATCAGAGCAGAGTTAAATTACATGCATTATTCTTGTGAGTCGGAATGTCGGACAGTGGAGCGTCTAGCATCATGATAAAATTGAATAATACAAATTGGATTATTTGGAAGCCAAAAATGGAAGACACCCTATATTGCAAGGATTTGTATGATCCGATTGAAGGTAATGGAGTCAAACCGGAGGGTATGTTCGCTAAAGATTGGGAAAAATTAAATCAGAAGACCATTGGCACAGTCAGACAATGGGTAGATGACAGTGTATTTCACCATGTTTCGAGTGAAACCAGTGCACAAGCATTGTGGAAAAAATTAGAATCCTTATATGAGCAGAAGACCGTAGGTAATAAAGTTTTTATTATTCGAAAGTTTGTTAATTTGAAATTCAAAGAAGGTAACAGTGTTGCAGAGCATTTGAATGAGTTTCAAAGTTTGGTGAATCAATTGGCTACAATGAAAATGGCTTTAGAAGATGAACTCCGTGCTTTGTTACTTTTGGGATCCTTGCCAGACAGTTGGGAAACCTTGGTTGTGTCAGTTAGTAATTCTGCTCCTAATGGTGTGTTGTCTATGAGTTTAGTTACTGCTAGCTTGTTTAATGAAGAAACAAGAAGAAAATTAACTGGATCAGATAATGCACATGCTCTTGTCACAGAGAACAGGGGGAGGAGTAGATCAAAGTATAATTATCAGTAAGGGGTCAAAGTAAGTCCAGAGACAGGTCAAAGTCCAAGAGTAGAATATGCTTTCATTGTGGAAAAGAATATCACCTAAAGAGGAACTGCACGGTATGGAAGAGAGAGATGAAAGAGAAGAAGGATAAAAATCAGATGAAGACAGAGGATGATCAAAATAACGCAGCTACATTGTTAGAGGGTGATAATGTCATTCTCACAATAGAGGGAGACACTTGTTTACATTTCACAGGCTATGATTCAGAGTGGATAGTGGACACTGGTGCTTCTTATCATGCAACTTCTAAAAGGGAGCTCTTTACATCTTACAAGGCAGGAGATCTTGGAAATGTGAAGATGGGTAACACTAGCTACTCAAAGGTTGTTGGCATTGGTGATGTGTGTTTACAAACAAATGCAGGGTACGTACTAACTTTGAAGGATGTGCGCCATGTTCCTGATTTACGTCTCAATCTTCTCTCCGGTATTGCTCTAGATAAGCAAGTTTTGAGCACAGATTCAGTCAAGGAAAATGGAAATTGACTACAGGCTCATTGATTGTTGCCAAAGGAAATACTTGTTGTGGTCTTTACAAGACTCATGCAAAAGTGTGCAAAGATGTGTTGAATGTTGTCCAAGGTGATTCTTCTCCAGATTTATGGCATAGAAGACTCGGGCATATTAGTGAGAAAGGACTACAACTTTTGACGAAGAAGTCTTATATTCCCTCCATGAAAGGTATGACTCTTAGTCCTTGTGATTATTGTTTACTTGGAAAGTATCATAGAATTTCATTTCGTTCTTCATCACACGAAAATGTTACATTTTAGATTTGATTTATTCTGATGTTTGTGGTCCCTTTGAGGTGGAGTCCATGGGTGGAAATAGATACTTTGTCACATTCATTGATGATGCATCTAGAAAGGTGTGGGTCTATTTGCTGAGGACAAAAAGATCAAGTGTTTCAGTCATTTCAAAATTTTCATGCTATGGTGGAAAGAGAGACAAGTAAAAAGTTGAAATGTCTCCGCACAGATAATGGAGGAGAGTACATCTCCAAAGAATTTACAGATTATTGTGCAGGTCATGGCATAAGACATGAAAGGACTGAACCAGGCACCCCACAACATAATGGTGTAGCAAAAAGAATGAACAGAACCATTGTGGAAAAGGTGAGATGTATGTTGAGGATGGCAAAGCTACCAAAGAGCTTCTGGGCTTCAGCCCAGAAGCTGTTCGCACTGCTTGCTATTTAATAAATAGGTCTCCTTCTGTTCCTTTGGGTTTTGAAATTCCAATGAAGATCTGGTCACGGAAGGAGGTATCCTACAATCACTTGAAAGTGTTTGGATGCAAGGTATTTGTGCATGTCCACAAGGACCAAAGGCGGAAACTTGATGATAAAGCCATTCCTTGTATTTTCTTAGGCTATGGAAATGAAGAGTTTGGCTTCAGGTTATGGGATCCAGAAAAGAAGACAGTAGTCAGACAGAGAGATGTGATCTTTTATGAAGATCAGAATATTGAAGACATCAAAGAAACAAAGTTGAAAGGCCGATCTTCCTACAGTGCTCCAGATCTCGCACTCATTCCTTCTCCAGTGTAAGAGCTTATAGATGGAGAAAAAATGCAAGTTGAAGATGACATTGATGAAATGCCAGAATTGGGTGACAGTGATGCTGAGCCAGAGCAGGAGGTTTCTGAGCAGGGGGAGCATCAAGAGTTAGAGATCAGGAGGTCTTCCAGAGTGCCACAGCCATCATCAAAATATCCTCCCTCTCAGTATATGTTGCTTACTGAGGAGGGGGACCCAGAAAGCTTTGAGGAGGTACAATCTCATAAAGACAAAGATAAGTGGTTCAAAGCCATGCAGAGCGAGATGAATTCACTTAAGCTGAATAATACTTATGAGTTGGTGGACCTTCCTAAAGGCATAAAAGCATTGAAGAACAAGTGGATTTTCAAGCTGAAATGGGATGGCAATGTAGAGTACTTGAAGGATAAAGCTAGATTGGTAGTGAAAGGTTTTGCACAAAAACAGGGAATTGATTTTGATGAAATATTTTCTCCTGTTGTGAAGATAACTTCTATCAGGGTGGTTCTAGGCTTGGTTGCAAGCTTAGACTTGGAGCTTGAACAGATGGACGTGAAGACTGCCTTCCTTCATGGTGATTTGGAGGAAGAGATCTATATGGTACAACCAGAAGGTTTTGAAGTGAAAGGTAAGGAACACATGATATGCAGGTTGAAGAAAAGCTTGTATAGATTAAAGCAGGCACCTAGACAGTGGTACAAAAAATTTGACTCATTTATGGTGAGCTATGGGTACCAGAGGACAGCTGCAGATGCATGTCTTTACTTTAGAAAATTATCAGATGTGAGCTTCATTATCCTTTTACTTTATGTTGATGATATGTTGATTGTTGGTCAGGATACTCAAGAGATTGATAAATTGAAAGCAGATTTGTCAAAGTCTTTTGATATGAAAGACTTGGGACCAGCATGCAGAATATTGTGCATGAATATCTTTCGTGACAGGAAAATCAAGAAATTATGGTTGTCACAAAGAAATTATATTGAACGGGTGCTTGACATGTTCAATATGAAGAATGCCAAGTCTGTGAGTACTCCGTTAGCATCTCATTTTAAGCTCAGCAAGAAGTCATGTCCCTCTTCTACGGAAGATATGGAAGAGATGGAGAGCATTCCTTACTCCTCAGCAGTAGGGAGTTTGATGTATGTAATGGTCTGCACCAGGCCTGACATTGCACATGCAGTTGGTGTAGTGAGCAGATTCCTTTCTAATCCAGAGAAAGAGCACTGGGAAGCAGTGAAATGGATCTTCAGATATTTGAGAGGTAGCTCTAGAATGTGTTTGACATTTGAGAGTTCAGAACCAGTTCTAGAAGACTTTACAGATGCTGATATGGCAGGTGATCTTGATCACAGAAAATCAACCTCAGGGTGCTTATTTACTTTTGCAGGGGGAGCTGTGTCCTGGCAGTCTAAATTACAAAACTGTGTTGCTTTATCTACTACTGAGGCAGAGTATATTGCAGCAACTGAAGCATGGAAAGAAATACTTTGGCTGAAGAGATTTCTGCAGGAATTGGGTTTGAAGCAAGAAGAGTTATGTGATTTTTTGTGACAGTCAGAGTGCTATGGATTTGAGCAAAAACTTCACATATCACTCCCGTACAAAACACATTGATGTGAGATACCATTGGTTGCGAGATGCTATAGAGCAACAACAGATGAAGCTGAAGAAGATTCATACAGATAAAAATCCTTCAGATATGATGACAAAGGTTGTTCCTAGAGAGAAGCTAGAGTTGTGTCGGCGACTGGCTAGCATGGACTCCCAATGAGGGGTCATTTCAGTGTTACCTCCCACCATAGGATGGAGGGGGAGATTGTTTGTGCGGTTCAGCCCATACGTGGGCACTTGATAAGTGTGAAAGGGGGGGTGGGGTATAACATACCACCCACCTTTCCTTTACCCTACACATCCGAGACCACCAAAAATCAAAACACACAGCAGCAGCAACAAAAACGGCAGTAGCGGCTTCTTCTTCTTCGAGCAGCGGCTTCTTCATCCCGGGAGCATCTCTTGCAAGAGGAAAAGAGAAAGAGGAAGAGGAAGGAAGAGGAAAAAGAAAAGTGGGAGAAAGATGTTAACCCGGTGAGCTCGGGTATTTTGTTCTCTCGTTTTGGGGATTTATCCCGGTTGAGGTATTCTCACATCCTTCCATTCTCTTATGTGTATACCTCAAGATTTTGGCAAATCTTGAGAGAAGAAAACCGTGTATTGCTATTTCTACATAGTGGATCACTGTCGGTTTACCCCGTGATTTTTCCCTCTCCATGTCGAGGGAGGGTTTTTCACGTTAAAAATCCGGTACATTTTGTGTGTGATTGTTCTTGTGTTGGTTTAGTATTTTTCAACTCGGATACGTACGTGTGTGGATGACATAGAGATTATTGTGGTTGCACAGATCCGCCGAAGATGTGCAGATAGAATTTATTTCCGTGTTAATTTCTCCGACTACACATATATTTGTGCCTAGTATATTTCTTGCAGCTCCCCAACAGAAAGGAGGACTGTGCAGCCCCATGCAAAATCTTAGGCCTCCCCCCAACTGCGGCGTCGTGCGTGACATACATAGAAGGCCCGACATGCTGCTGCCTAGCTTCCTAATCAATTAATTGATGCTACTGCTGCTGCTGAGAATAATTAAGGCATGTGATGATCAGGTCCGTGCATGGCATTCTGATGCATGCATGCCTGAACATGCGATGGGGATGACATCTGTAGTGTCGACTCGATTTGGGATTCAAAAATAAGAACTTAAATTATTAGAGATTACTCCTCTAATGTCGTACGTACGTACAATGGGTATCATTATTTGATGTTGGGTAATGAAGGATTAAGCATCTGATCACGTAGTACTTGAGCTAGCGTTCTCAGTTGCGATGCAGATGGCCATGGCATTTTATGGAGCAGATACATGCTTATCTATAATCATAACCTAATCTAATCTGATGTCGCATTATTTTGTTATATTTAACTTATTATTTAATTCTTAATATTAATCATTGTTGATAAAACTCAAGTAATCCACACAATTAATATGGGCAGAGTCTAAGACATACTTGTGCACAATGGAGGCAATTGACCTACATATAATGTCGTGGAGGTGGAGAGTAGGTTACAAATTAACATCTACCCTTTAAAATCTACACTCCAAGATCTAAGGACAACAGTGATGTCTTTCTCAAAGTCAAAGTCTAGCTAGATAATCGTGGGATGACGGCTCTCTCACTGAGTAGATAACGGCACAATGCATGGCAAAGTAGTGTACAATACTCCTCTCACCCCCTCCCCGTTGCCGTCTTCATTATAGGGGTGTGGAGAGGCCAATTGTCTAAGCCCAACTTGGACATGGAGGGTGCCCGAGAAACATAGTCCCGGTGGGACTAGGAGAGCCAGAGAGGGAAGGGCAGCTGGTGGAGGGAAGTCTCACGGGACTTGGAGAACCAAGGGGAAGAAACCCTCCCATGCATACAATGCGTGGGATTGGGCGGGCCTCCCGCAGGTGTGCAAGTCCAGGCAAGACATGGGTCACTCCTTGAACACTCTAACCTGTTGTTTTAGGAACTTGCATGGGAAAATATACTCTACCTTTGAATTTGTTTTTGAGTATAGTAGAGAATTTCATTTCTTAAGCCAAATAGAATGATTAACATTGGTATTCGTTTTGACTATGATAGATAATTGATACAAAAAAGATAAAACATGCTCGACTGGATATTAAAGAGAATGGGGGTATATCAGCTGATCAACTGTCGAGAGAGGAAATCACGAATCAAGAATATTTCATATGAAGAGACAAGCAGTAAGACAGAGTTAAGAAACATGTATTGTCGGTTGCATTCGTTAGTTGAAAAGATACTGGAGTAGAGCTTAATCAAGGCAACAGGAGAAGTTCAAAAGATACTGGAGTAGAGCTTAATCAAGGCAATAGGAGAGGTTCAATTGAAAGCTTTATGCTTTGGTATTCAGTTAAAAAAATAGTCAAATGATAGTCAGTCACATGACTCTGATTGTGATGATCTAGTTCATCGCTTTGACTATTTTCACTCTTAAGATATTGACTAAGATTAAGGTGCTCTGACCGAAAGGATTACAACTGAGGATAGAAATTTGTTTTGTCTAAGTTACTGTCGATTGTCCCATGTTTAAATTGAGTAGCCAATGATTTTTAAGTGGAAGAGTTCAATAGAGTATTTCGACTGGATTAATATTCCGACTTACAGATTTTTGCTAAGTCGATGTTTCAACTGAATGTATCGACATAGATATATAACTTTCACGATGTTCAATTGTTTTTCATTCCTATGACTTTTGTTAGTTGTTTAGTTTGGACGTAATTTTTCTTTTCTTCTTCGTCGTCATCTTTGTCTCTTCCTCCTTATCTATTTTTGTATAAATTATGCAATATGTATTCATATAAAACTTGATCATTTATTAACGGGGGTCGAACAATCTCCTCTTTTTTGACGTGAAAAAAATTATGCAAAAATACATAATTTGATAAAATTTTATTTTTACTTCTAGACATTCCCTTTAATGTTATGCTTCTTAAGAGATATGATCGTGAAAGATATCTTCCCTCTCAAAAATACTCCCCCCTGACTGATGTCTTAAAAAAATTTCATGGGATACATATGCCCCCCTGAGTAATCTCCCTCAAAATCTTGCAATGTGCACTCCCAACGTTATAGTGTGCTTAAATAGTAAAATCATTTCAATGCAAGGCACACGTTAGGCAATTTTTGGGTACAAAGATTCTCCCCTTTTTGCAAAAATACTCTCCATGTATGTTTATTTGTGAAAACTTTCATTTTATTTTCATATTACTTTTAATAATCTTCTTATATCAATGTCACGTAAAAAATATCCCTCCAGTTAACCTCTGTTGACGATTCAAAGAATATTCTGTTTCCATCTAGGAAATTGAATTTGTAGATGAAAATATCTTTATAAATTTTCTAATCAACATACTGTGCGAGAGAGAGAGAAGGAGAGATAAAGAGATAAATATATGAAAAGAGAGAAAAAATTTATCAGAGATTAAAAATAAATTAGAGTTACATAAGAGATTTTAAGGAATATTTGCAGCCGGTGATGGCAAGGGCTTTGTGAGTATTGCGATACAGAGATGTTATTGAAAATATATGAAAAATAAGAGTGGTCATTTCACAAATAAATTTGTAAGAAGGGTATTTTTCAAAAAAAATATATTGCTTACTGAGGTTGTCAAGTTGGGCCGGGCTTGACTTTAATTATAATAAAGATTTAGAGCCATTGTCACATTGGGCCAACCCTTGACTTTTGGGCCTGGTCGGTCATGGGCCAAGTTACAAGCCGACCTATGTATTGGCGCGGTAGCACGATATTCCTAGTATTTTTAATGGTAGATATGAAAAGATAGTATCAATAATACTAATAATATTCTTAATAATATCACGCCTTGGATGGATAATATTAATAATAAAAATATGAAGGGACAGTACAAAAACTATTCTTAATAATATCTACCGAATCTTCTGCTTGCTCTTCCTAAAGCTAATAAAATGGTCAAGTATATATCAGATTATCTGTTGCCATATATAATTGGCATCCCTGCTGCACAAACATTTAATTATTAAGCATTATTAGACCTAATTAAGGCTGAAGGTGCATTAAGATGGAAAATGGAAATCATCCAAGTAAAGATAACGATTTTGAGAATCTTTTGAAATTGGTAAAATATCTTGAGCGGAGGTGTATGAGGAGCATTTGTTTCCATATATATATATATTATATATTTATAATTATAATTATGTGGTGCCTTCTTTTGAATAATAGGTATGATCGATCAATGCATCTATATATTGTTTAAATCACTCCCGCCCAAGGTTTGTTGGTCCGATCATATCAGCTGTATCAGTTTTTTGTCGGTACGATACGGCACGGTACCGTACTAGTCCATATCGTAACGTGCCAACATTAAAAAATTATTTAATAAATATATATTGTTATAAAATATAACAAAATATTATGTGGTTAATAGTTGTGTTAATTGTGTGTGAGATAAATGGTTCAAATCTCACAAATGTCATGTGTTTTTTGATTTATTTTTCTTAAAGAACAATGAAAAAAGTAAGAAAATAATGCCACTAGTATGTTTAGAACCTAAATTCTAACCTTCCAAACGAATACTCTTAACCAAATTATATATAAAAATATATTTAATATAAACTAATATATATAATATTTAAAAAATATATAGTGTGTACCGATTACGTATCACAAATTGATCGTATTGATCTACGACTGATACGACGATTTGACAAACTTTGCCCCCACCCATAGGGATGTCAATGGTAATCGACAATTCGATAACCGTCCGCTTCGTTAGCTTAACGAACAACAAATGGATAGTATTTTTCTTTCCGATAAATTAACGGATACGAATACGAATATATCCGGTTTCTTAACGGATACACCTCGTTCCGAATCCGCATCCGTCCATTACCGTTAAACAAGTTTGTATTTGACTCAAATAATTTAGTGTCTCGAAGAAAATGATATTGAAGATGAGATATGTGTATAATTTAAGTCATTTCTATTTTCATGATCGTAAAATATTTCTAAATTACAAGATATTTTTATAAATTTTTAAATCATCAAGATAATATATTCTTTATTTTCATGAAAGGTACGTATAAAGAATGAGAATACTATGGAGATTAAAGTCCAAAAGTGTTAATTTATTTTATTATTTAAACTTTATATATTTCATATTATCTTTGGGGATATTATAATATTATATATTTGTATACTTTTAATTGTATTATATGTTCACTCATGAATAATGATGATACGAGAACTAAATTGAAATGTGTTTGTTTATCATATGGATTGTTCTTTTCAATTTAAATTTTTTTCTAATTGAGTTAATTTACATCTTAAATTTTAATCTTATATGTACTTTTATGTCCGGTAACTATCCGTTAACCGTATTTTTCGGATACTCAGATAACGATTTTCGGATACACCACTTTCTGAATACTTAACGAACAGCAAACGAATACAGTTCTTCCTTATCGGATACGGATAGTCCACTATCCGCACCGTATCCGACCCGTTGACATCCCTACCCACCCAGCTGTCGCCAACAACAGACCTTCGTTTCTCTCTTCCCTTCTTTGCAAGCTAATTATTAAATACCTTTTCTCAAATATTCCTTCTTTCCGTATTTAGAATGAAATATACATGAAACAGATGACAATGCGTATTTCATTCCTAAGGTACTGCGCATTTCCTTAAACGCGTATATTTCACATTCCTTCTTAGCGTATATATTTTGATTGCTAATATTTATATTTTATTCCTAATATTTATATTTCATTTCAAACATGTATATATCTATTTCATTGTTACCATATACATTTCATTCATGTTATACATATTTCATTTTGAAAAGTTACTTTCATTCTAATTAACATGTATATTAAATTCTCAAACAATATATTTCAGTCCCATCACCTATTTAATTAGGTGCATGCACATTGTATCCTTACATGATCATTTTTTAATAGACCTTTTATAGGTCTTGAGCTCAAGTCTTAATTAAGATATTCACGACATTTCCTAAAAAATACAGATTGAATAGGGCCGGACTGAGCTAAAAATATAGTCATTTTATAATTGGTTCACCCGGCTCTTTTTAAAATGTGGTTTTATTTTTTATGAATCCCACTGGAATGGCCGAGGGTTCTGATCTTCTTCGATTCGATCGACCAGTCCGATCCATTTTTAAAACAATGATCGGTCCAACCCTCTTTGAAAATGGGTTAGGGTGATATATTCACGTCATTGGACGCAAATAGGATGTTAATACGCCACCCGTCCCCAGATAGTGGCATGGCTATGTGAGAAGATCCTCCGTGAGTCTTATTTTCTCTCTCATCAGGTATTTATTCACCTATATCCTATTATGTGTTCAAAGAGGCACTCAAAATTTTTGTGAGATCTATTAAGGGTGGAGCATTGAAGGTTAGATAACAGAAGTAGAAGTTGCCAGGGTATACCCACTTGAATTAAGGCTATATTGTCATATTTTAGTTTTTTACACTTAAAAAAAATCGATGCTAGGAACAAGTCTCCTATATCCACTTATTTATTATAAAGTCGCATAAATCGTCTCTATATTATGAAAGGGGTGAGGTGTGCAAGGAGATAGAGAACAAGAGAAGCGAGAGAGAGCGAGAAAGAATGGGAGGAGGGAGAGTTTGCGATAGAGAGGGGAGGGTGTCGGAGGGGGTGTCCCCCTCGAGCACTATCGACACCCCCACCTAGTGGAGTGGGGTGCGTCGAGAGAGAGTGGAGTGGGGTGCGGGGTGCGTCGAGAGAGAGAGAGAGAGAGAGAGAGAGAGAGAGAGAGAGAGAGAGAGAGAGAGAAGGTGGGGAGGGAGAGGGCAAAATTTGAGAAAAAATAAAATCAATGGAAATGACCGGCGGAAGGAATATTCCCTAAATTAAATTGGATGACGTATTTTATTTTTCGGACGGTTGTTCACCGGAGGAGAAGCTTTTTATCAATAGATTGAAGATTTGGGTGGTTTAATAATAAATAGATAGATCAGGGGGGTTTATTCTTAATTTCAATTTTTTTAGGAGGACAAAAATAAAAAAAACCTGTTATAAATGCCCGGTCTGACTGTGCAGTATTTCACTTATCTCTTTCCTTCCGTTGTTGGAAACAGTTTTATAACCAAGACGAAGATCGTGTAACTAAGTTTTGACTGCATATCCTAGATTAATTTGTCACTTGTTGCTATAAACATCATTAATTATATGCCTTCAATTCCGTACCCTGGTTTTAGCACTTGCCCACTGTTTGGACAGTCGCAAACAATTAATGTGCACCCTATATATATAAGAAAGAGCTAACCTTGCAGGAGGCGACCAGGAAGGAAGCAGAGAACGCCTCGATCAGTACCCCAGGAAGAGGTCTGCTCTACCATCCATACAACAGGAATTACCCTCATTAGTTTTTTCAAATGTATATATGCGCTACCTGTTAATTCTCGTTCTCTCTGTTATTCTAATTAGATGGCTTCAAGCAAGTTTGCCGCCATGGTTGCAACGGTGCTCCTCCTCTCTCTTGTTCTCACTGCAGAGTCTCATGGTTTGCCCCGTACGTACCTTGTTAATCACTTGTCATTGGCAATGCCCTACGTATAACAGCTCTTATACGTACGTTGATATGCTGCTTGTATATACATATTTTTTTCGTAGCGCTTGCCTGTTCAATATGTATAGAGAGAGATAAACATTTATATGTGTGAGTGGGTGCTCCTTAGTTTCAGGGTATTCGTCGGATCCAAGAACCGGTGACGACTGCGTCTTCGCAGGCCCATGCAGCAGAAGGGCGGACTGCGCGAAACCATGCAGAGATAAAGGTCTCTCTCCAACTGCTGTCCTGTGCGAGCCGTACATGGACGGCATGACATGCTGCTGTCTTATCTGAGAATATGAGATGATGCCTCTCAAGTTAATGATCTGGAGTGGAGAGGAACTCAAAAACAATTAATTAAGCTGATCACAGCTTACGAGGTTTCTGGAGCCCTGTACGTATTCGTTTGGATTCAGAAATAAGACTCCAACAAGTGATCTTGTTCTCTAAGTAATTCTATTACATGTAGTACTGTGGGTTGATATTTGGTATGATCAGTAGTTAAAGCGTGTCCCTAAGTAATTTCTGTGTTCATTAATCTCTCTTTCTCGATCCCACACCTCCATGTTGATCAGCTTCTCTCTCTCTCTCTCTCTCTCTCTCTCTCTCTCTCTCTCTCTCTCTCTATATATATATATATATATATATATATATATATATATATATATATATATATATTGGACTATGTCAACGTAGATGTGACGTGCTATATTGTCGGATTTTCTTGCAACTCTGAAGATATTGAGGTGAACAATTAATTGAGACAGGGAGGGGATTGACCGAGGATGAGAAGCCAATATAGACGTTATGATCAGGAACAGAGAGGAGCTAACCCACAATTTAAGCTGACATCGTCTCACTTCTGAGAATCTTCTTTTCTTATGATTCTGTTTCCTGCATTGTAAATAACTCAAACTTGGTAATAAAAAAGATTAAAAGAGTAAAGAATACGGTAACTTGATTTGTAGAACTAGTCAAATGAATGCCTCATGTGCACATGTTTTCCTTAATAAAATGAATCTTAAATTATATTTTACTTAAATAATAAAAATTTAAAATATATTATTTTAAAATATATATATGTGACCAAACTTTTTCGATATATTAGTCATATTAGTTTTCAAAGTTTAAAAATAAAGTTATGATTTTTAAAATAAAAATATTTGAAGACAGTTGAAGAGAATATGAACTTTATTTTTAAAGTCGGCAAACTCAAAAGAATCAAACTCTTAAATTAAGCAGATTCGAAAATTTGGAAATCTTGACAAATATAACTATAAAAATATTAGACATAGCTCATCTACTTTGAGTATTCTTTAATAATTTGCCATCTAATGTCAGCAAATGATTCATAATTCATGATGGTAAAATTTACATTCCCACCACTGCTCGTAGAAAAATATAAAAGCATTCCCATCATTACCTTTAGTAATATATAAAAATTAGTTCTAGTTAATATTTAAGGTCAATAACATCCAAGAAGATAAAAACATCATGATTCTTCGTTCCCACCAAAAAAAATAGTTGTGCTTTTACTTTGAAACATGAAACACAACCATTTAAACTTTTGACAAAGTAAAATTTAAGGTCTCATTCTTTTAGAAAAACATGGGTAATAAGATTTAGACTCAATAATATAGAAAGTGCTACGAAATAAGGTGCAAAAAAACACAATTAAAGATTAATACATCATGCTCCAACTTTCTCCACTTGCTCAAGCTTACATAGTGATCAATTGCCAATGTCATTGCAAGAATTAGGTTCGTTATAAATTTTATTACTCAATTCCACTCAATATGTGGTATACCGACGCAAGTAAAACACAACAAAATGAATTAAGAACCATTTGACTAAAATTCTATGAATCAAATTTATAAAAGTTAATGCATGTGCACGACTAAGAAATATGACTACCCCCATTACGAATACATAATGAGATGTAAATAGCTCAACAATCTGGAAGAGAGACATGGTTAAGTTAAATTTGCTCAAATTAACACATAAACTGCACAAATCAACTTCTACCTTTGTGTTTAAACTCAATTGAGTAGTACCGGAACAGCTTCCAGGTATACATAGAATGTCCAAAAGATCTCGTTGATGATATTGTGTGATGTTGATGGGTGAAGTACAAGAGTTGGAACATCACAATAAGATAGAATTTGTATGCAAAATAAAATAAAAGAATTAAAAATTATATATACATCAGAAGAAAAATAAAAAAAGTATTATTTTGTGGGCTAACCCGAGTAACCTATGAACTAAAAAGAGTAGAGCCGGAAGAGACCCGTAATTGAACCAGAAGAGACTCATAATTGAACGAAAGGAAAAAACCCAGATGTGTTTTGCATTAAACTGAGGTGGGTAGAACCTAAACAGCTTCCAGATATAGATAAAATGCCCAAAAGATATCCTGTTGATGATATTATGTGTCGTTGATGGGAGAACTAAAAGAGTTAGGATAGTATAAGGTAGAACATGTATATAAAATAAAACAAAGTATTAAAAACTATACACCAGATGAAAAACAAAATAAGACAAACATATCACACACAAACACCATCCCTCTCACCCCTCACACAGAGAGAGGGAAGTAGCGAGTAGTCAGCCTGCAAAAGCCCTCTCCCCATGAGGCACCCAAAAGCAAAGCCCCCCCTCCCAACGATACCTCCCTCCCTTCTCCTCACCTATGCTAGGCTACTTCGATAGACCATGGACACCCCTCCCCACTCCTAAGAGCCCTTCCTCCTTCCACCAAAGTGCCTACTGACTCGAGGGTCAGAGGGTTCTCCCGAAGCACTCTCACCCCGATGACAACTTCTCCTATAGGAAGAAGTCAACAAGATCCTCTCACTGTAAGGCCACCTTAGATGGCCCAATAGAGAACCCCAACAAGGTCCTCTTAGGATCTCGACCAGAAGTTCTTACACGGCCAGTCCCATCGCTAATGGAAGCGAAGCACCCCACCTCCAACCACAGACCGTGAAGCATCTCCGCCTCTAGCCGGCGATGAAGACTCACCCCCTGCCTCAAATGCACAGCGGGACAAGGTTTTCACCCTGTGCTCACCACCGCCATCCAACGCCTCATGTTAGGTCTCTCCTCTTGGAAGACCCATGCATCAGCCAACCTAGCCCCTGCGGATAGCCAGCCACCTCCAGCCATCGTGCTTGCTACCCCAACTCGGGTTCTTTTGAAGCGCCCCCGAGTATGCCAGGCATAGCTCTCAACTCCGGTGGTTCCCTTGCTTCAAGCGGCCCGATTCTAAAGCTCAACAAGCGGCTGGCAGCGACATCATCCTTCCCTTTCTCAAGCTCTATACCAAAGCCTCTCCCTCCCTTTTTATGCTCTGCATCCTGATCCGCCTAGTCCATGTAACTCTATTTCATGAAAAATAAAGTAAGAAGAGTTGTAGCATGCATTTAACTTATTCCTCTGGTGGCAAGTCCTCTAATTAAGACGTGATCTATTTTCTTCATAAAAATCTTCGGGCCATCCAACAGTACGAAGAAACTACGAGATCTCGACCTCTACATTTTACATAAGCTAAAAGTATCTTAAAAGTTGGAGGTGGAGTTAACAACACCCTTAAATCGTACGTGTTAAGTGGTACTCCGGTTTCAAATCCTCATAAGATCTCACCGTAACCACTTGACATTTGTTTTTATTGTGTATATCCACGTGGATATTTGCAATCAATCTATTTGTTCTTAGTAGAGTCCGATGTATTTGGGGCGCCATTTGTTATCTTTTCACACTCGACCAATGAACATATAATTTTGAGCACCCTTGAAACTTTGGGAATGACCTTAATTTTGTTTCCTTAGTATGTATGATCAATGGCAATGCATTTGATGTGGTACCTCCGGTAGCCCTTGGCAAACATAACTTGTCTTCCCCTCTTTCTTTCTAAATTTGCAAGCTCATTAATGGTAATTATAAGTGGGTTTCTTAGTTTTTGACACCTAAAAAAAATCAATGTTAGGAACAACTCTCCTTTATCCACCTATTTATTATCAAGTCACATAAATCATCTCTATTTTACTAAAAAACCTTAATGTCAATCTCGATCCATAAGAAAATGTCGGTTTATCTCAATCCAACCACGATCTAACATAACTAAAAAGAAAGAGAGGACCATAAGGCCTTTGGGTAATCGCGCGCGTGTGTGTGTGTGAGAGAGAGAGAGAGAGAGAAGACCCCCTCCGATGTCGGCACCCCCACCCAGTGGGGTGGGGTGCACAAGGAGAGAGAAAATTAGAGAAGAGAGAGAGAGAGAGAAAGAATGGGAGGAAAGAGAGTGTGTAAGAGAGAGGAGGGGAGTAGACCTATAAACGGAGCGGATACGGAGCGGATAGTCTGATATCCGAATTCGTAACCGAATATAATCGGTCGGATATCCGAATCTGAAACATTCTATTAGGGTGTATTTTTGTCACTATCCGAATTCGAATTCGACGGATACTATCCGGATTCGGATATATCCGACTATCCGATTAGGTATAAAAATATGTTATATGTTCATAGTTTTTAATTTTTAAATATATATATACATATATATAATGAATTAAAAATATAATAAATATAAAATATGATAATTAAATGACAAATCTGAACTAACCTAAAGTGATAATGGAAAGAAAGATATACCTGTTGACACCTTGAAAATGAGCAAGGGCAGAAACAGAATTGAAAGGAAGATCAGACCAACAGTGAAAGATCAATGACGAAGTTCGTCAACCGTCCACCTGGCTGAAGTCCTTTCCGGGCCAAGCTGATGTCCGATGCCATTGTCAGTCAGACGACGGCACTGATGAAATAGCAGTCACCTGGCTGAAGTCTTTCCAGGCTAAAGCTGATGTCCGGTCTTGTCACCATTCCGGTGACGATGCCAATAAAATGATGTCCGGTTTTGTCATCATTTAGACGGCAACGCCAATGAAACCCCGGTCTACCGACTGATGAAAAACCTATGAATGATCTCAATAGAAACTATGTGACCAATGAAGGGCCCTTTTGGGTGTTGATGCACTTGAAGGACCAACAAGATGCCTAGTCTAAAAGGCCTAAATGGGCCTATAAAGTGGCGCCGGGACCCTCTTGTCGAAGCCCAAAAGCCGCGCCGAGAAGCGGAAGTCCTGCGCGCCGGGAAGCCCCTCATTGAGGCGCGCCGTGACAGGCCTGCCGAGAAGACACAAGATACAGTTATAAAACCCCCTTCCCCTCGAGCAAGAAAGGGGGGGAAAAAAAAAAGAAGAAGCTCAGAAAATCCTTACCATCACCACCGCCAGAAGAGAGAAGAGAGAGCTTCCTCCACTGAAAGAAGGAGAGAAGAGACTAATCTCGAGAGAAGAAGAAGAAGAAGAAGAAGCTCCAGGTGGGCAGCTGGGGAGGGAGAGGAGTCAATGCTCCGCCCTCCCCCATGTTTTCTTTTATTCTTCCTGTAATCTTATGAGTTTTCTCTGAATTCATCGTATGTAGCCGGGATATCCCGGCCTCTGTTTCATCTCCCTTTCCCCATTCTCCCCTCGTGATCGGTGTGAGTCTTGGAATGATTTGATGAAATGAAATGCTACCATGGCCCGTTTGGGTGCCGGGTAATCGAGATATCGGCCGTCTATCTTTCTATCTGCTGCTATGTCTTTCCCTCATGCGTTTTCTTTCTTAGCTTAATTGAAGCGCACCTGATTCTCCGACGGGTCTTCGGGCTCAATTGTCGTCAATGGAATAAGTGTGGCTCTGGATTTACCGATGTCCCTCGCCGTTCGTCGTTGTCTGCATAAAGCCTCCCAGGCTCGCCCCAGAGCCAGAGACAGACCATCTCTTGGCTTCTGGGGCAGTCTGCTACTGATATTGGCCATAACCCTAACGGCCTGCTCGAGATCCCCTTCCCATAGGAATAAGTAAGATACTTCGATGGATTGATACCGAGGGTTTCCAATCTGAATCCAATATAAACAGTTCCATTAGGGTCGTCCCTGGGGCCAGAGATGGCCATCTCTTGGCTCCCCGGGTGACCAAAGATGCCAGCAAATGAGCTCCTAAGGGTCAATAACATATGACGACTCAAAACCCCCCCAGTAATTGGCTTCTCCGATTCCCGTTAAGCCCAGCCTATCTTTGGCAAATTAAACCCAGTCCCAAGTAACCCAACCGGAATCCCAGCCTAAAATCCCCAAAATTCACTCTAATCAGGACTGAAATCCAAGAGAACCTCAGAACAGAGTATCGTCGAACCTCCTCAAACCTTGCTGGCGCCATAGCTCCCGGCGCGGCCCGCGCCGGGAACCTCACGCCGAGAGCCCCTCCTCCTTCCTTAATTAAAACAGCGCCGAGAAGCCCCTCGCGCCGGGAACCCCCCTTTGCCTTCCAACTGCGCCGATAGCCAAGTTTCTACCCTTTGTTTTCCCCTTCATCGCTTCGTCCACGTACCCCGAGACATTCTTTGAGTCGTCATATACACCCTCGGAGATAAATTAACAGGGGAATGACTCCCCCCTACATTCCTATGTCCTGAATTGGATTCGCATGTAACCCCGTGGGTCCGATCGACCTTGTCTTTACCAGGGTTTCGTCGGTCTCCGAGAAAGGGAATAGTGACCGATGCTAGAGACATGTACAGTCTCCTTGAGCCTTAGTGCTCCCTCACTTTCTGGCTTTCATCCCGGCACTCCGTGGATGTCAGCCTATACCACTCCCTGGCAAATGCTCGGTCCGGGGGAGGTGCTGCCAAAATTCTCCCGGGAGCTGGCTATAAAAGACGCATGACTCATGAAACCTAGTGCACATTTGGTGCACTAATGCATTCATATACCCCGTGCATATTTTATGCATTGCCATTTCCATGAGTCCCGTGCCTATTTCCTGCATTGATGCTTCCGCATCCATACACATCTTTGCCTCTACGTGATCCATCAGTGCATATTTTTCTCACATATAGACGTGTTTCATACGTGATTCTTCTTGCATTCACATATACCATGCATACAGAATGAAATGAAAAGAATAATAAAACATAATTAAACACAATAAGCCACGCACCTGGGGGAGTTCACGGACTTCCCATCTCTCTCATACCCTGCGAAGGGGATATATTTATTAAGTCCCTGTAGTTGTGTCTGGATTCCAGGGGATCATCCCTATCATGGCCATGGCTCAGTTTACCTGTGACTAATAAATTTTTCCTTCCCCCTTAAGCCCGGTCTGTGAACCGCTGACCTAACGGTATCGTCTGTTTCGATAGTTAGTGTTATTATCTTGCCCATCTTCCTGGCTCTGGTATGAAGTTCAAACTGCGGACACGAGTATCTATTTGCCTCTTGCGGCCTCCTATTTCGGCGTTTAATCAAGGGTTGTCCTTCTTAGGAAGGGCGTAATTAACGTCATAGCCTTTATGGTATGACGGACTTTTGGTGTAACGACCCGAGAATCCGATTACCGGGAAGGCCCGATAACCCGAGACTCGCACCGCCACCCACGAGCCCGAAGACTCGGAAGGGTTAAAAGGATGGTGTGGAGACTACACAAGTATCATAAATAATTGCAGAAATTAAACAGTTATAATATTAAGCAGGAAATAAATTAACAAATTACATGGTCCACAATAAAATAACAACAACAGCAACAGTAGTCCACGACTAGTGCAGTGACAAGAAAGAAAAGTACAGCTACACGGGGCATCCCCCGGCTCTGACCTCTGGCACTACCTCTGGGCACCCGCACCACGCTGCGCTCCTGACGCGCTCCCCGAAGGTGGCGTCTCACCTGAAACACGGTGAAAACACGCAGGGAATGAGTCTCGGAACAAGACTCAGTAGGGATCATTCGAACCCTACCTCGTAAAACGAGAAACCACTACTCTAGCGGTAGGAAAGTACCTCAGAAAGGAAAGCCCTGTACTCTACAGAACTAGACCCTACGGCACGCAAACCGACACACGTGCCACGGTACGAGAAGACCGAAACTCAACGGTCGAACCGTCAAACCCGAAGGTCGGAAACACACGACTGACAGTCTGCCACTCCGTACTCGACAGGAGTACCACCCACTAGAAGCACAGCCGGTAGCGTCCCCTGACGTCTTACACCGCACCGCAGGTGAACCGCCTGACGTGGTAGGTCCTACCCGAGGCGCAAACACCGTACAAGTAACCACAAACAAGTGACTAGCTGGGGTCACGCCCGTCGACGTGGGTCCAACCGCCCCCAACCACGTGTGCACACACAGACCACGCGTCCCAGGTCTGGCCCTCTGACCGGTTTTCCCCTCAGCCGGACTCTGGCTGCAAGACGTGGGGCCCAACGGTAACCGGTCCACAAACCGTCTCGAAAGGTCGGCCCGTATACCACTCCCTGGTGCGACTAACACCCGCGTACTAGTAGGCTACGACTAGTGGAGGGTCACTGAAGGAGTAGACTCTCAAGTCAACGGAAAACGACGTCCAAGTCCGACAACGTGTGGGAATCACCCCACGCACCAGCCCCGTCGCACGGTGACCACGGTCGGAAAAGAAACAGACGCACGGCCCACGGTCAAACGCCTGACCGAGGTAAACGGGACTTCCGGACACCAAAGACACGGTCACGGAACTCCACGGGGTGCCCGGGACGCACACACGGCCCAAGGGGAACACCCAAAACGAACCAAATCGCGCTAGGGACACCTAGCGCGACAGGGCATGTCGCGCTAGGGCCCCCTAGCGCAACAAGGGATGTCGCGCTATGGTCCCATAGCGCGACACGGACCATCGCGCTAGGGAACCCTAGCGCGACAAGGATGATCGCGCTAGGACCCTATAGCGCGACACGAACCGCCAAACTGTTCATCTTCTCCGATGAACGCGCTCGGTCGGGGCAGCGCGACCTCCAAGAACGCGCTACTGGAGTATAGCGCGTTCTCAGTCCGCGGCCGAAAACGGTAAGAACGCCCAAAAATTCTAACCACGCCCCCATACCTCCATAGGAGAGGGGGAAAACAAAGGGGAAGACCCCTGGGGACCCCTAGCATGATTCTAGGCCCTCAAAACACGAATCCATGCATTGAATCCCTAGATCGGGCGAGCTCTCCCCAAATCATGGAAAAACCCAAAAACGCTCAAACGATCCCCTCTCGGCCTCCCCGCGGCCTATAAATCGCGGAAAAGATCGGCATGAGGCTAAGGAACGTCACCCTACCTCAATGGAGCGAATGCTCCGCCGAATCGATCACGAATCACGAAGAACGCTTCAAGCTTCACGAACTCCCCACGCTCCCCACGCTTGCCGCACGCCCACGAGATCGTCTCACCGTCGCCCACGCGTCCGCGCCGTCGCCCCGCCGCCGTCCGTAGCCGGAGAAGGGCTCGCCACGTCCGAATGGGAGAGAGGGAGAGAGAGAGGGGCTCACGGTCGCGAGAGAGAGGAAGAGGAAGAAGAAAGAGAAAAGAGAAAGAAAAAGAAAAAGGAATTAGGGCTTTATAGAAAATCCGAATTTTCGGAAAAATACCGAAAAATAGAAAAATATATTTCTGGAATCCTCGGAACGCACCGATCGCAACGGTACCACTCGTGCCCGGGTGAACGGCCCAGTTAACCCGCAGCGAGCGTCCGAAGGAAAAGCCGAAACACACACCGGGAATCGGAAAACACGCGCGGAAAAACCGCGGAACGCCTCCGGGCCTCCGAAATGACTCCGGATCGCGCCGATCCGAACACGAAAGATGTCCGAAACGAAATTTCGGACACAACAGAGCCGGACACTCCGAAAACCAGATCCGGGACCCACGAAGAAGGATCCGAAAGGTCCGGGATATTACAGCCCTCCCCCCTTAAGGAATTTCGTCCTCGAAATTGAGAACAACCCAAGGGGAAGAAGAGGAAGACTCACTCAAACAGATACGGGAACTGCTGACGCATCTCGTCCTCACGTTCCCACGAAGCCTCACCACCAGAGTGTCGCTGCCACACGACCTTTACCAAGGGAATGACCTTGTTCCGTAGGCGCTGCTCTCGCCTATCCTCCACGCGGATCGGAAACTCTGGGAGAGAAAGATCTGGAGTCACCTCAGGCCAAACAGAAAACTCGAGCACATGAGAGTCATCGGGCATATACTTCCGCAACATCGAGACGTGAACACGTCATGCACCGACGCCAACTCAGGAGGTAACTGCAACCGGTAAGCAACCTCACCGATGCGTTCCACAATCGCGAAAGGACCAATATAGCGGGGACTCAGCTTCCCACGCCGTCCAAACCGCATCACCCCCTTCATCGGAGAAACTCTCAAGAACACACGATCGCCCACGGCGAACTCGAGAGGCTGCCTCCTACGGTCAGCATAGCTCTTCTGCCGACTCTGGGCCGCCAACATGTTCTGACGAACCAGGTGCACAACATCCACACATTGCTGCACCAATTCCGGTCCCGTCAAAACACGCTCACCCACCTCAAACCAATCAAGTGGAGTCCGACAAGGACGCCCATACAGAGCCTCATAGGGAGCCATGCCGATGCTCGAATGATAGCTGTTGTTATAGGCAAACTCCACCAACGGTAGGTGATGAATCCAACTCCCCTGCCACTCCAGGCAGCAGGATCTCAGCATGTCCTCCAAGGTCTGAATGGTCCTCTCAGACTGACCATCTGACTGTGGATGATACGCCGAGCTGAATGCCAACTCCGTGCCAAGAGCTCGCTGGAAACTCCTCCAGAATCCAGAAGTGAAGCGCGGATCTCGATCCGACACGATCGAAATGGGAACCCCATGCAACGGCACGATCCGCTCCACATACAAACGAGCCAACTTAGACACGCTCCAGCTGACCTTGACCGGTAGCAACCGAGTCACCTTCGTCAGCCGATCCACCAGCAACCAAATACTGTCCTGCCCACTCGGGGTCTCGGCAACCCCACCACAAAATCCGTGGTCACATGGTCCCACTTCCAAGCAGGAACATCAAAGGGCTGGAGAGTACCTCCTGGTCGCTGATGCTCCGCCTTCACCTGCTGACAGATCAGGCACCTGGCCACAAATTCGGCAACATCTCTCTTCATGCCAGGCCACCAGAACTGCCTCCGCAAGTTCCGATACATCTTCGTCGCACCCGGGTGTACAGTGTACCTGCTCCCATGAGCCTCGCGTAACACCGCACGACGAACCTGCTCCTCGGCTGGGACGTACAGCCTGCCACGAAACCTCGCAGCACCGTCCTCGCCAAGCTCTACGTCAGCCATAGCCAGAATCCGGGGCAACTCAGGGTCCGCATGCTGAGCCTCTGTCACCTGACGACGGATAGCAGGAGTGACAGTCAGACTCGCAAGCACAGCCAACCCTCGCTCCTGGGGAATCTTGAGCCTAAAAGATACCTCGGGCACTTGTTCCCAGAGCCTCCACCTCCTCAACATCAAGGTACTGACCGCCACCTTCCTACTCAAGGCATCAGCGACGACATTCATCCTGCCTGGCTGATAAGACAGGGTGAAGTCATAGTCCTTCATGAACTCCATCCAACGCCTCTGTCTGAGGTTCAGATCTCTCTGCGAGAACACATACCTCAAACTCTGATGGTCAGTGAACACCTCGAACTTCTCACCGTACAGATAATGCCTCCAGATCTTCAGCGCGAAGATCACTGCCGCCAACTCAAGATCATGGGTAGGGTAGTTCTCCTCATGGGGCTTTAGCTGCCGAGATGCATAAGCCACCACTCTACCATGCTGCATCAAAACAGCACCCAATCCAACGCCGGAAGCATCTGTACACACCACAAAACCTCCCGATCCAGAAGGCAAAACCAACACCGGAGCCGAGGTGAGCAACCTCTTCAGTTCACTGAAGCTCTGCTCACACTCCTCGGACCAAACGAAAGGCACATCCTTCCGCGTGAGCCTCGTCATCGGGGTCGCAATGCGGGAAAAATCCTGGATAAACCGGCGATAATAACCCGCAAGCCCCAAGAAACTCCGGATCTCCGTCACCGACCTCGGCCTCGGCCATTGCATCACAGCCTCGACCTTGGCGGGATCCACGGAAATGCCATCACCAGAAATCACATGCCCCAGAAAGTGCACCTCGCTGAGCCAAAACTCGCACTTGCTGAGCTTCGCATACAACTGGTGATCTCGCAACGTCTGCAGCACCACACCCAAATGGTACGCATGCTCCTCAGCAGACCGCGAATAAACAAGGATGTCATCCACGAAGATGACCACGAACTGGTCCAAATACGGATGAAACACCCTCTGCATCAAGTCCATGAAGGCTGCTGGGGCATTGGTGAGCCCAAACGGCATCACCAAGAACTCATAATGCCCGTACCTCGTACTGAACGCAGTCTTCTCCACATCGGACTCGCGAATTCTCAGCTGATAGTAACCGGACCGCAAATCAATCCGCGAGAACACTCGCGCAGACTGCAGCTGGTCGAACAAATCATCAATCCGCGGCAACGGATACTTGTTCTTAATGGTCACGTCATTCAGCTGCCGATAGTCAATGCACAACCGCAGACTACCGTCCTTCTTCTTCACAAACAACACGGGCGCACCCCAAGGGGAAAAAGCTCGGACGAATGTACCCCTTGGCCAACAGCTCTTGCAACTGCGCCCTCAACTCCCTCAACTCAGCGGGGGCCATACGGTAGGGAGCCTTCGCCAAAGGTCCCGTACCAGGTACAACCTCGATCACGAAATCGATCTCCCGCTGGGGAGGTAATCCAGGCAACTCCTCAGGAAAAACATCGGGAAACTCGCACACCACCGCAATGTCCTCGACATCCGGCTCCATCCGGTCAGACACAACCACTGACGCGAGAAAACCCTGACAACCTGAATCAAGCAATCGACGGGCTCGAATAGCAGAGATAAGAATCGAGAAGAGGCGGAACGGATACCTTGGAAATAGAAGGTCCTCTTGCTCGGATGCTGGAAGTAGACCCTCTTCATCCACAATCCACCACCGCTCCATGGGTCTCGAGCCAATCCATGCCTAGAATCACGTCGTAATCCCGAAGCTGCAACGCATACAACCTGCCTGGCATACTCCGCCCATCGATCCACACCGGAACCTGGTCGAAGCAATACGGAGTGACCATAAAATCACCCGAAGGCAACTCACTGCCAAATCACAGGACAACTGGGTCACCGGCTCCTCGACGCTCGACGCGAAATCCTCCGAAATAAACGAATGAGACGCGCCAGAATCAAATAAAACCCGAGCCGCACAACCCAAAATCTGAACGGTACCTTCCACGAGCTGCGACGCCACTGCCTCTGCCCTGGTCAAGTGCGTGATCTGGCCACGAGCCCTCTGCCTGCCTCCCACGCTAGCTGACCTGGGTAGCGGCGGATACTGTCCCTGCTGCTGCTGCTGCTGGGGAACCTGCTGCTGCGGCGGCCTCTGAGGACAGTCACGCGCCATGTGCCCTGGCTGGTCACACCGAAAACAGATAATCGGCGCCGTGCACTGCCTGCCTGGGTGGGTCCCACCACACCGTGGACAAGGTCCTCGCGATCCACCCACTGATCCCTGACGCTGCAAAGGAATCGGCTGCTGTACACTGCCCGATGAAGCCTGCCCCTGATCTCTGGACTTCTTCTTGCCGAACCCCTTCTTGAAGAACTTCTTGACCTTCGAGCCGAAGGACGCAGATCCTGTCACCGAAGCTGCATGTGCCGGCACTCCTGAACCACTCATCGCATGCTGGAAGGAACCCTGCTGCTGGGTAGCCGACTGCTGGCTGCGACCTGACAAAGACTGCCCCTGGCTGATCGGTCCTCGAGTCCTCTGCATATCCATCTCCAGGGAAATCGCAACACGAGACGCCGTCTCTAGATCAGTGGCCCCATTCGCGATCAAATGGTGCCTCAGCTCCAGCCTCAAGCCCTGCACAAACTGCGTCGTCCTCACCCTCTCATGCTCCATGATATGAGGTGCGTACCGACCCAGCTCGACAAATCGGGCCCTGTACTGCAACACGGACATGTCACCCTGCACCAGCTCCAGAAACTCCCGCATCCGCTGCGTAGCAACGACGTCTGGACAGTACGTACGCTCGAAAGCACTGACAAAGTCATCCCACTCGATCTGCTCAAGTGGACGAAGCTGAAAGGACGTCTTCCACTCGGAAGACCACCACCTCCGAGCCGTACCCTGCAACTGGTTGTAGGCCAACACCACTCTGTCCTCGGCAGTACTCTTCGCAGAACTGAACACCCGCTCCATCTCATCGAGCCAATCACGAGCCGCATCAGGGTCTGCCTGGCCGCTAAAGTAAGGTGGATGGAACTGCATGAAATCCCTCACTGCTCGGCCTGGCCCACCCCTGACAAACGAGCCCTCAGCAGCCTCTCCGCCAAACTGCTGAGACATGAGATGGTACATGCCACGGAAGAAATCCTCGGCCCCCGGAGCTCTCGCAGCATCCGCGGCCTCGGTAGCTCCCGGAACTCTGCTATGCTCCTCCTGGTCCCTCTGGACCCCCTGCTGGATCTCCTGACCTCCAGCCGACTGCCCCTGCTGAGAGCGAGAACTCCTCCTCGGCGCCATCCTCGCTCCTGAAGCACAAGACAGAAAACACGGAAACGGCAAGGTCAAAATAAAACACGCGGTGCCCAATGCCAGCGTCACCTGTACATCATCGCTGTGGACTAGTGGACCACTACAATTACCTATGATTCTCATGTAATTCCACAACCGCGCTCTGATACCAGCTGTAACGACCCGAGAATCCGATTACCGGGAAGGCCCGATAACCCGAGACTCGCACCGCCACCCACGAGCCCGAAGACTCGGAAGGGTTAAAAGGATGGTGTGGAAACTACACAAGTATCACAAATAATTGCAGAAATTAAACAGTTATAATATTAAGCAGGAAATAAATTAACAATTTACATGGTCCACAATAAAATAACAACAACAGCAACAGTAGTCCACGACTAGTACAGTGACAAGAAAGAAAAGTACAGCTACACGGGGCATCCCCCGGCTCTGACCTCTGGCACTACCTCTGGGCACCCGCACCACGCTGCGCTCCTGACGCGCTCCCCGAAGGTGGCGTCTCACCTGAAACACGGTGAAAACACGCAGGGAATGAGTCTCGGAACAAGACTCAGTAGGGATCACTCGAACCCTACCTCGTAAAACGAGAAACCACTACTCTAGCGGTAGGAAAGTACCTCGGAAAGGAAAGCCCTGTACTCTACAGAACTAGACCCTACGGCACGCAAACCGACACACGTGCCACGGTACGAGAAGACCGAAACTCAACGGTCGAACCGTCAAACCCGAAGGTCGGAAACACACGACTGACAGTCTGCCACTCCGTACTCGACAGGAGTACCACCCACTAGAAGCACAGCCGGTAGCGTCCCCTGACGTCTTACACCGCACCGCAGGTGAACCGCCTGACGTGGTAGGTCCTACCCGAGGCGCAAACACCGTACAAGTAACCACAAACAAGTGACTAGCTGGGGTCACGCCCGTCGACGTGGGTCCAACCGCCCCCAACCACGTGTGCACACACAGACCACGCGTCCCAGGTCTGGCCCTCTGACCGGTTTTCCCCTCAGCCGGACTCTGGCTGCAAGACGTGGGGCCCAACGGTAACCGGTCCACAAACCGTCTCGAAAGGTCGGCCCGTACACCACTCCCTGGTGCGACTAGCACCCGCGTACTAGTAGGCTACGACTAGTGGAGGGTCACTGAAGGAGTAGACTCTCAAGTCAACGGAAAACGACGTCCGAACCCGACAACGTGTGGGAATCACCCCACGCACCAGCCCCGTCGCACGGTGACCACGGTCGGAAAAGAAACAGACGCACGGCCCACGGTCAAACGCCTGACAGAGGCAAACGGGACTTCCGGACACCAAAGACACGGTCACGGAACTCCACGGGGTGCCCGGGACGCACACACGGCCCAAGGGGAACACCCAAAACGAACCAAATCGCGCTAGGGACACCTAGCGCGACAGGGCATGTCGCGCTAGGGCCCCCTAGCGCAACAAGGGATGTCGCGCTATGGTCCCATAGCGCGACACGGACCATCGCGCTAGGGAACCCTAGCGCGACAAGGATGATCGCGCTATGACCCATAGCGCGACACGAACCGCCTACTGTTCATCTTCTCCGATGAACGCGCTCGGTCGGGGCAGCGCGACCTCCAAGAACGCGCTACTGGAGTATAGCGCGTTCTCAGTCCGCGGCCGAAAACGGTAAGAACGCCCAAAAATTCTAACCACGCCCCCATACCTCCATAGGAGAGGGGGAAAACAAAGGGGAAGACCCCTGGGGACCCCTAGCATGATTCTAGGCCCTCAAAACACGAATCCATGCATTGAATCCCTAGATCGGGCGAGCTCTCCCCAAATCATGGAAAAACCCAAAAACGCTCAAACGATCCCCTCTCGGCCTCCCCGCGGCCTATAAATCACGGAAAAGAACGGCATGAGGCTAAGGAACGTCACCCTACCTCAATGGAGCGAATGCTCCGCCGAATCGATCACGAATCACGAAGAATGCTCGAAGCTTCACGAACTCCCCACGCTCCCACGCTTGCCGCACGCCCACGAGATCGTCTCACCGTCGCCCACGCGTCCGCGCCGTCGCCCCGCCGCCGTCCGTAGCCGGAGAGGGGCTCGCCGCGTCCGAATGGGAGAGAGGGAGAGAGAGAGGGGCTCACGGTCGCGAGAGAGAGGAAGAGGAAGAAGAAAGAGAAAAGAGAAAGAAAAAGAAAAAGGAATTAGGGCTTTATAGAAAATCCGAATTTTCGGAAAAATACCGAAAAATAGAAAAATACATTTCCGGAATCCTCGGAACGCACCGATCGCAACGGTACCACTCGTGCCCGGGTGAACGGCCCAGTTAACCCGCAGCGAGCGTCCGAAGGAAAAGCCGAAACACACACCGGGAATCGGAAAACACGCGCGGAAAAACCGCGGAACGCCTCCGGGCCTCCGAAATGACTCCGGATCGCGCCGATCCGAACACGAAAGATGTCCGAAACGAAATTTCGGACACAACAGAGCCGGACACTCCGAAAACCAGATCCGGGACCCACGAAGAAGGATCCGAAAGGTCCGGGATATTACATTTGGTCCCGACTCGGACTTCACAATCGACTGACCAAGTCAAGTTGAGCGCACAATGAGATCGTCACACATGTGAATGGCACGCCAATTAACTAAACCAATAAATCAATAAAACAAATAATAAATAAAATCAAACCAGATTTAAAAAAAAAGAGAGAGAGAAAAATCCCCGCGTCCACAAGTCTGGCACGCCCGGTGGGACAAAGTCTCCCTTCATCTCTACGCCGAAATAGGAGGCCCAGTGGGCCCCCCCTCAAATTTTTGATTCCGTGCTTTCTCTATTTTCAAGAAACTACAATGACGGCTGGAATCATCTCTGTACACTTTGATCAACAAGTGGTCGATGCACATGTGCGAGAGGGCTACCTGGCGGTACCTCTTGCATTCGGATCGATGCCGTCTGCTGTCGGGATGCCCAACTGCCTGGGCCTCATCTTCACCAACTTGCTCGAGATCGACAACCAGGAACGAAAGACTGTTGTCGATACATTGCCACAAGCTACCATCCCCAAAATGAGCCGGGGGATGCAGGATACTCCTGAGGTCGTGGCCTGCTTCGTCCATCACGAGGCGAAAAGAGGCGCACCCTCTGCTGCTGGAAGAAGGAGGAGATCCGACAGGAGAGCCCGATCCACTGTTGCGGGACGCCGGATATTCAACTCAGGAAAGACAATGATGATCGGAGGAATCCGGACGAACCTCAACGGCCGCCCGAGGGGGGTCAACCCAGATGTGGTCGTCCCGAGAATACCCACCACCAACAGATTCCAAACTCTGGCTACTAGGAGGGCCGACGTATAGGAAGAGGACCGAAGGCCGTTGGCACCAAAGCCGCCCAAGTTCAGGCAGATCTGGCGGCCGAAGAAGATCCAGAGCTGGGTCCCAGCTCGAGAAGAAGAAAACATTGTTGATACCACTGTTGCCCGTTTCAGGGCGGGAAGCAGAAGAGAAGAAGGAAGATACATAAAAAATGCTGCTGCTGTTCGCCCCAGGGCTCGGTGTAACGACCCGAGAATCCGATTACCGGGAAGGCCCGATAACCCGACACTCGTACCGCCACCCACGAGCCCGAAGACTCGGAAGGGTTAAAAGGATGGTGTGGAAACTACACAAGTATCACAAATAATTACAAAAATTAAACAGTTATAATATTAAGCAGGAAATAAATTAACAATTTACATGGTCCACAATAAAATAACAACAACAGCAACAGTAGTCCACGACTAGTACAGTGACAAGAAGAAAAGTACAGCTACACGGGGCATCCCCCGGCTCTGACCTCTGGCACTACCTCTGGGCACCCGCACCACGCTGCGCTCCTGACGCGCTCCCCGAAGGTGGCGTCTCACCTGAAACACGGTGAAAACACGCAGGGAATGAGTCTCGGAACAAGACTCAGTAGGGATCACTCGAACCCTACCACGTAAAACGAGAAACCACTACTCTAGCGGTAGAAAGTACCTCGGAAAGGAAAGCCCTGTACTCTACAGAACTAGACCCTACGGCACGCAAACCGACACGCGTGCCACGGTACGAGAAGACCGAAACCACCGGTCGAACCGTAAAACCCGAAGGTCGGAAACACACGACTGACAGTCAGACACTCCGTACTCGACAGGAGTACCACCCACTAGAAGCACAGCCGGTAGCGTCCCCTGACGTCTTACACCGCACCGCAGGTGAACCGCCTGACGTGGTAGGTCCTACCCGAGGCGCAAACACCGTACAAGTAACCACAAACAAGTGACTAGCTGGGGTCACGCCCGTCGACGTGGGTCCAACCGCCCCCAACCACGTGTGCACACACAGACCACGCGTCCTAGGTCTGGCCCTCTGACCGGTTTTCCCCCGCAGCCGGACTCTGGCTAAGACGAGGAGCCTACGGTAACCGGTCCACAAACCGTCTCGAAAGGTGGGCGCCCGTACACCACTCCCAGGTGAGACCAGCACCGCGTACTGGTGGGCTGCGACTAGTGGAGGGTCATTGAAGGAGTAGACTCTCGAGTCAACGGAAAACAACGTCCGAATTCGACGACGTGTGGGAATCACCCCACGCACCAGCCTCGTCGCACGGAGACCCAAGTCGGGCAGAAAACGGAGTTGCCACCCTCATGGGGCAACCAGGCATGTGACGGTCTACCCTAGGGCCGTCATTAGCAGGTAACGGTCCAGGAGGGACCGTCACTCCCAAACGGCGGTCTAATGCAGACCGTCACTCAACACGGGGGAAAGGGAAGTAACGGCCCAGGCCCAGCACGTTACACAGATGTAACGCGCTTAGCCTAGCGCGTTACACGCCCCTCCACGGCACAGATTCAAAAAGGGATGTAACGGCCCTGCCCGGGCGCGTTACTCACATGTAACGCACTTGGACCAGCGCGTTACATGGCCCTCACGCCTGGGGTGAACACAGGAAGTAACGCTCCTGCCCCAGGGCGTTACACGCATGTAACGCACCTAGCATGGCGCGTCACATGGCCTGACCCCCAACGGTCAAAACCAACGGTCGAAAAGCATGTGACGGCCCAGCCCAGGGGCGTCACTAGCAAACGGCGGCCAGTCGCAGGACCGTTACAGCCCTCGACCCCAAAGGCCAGCACCCAGGGAAGTAACGCACCCCTTTAGGGGCGTTACAAGCATGTGACTGTCACTGGAGTGACCGTCGCTTGCCCCAGAGCACGCTACGGTGGGAAAACCCCAAAAACATCGACCACACCCCCGTACCTCCATCGGAGAGGGGGAGAACAAAGGGGAAGACCCCTGGGGACCCCTAGCATGCATCTAAGCCACCAAAACATAGAATCATGGGCTAAAACCATAGATCGGGCGGCTCACCCCAAATCATGGAAAAACCCTAAACATGCTCGATCTAGCCCATCTCGGCCTCCCCGCGGCCTACAAACCACGGAAATGAACGGCAAGAGGCTAAGGAACGTCACCCTACCTCAATGGAGCGAATGCTCCGCCGGATCGATCACGAATCACGAAGAATGCTCGAAGCTTCACGAACTCCCCACGCTCCCCACGCTTGCCGCACGCCCACGAGATCGCCTCACCGTCGCCCACGCGTCCGCGCCGTCGCCCCGCCGCCGTCCGTAGCCGGAGAGGGGCTCGCCGCATCCGAATGGGAGAGAGGGAGAGAGAGGGGGCTCACGGTTGGGGAAGGAAGGAGGAAGAAGAAGAAAGAGAAGGTAGAAAAGAAAAAGGAAAATAGGGGGGGGTATTTATAGAAAATCCGATTTTTTGAAAAAAAATACCAAAAATTAGAAAAATACCTTTCCGAATCCTCGGAACGCACCGATCGCAACGGTACCACTCGTGCCCGGGTGAACCGCCCGGTTCGCCCGCAGCGAGCTTCCGAAGAAAAAGCCGAAACACACACCGGGAATCGGAAAACACGCGTGGAAAAGTCACGTAACGCCTCCGGGCCTCCGAAACGACTCCGGATCGCGCCGATCCGAACACGAAAGGTGTCCGAAACGAAATTTCGGACACAACAGAGTCGGACGCTCCGAAAACTAGATCCGGGACCCACGAAGAAGGATCCGAAAGGTCTGGGATATTACAGCCCTCCCCCCTTAAGGAATTTCGTCCTCGAAATTGAGAACAACCAAAGGGGAAAGAAGAGGAAGACTCACTCAAACAGATACGGGAACTGCTGACGTATCTCGTCCTCACGTTCCCAAGAAGCTTCACCACCAGAGTGTCGCTGCCACACGACCTTTACCAAGGGAATGACCTTGTTCCGCAGGCGCTGCTCTCGTCTATCCTCCACGCGGATCGGAAACTCTGGGAGAGAAAGATCTGGAGTCACCTCAAGCCAAACGGAAAACTCGAGCACATGAGAGTCATCGGGCATATACTTCCGCAACATCGAGACGTGGAACACGTCATGCACCGACGCCAACTCAGGAGGTAACTGCAACCGGTAAGCAACCTCACCGATGCGCTCCACAATCGCGAAAGGACCAATATAGCGGGGACTCAGCTTCCCACGCCGTCCAAAACGCATCACCCCCTTCATCGGAGAAACTCTCAAAAACACATGATCGCCCACGGCGAACTCGAGAGGCTGCCTCCTACGGTCAGCATAGCTCTTCTGCCGACTCTAGGCCGCCAACATGTTCTGACGAACCAGGTGCACAACATCCACACATTGCTGCACCAATTCCGGTCCCGTCAAAACACGCTCACCCACCTCAAACCAATCGAGTGGAGTCCGACAAGGACGCCCATACAATGCCTCATAAGGAGCCATGCCGATGCTCGAATGATAGCTGTTGTTATAGGCAAACTCCACCAACGGTAGGTGATGAATCCAACTCCCCTGCCACTCCAGGCAGCAGGATCTCAGCATGTCCTCCAAAGTCTGAATGGTCCTCTCAGACTAACCATCTGACTGAGGATGATATGCCGAGCTAAATGCCAACTCCGTGCCAAGAGCTCGCTGGAAACTCCTCCAGAATCCAGAAGTGAAGCGCGGATCCCGATCCGACACGATCGAAATGGGAACCCCATGCAACGGCACGATCCGCTCCACATAAAGACGAGCCAACTTAGGCACGCTCCAGCTGACCTTGACCGATAGCAACCGCGTCACCTTCGTCAGCCGATCCACCAGCAACCAAATACTGTCCTGTCCACTCGGGGTCCTCGGCAACCCCACCACAAAATCCGTGGTCACATGGTCCCACTTCCAAGCAGGAACATCCAAAGGCTGGAGAGTACCGCCTGGTCGCTGATGCTCCGCCTTCACCTGCTGACAGATCAGGCACCTGGCCACAAATTCTGCGACATCTCTCTTCATACCAGGCCACCAGAACTGCCTCCGCAAGTTCCGATACATCTTCGTCGCACCCGGGTGTATAGTGTACCTGCTCCCATGAGCCTCGCGTAACACCGCACGACGAACCTGCTCCTCCGCTGGGACGTACAACCTGCCATGAAACCTCGCAGCACCGTCCTCGCCGAGCTCTACGTCAGCCATAGCCAAAATCCGGGGCAACTCAGGGTCCGCATGTTGAGCCTCTGTCACCTGACGACGGATAGCAGGAGTGACAGTCAGACTCGCAAGCACAGCCAACCCTGGCTCCTGGGGAATCTTGAGCCTGAAAGATACTTCGGGCACCTGTTCCCAGAGCCTCCACTTCCTCAACATCAAGGTACTGACCGCCACCTTCCTACTCAAGGCATCGGCAACGACATTCATCCTGCCTGGCTGATAAGACAGGGTGAAGTCATAGTCCTTCATGAACTCCATCCAACGCCTTTGTCTGAGGTTCAGATCTCTCTGCGAGAACACATACCTCAAACTCTGATGGTCAGTAAACACCTCGAACTTCTCACCGTACAGATAATGCCTCCAGATCTTCAGCGCAAAGATCACCGCTGCCAACTCAAGGTCATGGGTAGGGTAGTTCTGCTCGTGGGGCTTTAGCTGCCGAGATGTATAAGCCACCACTCTACCTTGCTGCATCAGAACAGCACCCAATCCGACCCCGGAAGCATCTGTACACACCACGAAACCTCCCGATCCAGAAGATAAAACCAACACCGGAGCCGAGGTGAGCAATCTCTTCAGTTCTCTGAAGCTCTGCTCACACTCCTCGGACCAAACGAAAGACACATCCTTCCGCGTGAGCCTCGTCATCGGGGTCGCAATGCGGGAAAAATCTTGGATAAACCGACGATAATAACCCGCAAGCCCCAAGAAACTCCGGATCTCCGTCACCGACCTCGGTCTCGGCCATTACATCACAGCCTCGACCTTGGCGGGGTCCACGGAAATGCCATCACCAGAAATCACATGCCCGAGAAAGTGTACCTCACTGAGCCAAAACTCGCACTTGCTGAGCTTCGCATACAACTGGTGATCTCGCAACGTCTGCAGCACCACACCCAAATGGTACGCATGCTCCTCAGCAGACCGCGAATAAACAAGGATGTCATCCACGAAGATGACCACGAACTGGTCCAAAAATGGATGAAACACCCTCTACATCAAGTCCATGAAGGCTGCTGGGGTATTGGTGAGCCCAAACGGCATCACCAAGAACTCATAATGCCCGTACCTCGAACTGAATGCAGTCTTCTCCACATCGGACTCGCGAATTCTCAGCTGATAGTAACCAGACCGCAAATCAATCCGCGAGAACACTCGCGCAGACTGAAGCTGGTCGAACAAATCATCAATCCGCGGTAACGGATACTTGTTCTTAATGGTCACTTCATTCAGCTGCCGATAGTTAATGCACAGCCGCAGACTACCGTCCTTCTTCTTCACAAACAACACGAGCGCACCCCAAGGAGAAAAGCTAGGACGAATATACCCCTTGGCCAACAGTTCCTGCAACTGCGCCCTCAACTCCCTCAGCTCAGCGGGGGCCATACGGTAGGGAGCCTTCGCCAAAGGTCCCGTACCAGGTACAACCTCGATCACGAAATCGATCTCCCGCTGGGGAGGTAATCCAGGCAACTCCTCAGGAAAAACATCGGGAAACTCGCACACCACCGCGATGTCCTCGACATCCGTCTCCATCCGGTCAGACCCAACCACTGACGCGAGAAAACCCTGACAACCTGAATCAAGCAATCGACGGGCTCGAATAGCAGAGATAAGAAATCGAGAAGAGGCGGAACGGATACCTTGGAAATAGAAGGTCCTCTTGCTCGGATGCTGGAAGTAGACCCTCTTCATTCCACAATCCACCACCGCTCCATGAGTCTCGAGCCAATCCATGCCTAGAATCACATCGTAATCCCGAAGCTGCAACGCATACAACCTGCCTAGCATACTCCGCCCATCGATCCAAACCGGAACCTGGTCGAAGCAATACGGAGTGACCATAAAGTCACCCGAAGGCAACTCCACTGCCAAATCACAGGACAACTGGGTCACCGGCTCCTCGACGCTCGACGTAAATCCTCCGAAATGAACGAATGAGACGCGCCAGAATCAAATAAAACCCGAGCCGCACAACCCAAAATCTGAACGGTACCTTCCACGAGCTGCGACGCCACTGCCTCTGCCCTGGTCAAGTGCGTGATCTGGCCTCGAGCTCTCTGCCTGCCTCCCACACTAGCTGACCTGGGTAGCGGCGGATACTGTCCCTGTTGCTGCTGCTGCTGCCTCTGCTGCTGGGGAACCTGCTGCTGCGGCGGCCTCTGAGGACAGTCGTGCGCCATGTGCCCTGGCTGGTCACACCGAAAACAGATGATCGGCGCCGTGCACTGTCTGCCTGGGTGGGTCCCACCACACCGTGGACAAGGTCCTCGCGATCCACCCACTGATCCCTGACGCTGCAAAGGAATCGGCTGCTGCACACTGCCCGATGAAGCCTGCCCCTGATCCTTGTGCTTCTTACGGAAATTCTTCTTCAAGAACTTCTTGACCTTCAAGCCAAAGGATGCAGATCCTGTCACCGAAGCTGCCGATGCTGGTACTCCTGAACCACCCGACGCATGCTGGAAGAAACCCTGCTGCTGAGTAGCCGACTGCTGGCTGCGACCTGACACGGACTGCCCCTGGCTGATCGGTCCTCGAGTCCTCTGCATATCCATCTCCAAGGAAATCGCAACACGAGACGCTGTCTCTAGATCAGTGGCCCCATTCGCGATCAAATGGTGCCTCAGCTCCAGCCTCAAGCCCTGCACAAACTGCGTCGTCCTCACCCTCTCATGCTCCATGATATGAGGTGCGTACCGACCCAGCTCGACAAATCGGGCCCTGTACTGCAACACGGACATGTCACCCTGCACCAGCTCCAGAAACTCCCGCATCCGCTGCGTAGCAACGACGTCTGGACAGTACGTACGCTCGAAAGTACTGACAAAGTCACCCCACTCGACCTACTCAAGTGGACGAAGCTGAAAGGACGTCTTCCACTCGGAAGACCACCACCTCCGAGCCGTACCCTGCAACTGGTTGTAGGCCAACACCACTCTGTCCTCGGCAGCACTCTTCGCAGAACTGAACACCCGTTCCATCTCATCGAGCCAATCACGAGCCGCATCAGGGTCTGCCTGGCCGCTAAAGTAAGGTGGATGGAACTGTATGAAATCCCTCACCGCTCGGCCCGGCCCACCCCTGACTGACGAGCCCTCAGCAGCCTCTCCGCCAAACTGCTGAGACATGAGATGGTACATGCCACGGAAGAAATCCTCGGCCCCCGGAGCTCTCGCAGCATCCGCGGCCTCGGTAGCTCCCGGAACTCTGCTATGCTCCTCCTGGTCCCTTTGGACCCCCTGCTGGATCTCCTGACCTCCAGCCGACTGTCCCTGCTGAGAGCGAGAACTCCTCCTCGGCGCCATCCTCGCTCCTGAAGCACAAGACAGAAAACACAAAAACGGCAATGTCAGAATAAAACATGCGGTGCCCAATGCCAGCATCACATGTACATCATCGTTGTGGACTAGTGGACCACTACAATTACCTATGATTCTCATGTAATTCCACAACCGCGCTCTGATACCAGCTGTAACGACCCGAGAATCCGATTACCGGGAAGGCCCGATAACCCGAGACTCGTACCGCCACCCACGAGCCCGAAGACTCGGAAGGGTTAAAAGGATGGTGTGGAAACTACACAAGTATCACAAATAATTACCGAAATTAAATAGTTATAATATTAAGCAGGAAATAAATTAATAATTTACATGGTCCACAATAAAATAACAACAACAGCAACAGTAGTCCACGACTAGTACAGTGACAAGAAGAAAAGTACAGCTACACGGGACATCCCCCGGCTCTGACCTCTGGCACTACCTCTGGGCACCCGCACCACGCTGTGCTCCTGACGCGCTCCCCGAAGGTGGCGTCTCACCTGAAACACGGTGAAAACACGCAGGGAATGAGTCTCGGAACAAGACTCAGTAGGGATCACTCGAACCCTACCACGTAAAACGAGAAACCACTACTCTAGCGGTAGAAAGTACCTCGGAAAGGAAAGCCCTGTACTCTACAGAACTAGACCCTACGGCACGCAAACCGACACGCGTGCCACGGTACGAGAAGACCGAAACCACCGGTCGAACCGTAAAACCCGAAGGCCGGAAACACACGACTGACAGTCAGACACTCCGTACTCGACAGGAGTACCACCCACTAGAAGCACAGCCGGTAGCGTCCCCTGACGTCTTACACCGCACCGCAGGTGAACCGCCTGACGTGGTAGGTCCTACCCGAGGCGCAAACACCGTACAAGTAACCACAAACAAGTGACTAGCTGGGGTCACACCCGTCGACGTGGGTCCAACCGCCCCCAACCACGTGTGCACACACAGACCACGCGTCTTAGGTCTGGCCCTCTGACCGGTTTTCCCCCGCAGCCGGACTCTGGCTAAGACGAGGAGCCTACGGTAACCGGTCCACAAACCGTCTCGAAAGGTGGGCGCCCGTACACCACTCCCAGGTGAGATCAGCACCTCGTACTGGTGGGCTACGACTAGTGGAGGGTCATTGAAGGAGTAGACTCTCGAGTCAACGGAAAACAACGTCCGAATTCGACGACGTGTGGGAATCACCCCACGCACCAGCCTCGTCGCACGGAGACCCAAGTCGGGCAGAAAACGGAGTTGCCACCCTCATGGGGCAACCAGGCATGTGACGGTCTACCCTAGGGCCGTCATTAGCAAGTAACGGTCCAGGAGGGACCGTCACTCCCAAACGGCGGTCTAATGCAGGCCGTCACTCAACACGGGGGAAAGGGAAGTAACGGCCCAGGCCCAGCGCGTTACACGGATGTAACGCGCTTAGCCTAGCGCGTTACACGCCCCTCCACGGCACAGATTCAAAAAGGGATGTAACGGCCCTGCCCGGGCGCGTTACTCACATGTAACGCACTTGGACCAGCGCGTTACATGGCCCTCACGCCTGGGGTGAACACAGGAAGTAACGCTCCTGCCCCAGGGCGTTACACGCATGTAACGCACCTAGCATGGCGCGTCACATGGCCTGACCCCCAACGGTCAAAACCAACGGTCGAAAAGCATGTGACGGCCCAGCCCAGGGGCGTCACTAGCAAACGGCGGTCAGTCGCAGGACCGTTACAGCCCTCGACCCCAAAGGCCAGCACCCAGGGAAGTAACGCACCCCTCTAGGGGCGTTACAAGCATGTGACTGTCACTGGAGTGACCGTCGCTTGTCCCAGAGCACGCTACGGTGGGAAAACCCCAAAAACATCGACCACACCCCCGTACCTCCATCGGAGAGGGGGAGAACAAAGGGGAAGACCCCTGGGGACCCCTAGCATGCATCTAAGCCACCAAAACATAGAATCATGGGCTAAAACCATAGATCGGGCGGCTCACCCCAAATCATGGAAAAACCCTAAACATGCTCGATCTAGCCCATCTCGGCCTCCCCGCGGCCTACAAACCACGGAAATGAACGGCAAGAGGCTAAGGAACGTCACCCTACCTCAATGGAGCGAATGCTCCGCCGGATCGATCACGAATCACGAAGAATGCTCGAAGCTTCACGAACTCCCCACGCTCCCCACGCTTGCCGCACGCCCACGAGATCGCCTCACCGTCGCCCACGCGTCCGCGCCGTCGCCCCGCCGCCGTCCGTAGCCGGAGAGGGGCTCGCCGCGTCCGAATGGGAGAGAGGGAGAGAGAGGGGGCTCACGGTTGGGGAAGGAAGGAGGAAGAAGAAGAAAGAGAAGGTAGAAAAGAAAAAGGAAAATAGGGGGGGTATTTATAGAAAATCCGATTTTTTGAAAAAAAAAAAATACCAAAAATTAGAAAAATACCTTTCCGGAATCCTCGGAACGCACCGATCGTAACGGTACCACTCGTGCCCGGGTGAACCGCCCGGTTCGCCCGCAGCGAGCTTCCGAAGAAAAAGCCGAAACACACACCGGGAATCGGAAAACACGCGTGGAAAATCCACGGAACGCCTCTGGGCCTCCGAAACGACTCCGGATCGCGCCGATCCGAACACGAAAGGTGTCCGAAACGAAATTTCGGACACAACAGAGCCGGACGCTCCGAAAACTAGATCCGAGACCCACGAAGAAGGATTCGAAAGGTCCGGGATATTACAACTACCGTCCGGCAAACCCCACATTTGCACGGGCGCATTAAACGACAGAGAAAGCACAAGACCTCCTCATGAATTTATACACTGCTATGGACCCACCCTCGGGTCCCTAATGGTGAACAAATATCCCAAAGAATGCACAACTTCAAGTTCATGAGGTAAAAGCAGAAGGCCCTTTCAGCGGCACACTGCCGGCAAAGCCCTAGCGGCACACCCTGGGGGTGCCTCCAGCGGCACACTCCTCGGGTGCCCCAGCGGCACACCCCTTAGCGAGCCCCAGTGGCACGCTCTTCAGCTGCCCCTCAACGGCACACCCTTCAAGTGCCTTCAACGGCACACCCCTGAGGTGCCTCCAGTGGCACACTCCGTAGCTGCCTTCAACGGCACACCGAAGTGGCCGTTCAACGGCACACCCATCAGCTGCCTTCAACGGCACACTTCACAGGCCTTTCAATGGCACACTACCCAGGGACCCCCCAGCAGCACACCCCCCTGAAGTGCCCCAGCGGCACACCGTATTATGCCCCTTCAACGGCACAGCGGCCTAGCACCCGCCTTGGTGTCGCCTTCTGGTTGGACGAGAGAGATCCCCACCTGACGGAGACAAGATCCAGGTCAACCTCAGATGGCAGTGTCATCATGAGGTCCCCCGTCACCGGCCCACGTATAAAAGGCCTTCAAGAAGAAGAAGAGAGAGAGGAGGCTGGATGCGAAGGAACCCGTTCGAAGAAGGCAACAGAAGAGAAGAAAAGGAAGAGAAGAAACATGTAGAAGAGAGCGGAGAAATGGGAGAGAGAGTGAGCTGCCTGTAGGGTGGAGGGGGAAGAATGGGGTGGAGAAGATGATAATTCTCCCCCGTTCCAACCCTCTCCCATTTGTTTTCTTTCCCCTTTTCTTTTCACTTCTTAGCTTTTCCCCTCTCCCCGTCGTTTTGGACACACTGTATTAGGTTCGGCCTTTGGGTCATGACCTCTGTCATTTGAATTCTCCATGAATGAAATGTCTTTAGTTCTACTTCTTGTGGTGTTTGTGGTTTTCTCCTCGCTGTCGGTTCGTGATTCACATCCTTCTCCAATCTTCTAACTCTCTATGTTGTCTGTCCTCCCTATGGCACTGGGCTATCTAGTTTGGTGGTCAGTGTTTCTGGCTTGATAGTACAAGGTTAGCCTCCCCCTCCTTTTGGTGATGCTCTGTAATGCAATCCCCCTTTCCTTCCCGCACAGCCTGTTGAAGTTTCGTGGTCCTCTATGCGGCATGCATCATCCACCTACTGGCCAAAAGGCTCTTCAGCCTTTCCTTCAAAGTCTACGGTGCACACACACACACACACACACACACCCATTCAAGCCCCTCAGTCATCACACTGCTCAAGTCCTCCAATGGCTCACCTATTTTCGTTCGCCCAGCGGTACACCTCCTTGAGTCCGCCCAGCGGCACGCACTTCCCTGGGTTCACTCAGCGGTACACCCTTCATGTTCCTCTGCTTGGCGGTACACTTCCCTTGGCTGCCTCAGCGGCACACTTCCCCTATTGGCCTACTCAGCAGCATCCCCCTTGGCTGCCTCAGCGGCACACCTCCCCTGTTGGTCTGCTCGGCGGCACACACCTTGGCTGTCACTTCTTCGGTGCACTCATAGCTTGCATCAGTCTACTGGTTTCTCGTTCGGCATTTTCTCCGAGTTTTCCGAAGTTTCCTCAAAGGTGGCTGCCCAGGCACACACCTCAAGTTGTTGGTTCATGTCACTCCTTGTGGGCATGTCCCTTGTATTCCCTTACCATCCGGGTCAAGGGGAGATGCTGCCGAATTTTTGTCAGAAATAACAACATGTTAAAAGATAAGAAAGGAAGCAATAAACAAACGAAGTAAGCAACAATAAAACATTCTAACCAGGAGAAAGGAATTATTCAAGGCTCTAAGATTTGGACTGGACAAGACTCCAAGAACTGCAGCGCTGAACATGACTTGGGACTCAATCTCATGACAGGGAATTGAAAGCTTAACCATCTAAGATTCTTCGTCCGAACTGCATGAACAAGGCACCCTCTCTTGGATTCTGTTCCACCCAGCGGCATACTGCCCATTCCCCTCTACTTTCCAGCGGTACACTCCTCCAACCCTTCCAGCGGTACACCTTCCAGCGGTACACTCCCCTTCACCTTCCAGCGATACACTCCCCTTTGCTCTCTAGCAGTGCACTCCTCCAATCCTTCCAGCGGTACACCTTCCAACAGTGCACTCCTCCAACCCTTCCAGCGGTACACTCCTCCTCGCTCTCCAGCGGTACACTTACTCATTCCCCAGCGACACACCCTCAGCCCCTTCTCCAGCGACACACTTCCTAATTCTCTAGCGATACACTCCTAATCCCACCTCCAGCAGTACACCCCACCATTCCTCCAATAAATATATATATATAATAAAAAAGGGTATAATAAAAGGAACAATAAATAATAATAATAGTGATAAAACGGGGGGGGGTTCCAATCAAATAATGAGGGGAGAGAAGATAACAAAAGGGAGTAATGCTAATAAATGAGCGATAATGATACATGTCACTCAAGGCAATTCACGAACATAACAATATGACCCTCGTCTCTCCTTCTTGGATTCCGAACCCGGGATTATTAATGACGCCCTCGCATGATGGGCTTCACCCTCGGGAATCGTCTCTCTCGTCATGGTGACCGCCCGGCTTTACCTCGGGCCAATATCTCACCAGGGTCCCCTCCCTCACCGGGATCTGACTTTCCCCCTTTGTATTAAAATTGCCGCCCCTTGGCAGACATTGGCATGGATTCGTCCCCCGTTACTGTCTTATTTTACGTACGGACTTTTGCCCAAATATAGAATGGTCCATCGGTGACCGACATAATCTGAGTGTTCATGCCATCACCACGGGCTCGCTGCATAGCCCGGCTACCATTTCCTTCATGCACTAATTAGTATTTCTTTCGATCGTGGAGCCCTTATTTCCGGCAATTAATCAAGGGTATTCTCCTCTCCGAGGGGATGTAAATGACGTTGTGACCTTTATGGCACAACGGGTCTCAGTCCCGACCCGAACCGCACAATCGTCTGATTACTCAGATCTAGCGCACCATGGGCTTCCATGAAGTCTGAACAAATCATCACTTTGTGACTGGTACGCACACGCACTTAATAAACGAATAAACCCACCGAATAAATCGACTCAAAGAACAAACGAACGAGCGTGTTGAAAAATGCGTCCACAAGGGATTGTACAAAAACTATTCTTAATAATATCTACCGATTCTTCTACTTGCTCTTCCCAAAGCTAATAAAATGGTTAAGTAACATATTATCTGTTGCTATAATTGGCATCCCTGCTGCACAAACATTTAATTATTGAGCATTATTAAACCTAATTAAGGCTGAAGGTGCATTGAGATGGAGAAAGGAAATCATCCAAGTTAAGATAAGGATTTTGAGAATCTTTTGAAATTTGGAAAATATCTTGAGCAGAGAGGTGTACGAGGATCATTTGTTTCCTTATATTTATATTTATGTAGTGTCTTCTTTGCAAGTGAATTATTAAATACCCTTTCTCAAATATTCCTTCTTTGCGTATTTAGAATGAAATATACATGATACAAATGACAACGCGTATTTCATTCCTAAGGTACTGCGCATTTCCTTGATGCGTATATTTATTTGTTTTCTAATATTTATATTTTATTCCTAGTATTTATATTTCATTTCAAATATGTATATATATTTCATTGTTACCATATATATATATATATATATATTTCATTCATGTTATACATATTTCATTTTGAAAAGTTGTTTTCATTCTAATTAACAGGTATATTAAATTCTCAAACAATATATTTCATTCCCATCACCTGTTTAATTAGGTGCATGCACGTTGTATGCTTACATGATCATTTTTTAATAGTCCTTTTATAGGTCTTGAGCTCAAGTCTTATTTAAGATATTCACGACATTTCCTAAAAAAATACAAACTGAATAGGACTGGACTGCAGGGTTTGCCGTCCCGCCCCGACTCGCACTGACCCGCACGACCCGACCCGACCCAGGCGGGCGCCGGGTCGCACGGGCCGTGGGTCGTGGACGGGACGGACCGACCCGCTCTGTCCCGTGCGTCTCGCCACGTACCGGTGCGGTGCGAGGCGGGACCCGGCTCGGTACGAGCGGGTCGGGGCGGGTCGGGGCGCCGGAGGTGGGAGAGGGGGGCGGTGGGGGGCCGCAGCAGGAGGCGGTGGGGGGCCGCAGCCGGAGGGGGAGGTGGGACCGTGGGAGAGGTGGGGGGGCGGTGGTGGCCGCCGGAGGTGAGAGAGGGGGGCGGTGGTGGGCCGCAGCAGGAGGGGGAGGGGGAGGTTGGACCGTGGGAGAGGTGGGGTGGGCGGTGGTGGCCGCCGGAGGTGGGAGAGGGGGGCGGTGGGGGGCCGCAGCAGGAGGGGGCGGGGGGGCGCCGGAGGTGGGAGAGGGGGTGGTGGGGGGCCGCAGGAGGTGGGAGAGGGAGGGGGCGGTGGGGGCGGGGGGGGAGCGATCTCGGTGGTGGGGCTGCCGGAGGTTGGGGGGCGGTGGGGGAGGGGGGAGAGGTGGGGGGGGCGGTGGTGGCCGCCGGAGGTGGGAGAGGGGGGCGGTGGGGGGCCGCAGCAGGAGGGGGCGGGGGGCGCCGGAGCTGGGAGAGGCACCGGGGCGGACCGGGTCGCAGTGCGACCCGCCCGACCCGACCCGTCCCGCGCAGAGACCGGGTCGGCCGGGTCGGACGGGTCGGCAAACCCTGATGGACTGAGCTAAAATAGTCATTTTATAATTGGTTCACCCGATTTTTTTTTAAATGTGGTTTTTTTTTATGAATCCGACTAGAATGGCTAAGGGTCATGGTCTTCTTCGATCCGACTAGCCGGCCCGGTTCATTTTTAAAATAACGATCGGTCCAACCTCTTCTACTACTTCAGGCCCTCTTTGAAAATAGGTTAGGGTGATATATTCGTGTCTATGGACGTGAATATGGTGCTAATACGTCACCCGCCCCCGGTTAATTAGTGGCATGGCTTTGTGAGGAATTACCATGTGAGTCCCATTTTCTCTCTCATCAGGTAGTTATTCACCTAGGGCGTGTTTGAGAACGGGTTAAACTAACTCGACAAATGAGAGAGAAAACGGTGGACCCCACTCTCTCCTCACACACAAACGCCCTAACCAGGCTCGGTTAGCGCAAGTGACCTCAGGCGGTCACTTGCGCTAATTGGGCTCGGTTATCAAATCCTCCCCTATATCTTACTCTGTGTTCAAAGAGGCGCCCAAAATTTTTGAGAGGCCCATTAAGGGTGGAGCATTGAAGGTTAGATAACAGTGAAATAGAAGTTGCGGTGCACCCACTTGAATTTGTTGAATCCACAAAATCGTGGTGTTCAGATACAATGGCATATAGTCATAAACACATGAACCACCACAACTCATTGAACCAATACAGGACAATTGCCCAGGGACTATGCCCAAATTTTAACACTCCCCCTCACGGTCAAGATGGGCCGTGGACATTAATTGGGTGGAGGTGACAAGAGGAGTTAGGTCATTTGGCCTGCTCTGATACCATGTTGAATCCACAAAATCACGGTGTTGAGATACAAGGGCCCAAGGTCATAAACACATGAACCACAACTCATTTAACCAATACGAGACTATTACCCAGAAACTATACCCACATTCCAACAGAATTTAGGTTATACTGTCAGATTTTTTTTCAACTCTGAAGATATTGAGGTGAACAATTAATTGAGACAGGGAGGGGATTGACCGAGGATGAGAAGCCAATATATATAGACGTTATGATCAGGAATAACAGAGAGGAGCCAGCCCACAATTTAAGCTGACATCGTCTCACTTCTGATAGTCTTCTTTTCTTATGATCATGTTTCCTGCATTGTAAACAACTCAAATTTGGTAATAGAAAAGATTAAATCTGAGTAAAGAATATGGTAGCTTGATTTGTAGAACTAGTCAAATGAATACGTCACGTGCATGTGTTTTCTTTAAAAAATATTAATATTAAATTATATTTTATTAAAAAAATGAAAATTCAAAATGAAACTATATGTGACTAAACATTGTCAATATATTAGTCATATTAGTTTTAAAGGTTAAAAATAAAATTATGATTTTTAAAATAAAAATATTTGAAGACAGTTGAAGAGAATATGAACTTTATTTTTAAAGTCGGCAAACTCAAAAGAATCAAACTCTTAAATTAAGCATATTCAAAAACTTGGAAACTTTGACAAATATAATTATAAAAATATTAGACATAGCTCATCTACTTTGAATATTCTTTAATAATCTGACATCTAATATCAGCAAATGATTCATAATTCATGATGGTAAAAATTACATTCCCACCATTGCCCGTAGAAAAATATAAGAGCATTTCCATCATTACCTTTAGAAATATATAAAATTTAGTTCTAGTTAATATTTAAGGTCAATAACATCCAAGAAGATAAAAACATCATAATTCTTCGTCCCCACAAAAAAAAATAGTTGTGCCTTTACTTTGAAACATAAAACGCAACCATTTAAACTTTTGACAAAGTAAAATTTAAGGTCTCATTCTTTTAGAAAAAAATGGGTAATAAGATTTAGACTCGATCAATAATATAGAAAGTGCTACGAAATAATATGCTAAAAAACATAATTAAAGGTTAATACATCAAACTCCAACTTTCTCCACTTGCTCAAACTTATATAGTGATCAATTGCCAATGTCATTGCAAGAATCAGGTTCGTTATAAATTTTACTACTCAATTCCACTCTACTCAATTCCACTCAATATATGGTATACACACGCAAGTAAAACACAACAAAATGAATTAAGAATCATTTGACCAAAATTTTATGTATTAAATTTATAAAATTTAACGTGCACGACTATGAAATATGACTATCTCTATTACGAATATATAATGAGTTGTAAATGACTCAACAATACGGAAGAAAGACATGGTTAAGTTAAATTTGCTCAAATTAACACGTAAAACTGCAGAAATCAGCTCGTACCTTTGTGTTTAAACTCAATTGGATAGTACCGAAACAGCTTCCAGGTATACACAGAATGCCCAAGAGATCTCGTTGACGATATTATGTGATGTCGATGGGTGGAGTATAAGAGTTGGAACATCACAAGGTAGAATTTGTATGCAAAATAAAATAAAAAATTAGAAACTATACATCAGAAGAAAAATAAAAAAAGCATTGTTTTGTGGGCTAACCTGAGTAACCTATGAACTAATAAAAGAGTAGAATCGGAAGACACCCATAACTGAATCGGAAGATACTCATAATTGAACCGGAGAAAAAAAACTCAGATGTGTTTTGCATTAAAGTCAGTTAGGTAGAACCTGTTGAGTACGGACTGAATAGATCTAGAGGGGGGGTGAATAGATCTTTCCCCCTTTTTCGATTTAATATCTATTGACTAAATGAGTTGCAGGTGATTGACGAATTACAGAACTAATGTTGATATCAATGAAGAAAACAAACACATAGAGAAGCACACACACACACAAGCAAACCACAAGATAGGATTTTTAAGGTGGTTCAGTCTCTTCCCGAGACTTACATCCACCCCTTGCTTAACTCAAGCAAGGCTTCACTATGAGAACCTCTGATCTCAACCAAAACACAAAACACCGCTGTCACACAGCTTGTTCCTGCTGACACACAGCTTGTACCAGCTGACACACAGCTTGAATCCGCTGCCTCACAGCTTGACACTTGGTGTAAGGATAAATAGAAATGATGAGAAGGTGGGATGATGCAACAGGACTGAATATAGACTTTTGTAACAAAGTAAAGAATTCAGCCTGGGACTTAATCACATAAATAACAAGAGTAGACTCCCTGTAGAACTTCCAATCGGATGCCTTCAGTTGCTTTGCTGCTGGAGGTCGCACAGCTTCAAGCCCAGTCTTCCTTCTGCAGCAATGAGAATGCCTTTAGTCTTCTGCAGATTTCTGGTTGATGGAGAGCCACTTCGTCCTGTGATGTAGGTGTGTTTCTTAGCTTATGTTCTATGCTCTCTCTGTGTGCTTGCGTCCGCGATCAGTTGCCTTCTACTTTTTATGCAGATTCTTTTTCAAGCCTGAAGCTCTTCCCGCTCAAAATCCAGATCGAGCGTCAATCTGCTAGAAAGCAGGGAGACGGTTAAATCCGATCACTACAATGAGTTTGACCGCTTCTAAGTAAGATTCTCTCCTTGATTCCCGTGCGGAATCTCATCATTTGAACTGCCCAACAACTTGCAACAACAATCTGCAGGTTTTAAGGAACCAAAACAGAATTCGGTTAGAGTTCGGTTCTGGACGCTATAACACCCGTGGTCGACCATGACACTGTCCCTGGTCGACAACGAGCAGTGTCCTGATGGCGGTTTCATTCTGGCTGACACTCGCGTCCCGTGGTCGACCACAGCCTTGTCGCTGGTCGACAAGGGGCAAATTCCAGATGGCCGTCAGTTCTGCCTGATGCTCTGTCTGTTCTGTGGTCGACCAGAAGTGGGGCTTTGGTCGACAGCCAAGGCACATGCAGAAGACGGATGACTTGAGGTGTTTCTGGCTGGGTTCGTTAGTCGACCATAACCACTTCCCTGGTCGACAAGCGGCCTTTGACACTTCTTCTGATTTGTTGATTCCACTTGGATTTCAGTGGACCTGAAATTACTTAACTTATCAGAAGTAACATGAACTATCAGATTTATATTGAGTTAATCAAAAACATTGTTTGTCATCATCAAATAGTCATGAGTTATGAAACAAGATAGAACTTGATTAATCAAACATATCCTATTGTCATCATCAAAACCAAGGGATGCACAACATTCTCCCCCTTTTTGATGATGACAACCATGAGTCATTAATATTGTGACAAACAACAGATTATAAAATTCATTTGATATTGCATTCAAGGCTATCATAGCACAGATTTCATTCAGACAATTCGTTTGATGTGCCTTTCAAAAACTATAGCACTAATTACATGAGAGACTCAAAAAAGGATAAAGACACTAAGGACACGTAGACAAAGTAAACTTGACATCTAGACACACATCTAGACACACAACTAGACACACAATGACACATAAAGTCCTATCTCCCCCTTTGTCAACAGCAAATAGAAGATCATTTAAACAATCCCTCTGAGGAGGATGAGGAAGTCTCTGGCTTCACGTTCTCTTCCATGCGATCCAGCTTGTCAACAATGTGGGCATAAGAGAGCCTGAGCTTCTGGATCTCGGAGATAGTAGCATTGTGATACTTTTCATTCTGCTTGGTTGTGAACTCTATGCGGTTTCCCATTTCTTCTGACACTTGACCTAAGGTGCCAACTAGTCTGTTGAACCGAGAACTAGCATGGTCAGTGTGTTCCTTTTGCTTGATGAACCTGGCCTCCATCTGTTGTTCCAGCCTTTGGACTTTCTGCTCCAGGCGCCCGGTGGCAGCATTCATATTCTCTTGAAAGGATTGGAATTGGGTGGTGAGAGAGGACAACTGAGATGCTATCTGGAGAAGCACTCCGTGAGACGCAGTGTTGGAGGTGAAGGATGGTGGTGGAGCATAAGTAGATGGAGTGGGGGTAGGTGGAACTTGGGTAGGTGGAACAGAATGAGATGGAGCTTGGGTAGGTGGAACAGAAGTGGATTGAACATGAGTGGCAGCAGTGCCTGGATGCCAGGGCACTATAGCAAGGGAATATGGAGGATGGGCAGTAATGGTGGTAGTAGGGGTAGCTTGAGGCACCACAGGTGGAGGTGTGACAGTAGGGCTAACCTGTATAGGTGTATGTGGTGGAGAAGAGGGTGGCAATGGAGCCTTGGATTTGCCCTTGGATGGTAGAGTGCGCTGAATTTGGTCTCCTACCTTCTTAAACCCCAAAAATGTGGTCACGTAGTGAAAGTTGTAGACGTGCCATTTGGGAATTACAATGCGCGGAGCGTGAGGAAATGGTATGTTTGCTGCTTCCAGAATGGCAGATATGTGGGCAGCAAATGGAAGAGAATTCTGTGGATAATGTAGGATGTTTTGGAGGGTGTTTAGGATGAGCGTTATGAGGCGAATGGGTTGACAAGTGATGAGGCCATGGAGCAAAAATAGATGGAGGCGACTTACTTGATCTCTGGCGCCTCCTCTTGGTTGGATAATGGTGGTAAGAATGTGATGAAGCAATCTATGAAGAGGAGGGAAGGTGTTGGCATTCAGATACTTAGGGAGAACCTCGGGAGCTGGCTGGCCAGTGACGACGGTGTATGCAGCTCGGAAGTCAAAATCCTCAGGATTGAAGACGGCGCCATGTCTGGGAATCTTCAACGCTTTGTGGAGCAGTTTGACGTCGAGGCGGACGACGATGCCTTGAACTACGGTGTAGACCTGACCATCCACTATTTGCAAGTTGTGGTAGAATTCTTGCACAAGCTGAGGCGAATACTGAGTATGTGCCGAGACAAACGCTGTCCACTCTTGAGCTTCAAAAATTGGCAGTAGTTCTGGGAACATCTCCATCAGCTTCTCATCAGAGAAATCAACAATCCTTGGTGGCAGAACGGTCCGTGGCTTGAGAACTCCTGACACTGGATGGACGATGGGTTCTTCTGACGCTGGTACCTTCCTGCCTGAGTCAGCCGCCTCAGCCGTGGTCGACTTTTGAGGGGCCGATGGCGGACCCTGCGCGGCCCTCGGCTTGGAACGCTTGGACGGCTGCAAGGATTCAGCAGGGGCCTTCTCTCGTGTTCTCTTGGTAGACCGCGGAGCATGCTTTGGAGACATGGTGGAGGGATGCGAGAGAGAGGCGAGAGAGAACTGGAGAGGAAGAGTTTGAAAGAGGTACAAGTCGGCGGATGAGAAAAAAAAATTAGGGACCCAGCCGTGGCAATTTATAGGGTAGGGCAGAAGGGCTGGGTCAAAAAAAAAAACTAGGATAGTGAACCATCACGATGCAGAAAACGAGCGGTCAGGATTTAATCAGCATAACTCAAATTTTTGGAAGATATTAAAGTGTACTCCCTTTCTTTAATAGAACACTTATGGAACCTTTCCACCCTTCTGCAAAGACCACCTTGTGACCAAATAGAGTGGGTCTTGTGGTTCAATGAATTTGAAAGTATTGCACCAATAAATTGACTCCCCATATCCAATTTCTTACACATGGCTTCTTGAACTTATAATATATTTCAAGAGATAATTTTACTAACTATGCTAGCTGAACAGTGTTTTGTACTTTTATTTGCATGCTATGCTTTATGTCAACCATTTTCTCTGCTTTTGTGATAACTTTAAATTTTTCTTTTTGAATCATTTGAGAGCTGTGGTCAGGTTTATCACATGCTTTTCTACACGAGGAGACACGCTTTTTACACGCCAGAAACCCCGGCTACTTAGCATGCCTAACCATTCCACTAATGACTGGGACACACCTTTTATCCGTGAGGATATACGTTTATCAGACGCCAATATCCCCAGTTACTCAGTATGCCCAATCTCAATAAGTTTTGAGAGCAGCAGAGATAGATTGATTCTTCATGACACACATGCCTCTCACTTATTTTTCATCCAATTTTTTCTTTTAAAAAAGGGAGGCAGTAGTTTCTCAGAATCCAATCCATTGCTCTACCATGAAGACAGAATTATGGCATATTCCACGTGCATTCATGCTATATTATTGGATTTATATTAACTGTTCAGTATTAGCACAGGTAGAGAAACAGTCTCATTACTAAAAATCATAAGTCCTCAAAAACTTGTGACAGAGTCATAGTTATGGTTTGAATTTATTGCAGTAGTACAGTTCAAATTCTCATTACTACACTCAACCTCTACTCTTAATGATTACCTTGGTGATTTTATTGAAAGATATGGTTAGGTTTTTCAATGTTTTATCAAGGAATGAGTTTACACTTTTTCTCCCCCTCAATTTGTGAGTCCTTGCTGAAGATAAAAAATGTTGGCCATGAAGAGATATAGAGACACAAGGGATGGGAAGTATGGATAAGGATGAATGAGTGAAGAATCTGAGCACAAGGGTTCACTTAGTTCAGAGGAGTTCCTAGCAGAGCCAGCAGCCTTTTTTGATCCATTTTCCCTTGTTCAGATCCTCTGTCGACCATAGAGCTGCCTTTGGTCGACCTCTGTGCTGTCACAGAAGCTGCCTGATGAGTAGTCACCTGTGGTCTGCTTTCTGACAAGTCTGTTGTCGACCATGGGACCGCCTGTGGTCGACAGCTGCGAAGTCACAGAACCAACTATTTCCTGTCCTGATGCCTTGGTCGACCAGCGTCTTGTCTGTGGTCGACCACAAGAGATAATCCGTAGTAGAACCAGGATTCTGCAGAGCTTGCTGAAGTAGCAACCGACACAAGACCTCCAAACTCACAACTTGACCAGTACTAGAGACCTAGTTGACATAACTTAGTACAGAAATGACAGAATCTATACAGTGAACACATGAATATGATGATTTCAAGAATTTTCAGGAGAAATTCTACAAATTCCTAACTCCCTTCTTAGAGTTGAAAATCTGTCATTGTTAAGGGGTTTTGTGAAAATGTCTGCCAGTTGTTTTTCAGTTTCTACAAAATGAAGCATGAAATTTCCTTTGGAGACCTCATCTCTTAGAAAGTGATGACGGATCTCAATGTGTTTTGTCCTAGAGTGTTGAATGGGGTTTTTAGACAAATTAATAGCACTAGTGTTGTCACAGAAAATAGGTGCACATCCAAGATCTACATTGTAGTCTTGGAGTTGATGTTTTATCCACATAACCTGTGTACCACAGCTCCCTACTGCGACATACTCAGCCTCAGCAGTGGAGAGTGCCACAGAATGCTGCTTTTTAGAAGCCCATGATATTAAACAACCACCTAATATTTGACAATAACCACTAGTACTCTTCCTATCAATTTTGCAACCAGCATAATTAGCATCTGAATATGAAATCAAATCTAGTTTGCAGTATGTAGGATACCATAAACCCAATTCTTGGGTGCCGGCAAGGTATCGAAGGATACGCTTGACAGCCCCTAAATGTGATTCTCTAGGGCTAGACTGATATCTAGCACACATGCATACACTAAACTGAATATCTGGCCTTGAAGCAGTTAAATATAGCAGGGACCCGATCATACCTCTGTATTTCTTGGCATCTACCATGTTACCTTTTACATCAGCTTCCAATGTTGCATTTGTACCCATGGGTGACTCGATTGGTTTGCAGCTTTCCATGCCAAACTTCTTCAACATCTCCTTTATGTACTTGGATTGATTTATGAAGTATCCTTCTCTACATTGTACGATCTGCAATCCAAGAAAAAACTGTAAATCACCCATTAAACTCATTTCAAACTCATTGGTCATTAAGTTTGCAAATTCAGTACATAAAGAAGCTTCGGTAGACCCAAACACAATATCATCCACATAGATTTGTACAATTAGTATATGCTTACCTTGGGTTTTGGAAAATAATGTTTGATCAATTTTACCTCTTATGTATCCCTTCTTGGTGAGGAAGGAGCTCAACCTTTCATACCAGGCCCGAGGAGCCTGCTTTAATCCATACAAAGCTTTATGCAATTTGAAAACATGATTAGCAAGTTCATCATTTTCAAATCCAGGGGGTTGTTCCACATAGACTTCTTCTTTTATTATTCCATTTAGAAATGCACTTTTTACATCCATTTGTTGTAGTTTGATTCCATGAGATGCTGCAAAGGCTAACAATATCCTGATGGCTTCTAATCTAGCAACTGGAGCATATGATTCTTCAAAATCAACCCCAAATTCCTGGTTGTACCCTTTAGCCACCAGCCGAGCCTTGTTTCTCATTACAACCCCTTCTTCACTTAGCTTGTTTTTATAGACCCACTTGGTTCCAATAACGGGGTGAGATGAAGGTCTAGGGACAAGACTCCACACCTGATTTCTTTCAAATTGATTTAGTTCTTCATGCATAGCACTTATCCATGAGTCATCTTTTAATGCTTCCTCTACTGATTTGGGCTCTATTTGGGACACAAGTGCAAGTTGATCTAGTTCATTGATTTCTTTTAACTGAGATCTAGTCTTCCTAGGATCATGAATTCCACCAATAATGTTATCTAAGGGATGATCTCTAAGAAGTCTCAAGTTGTCAAGATTGTTACCTGAGATGATCTCTCCTTCGGTCTGATCATTAGAATTACCTTGGTTTGTTTCTTGATCTTGTGCTTCTTCATTCTCCTTCGGTTCTTCTTTGTCTTTCAGAAATTCTCCATCTTCTTCCTCCTTGCTGACCTGTTCATTTTTAATCAGATCATTAACTTCATCAAATGTGATATGAGGGGATTCTTCAACAATTTGATCTTTGGTGTTGAGAACCCTATAGGCTCTTGATCGGTCAGAATAGCCCAAGAATATTCCTGGATCACTCTTCGGTTCAAATTTGTCCAAGACCCTTTTATCATTGTTATGAATGAAGCATTTTGACCCGAAAATTCTAAAATGAGCTAGGGATGGTTTCTTACCTTTGAACATTTCATAAGGTGTATTTTCACTAGCCGGTCTTACCATTGCTCGGTTTACAATGTAGCATGCTGTGTTGACTGCCTCTGCCCAAAATCTCCTTGGAAGTTTAGCTTCAACCAGCATGGTTCTAGCCATCTCGACAAGAGTGCGGTTCCTTCTCTCCACAACTCCATTTTGTTCTGGTGTCCTTGGTGAGGAAAATCTGTGGGTTATGCCCTTGTTTCTGCAGAATAAGTCAAAGTCAGAATTTTCAAACTCTCCCCCATGGTCAGATATGATTGTACACACTTTGGACTTGCCATCCTGCTTCATTCTTTTGTAGAATTCCTGAAACTCAGAAAAAGCATCACTTTTATGAGATAGAAATATTACCCATGTGAATCTAGAGAAATCATCAACTAGTACATAACCGTATCTCTTACCACTAAGACTAGCAGTTCTTGTTGGGCCAAAAAGGTCCATGTGCACAAGTTCTAGTGGTCTAGAAGATTGACTTTCAGTTCTACCTTTGAATGATTTTCTTGTTTGCTTACCTTGGGTACATGATTCACATACTTTGACATTTTGAGCAAACGAAATTTCAGGCATACCAAGAACCATTTTATTCTTCACAAGTTTATGCAACACCCTATAGCTAACATGCCCTAGCCTTCGGTGCCACAGCCAGGTCAGGTCCTCTTTCTTGGTGGTTAGGCACAGGTTGGAGTGGGCTGGATCATCCAAGTCTATTATGTAGACATTGTTTACTCTCTGGCCCATAAACTTGACTGTATCTGAATTTGGTTCAATAATCTTGCAGATCTTGGAGTCAAATATTACTTTATGGCCTTTGTCGCAAAGCCGACTGATGCTCAGCAAGTTATATTCCAGTCCATCTACCAGCAATACATTTTCAATACTGTTTGAGGAGTTCTTACCTATTTTACCTGTCCCGATGATCTTACCTTTGTTATTTCCTCCAAAGGTCACATAACCTCCATCTTTTGAGCTTAGTTGGGAGAACTTGGTCTTGTCTCCCGTCATGTGTCTTGAGCAACCACTATCTAAGTACCACTTATTGTGCATGGCTGCCAGACATTCCTGCATCATGAATTACACAGAAATTTTTGGACCCCAATGGTACCCGGGTCCAAGATAACTTGTAAAATTATGAAATTGCTGTAACAATCCTTTGGGAACCCAGATTTTGTTAGAGCAGTTTAATTTTTCGTCTCTGAACTTGTTCAGATTGGGTGGCTTTTGTTCTAATGTTTCTTTAATCTGAATCCACCTTTTTGATTTCCAATTTTCATTTTGTTTCACCTGAGAAAATCTGTGGTTTCTGTTTGCGTGTCTGGTCATGGTCGACATCTGGTGTGTCTGTGGTCGACCATTGCTTTTCCAAAAGCCAGCGCTTGTTCTGGCAGTTCCTCTGGTCGACATCTGGTATGTCTGTGGTCGACCACTGCTTCTCCAGAAGCCAGCGCCTGTTCTGGCAGATCCTCTGGTCGACAGAGGAGGGGTCGGTTGTCGACCAGCCTGTCTCCAGACACCTTGTTTTCCAGATTTATGTCTTTTAACTTGATTTAGTACTTGGTTTGTTTGGTTATTTCTGTGAATTTGAGTTTCTTGTCTATTATTTTTAAGCTTATGTTGATTGATTGTTTTCTCTTTAATGTTTCTCTCTTCCTTGGTGATATTATTCCTTTTGGAGGAGCATTCAGCTACATCCTCTTGTTTGTCTTGATATATATTGATTAGGGGCCCTTTTCCTTTTGAGTCAGCAATCTCAGTTACGGTTTTTATTTGGAATTCCTTTTTAGCCGTAGGATTGTATCCTAACCCTTCTTTTTGAAAGTTTACTTTTATTCCCAAGACAGCATTTAAGTTTTCTTGACCTTTAGTCATTTTTTCCAAGGTTTCCTGTTTGTTTTTCAGTTCACTCTGGATTCTTTCTATTTCTTTCAGAAGTTGACAGTTTTCCTCCTTGAGTGAGTTGTTTCTTTCTTGAGTTACCTTAGTTTGCTGTTCACTTTCTTGAGTCTTTAATTTTACCTCATCAATTGTGTTTTTCAGTGACTCATTTTCTTCTAACAGCCCTTTGACATTTTCTTCATCTGTCTCGTATTGTTTCAGCTTATTTTTCAAGGTGGTGATTTCTAATTCTAGTTCAGTTCTGTTGGCAAATGGGTTGCTGTCATTATTGACCTGATTAAGCTTTTTCTTCAAACTCTTATTTTCCTTTCTAATTCTTTCATAAGCATCAAGTAAGTCTGAGTAGACTTCTTCCCAATCTGAGCTAGAAAAATCTTGAAATGGAGGGATTACCTCAAGATCATCGCTATCTCCTTTGGCCATCAAACAGATGTTTCCTTCTTCTTCCTCGGAAGTTGTTTCCTCCTTACTGCTTTCCTCCTCCTCGCTCCATGTGCTTATCATTGCTTTTAGTTGCTTGCCTTTCCACTTGAAGCTTGATTTCTTAGGAGTCTCTGGACATTCAGCCTTTATGTGTCCTAGTTTCCTGCAGTTGTAGCAGACAAGTTTGTTAGATGAAGTTTTATTTTTATCAAACTTAAACTGAGATGACTTTCTTACCATGCCCTTAGGATTCCTGAATCCCTTACCTTCCTTCCGCAGAAACCTTTTGAATTTTCTTGTTAACATGGCTAGCTCACCAGTTTCCTCACCTGTGCTAGATGAGTTATCAGTGTCAGATAGTTCAGAGGTGCCTATTTTAGTTTTTAGGGCGAGCTGGTTCTTTTTCTTGCCCTCATCTTCTTTTCTTTTCAGATTGACCTCATAGGCCATTAGGGATCCCACTAGTTCATCCACAGTCATAGTGGTGAGGTTCTTTGAGTCCTCAATTACTGTGGCCTTGGTATGCCACATAGGAGTGAGGGATCTTAGGATCTTCCTCACTAATTCCTGTTCCTTGTAGGTTTTCCCTAGACTCTTTAAACTATTCGTTAATTGCACTAGTCTAGCATACATTTCAGAAATATTTTCGTCAGTTTTCATTCTAAACATTTCATATTCTGAAACTAGCATATTTGCTTTTGACTCCCTTACCTCTGAAGTACCTTCATAGATTACTACTAGTCGATCCCACATTTCCTTGGCCGTTGCACATTGTGAAACTCGTGAGAACTCTGTGGGGTGTAGTGCGCATTGCATTACGTTCATGGCTCCCCAGTTGATGGTTGATTTTCTGACCTGTTCTCTGGTCCAGGTATCCTCATCTTCGGGCAGCTTGTAGGGTCCTCGGCTTACTACTCTCCACATTTCATGATCTTGTGCTCTCAAGAATACCTGCATACGATTTTTCCAGTATGAGAAATCATTTCCATCGAAATATGGTGGTCTAGTTACTGAGTGTCCCTCAGCCATTAGACTTCTAGAGTTCAGTCCGGCAGGCCTCTCCTGGTTGTTAGACCACATTTTTGGAGAGTCTGGCTCTGATACCACGTGTTGAGTACGGACTGAATAGATCTAGAGGGGGGGTGAATAGATCTTTCCCCCTTTTTCGATTTAATATCTATTGACTAAATGAGTTGCAGGTGATTGACGAATTACAGAACTAATGTTGATATCAATGAAGAAAACAAACACATAGAGAAGCACACACACACACAAGCAAACCACAAGATAGGATTTTTAAGGTGGTTCAGTCTCTTCCCGAGACTTACATCCACCCCTTGCTTAACTCAAGCAAGGCTTCACTATGAGAACCTCTGATCTCAACCAAAACACAAAACACCGCTGTCACACAGCTTGTTCCTGCTGACACACAGCTTGTACCAGCTGACACACAGCTTGAATCCGCTGCCTCACAGCTTGACACTTGGTGTAAGGATAAATAGAAATGATGAGAAGGTGGGATGATGCAACAGGACTGAATATAGACTTTTGTAACAAAGTAAAGAATTCAGCCTGGGACTTAATCACATAAATAACAAGAGTAGACTCCCTGTAGAACTTCCAATCGGATGCCTTCAGTTGCTTTGCTGCTGGAGGTCGCACAGCTTCAAGCCCAGTCTTCCTTCTGCAGCAATGAGAATGCCTTTAGTCTTCTGCAGATTTCTGGTTGATGGAGAGCCACTTCGTCCTGTGATGTAGGTGTGTTTCTTAGCTTATGTTCTATGCTCTCTCTGTGTGCTTGCGTCCGCGATCAGTTGCCTTCTACTTTTTATGCAGATTCTTTTTCAAGCCTGAAGCTCTTCCCGCTCAAAATCCAGATCGAGCGTCAATCTGCTAGAAAGCAGGGAGACGGTTAAATCCGATCACTACAATGAGTTTGACCGCTTCTAAGTAAGATTCTCTCCTTGATTCCCGTGCGGAATCTCATCATTTGAACTGCCCAACAACTTGCAACAACAATCTGCAAGTTTTAAGGAACCAAAACAGAATTCGGTTAGAGTTCGGTTCTGGACGCTATAACACCCGTGGTCGACCATGACACTGTCCCTGGTCGACAACGAGCAGTGTCCTGATGGCGGTTTCATTCTGGCTGACACTCGCGTCCCGTGGTCGACCACAGCCTTGTCGCTGGTCGACAAGGGGCAAATTCCAGATGGCCGTCAGTTCTGCCTGATGCTCTGTCTGTTCTGTGGTCGACCAGAAGTGGGGCTTTGGTCGACAGCCAAGGCACATGCAGAAGACGGATGACTTGAGGTGTTTCTGGCTGGGTTCGTTAGTCGACCATAACCACTTCCCTGGTCGACAAGCGGCCTTTGACACTTCTTCTGATTTGTTGATTCCACTTGGATTTCAGTGGACCTGAAATTACTTAACTTATCAGAAGTAACATGAACTATCAGATTTATATTGAGTTAATCAAAAACATTGTTTGTCATCATCAAATAGTCATGAGTTATGAAACAAGATAGAACTTGATTAATCAAACATATCCTATTGTCATCATCAAAACCAAGGGATGCATAACAGAACCTAAATAGCTTCTAGATATACACAAAATGCCCAAAAGATCATGTTGATCATATTATGTGATGTTGATGGGTGAACTAAAAGAGTTAGGACAGCATAAGGTAGAACAGATATGTAAAATAAAATAAAATAAAATAATTAAAAATTATACACTAGAAGAAAAACAAAAGAAGCATTATTTTGTGGGCTAACATGGGTAACCTATGAACTAAAAGAGTAGAATCGGAAGAGACCCATAATTGAACCGGAAGAGACCCGTAATTGAATCAGAGGAAAAAAAATTTATTTGTTTTACATTAAACTCGATTGGGTAGCACCAAAAAAGCTTCCAGATATATACATAATACCCAAAAGATCCTGTTTATGGTATTATGTGTTGTTAATGGGTGAACTAAAAGAGTTAGAACGGCATAAGGTAGAACCTGTATGCAAAGTAAAATAAAAGAATTAAAAACTATACACTGGTAGAAAAATAAAATAAGCATTATTTTGTGGGCTAATCTGGGTAACCTATAAACTAAAAAAAGAGCAGAATCGGAATAGACTCATAACTAAATCGAAAGAGATCCATGATTGAACCGAAAGAAAAAATGGACAATTTTCTTATAGTATATAGTATAGATTTGCTCATGGTTATATAGTTTTGCATGGTCCGGTCCGGTTTGAGTGCTAGCTCAATGATAGTTCCCATTCATTTTAAGGTAAGCAAGGTGTAAATTGTGGTAGTAGGCTAGTAGCCCATGAAGATCTTGGTGTTGGCTTTCTTTCATAGGTAATATTTTTCTAGGCCCTTTGGGCCACACTTTTTTGATATACTTCTTGGCAGATCTCACCCAAGGCCTTAGAAAAAGTTTCCAAGTGAAAATTTAAATATGGTCTATGACTGCATCCATGGAGAGCCTCGGCTCGACCACCAAGCTATCAAGAAATCTTAGCTCAATCCCAAGCAATGGAGAGCCTTTGCTCGACCCACTGTCTTATAGCTCGACATAGCCTAGGTAATGGTCTTCCAACACAACTTCTATTATCACAACTCTAGCCCGGAGGCATTAGCCTGGATGTAGACCCATCATGTCAATCGTAGTGAAGGTCACAAGTTGCGGGAAATGAACCCACAAGGTCAAATCTCATTTGAAGGGTCACGAGCCGTCACATTGAAAGCAAGAGCTCAATCAGGCACATATCCCTCGCTAATCATAATTGCCGACCTACATATCAACACCCGCGGCCCAAAGACCTAGGGATATGGATATTGCACCAACACTAGCCATGTGGCCTCCATCCCACCAAAATTGGTCCAAACCGTTATTTTCGAGGATCCAAAGTGCCATTATAGCCTACCCAAGTCAGCTTCTCATTGCTCCCTTACGATGTTTTGATATACTTCGCATCCCACAAACTGCTGCAGCAAGAGAGTAGCCTCGTACAATATTTTCTGGCCCAAATCTCCAAGCAATCTTTGCAGGTACGAACTATCACTAGCACACTTCCACTTCTTCATAAGGAGGTCTCCACGGCCTCCTCTAGGTATGTGATGCAACGCAAGGCACGACATCACACACAAACATCATCCCTCTCACCCCTTACACAGAGAGAGGGAAGTAGCGAGTAGTCAGTGTGCAAGAGCCCTCTCCCCATGAGGCCACCCAAGAGCAAAGCCCCCCACCCCCCCCAATGATACCTCCCCCTCTTCTCCTCTACCTCTGCCAGGCTACTTCGGTAGACCATGGACACCCCTCCACTCCTAAGAGCCCTTCCTCCTTCCACCAAAGTGCCTACTGACTTGAGGGTCAGAGGGTTCTCCAGAAACACTCTCACCCCGATAACAACTTCTCCTACAGGAAGAAGCTCAACAAGATCCTCTCATTGCAAGGCTACCTTAGACGGCCCAATAGAGAACCCCAACAGGTCCTCTTAGGATCTCGGTCAAAAGTTCTTACGCAGCCAGTCCCATCGCTAGTGGAAGCGAAGCACCCCACCTCCAACCATAGACCGTGGAGCATCTGCGCCTCCAGCCGGCGATGAAGACTCACCCCCTCCCTCAAATGCATGACGGACAAGGTTTTCACCCCGTGCTCACCACCGCCATTCGACGCCTCATGGTAGGTCTCTCCTCTTGGAAGACCCATGCATCAGCCACCCAAGCTCCTATGGATAGCCAGCCACCTCCGACCATCGTGCTCGCTACCCCAACTCGGGTTCTTCTGAAACGCCCCCGGGTATGCCAGGCATAGCTCTCAGCTCCGGTGGTTCCCTTGCTTCAAGCAGCCCGATTCTAAAGCTCAACAAGCAGCTGGCAGCGACATCATCCTTCCCTTTCTCAAGCTCTATACCAAAGCCTCTCCCTCCCTTTTTTTATGCTCTGTATCTTGACCCGCCTAGTCCATGTAACTCTATTTCATGAAAAATACAGTAAGAAGAGTTGTAGCATGCACTTAACTTCTTCCTCTGGTGACAAGTCCTCTAATTAAGGCGTGATCTGTTTTCTTCATAAAAATTCTGGGCCATCCAACGGTACAAAGAAACTACGAGATCCCGACCTCTACATTTTTCACAAGCTAAAAATAGCTTTTAAATTGGAGGTGGAGCTGACAACACCCTTAAATCGTACGTGCTAAGTGGTACTCCAATTTCAAATCCTCATAAGATCTCACCATAATCACACGACATTTGTTTTTATCATGTATATCCTCGTGGATATTTTCAATCGATCTATTTGTTCTTAGCAGAGTCCGATGTATTTGGGGAGCCATCTGTTATCTTTTCACACCCAACCAATGAACATACAATTTTGAGCACCCTTGAAACGTTGGGAATCACCTTAATTTTGTTTCTTTAGTATGTATGATCAATGGCAATGCATCTGATGTGATACCTCCGGTAACTTTTGACAAACATAACTTTCCCCTCTTTCCTTCTTTGCATGCTCATTAATAGTAATTATAAGTGGGTTTTTTTAGTTTTTGACACCTAAAAAAATCGATGTTAAGAACGAGTCCCCTTTATCCACCTATTTATTATCAAGTCACATAAATCATCTCTATTTTATGAAAAGCCCCTATGTGTGTGTGTGTGTGTGAGAGAGAGAGAGAGAGAGAGAGAGAGAGAGAGAAGACCCCCTCCGACGTCGGCACCCCCACCTAGTGGGGTGGGGTGTGTGTGTGTGAGAAAGGATGGGAGGAAAGAGAGTGTGCGAGAGAGAGAGGAGGGGAGGGTGTCGGAAGGGGTATCCCCCTCCGGCACCGGCATGCCCACCCAGTGGGGTGGGGTGCGCAAAGCGAGAGAGAGAGAGAGAGAGAGAGAGAGACCAAAGGTGGAGAGGGAGAGGGAAAAATTTGAGAAAAATAAAATCAATGGAAGTGACCTGCGGAAGGAATATTTCTCAAAATTGGATGACATATTTTATTTTTCGGACGGTTGTTCACCGGTGGAGAAGTTTTTTATTAATAATAGTTTGAAGATTTGGGTGGTTTAATGATAAATAGATAGATTAGAGGGGTTTATTCTTAATTTTGATCTTTTTAGGAGGACAAAAATAAAAAAACCCATTATAAATGCCCGGTCTGCCTCTGAAGTATTTCACCTATCTCTTCCCTTCCGTTATTGGAAACAATTTTATAACCAAGAGGAAGATCTTGTACCAAAGTTTTGACTGTGTATATCCTAGATTTGCCACTTGTTGCTATAAACATCATTAATTATATGCCTTCAATTCCGTAGCCTGGTTTTAGCACTCGCCCACTGTTTGGACAGTCGCAAACAATTAATGTGCACCCTATATATATAAGAAAGAGCTACCCTTGCAGCAGGCGACCTGGAAGGAAGCAGAGAACGCCTCGATCGATCAGTACCCTAGCTAGGAAGAGGTCTCTGCTCTGCCATCCATACAACAGGATTTACCCTCATTAGTTTTTTCAAATGTATATATGAGCTACCTGTTAATTCTCGTTCTCTCTATTATTCTAATTAGATGGCTTCAAGCAAGTTTGCCGCCATGGTTGCAACGGTGCTCCTCCTCTCTCTTGTTCTCACTGTAGAGTCTCATGGTTTGCCCCGTACGTACCTCGTTAATCACTTGTCATTGGCAATGCCCTACGTACAGTACAGCTCTTATACGTTGATATGCTGCTTGTATATACAGATTTTTTTTCGTAGCGCTTGCCTGTTCAATATGTATAGAGAGAGATATTTATATATGTGGGTGGGTGGGTGGGTGCTACTTAATTTCAGGGTATTCGACGGATCAAAGAACCGGTGACGACTGCGTCTTCGCAGGCCCATGCAGGAGAAGGGCGGACTGCGCGAAACCATGCAGAGATAAAGGTCTCTCTCCAACTGCTGTCCTGTGCGAGCCATTCGTGGACGGCATGACATGCTGCTGCCTTATCTGAGAATCTGAGACGATGTCTCTCAAGTTAATCATCTAGAGTGGAGAGGAACCCAAAAATAAATTAAGCTGATCACAGCTTACGAGATTTCTGGAGCCCTGTGCGTAGCTTCATTTGGATTCAGTAATAAGACTCCAACAAGTCTTGTTCTCTGATAATTCTATTACATGTAGTACCGTGGGTTGATGTTTGGTATGATCAGTACTTAAAGCGTGTCCCCAAGTAATTTAATTTTGTGTTCACATTAATCTCTCTTTCTCGATCCCACACCTCCATGTTGATCCGCTTCTATATATATATATATATATATATATATATATATATATATATATATATTGGACTATGTCAGCGTCGATGTGATGTGATACGGAGGACATATATATAGTACTCTGAATTGGGGTTACCATTTGTCGATTTGGGGCTGAGGGTTAAGTTGGCAATCTCACAACGCGTCTAACTAGCTGTCCCAGTCTGATTGTGGTTATCCATTGCAATGAGACACGTAACCTTCGGAAAAGAAACGTTGACTATGTTTGTGAGAGAGAGATAGAGAGAGAGAGACGCCTCTCAACTCTGTTATGTATCAAAACATGGGCAATAAGCGTCTCCACCGGACCACTTTCCACCGGCCAGATGAGGTGGAGGTTTCATCCATCTACAGAAAGAGTGCCGTTGAATCCTAATCTTTTCAAGTTGATCACGTCACGGGGAGGAAAGGGACGTCGTCCGCTCTCCACCCTCGTTAATCCATGGACATGTTTGATACCATGTATCCGCCTACTGAACGGTCATTTGTGGCGTCTTTGATAATCGACTACGCGGGTGCCGTAATCGACCCCGAAGGGTCGATTACGGTACCCGGGGTCGGTTACCGAGCTTCTGTGAGGGGGAGGGCGAGCGGAGGCGGGGCCCATCGGTTAGCCGGTGTCGGCTAACCGAGGGACAAAGCGGTTGTCAAAGACGCCCTTGGTGTCTGCTAGACTCGGTGATTCATGCTGGATGTGGATCTTTCTGATCTGATACGATACATTTGAGTTACATGTCACTCGAGTTGACTCAATCTGATTCATCCCATTTCGACAGTTCTTTCTTCTCTCACCCCAATGCCCTCCCCTCATATTGACAGCCCACCCCGACGCCTCCCACCGTGACTGACAACTTCTCTCTCGATCGGATCCTTGCCATCATCGTTGAAACTCATCTCGTCTGACACCGTCGGATCTTTACCGTCGTCGTCGGATCCTCATCGTCACTAATGGATCCTCGCCATAGAGCACCTTACATGTTAGAGAGAAAGGTAGAGAAATAAATAAGAGCGACTCGATCTGAGTCGACCATATCGTATCTCTAATTCTAATGAATTCGAGTAGATCCATCCGAGTCAATCTGACTCAGAACCTCATCCACTGATCATGGTCTCCAAAAGCGAAATATCCGCCAACTGAATCCCTCGTTTCTGCAATAGCGACTTCTCCCAATCAAAGTGGGCGATAAGCGCTCCCTCTTCTTCCTCGACGTGTGAAATATCCCCCGCAACCACGAAATAAATTTAAAAAATGCTCATTTTTGTGAAATCTGCCTCGCAACAACGAAAGCAATAAAAAATGCCCCAAACGAGGAATAAAGATATATATATATATATATATATATATGAAAATGACTTGGCATTGGATCGGGAGACCTCCGTATAGTCGGAAATGGACAAGAAGACGGCACGGCGGGCTCCACCAAACATGGAGAGCTGGACGCGTGTCGTGCCCTGGTAGCCCCCCATCGTCCGATACGGACACTTCTTCTTGTTGCTGCAGATCATCAAACAACAACAAGGTTCTCGTGGCCACCTCTTGTGCTTGCTCCTCTCCTCGCCACCTTCTTTGGATCTCCCCGCCCGCCTAAATCTCTCCCACTCTCTCGCCTGTCTTTTTCTGTCTCCCGATCGTCCTCTGCATGGTTGGCTGGTCGGTCAGTTGAATCGTGTGGGCGTGGGGCTCTTGAATGCTGCCGTGTTAAACGAGGGGACGGGTGGCGGGTGTTGCTGTTCAACTGGTCGATTTCTCTTCGTCCTCTTCGTCGTCGTCGTCGCCGCCGTGATACAAAAGAGTGCTGGAGCCCCTCGGGAGAAATCTACAGGAAAATAAGATTCCTCCCACACCACTTCTTCCTCCGATCGTCCGGGAAAGTTACGTCAGGTTACGTTCTGTTCCCTCCCCTGTCCTTTCTCCGCTCGTTCTTTGATTGATGCATAAGGTGGTGGTCGTGGGGTCATCATGCATTCCCCCTTCACTCTCTTCTTGTGACTGCACTTGTTGCTCTCTGCTGGAACGGGGCATTTGGGTCCCCCGTCCACTCCCCCCCCCCCACCGTTTCTTGCAACGATCACGGGATCAGTCCCTATGGGTTCTCAACAAGATTCCATCTTTCTGTATATTCAGGAAAATCCAGTTCTGGGCATAAGAAAGTCGGCACCTTTGGGGTTGATATAGATCTCCCGGATGATCATGGACGCAGTACGTGCTGCTACATCCCCTAAACAATCTAAATTCGCAAGCTTTCTATGCCATGCTTTGCTCAGAAACTCTCACTTCTTCGATCCCGATGGGTTTGGACAGGAAGGGGACGGCACGCTGCTGGGGAACGGGGTGGTCGGCATCCTCGCCGAGACCTGCAACATCTGGGAGCGGAGGACCCCGCTGACGCCGTCCCACTGCGCCCGCCTTCTCCTCAGCGGGAAGGGCAAGAGCGGCGTCGGCCGGATCGTCGTGCAGCCCAGCACCAGGCGCATCCACCACGACGCCCAGTACGAGGACGTCGGGTGCGAGATATCCGATGATCTCTCGCAGTGTGGCCTCATCGTGGGGATTAAGCAACCCAAGGTGATTAGACATACACATGCGTGAAGCATTCTTTATCCTTCCCTGGTGCAAACGAGAGCTCAGTGATGCTGTTTTCTTTTGGTTGCTTTCAGCTCGACATGATCCTCCCCAACAGGGCATATGCTTTCTTCTCCCATACCCACAAGGCGCAGAGAGAGAACATGCCTCTGCTGGATAAGGTGAAACTATTTGATCTGCTTGTTCCTGCTTTTTAAAATTCTTGATGCTAATTCATCATATGGTTTGAACTAGCCTGTACAATTTTCAGATACTTGCTGAGGGGGTGACCCTGTACGACTATGAGCTCATTGTTGGAGACAATGGGAAAAGGCTGCTTGCCTTTGGGAAGTTTGCTGGTCGAGCCGGACTGATTGACTTCTTGCATGGATTGGGGAAACGTATGAACATGGATCCTTTTCCTTAGAAAATCTTTCTGTCCTGTCTTGTCGGTGTGGTGTCCCTTTCTCCAAACTATAACTTTCTGGGAAAATCAGTTCGAAAATTCCTGCATATATTAGATTTAAGACCTTTACTACTTGTCTTCATAATTGTCTAGTAATCTCTCCTCAATAAGTACTGCATGCATATGTTAAGATCTTCAAGATAAAAGGATATCAACACTGTTATCCTTGGAGATTGCTTCACGTCTGTGCAATCAGCATGTTGGGATCTAATCCTCATATCCATGTTTTCATCATATCTGTCACCAACATTGACTGAAGCGTTGATTACCTTTGAACCTGACCTTTTCCATTGTTTGCCACAGGATATCTGAGTCTCGGATACTCCACGCCTTTTCTATCCTTGGGAGCATCACATATGTATTCATCACTTGCCGCTGCAAAGGCTGCGGTGATTGCTGTGGGTGAAGAGATTGCAACAATGGGACTACCACGTGGAATTTGTCCTCTAGTGTTTGTATTCACCGGCTCTGGAAATGGTAGGATGTTCCTATACTTAATAAAATTTTCTTTGCCCATGTGCCGGGGTTTCAGCTTGAGGATTTATGACTGGAAATCTTAGTAAGCAAATGATTCTAGACCTATGTCACATATAATATACATGCATGGGCGTTGGTGTTAAGAGAGGCAGGTGCAGTGAGCTAGACATTGTGCAATGTCTAGATAGGACTTAGGAGAGTAGAACAGAGATATCTTACCAAGTGGGTATTGCAATGTCTAGATAGGAGAGTAGAACAGAGATATCTTACCAAGTGGGTATTTGTTCTTTTAGTGTATAAAGCAGTTTTCTGCTATGTGGCTTCTAATTATCAATGTGCACAAAGCATTTTTTACAGAATATGTATGGTGGAAACCTAATCCCTGTTCCAGATAATAATGAAAAAGGAAGATATAGAAGCAATGGCTCCCTAGTTTTGCCAGCATTTGTCTTTCTTTGGCCACTTTTCACTATAACTGCTGCGTACTTTTATAGAAGTTAGCTCTAAACTAATATTTGGACCACATTGTGTTCTGCATCATAAACATGAAGGCGAAGCTTTATCCTTTCGGTTGTTCTCTCTGTTGGTTCTTGGTTGCATTTGGAAAGGCTACAGAGTTGCTTGTGTGGCACATCCTTCCACGAAGATAACTTGCATCATTATCTACTTATGCGTTATTATTTTTATTTTGAGTCAGGGTTATGGTCTATTTTTGTCTCTCATTTGTCCCAACTTGAGTTACATTCCCCATGGAGATATTCATATAATATTAACTGATTGATGTTTGAGGGAATTATAATCCCTCCTTCTAAAGAAAAATCAATATAGGAAATCTTAGGCAGTCGGGACAGTATGCATGATAATAGCCTCGAATGAAAGCATATATTTAGATTTGAAGAAGGGAGAAGCATTGTTTAATTAATAGAATTTCATCTATAATGCCCAGATGTACCACTTCATCTATCATATTGATCAAATTTTCGAAACATATTACCTTCAGTTTGTATCTATGGCATGAATGTTTTGTCAAGCTGAGTAAAAACATTCATCTCCCTGCTAACAATTGCTTATCCATGAGTAAATCCCTGCCATGATAAAAAACATGTTTGATAGTAGATTATGACGGGAAAACACTGATTAACTAAGAACAGAATGTTATCCATAATGACCAAAGCATGTTCTGTCCATCAGGTTGGTCAAATTTCCAAATTTTTTATTTTCGGTTAATGTGTATGACATAAGTGTGTTGTCAATCGATCAGTCCTTATTTTTTCCCATATGGATACTTATATACCCAGGAGTAGGTTTCTGCCATAATTTCACTTTAAGTCTCTCAAAGTGATGAAGAAAATTGCTGTCATACCAAAATAGGAAAATATACTGAAACTCCGTTACACTGCTTGATTGGCCTTCCCTAGCTAAGTTAATTTCCTACTCAAGGGCATTATTGTCTTCTGATGGTATTTTGCTACTACAAATCATATGCATATAATTTTCACCTGTCCAATTCTTATGGTATTCTTTTTCTTTCTGTGTAGTTTCTCAGGGTGCACAAGAGATATTTAAGCTCTTACCTCATACATTCGTGGACCCTCATAAACTTCCTGAACTTATTGAAATGGTAATTGTTATTTATTTCTTCCTTCTCTGTTTCATCTATTTATTCACTTTCTCTGGAGACACCATGATTGGGCTTCTTTTAGCTGTTCTGCTATCTAGCAAAAAGGTAGAATGTGTTGGTGGAAAAAACTGAAAACCAACAGTTAGTCATGATTTGGGCCATATGTTTTCATGCCACCAGTTATGTATGGCTTATCTTTCATGGATCCTAGAGAGTAATGACAATTTTGCATTCCCTGAGCATTCAAGGATATCCAACAAGGCATTCAACTTGTGATCCGTGGTCACCTTTCTGTTTCACATATTATAATGCAAATTGCTAATTCCCTTGCTTCAAATTTTCTTTCAACATACAAAAGTTAAACACCCAGATTGTGAATGCAATTAGGAGAACATTCGCTGTCCTTTCTTCCAATCAGAAGTAATCTCGAGCAAGGATGGCAGTTTCGGTTTCGGCTGGGTCCGAAACCGAAATAGTATCGGTTTCGGTTTCGGCCCGAAACCAAATAAAATACTATTTTTTGCAGGGGAGTTGGCATCCGATTTCGCCCGGTTGGTTTCGGATTGTCCAGAGCCGAAACCGATACGTTTCGGCCGAAACGTATCGATTTCAGCCGAAACTGCCATCAATGATCTCGAGCTGCTTCCATGATTTACTATGCTTCATGATCATTTCTTTACAACATTGCATAAACTCTAATTCTCAATTAATTGATTTTCTATATGCTGTATAACTACACCAATATGCAACTGGCTGGTTATTATTCCATATTCTTGTGAATTGTCAGTTGGACTTGCTGAGAACAATTGCACAATATCCAGCATCGACCATCTGCAGCATACGTTGGGGAAAATGTCCTTTATTAGTTGCATTTCTGAAAGTCAAACTGTACTAAAGAGCCTTTCAAGTTTTCAGTATTGTGTATGGCCTAGACATTCATATTCTCTGTGTTGTTATGTTTGGCATGCAAATTCGAAATCTTTGTGATCACAATAGAAATATGAAAATATTTCAGATCATTTATTTGCAACATTTACAAAATAAGAAAAGTGCTCTTCTTCAAGAATTCATAGGCTCACATCAGTAAACCATTTCATTTTGAGATATAGAGCATGAAAGTGAAAGGTCTTTTGTCACCTATAATTTATATTGAGCTTTTAGGATAGGTTATGAAAGTAATTATGATGGTTTCGAGGTGCAACAAGGGTCCAACTTTTAAGCTTTTAGTTCCGTTTTGGAGCTGTAGTTAGCAAAAGGAATCATGTCAGTTTGCTTGTTATGACATCTCTTTTATGTTATAGTTTCTGCTTTAGTTAGAAATATCCATTCTGATTCTGTTACAGAGAACTGTCCTTTGTTCTGATATGGATAGCATTCTCTTTTCATATTCTCTTTAGCCACTGCATTATTTATTTCAATATTCCTGCTTATGGATGAGTCTTCCTATTGAGAATTCTATTGGAATTTTAATTGTTCAGGCAGGTGATCATGCTCAACATGCTCAGCTGTCAAAGAGAGTCTTTCAAGTTTATGGTTGTGTTGTAACTTGCCAAGATATGGTTGCACCCAAGGACCCTACAAAATCATTTGATAAAGTATGTCATCTATGTAGTACTCGATTTGTGCATTTACCTAAATCTTTCAATGGATGCCAAAGATGTCTGTGGTACAAATTTCATTTATGTGTTGGTCATTTGTAATAGCAATTTCGTGACCTATTATTTGATTGCCATAATGTTTTCCTGAATAACTATATTTGATGCACTTTTTTAGCTTTGCCTGAGCATTTAGATAGCTTGGTATTTGTGCACCTAATATAATGCCAAATTTACTCCGTTGAATATTGTTCCCAATGCTCTGTGAAGAAAGAATGAACCAGCCCCAAGGAGTATCAGTTTATTATGTGGATGAGATCCACCAAACGGCCATGATATGTGTTCTCCAATCCTATAATAAATATCTTCAAATAATTTTCTGGAGCTGGAAAACATTTTTATGAAGTCCCTTGGATTTGGAAGCTAGTCCCCCTTCTCCACTGTAGCATATCATTTATTTGTGCCTTCAGAGGACAAAAAATTATGTTGAGTCTTAAATAGTTTCTATTTTCCTGTTTGTCATATCTTTGTTTAAATCCATCTTGTGAATATGGAAAACATACCTTGATACTGGCAGAAGTATATCAAAGTGATTGGAGTCATTGGGCTTAACGTCAAGGTGACATCACTCTTAAGTCTCAACCTGGCCCAAATCTACAACAGGATTATTTTGAAACTTGTATATATTCTGGTTGCATCAACAGATATAAGTTCACATATAGATCAGCCATTATGACTTATGGGAACTGTTGAGTTTAGTCCCACATCAGATAATCTGTGGGCACCTTCCCTCTTTGTCTGTAGAGGATTCTTTCAACTCAATGACTAGGTTTTGGGTTAGAGTGCAGGCCAATAATCTGTGGGTGCCTTCCCTTTTTATCTATAGAGGATTCCCTCAACTCAATGCCTAGGTTTTGGGTTTGGGTTCGGGCTTTTAATGGGCATAATATTGGAATCAAGTTGTTGTGTTGCTGCTATTATGGTAAAAGGAGTGACTCAGAGTATGACCCGAATGTCATTGATACATGACTTGGGTTCTGTCTCTTCCAGCTGAGACTCCCTTGGTGATATGAATTTCAGCTACCATCTGGATTACCAATATAATTTAGCAGGGAAATCAGATCACCTTTTTGTAGTTCAAATTTTCAAAATTGCATTTTTGTGTGTTCGCCATTGATTTTGCTGGTCTTGAATTGGAGCTTTTGTTTATATTTTTGGATCAAGAGTTATGTATTGTTGGTCATTTCTATTTACACTAGAAAACATGTTGGATACTTGTCACGATACTTGGACGTGACACTACACTGAGATACCCACTCCTGACAGAATTTTTAGGATTTTTCCTTTTTTAAAAAAAAAAGTGGATGGTACCATTATCGCATTAAAATCAAACGAACTTTTAGGATTTGAAGGGGAGTACTTGAAAAGGTCCACAGAATACATGTTTGAGTACTAATATTCAATAATTTGATAAATACTTTATTTACATCTTTATGTTTTAAACAAATTTCAGCAATCATATTTTACTATATGCATGTGTACATTTGAATGCATGTATTTCTCTGTATTTCCTGCATCATCCTGTCTTGTTTCTAAAATTTTGCCACATCCGGCATGCATGTCCCTGTCGACCCTTGACACCCATGTCCAGGTCCAACAAATGATACGTCAGGAGTCGTCTTTGTTTTTGTCCACTAAATTAGAACTTTGTCATCTTAAAGAACTTCATAATCATGTTTGCAAATTAATGACTTTCTCATTTAACATTCACTTGATCACCATATCAAATAGTGAGAAATTTTTCTGATATTGTCCCTTTTCTCCTTTTGTATAGAAATAACTGGACTGTCACCCTTGATAATTCTTATGAGCTTTTATCTCCTTATGTTCCAACATATCTGCACAAATTGCTTATACATCCTATGATTCCCTGTAAAAACTCCTGCATGTAAAAACTCCTGCACTTCTTAATCTCTTGGATGGATTATGATTGCCCAATTTCATGGACGTAGTCTAGACATTGTTGCTAGTGCATAATTGAAAACCAGTATGCTAAAGTGTTGCAGTCATCTTTTGCAGGCTGACTATTATGCACATCCAGAGCGCTACAACCCTATTTTTCATGAAAAAATAGCTCCATATGCATCTGTTATTGGTATGAAGTAGCCCCTTTCTTGGAAAGGTTACTGATCACTTTAACATATCATTTTTGGATGTTCGAGGCCACATGGATTGCTCTTAGACTTGATCTGGGAGGGTACAGATGCTTTTGATTGTGAGCATACTATACGATTCACATCCCCATTAGGATTCCTTTGTCTGTCCCGGGATGGATCATTAAACATTTCCAGATTGTTCATGCATATGTTTTTTTTTTAAAAGAAAAAACATCTTTCCTCTGCTTATTGAAAATTTGAAATTACTTTTCACTGAATATGGTATTTTGCTCACTAGAGTTTTATAGTGCAGTTTGTATGACTGCCCCATAAAACATCTAATTTTTCCCATGTCATTGTTTATACTTTATACCATTGCTCATCTAGGATTTTGTCAAATGCCATATGTTTTTAAATTCTTTTTTTTAGTTAGTTAACGTTCCGGGAGCATTTTTCCTCATGCATCTGTTTGCAGTTTTGTGCGCTTGCATATTTATAATTTATGTCATATTTTGGTTTTTGGCAGTTAACTGCATGTATTGGGAGAAAAGATTTCCTCGATTACTTAGTACTGAGCAATTTCAAGTGCTAGCGAGGAAAGGGTGCCCACTTGTTGGTGTTTCTGATATAACCTGTGATGTTGGTGGTTCAATAGAGTTCGTTAACCAAACAACTTTGATAGAGAGGCCTTTCTTCAGGTAGGACTTTATTGTTTGTTTGTTTGCTTGCTTGATCTTTATTAAATCTTGTCATGATCTTTACTTGACAAGATATAATAGTATAACTTTAAAGGGATAACCAGAGAAAAATAGATAAAGGTGGTTCTTTTTCTTATTTAATCTTCTGTTCATCTCAATTTTTTATTAGTGCCTGCACTTGGCCACCGAAGCAAGATTTCTTGGAAAAATTGTGCTGTAACTTGACAAATAAGAGATACAGTGAATGGAAAAGATGCAGAAACCCTTACTTTTGCAAAATTGATTGGACCATTCAGAAGACACAAGCTCAAATTTATGTATGGAATATTCGTTTGCAAACTATAGACCTGATATGTAGGGGTACTTCCAAGGACCCATAGTGTTTCATAAACCAAGAACCTTTGAATGGTAATTTGCAACCACTGAGTGCCCTGCTTTCAGAAAGAAAAAAGTATTTCTTTAGTGAATAGAGTTGTACAATAGGAGGAAGTAGGCTGCATGCTGATCACATTGGTAGTTTTAGACATCATATTTTGTATATCCATCAATATCCCTGTTAATGCATCCTATAGGATTGGACTGGCCCAAAAGCCGCACATAGTTTTAGACATCTCCAGTGGTGTTTCAAGGGAGACAGTATGAATCGATAAAACTTGTTATATGTTTTTGGTCATATAATCTGTTTCCATTTCTTTATCAAAAGATAATTTCATTGTTCATTGTTATTGTTTGAGATACTTTTATTTCCTATTAGTTGATAATTGATACACGGACACTAGTGTATCATGTTCATTAAACATTAATTTTACAAGGTTGAATGTATTTCAGGTACAATCCTATCATGGACTCTTACCATGATGATATGGAAGGCGAAGGTGTAATATGTCTTGCTGTTGATATTCTTCCAACAGAATTTCCCAAGGAGGTATGCTGTAATAAATACACATATCTTGATCTTTGTATGCAAAACTTTTTGTTTTTTATCAGAATTTCTAAAATAACATATAAAATATCACCCTTCACAATATTTATCTGATTTTGAAGTTTGAAATTTTCAGGCTTCCCAACATTTTGGGGATATCCTGTCAAACTTTATAGGTTCCCTGGCCTCAACAAGAAACTTGACAGAACTGTCTTCCCCTTTAAGAAGAGCTTGCATTTCTTATGAAGGGAAACTTACACAGTTCTACGAGTATATCCCTAGAATGAGAAATTCTTATCCAGTGTAAGTTTCTGAATCTTATCCATTATATTCAAAATGTCAACAAGCATTTGTTATGTCTATCTTATATTCTTATCTCCTTGTGGGTGATATATATATATATATATATATATAGAATAATGAAGTATTCTCAGTATATTCATCTATCAAGAGAGAACGTAGACCCTCTGATCTTGAACTCAAATCTCAGCCACCCATTCCACCTAATTTCCAATGTACATTCCTTTTTCATAGACTATAGGTTTTGCCTATTAATTGCATTCATGATTAATGTAAATAAAAGATTAAGACAATATGTTATAGGTTTAAGGCCATTATATAAAATGTGGCTCTTCTTCTTCCCTTTATTTAGTCTTCACATAAATCGGCCATTAAGTACTTGCCACTCTTACATCCTTATCTTCCCTTTCCTAGAGAAAATTTCTAATTTCTAACACATTTCTATGTCTTGCCATCCCCTCACCATTTCCCTCCTCCATTATTTCCCCTTTCCTACATTTCCTAAGTACGATCTCATTTCCTATTGATTAATAAATAATGTGCTTGATTTGTCCTTTCACCCATGTTTAATTTAGAAGTTACAAAACCACAAGGCCTGCAAGGAACTACTCAAGTTCTGAGTTGTCCCTCTTACCCTTTTGCCTTCCCATGGAAATCATGACTACGTTAATGCAAGGGTGTTTATTTGCAGTAGCATGTAGGGATGCAACTTTGGCTGGGGTCAACCTGAACCTGAGTGGGCTACCTCGATGGCTGGGTCAAACTTGGGTTGGGTTGGGTTAGTGTTGGGAGAGTTTCTGACCTAACCCAGTTGGGTTGAGGGGTTAGATAACCCTACCCCCCAATCCAAGTTCAACATTAGTCCATGTACCACTTTAGATTATTAGAATGTGCATCATTTTATTTTACATTTTAAAATTAGGAGTTAGATTACAATGTAATTATTAATATGTTCTCAAGTAATCATACAATAAAGACTGTATCTTTGTTTTTAGTCATTTTATTAAGGTAGATAAACCTTTTTTGTGTTAAAGACTCAAACTTTAACTCAAAGCCTAGGCATTGAGCTGAGGCAATCCTTTACAGATAAAGAGTGAAGGTGCCCACAGATTATTCGATCAGGGACCAAACTTCAACACTCCCCATAGCTCCAAACCCCAATAGTTACAGTATACATGGCACTACTGAAGGGGTGGGATGGCCCAACTAGTAAAAGTAGCTCTGATATCATGTTAAAGGCCTGAACTCTAACTCAAAACCTAGGCATTGAGTTGAGGGAATCCTCTAGATAAAGTGGGATGGTGCCCACTGACTATCCGATGTGGGACTAAGCCTTAACACTTTGTATAGGAAACTTTGATAGTGAGATGGAGAAATTCAGAATGTGAGATGCTAATGTTACACTCAGATCCAACTCGACCTGACCTGACCCATCCCATTGAAGGTTGGGTTACATGTGTTGGTTTGGGTCCTTCAGTTGAGACATCATTAAACAGGTTGGGATATGGTTACGTTGAAAGATGGGTTTGGGTTGGGTTGGGTTATGGTTGACCCCAACCTGAACATGCAAAGAGGATCTTATTAACTCCCCTTGAACACGACGTCTCCCTCTTCACTGGAACACATCTTGGGAACTTGCAAGAGGCTTGCAGAGAGCAACAAGGAGGGGGCCTTGGCAGACGGAGATGATTTCAACAGCGTTCATTGTAGGCAACATGCTTCTGCTCCTCATCTACGGCATTCTTTCCATTGTTCCCAATGCCTCCCCTGCCTTCACCTGTGCCTTCCAAAGCTCCTCATGGTGTGCCTCCTCATAAAGCTCTTCAAGTTCTGGAGTATGTTGCCAAGACTAGCATGTTGGTTCCATGCATAATAGCTCTTTATTGTTCCATGTCAACATTAGTCTGCAGTTTTTACTTGCTGCAGCAGACACACATTGAATAGTGAGCCCACTGCTTAGTCTTTCATGCTTAGTCTTTTTTACTTTTGACATTGAAAGGTACCCTCCAAAGCCTTTGCTGTTCGTTACTAAATGAGAATGATGTATTTTTATGAAGTCCAGTTAAATGATCTTCTTCCTAGATCCTTATTTTAGTAGTTTCATCTTGAGTTTCTCTTACTTCATAGAGATAGCTATATGTTTAGGTTCAGATGATGTTGCCATTAGAGAGGAAAGGTAGATAATTCTTACTTACTATAAAATATATAAAAACCAACATATTTGGCATCCATACTAAGTTATAATGCCATGATATCAATAAAACCTCCATAACATGAAAGTAACAGAATGGCCAAATCTCATCTATCTTTACTTGTACTCTGAAGGTGCTTGCTGATGTCAAAGGTTGACAATCAGCAGTATGTGCATGGAGGGGTGTGTGTGTTCCCACTCCAGTTGCTTGATTGGAGCAGGTTTCGTTATGAATACTTCTCTTATTTTGTAATCTCGTGTAAGTCTTTCGAAATGTAGACTGTCCATGGAAAATTTAACGACATGCTTCACAAAAGTATAGAAATTTTGATTTCACTGATTGCAAACCTAAGATTACTTGTGTGTGATGATTGTTATCATTCCAGTGGCCATGTTTGATTTATTAACAATTTTTTTTGTGATATTTAATTTCTTCTATAACATTGATATTTACAGTGATGCTTTACTGAATCCAGTAAATGGCACATCCAAAAGGAAGAATTGTACTACATTGGTAAGATATTCCTTATTTTCAAACTGGTCTTTCTTCCTCTGTGGACAAGTTATCTTCTTTACCTGAAATGCAGTCATTTAGATTTTTTATACCAAACATGATGTCAATTGACTCATGTTAAGTTTGAATTAGTTGCAATTTGGCTTTAATGATTCATTCTTTATTTCTAATTGACAGGTTTCTCTTAGTGGTCATTTGTTTGATCAATTTTTAATAAACGAGGCTCTAGATATCATTGAAGCGGCTGGTGGGTCTTTCCGGTTGGTAAAGTGCGAAGTGGGTCAAAATGCCAATGCAATGTCATACTCAGAACTTGAAGTAAGTGTGCTTCAGAAAGTTAAAACTGGCTCCCCTCTCCCTCTGAAATAACATAAAAAAATCATGTTGATTTTTTCTCCATCACATGCTTTGTCAAGATACATTGTTCATCTACAAGTCTTAAATGGTCAACATGCTGTCTGTACACTAGCGAATTTGTACATGTTGCAGTCTTCTGTCTATGGTTATTAAGAGTTGGGATGTGAGGTATTTTTCTGTACAATTTAGGGAAAGAGTATTACTTGGTTCCATTTGCAGATCTCTCTTTCTCCTGAAGAGAACAGATGACAATCAACAAGTAATAGGCTCACCCTGGGCCTAGGCATGCATAAGATTACCTATGGCATCTGATAGCAGCTCAATCTTCTCCCTTGGCACATCCTTTCTCCCTTTTTCCCATTATGTACCCCTGCCGCTGTTGTTCATTTCCTCATATAATTCTTTTCAATCTGTTGAATCCACAAAACCGCGGTGTTGAGATACAGAGGCCCAGGGTCATAAGCACATGAACCACAACTCAATTAACCAATACGGGACTATTGCCCAAATATTCCAACACTCCCCCTCACGGCCAAGATGACAGTTATGTGGAAAGGGAGGAAAGGGGATCCATAACATTATTTGGTTTCAAGGACACTTAGTTGATTTGTTTGAGGTGTAATGATGCCAAAAATTAGCAATCCAGTTGTTAACCTCAATGAAAATGTCAAAGGAAGATACAATGTACTACTGACTACACTGATAGGGTGATTTGATGCAACAAAAAAGGTGGGAGGAAAGAAACATGTGAAAGATACAAATTAGGTGGGAGTCAAATGAAGGGGTGCTTCTCACAAGGGAGGATCTTCGAGTATCTTCTATCATCCCAAATCTGAAGGAGTGCTTCTCACAAGGCTTGACCAGCAGCAATTGCTTTCATGTAACTGCAGAGCCACCCACAGTTGTGGGTAAGGGGAATTCATTAGATGATCCTATATCTTCCCTCAATACCTGCTTTCTTCTCCTCTTCAAATCTGCAAAAGATGTCCTGAAGGATGTAACATTGAAGGGGGATAGGAGGAAAAAATGAGACAGCTGATTTGACAGAATTCAAAGCAGCATGCAATGGAAGAACAGCTAAAGACTTCTCCAAGGGAGGAATAAGTTTGGAGATACCTGCATGGCTGGGTGGGGTCATTCAGGACACTTTGAAGAGATCCATCTATGATTATCCCAGAGCTTGTTCAAAGCAGTGTATGCGGCAGTGGAGGCAATCTTTCTGGTAAAACATGTTGTGGCCCATGCCTTGAGGAATAAACAGTCTGCTAAATGGTTCTGGATTTTTCAACTCAGAGGTTGTTTGCAAAATTTTCTAATTAATTCTGAAAATAAATTACCGTCTGAAGAGATTGAGAAGCTTGGCTTAGAGCAAAGAGAAGATGATTCTCTTAATTACAATAAGGAAATTATGCTTTGGGGTTTGAAGTTTAGTCTGTGGGTTTTCTTAATTGGATCCCTCCCCATTTACCTATGTCAATATTAATCACATCAGTCTGATGATAAAAAAAACCCTTGATTAACTAATGCTAGATGATACCCTGAGTAAGCCATATGAGATCAAGTCAAAATCTAATGATTAATCTGATTATTCTTGAACGTCTCCCATGCATTGTTTAAAAAGGCGATGTCTCAAGGCACTAAGGCTTAAGCCTCAAGGTGAGACACTAGAAAAACGCCTTGAGGCATGCGCCTCATGTCTTTTACTTGAGGCTTACGTCTTTTTTTGATTGAGATGGTATGCCTCACCGCCTTCATCGCCTCAAGGCATTTACTTAAGACTTGTGAATCACCCGAGAAAGTGGTGTAATGAGGTGTTGTAGGATAGACCTAAGATTTATGTTTTTTTTGTTGTCCTTAAAACATAATTCATCACTTTTTTCTTGATAGGTACTTTCTTTTTAATGGGGAGGGGATAATTGAGTTCGAACACGAGCCCTCCCTCATATGGGGAAGGGTGGCGAATCAACTGTGCTAGGTAGCTAGTTCATAATTTAGTACTTTTGAAATAACAAGAATCTATCTTTGAGTTGATATAACATTAACACATGAAAATCAATATTGTTTTTAGTTTTTTTGATGGTTTTAAGATTATTTTCTTAGTATATTAAGGCTTACGCCTCATTGTGCCTTAAGGCTTATGCTCGATGAGATTTACAGAAAGTGTCTCGTAACCGCCTCAAGACCTTTTAAACTATGCTCCCATGGTCCAGAGAGGATTTGAAAGGGTTTCATGATTTTTGATAAGTGTTTTAGGATGATCTTGAATGTTTTAGATTAGGGCGTTCATTTTTTTATAGAGTTTGATTCTTTCGGAATTTTTTTGGGCAATCTCTAAGTTTGGAATTTGCTTTGGGTTTAGGAATCAACATTTTCTGATCATGTTTATGCATGTTAGGGTCATAAGGGTCTTTTAATTATTTTTGAGGATTTTGGAGGGTTTTGGAGAAGTTTATGGCCACAGAGGTTTTCTGGTGATCTTAGAACCATTTCTGATTTTTACAGTTTTTTAGATTTTTATAATATTTTAATGCACTAGGGCATTTTTATGGTATTTCCAAGTAAAAAATCGCAACAAAAAGGGTCAGGAAATGGGGAAAAATAGTATACTAACCCAGTAGTAAGGTTTGTCGTGGCGCCAGGTCGAGACGACCCGCTTCCCCGGTGGCACAGTACGGACGTGCTATGGTCTGTGCCATGTGCCTTTTTTCCTCTTCTTTCTTGTGCTCTTCGATGACGTTGGCCAATCGGCGTACCTAGATCTCCTCAGTGACGTCGGTCAAGGAGAGGTCGGAGAGGGAGGGAGGAGGCGGCGGTGGCGGCAGTCGAGGGGGAGGCCAGCGGAGGAGGGGGAGGTCGCAACGGAGCCATGGAGAGAGGAGGGGGAGGCCACCACGGTCGGAGGCAGAGGCGTCCCCGATTGTGGATAGGGTCGGGATTGGTTTGGTCCCTTGCGCCACCAAGGGAGCCCAAGTCTACCCATGGCCCCCAGCTTCGACCTCTCCTCCTTGGGCTCCCTCAATGGCACCAACGACCGGGCCGAGCCTGACCTCGCTTGCACCCAGCTTCGACCTCTCCTCCTTTGGTCCCTTGAGTTTTCATTTTTGCCCTGACATGGGGGGCTCTGGTGGAACCTAGCCCAAGTCCATACTCCATACGTCTTCTCTCTCTCTCTCTCTCTCTCTCTCTCTCTCTCTCTCTCTATCTCTATCTATCTCTCCTTATTTTTTTTATAATTTCTGCTCTTGCCATGGCCAGTCATTGAAGGACTTGGGAAAGTGTGCACGCAACTCCTCATCATCCCATGTACTATGCTGAAAGCCCCCCAAAGGGCTTGGAGAAGGAACACGCACCCTCTCGCCCTCTGTTTTGTTCTGTGCGGAAGCCCCAGAGGAGCTTCTGGAGAAGAAAGCTCCCAACTTTCTTCCTGTTTGGTGCGAAGACAGACCCAGAGGGTTCTGAAGAGGAGACAGCAGCTCTCCGCCTTTGTATCTTGGGATGTGCAGCAGGCCCTTGAGGTGTTTTAGAAGCTCCTGCAGCCCCTTTCATCTGTTCTGAATCCCACACCAGGCTACCTGCTCTTCAGGTCCTTACATTCATGGGCATCCTTTTTCCTCCCCTCTTGGAATCACGAGGAAAACATATAGCCCTTAAAGCTATTGAAATAACAGAAAATCTGCTGTAGTGAAATTTTTTGTTCTAACAGGTTGAGAGTAGTTTCTTCGGTGAATTAGGAAATGCTTTTAATGTGTTTTCTTGCTTTGTTGTGCTTTCCAAGTTTGTGCAGGTTTGGGGATCAGTAGTAGTTAGTTTTGGCCTTTTGGGTGAATGACTGTATTTTGAGTGAACTCCTAGCTCCTTTTTAGTTGTACATGTGAGAAGTGAGAACTTATAATGTGACTGTGTTGTGTTTCTGAGGACACCTTCCTCTGGTCATAGTTACCTCTCCATTAATCATTATTGAAAGTTAGAGGTACAATACACTTTTTATCTGACAAATTAGGCATATAAATGTGGAATAACTTTGAGGCTAGTGATTATTATGAGATCCGAGAATAAGAGTTGAATATACATCTCAATTTAGTAAATACAGTTGTTTTTTATCGTTTACCTACCTTCACTTTAAGTTAATTATCATTCTATATCCTGGCAATTAGAGGCCCCCACTTTCTGCATATGCAGATTTTCTTCGTAGAATTCATGGACTTCTTTATAGCACTGATTTTTGTAATTTTTGCACAAGACAGGGCTACTTAGTTTTTCTATATGAATCTCAGATGTAATTTTGGGTCAGTTGTAATGTTTTAATTTTACAGCTGTTAGCTTACCTTGTGGCTATAATCAAACTCAAATTCCGTTGCAGTATTACAGCATTTATTTACTTCCTTATGTTATCACCTAAAGTAGTGTTAGTCTCAATATCTCTTTCTAAAATTTACTGTGCCACAATACGAAGATAACATGAAAGCAGCCATATTTTAAACACCTTTTAATTTTGATAATGCTTCATATTGAACAGAGGGTTCCATTGCCACCGGTGGTAAAATAAGAACAATGCCACCTTGATGAGGACATCACGCTTCCGTTGCAAGTTTTCGCTTGTAGATGACCCTGGCATTGATTTATCTAGTGATTAGCTCGCTTTATTGAGCGTTTTTTTGCCTATTCTAGTGTTATTTTGCTATGTTGTATTTTAGGTAATCTTTGAGGGTATTTTGGTCTTTGAGTCATGTAAGGGCCTCTTATCTTTGTGCCCTCTTTGTTGGAGCCTATATAAGGCGTGAGAAACCCTAATGTAATCTTAGTTTTTTGAATGAATGAAGAAATCTAGCATTTTGTTCTTTTGTGGTTGTGCGTGAGTGTAAGGGATGTGAAACCCAAACCCTAGCCACCGTCTCTGCCGCACCACCATCACCGTCATTGCCACTGCAGCTACAGCCCTGTCTCCTCTTCCTCTCCCTCTCCTCCACTCGCTGCCATCGCCGCCAACTGCATCTTCCGCACCCGTCGTCATCGTCGCCGGCTTCGTCTCCTCCATCCGCCGCCGGCTTCTTCTCCTCCGATCGCCATCGATGCCACCCTTCTCACCTCCCTCTCCCAGCCGTGCACAGCCCACAGCCTGCCCTCCTCTTTTTTCCCCTTCTCCTCCCACAGCTGTAAAAGTGCCGCCAACTCCCCTCTGCCCTCACCCCTCTATGCTGCCGCGAGCCCTCCGCCCTCCGCCCTCTGGCTCCTTCCTCGGCCATCACCAACCGCCAACTCCTCTTCCTCACCTCTTCCACCATCATTTGCCTGCTTCCCTCTTCTCCACCGCTCTTGCCAGCAATCCCAGTAGCAACAGAGGCATGTGTCGTTGCCGGTCTCGACAGCAACAGCGGCCCAAACCACCGCCGGCCACAACTGCACCAGTGGTTAAACCCCTCGCTTGTGCCAGCACCGCTGCCCACCTCCATCGCCAGCCATTGCGGCTGTGGCAGCCTTAGCTTTCCATGAGCATTCATCCTCCTGCCACCATCGTCTTCGTCGTCTACTTGCACAACGTCCCCATGCCTCCACACACTTGAATATTGTCGGTGACCTCACTCCTCACCTGTGGCTATTTTCTATTTGGTTAAATAATCGGTAGAACTTTGATTTGATTTCGTTATATTATCAAGCATGCTGTCTACCATCTAACTATGAGTGTGTGCGCATTTGTTCGATCTTGTATCGACTTCCTATACATTACGTGTGGGACGGCACATATATTTGCACCGGAGTTTCATCTTTAGTTTTGAACATGGTAGTAATTTCATGCCGTAGTCGTTACTTTGCTTATCGTGTTGTTTGGAATCCACTTGTTCTTTTATTTAGCACCGATTCCCTATTATTGCTCAGATCTTGTCACGGTAGCACATCATTTTTGGTATCAGAGCATGGTTAGAGTTTAGAATTTTTTCCCTTTTTCTACATGCTTTAAAAAAATCTGTAGATTTAATCATCATTTGGTAGCATGCATCATTTTGCCTGTTAGGTCCCACCTCCTATGTATGCCTTTGCGTAGTGGTCGAGACTACCTTGTTGACAAACCGCAAATGACTTCTAAGAATTTTTCCAAAATTTTAGATGACATCCTATCCAGGTTGCGAAACATCGAGCAGAAACAACAAGAGACCAATGAAAATATGAATGCTCGGCTCGAAAGGGTAGAAGCTGAGCACGGAGGGACCACAGTGCCTAGTGATAGTGAACCCTCCCAAGCTACCTCTAGAAACCTTAGGCATGGAGTTCGGAGACCCCATCGCCAGAACCTAGGTTTAGGGCGTGACCATACCCCACCTAGAAGGGAAAGTAGGTAAGGCCTACCCCCTAGAGAGGAGAGCCCAGGTGACTGAATTCTTAAGAGTGTAAAACTTGACGCTCCCATTTATGATGGTCGTCGGGACCCCCAAGCATTCCTTGGCTGATTGTGGGCTATGTACCGTTATTTTGGCTGGTACAATTTTTCAGAGCGAAGGAAAGTCAGATTTACAGTCATGAAGTTGACTGGCATAGTGGGTCAGTATTGGCATGGATGGCAGTTTCGGCCAAAATGTATCGGTTTCGGACCTGGACGATCCGAAACCATATGCCTGAAACCGGAAGAAATCGGAAGCCAACTCCCCTCTTTTAAAAAATATTATTTTATTATATTTCAGGCTGACATTGAAACCAAAACTGATATTGTTTCGATTTCGGAGCCGGCCGAAATTGGGTCGGAAATCGAAACTGCCATGCTTGAGTATTGGGAGAATATGGAGCGCGAAATGGCTCTTAGGAGGGAAAACCCTATAACGACTTGGGATGAGATGAAGGAGCGATTGAAGGTGAAATTTCTTCCCTTCTCTTTTCACCAGAGGATGCTTGACCAATGGAACCGGCTAACCCATGGCAACAAATCAACTACTGAATATGTTGCTAAGTTTGATGAGTTTGAACCGGTGTAGTGCATCCCCCACAAACTTTGTCTCGCTTTCGATTTGGGTTGCAAGATGACTATCGTCGGGAGCTCATTGCCCTGGGCACACCTAATTGGAGATGGCCTATCAGCTGGTCATCGACCTGGATGAATCTAGGAGTGCTCCCTTTTCTCGAGCTACTGAGGTCCGCCACCCACATGGCAAGTCTGTGTCTGCAGGCAAGTCTACTTCTTTCCATTCTGGCCCCTCTTTTTCTTCTCGCAAGCTCGTCGTTAGCTCTACCAACGTCAAACCTCCTGTTGTTGAAAAGAGAGCTGCTAGCGAACCCTTCAAGGTCAACCCTAGGACTCAATGCTACTGATGTCAAGGGTATGGCCATGGGCCAGCCTATGTCTGAGCCAAACCAAGTCCCTTTACATTGAAGGTCAGCACAAGGATGGCGAACAAGAGGATATAGAGGAAGTTGTTCACCAAGTGGAGGGAGACTCAGACGACTCAGCTGATGAGAGAGAGTTTGTGGGGTGCATTGAGATTGTCGTCCCGTGCCACCCTATTTACCTTGTGAAGACCCTAGGTTGAGTGTCGTTAGGTGCACCCTGGCACAATGCTAGTCGACATATGATTGGATGAAGACCACAATCTTCCACACATTCATCAAAATTGGAGAGAAGAGTTGTAAGGTGATTGTGAATAGTGGTAGTTGCATCAATGATGTCTCATCCTGCCTATTGACCACCCTCAAATTGAAACCGAGCATCACTCCAAACCCTACAAAGTGTCCTACATCGACACCACATCTATTGAGGTTAAGGAGCGTAGCCTGATTCCCATTGAGTTTGCTACGTACACGAACAAGGTGTGGTGTGATATCATCACCATGGATGTAGGGCACATCATCCTGGGTAGACCATAGTTGTTTGATCTGGATGTTACATCTATGGACGCTCTAACATTTGCTCCTTTCTCCATGATGGCAAACGTGTGAAGCTTGTGCCGAGCCAACCCAAACCTCTGAGTTCTGAAAACAAGGCTGATAACAAGACTGATCAGTCTGATTATCCCCAAAGAATTAGAGCAAGATTTGAACAAAGGCCAACCATTGTTTGCTCTAGTGGCTCGGGAAGTTGAGAAGGATGCCTCCCCACCCCTCCCTGACTCTATCAAGAGCCTTCTCAAGGAGTTCGCGGATGTTTTCCTGGAGGACCTACCTAACGAGTTACCTCCTTTGCGAGACATCCAGCATGCCATAGACCTTGTCTGAGGAGCCACCTTGCCCAACCTGCCCCACATTCGAATGAACCCTGCAGGACCATGTAGAGCTAAAAAGGCAAGTTGAAGAGTTGTTGTCGAGAGGCTCCGTAAGTGATAGCGTGAGCCCTTGTGCAATTCTAACACTATTGATGCCGAAGGATGGCACGTGACGTATGTGTGTTGACAGTCGCGCTATTAACAAAATCATTGTCAAGTATCACTTTCAATTCCCGATTGGATGACATGCTAGACCTTATAGCTGGTGCCACCATCTTTTTCAAGATCGATTTGAAGAGTGAGTACCACCAGATTAGGATTCGACCAGGGATAAATGGAAGACGGCCTTTAAGACCAAGGATGGTCTTTATGAGTGGGTGGCCATGCCTTCTGCCTTGTCCAATGCCTTGAGTACCTTCGTGAGGGTCATGACTCAGGTGTTTCGGCCTTTCATGTGTAAGTTCCTGGTTGTCTACTTTGATGACATTTTGATTTGTAGTTGGAGTTCGGAGCTACTCCTAGACCACCTTCGGCAAGTCTTCACCACACTTCGGACTGAAAGGCTCTATGCCAATCCTAAGAAGTGTGTCTTCTGCACTGACAATGTCAGTTTCCTCGGATTCATAGTCTTTACTGAGGGAGTCTCAACGGATCCTGGGAAGGTGAGAGCAATCAGAGAGAGGCCTTCGCCACGAAACATCAGGGATGTCTGTAGCTTTCATGGGTTAGCCATTTTTTACCATCGGTTCATCAAGGGATTCAATGAGATCATGGCATCGATAACCGACTGCATGAAGAAGGGAGAGTTTGAGTGGACCGTTGTGGCCACTAGGGCCTTTGAGGAGATCAAGACCAGGATGACTGACGCTCCTGTCATGCGTTTGCCTGATTTTTCTAAAGTTTTTGAGGTGGCTTGTGACGCTTCGGGGCTTGCCATTGGTGGAGTCCTCAGTCAAGAAAGTTATCTGATTGCCTACTTCAGCGAGAAGTTGAATGACATCCGCCAGCGATACTCCACTTATGATAAAGAGTTCTATGCCGTTATTCAGTCTTTGCGGCATTGGCGACACTACCTGTTGCCTCAGGAATTTGTCATTTACTCAGTCCATGAGGCCTTGAAATATATCAACTCTCAAAAGAAACTAAACTCACAGCATGCACGATGGGTTGAGTTCCTCCAAAAATACATATATGTCCTCAAACACAAGACGGGTGTCGAAAACAAGGCAGCCGATGCGCTCAGCCGAAGGTTGAACATTCTCACAAATCTGAGCAAAGAGGTGCTCGGCTTTGATCAGATGAAGGAAGACTATGAGGAGTGTCCCGACTTTGGGGAAAATTTTGTTAGGCTTAGGGATGGACACGAGCGCAAGATTGGAGGATTCCTCATTCAAGATGGGTTTATGTTTAGGTGCATCAAACTGTGCATTCCCCGCACGTTGTAAGAGAACTCGTCATCTAGGAGTTGCACGTTGGAGGCCTAGCTGGCCACTTCGGCTAGAAAAAGACCATTGAAGCTGTTGAACATTGATTCTATTGGCCCAGTTTGAAAAGGGATGTTGCCAAGATCATTGGGCAATGTCGCACGTGTCAGTGGGCCAAACAAGGGAAGCAAACTTCAAGTCCTTACATACCCCGCCCTGTTCCTAACTGCCCATGGCAAGACGTAAGCTTGGATTTTGTGTTGGGCTTGCCTAAAACCCTAAAGAGGCATGACTCCATTCTGGTGGTTGTCGACCGATTCTCAAAAATGGGGCATTTCATTCCTTGTTCCAAAACCTCTGATGCGTCTCGAGTGGCCACGCTCTACTTTGACAATGTGGTCAAGCTCCATGGGTTGCCTAAGACAATGGTTACTGACAAGGATGTGAAGTTCACGAGCTACTTTTGGAAAACCATGTGGCGCAAATTGGGGACAAAACTACAATTCTCTACTATCTTTTACCCACAAACATATGGGCAGACTGAGGTGGCTAACCGGAGTTTGGGAAATTTGCTTAGGTGTCATGTTGGGGGAGAACCTTTGAAATTGGAATTTGATCCTACCCACAGCTGAATTTGTGTACAACTCATCTATCAACAAAACCACTAGTCTCAGTCCATTCGAGGTCGTGCACGGGTTTAGACCTAGGCAGCCTGTAGATATCTTACCCATGTCTTCCCATACATCTAGAATGTCAAATTCAGCATCTGCATTTGCATCACATTTTCATACATTGCATGAAGAGATCCAAGAAAAATCAGGAAGAGCAATGCTAGGTACAAAGAATTTGCTGACATTCATAGGCGATATCGAGAGTTCAATGTTGGGGACTACGCCATGGTCCGTCTGTGACCTGAGCGGTTTCCCCCAAGTGCCGTGATGAAATTATATACACGTAGTGCTGGACCCTTTCAAATCCTAAAGAAGATCAATCCCAATACTTATGTGGTGGAATTGTCACCTGACTTTGGCTTCAGCCACACATTTAATGTTGAAGATATAGTTCCATATAGAGGCTCGTTGACTCCCCCACATGATCCATTTATAGATGAGCCTACCTTAGACACTTTCGATGAGATCCCCCATTTACCCCTACTTCCCTCAAATAATCCCATTGCAACTGAACGCATTGATACTATATTGGATGATCAAATTGTCTTCACCCGAGATAGAGGTTCATCATTATTTGATCAAATGGAGCGGTAGACCCGAGTCAGAGGATTCGTGGATTACTGAAGATGATGTGCGACGCCTGGACTCGGAGCTTTTGGAGTGCTATCTCTTCCAACACCAGTCGACGGAGTCGAGTTTTCCCTACCCCCAGGGAAATGATGAGGACATCACGCCCCCGTTGCGAGTTTACGCTCGTAGACGACCTTGGCGTTGATTTATCTAGTGATTAGCTTTCGTTACTTAGTGTTATTTTGCTTATTCTAGTGTTATTTTGCTTCTGTTGTATTTTAGGTCATCTCTGAGCGCATTTTGGTCTTTGGGTCATGCAAGGGCTTGCTTGTCTTGGAGCCCTCTTTGTTGGAGCCTATATAAGGATTGAGAAACCCTAATGTAATCGCATTTTTTTGAATGAATGAAGAAATAGAGCATGTTGTTCTCTAGTGGTTGTGTGTGAGTGTTAGGGGTGTAAAGCCCAAACCCTAGCTGCCGTCGCCGCTGTGCCACCGCCGCCACAGCCCCATCTCTTCTTCCTCTTCCTCTCCTCCACCCGCTGCCATCGCCGCCGGCTGCATCTTCCCCACCCACCGCCATCATCACCGGCTTCCTCTTCTCCATCCGCCACCGGCTTCTTCTCCTCCGACCGCCATCGACGCCGCACTCCTCACCTCCCTTCCCCAGCTGTGCACAGCCCACGGCCTGCCCTGCTCTTTTTTCCCCTCCTCCTCCCACAGCCGCAAAAGTGCCGCCGACTCCTCTCCGCCCTCACCCTTCTCGGTCGTCGCGAGCCCTCCGCCCTCCAGCTCCTTCCCCGGCCACCACCGACTGCTGAATCCTCTTCCTCACCTTCTCCCACCATCATTAGCCCGCTGCCCTCTTCTCCGCACCCCCCCTGCCAGCAGTCCCAGCAGCAACAGGGGGCGTGTGTCACTGCCGGTCCTGACAGCAACCGCAGATCAAACCACCGCCGGCCACAACCGCAGCAGTGGTTAAAGCCCTCGCCTGTGCCAGGACCGCTGCCCAACTCCGCCGCCAGCCATTGCAGCTGTGGCAGCCCTAGCTGTCCCTGAGCATTCGTCCCCCCGCCACCGCCGCCATCGTCTCCGTTGTCTACTTGCACACCGTCCCCACGCCTCCACGCACTCAAATATTGTCAGTAACCTTGCTCCTCACCCATGGCTATTTTCTATTTGGTTAAATAATCGGTAGATCTTTGATTTGATTCCGTTATAGTATCAAGCGTGCTGTCCACCATCTATCTGTGAGCGTGTGCACATTTGTTTGGCCCTGTATTGACTTTCTATACATTACGTGTGGGGATGGCGCATATATTTGCACCGGAATTTTATCTTTAGTTCTGAATGTGGTAGTAATTTCATACCGTAGTCGTTACTTTGCTTATCGTGTCTTTTGGAATCCGCTTGTTCTTTTATTTAGCGCTGATTCTCCTATTATTGCTCAGATCTTGTCACGGTAGCACATCACACCTACTTCAAAACCACATAGTTTACTCTCCAATTTTTGATCTACACCATTAAATCTTTTCCAATGTCATAAACTTAATTCAAATAAAAAATCATCCAACTCCGATATCAAAAACTTATATATCACATGATACCATAAGTTGTACTATCTAAGCCGTTCATTGTGTTCATCCGATGCATGAGAAATAAATATCAAAACTGCATGATTTTTAATCCATAAGTAATTTCCTAATAGTAGAGAAAATTTAACGTGTAGATTGAAAATCGAAGATTGAATCATGTGATTGTGAAGTAGGTGGCACCGTTCTTATTTTGCCACTGGTGGCAATAGAACCATCCTCCATATTGAAAGTAAGATAGTTTTGTATTTGCTTGGCATTTTATATTATTTTGTGTGTTTCACAGTTGGACCTTTAATCTGCTTCTCTTATAGGTTGCAGCTGATGACAGTTGCACTTTGGATCAGATTTTGGATTCTTTGTCTTCTATAGCATCTAAAAGGCTCGGAATGTTTAGCACAGATAAAGATCAGATTTCCCTGAAGATTGGCAAGCTGTCCGAAGGTGTTCTGGAAACTGGAAACAGCCCATCCAAGAAACCGACAGTCCTAATTCTGGGTGCTGGTCGTGTGTGTCAACCAGCAGCAGAATTTTTAGCATCCGTAGGAAGAATATCCTCTAGAAATGTCTTTAAAAGATGGCAGCAACTTGATGAGGGAGAACTAGAAGATGTTCAAGTTATTGTTGCTTCTCTTTACATAAAAGATGCCGAAGAGGTGAATGCAATGTTATCTTTTACTGTTATTTTTTCTCACTTCCTAAACATTTTATGAAGCATGATAGGCCACTGCTCATTTTCTCTGTGAAAGTTTTTATGGGATATAGTTTATGATCTGTCCTTATCATGTCGTTTTGAGTTAACTAACTTTTTAAAGCTCAGCAATCATGTCTGACATCCACCAAGTATCTGAGGTTCTGAACACATGTGGATAAGATACATCATCCATTACCATCAGATCAGCTCTTAGGGTTCATATAAAATTTGTAAAAACCTATACTGAAATTAATTCTAAGCTGTGATCGGATGATATGAACATGTGTGTCAAGTGTTGGCATAGAGATTTCTGTCAGATAACGGGAGATTCGGATAACCAGACATGGGATACTGGATACAGTTTTCTGTATTCTTTTCTATAACTATATGATTGTATGCAGGTAATACCGTAATAGAACACAATTTTTGTTTAAAGGATAAGATGATTAAATGAAACACTACCTCTGAATGGAGTTGTTAAGGAATATTGCTAACGTTTGGAAATGTGTTGGTATCATGCCATCAGCATGTTTTCTTACGTTAATTGAGAAGTGTATGATACACTATTGACACATTCAGTTTGGGATGTCCCATGGGTGAGTAAGCATCACTTTGCCTTAAAGGTCTTTTGTCTGGATTGCAAGCATTTTCTATGGACAGATTTCATTCAAGGTATTCAAACCTGGTACCGGTTTCGGTACCGGGCCGGGCCTGTACTGGGACGAACCGGTACTGGGTACCGTCTGGTATGGTACTGGTCCCTCCCGTTCTCCCCCTTATATCACTATATAATTATACATTTATATATGAGTTTAACAATTAGAAAAAATGTAAAAAAACTCAGATCATTGAACACAATTAACAATTTAAAAATTAGAACCATAATAAACATCATTTCTTCAATGTCCATCGTCGCACTGCTGCAGATCGACCTGGATTAATTAATGCATTTGGCCAAAGAAGAATTTTATTGCTGATCATGTAATGATCTCATTTCCTTTGGTCTGCTTCATATGTTAGAGTGATGTTTCAAAGGCATGAGTTTAATGGCAGGATCCTTTTAAGATCCTTCTATTTTCTTGTTTTGATTTTTGAAAGCACTCATCCTTGAACTGTGCAAATTTACAATGTCAGCTTTTTTGGTTGTATTGTTTGCACTATTATTTTCTTAGAGTGGATTTCAAGACGTTCGCTGTGCAGGTAATTGAAGGTATTCCAAACACAAAAGCTGCTCAGCTTGATGTAATGGATCATGGAAGCCTCTCTCAATGTATCTCAGATGTAGGTATTACTTACTCAATTTGTCATGTTGGTTGAGCTTCGTTATTCACACATTTAGCCATGATTATTTGTTCTTTTACGACCACTAAGGAGGCCATAGCACATGCTGCGCCCAACAATCTGAAGGGTTGAAGAAATATGCCTTTCGACTCTCAAGAGCATTTAAACATGGTGCATCTAATTGGGTATTGGATAAATGTGCAATAATTAGTTTTTTTCCCCTTAAGGGCAAAGGCCTGTAAACATAGCAAAACATTAGGACCTTTATATGGTTTCATACTATACATACCTCAATTCCTTTCTTTTCCCATTTATATGTAACCATTAAATTCTGATGGAAAATTACCCCTATACCCCAAAAATCTTGCGAAATTACCCATATACTCCTACGTTTACCATATTTACCGTAATACCCCTGAAGTCCTTAAGAAAAGATCCATTGTACCCCTACCCGCCCCTATCCTTAAAACACCTATACCCTTGCGAAGGGGCACAAATGCACAATGCCTATTTTCTTAACGATTTCAGGGGTATTTTGGTACATATGATAAAAGTAGGGATATAGGTAATTTTTCCAATTTGGTTCTGTGGATAGAGACAAAATATCAGATGACACCTTGTAATGACAAAAGTTGAGCTTTGTCTTCCATAAACAAGCATGCTTGTTGCATCTGAGATGAGAGAGAAAGGTATGTATATATCCTGGAGATTGGGAATGAGTGTGGAGTTAGTAAATAATCACATTCCTTTCAAGTCTGATAGGTGTCTATTCATGATGCAGTAATTTGAACCAGCTCTCCATCTTATCCATCCCAGCTGGATTCTACAAATAATTAATGATCTAGTTAACTGCTCTGTGCGACTGTGTCACTTATTCAATGTATTGACAACTTTCTATTGATCAATATCAATTGCTATTCCCTCTAGCAATCCATTCTTTTAAAAGTATCTCTTCTGGCAGTCCTAAGCAATTCCATAACTTCTTTCTTGGTCATACTACTTTTCGAGCCCTTACCCACAAGAGCCATTTTCTGTATTTTTAATGTGGCCTTCGACTTCCTTTACTATACCTATATGGTACATTGTTATTAGTGAACATATTTACACATGAACATCACTTGACATCTGTTGCCAAGGTAACTAACATAGTGCAAACAATTAAGGGGTTGAGGCAGAAACTTGTAGGACATAGGTTACAGGAGATCTTCTGCTTACCCTAGAAGTGGTTCTAAATTTCACATCGCTGTGTTATAGGTATCTCTTGCAATATTGACACAAATACATGACGCCTTTTTTCAACCCACTATGTTCATAAATAGTTGGCTGACCGAAATGTAGTTCTTACTAACGTCTGATTTTTGATGGACTTATTCCTTTTTTAGGTGGGGATGCATCCTGCATATCAACCATTGCTAAAATGAAAATTACATATTTATAATTCCTGCATTTATATTTGCATACATATCATTAAAAATGTCAATATTGTGCAAAAAGACCACAGAATGGACTTTTTGCATTATTTTAAGTGGTCTTTTTTGCACATTTCTATGTGCAGAAAGACCATTCCGTGGTCTTTTTGCATAATATCGGCATTTTAATGATATGTGTGCAAATACAAATGAAGGAATGATAAATCTGTATTTTTTTGTTTTAACGATGAGTTATATGCAAAAATCCCTTCTTTTTGGACGATGTCCGTTTCACCCTCACTAACCTAGTTTCATGAAAAATATTTATTTTGTTGTCATAGAGTTTTCTCCTCACAAGTGCACATATTATTGTATGCACGGCATGATCAAATTGATCATTGTTCTATAGGTTGATGTTCCTTTGTTAGTGACTTCCCTGTCTCTGGGATAACTCAGCTTTATTCCTGAGTTGCACCAAGGATTTAGTGTGCCTCCATCCTGAAAAGTCATATTTTTCCATATCAGCATTATATACCCATTAAAGCAGCATGATTAATACTTGTTTGATGATGTTTTTAATAAAATGTGGTTGTCTTCGTACAATCTTGATGTTATTGTGGAGTATATATTCTTGGACTAATGCATTGTCTGTTGTAGGTTGATGTGGTGATTAGTCTATTGCCACCTACCTTCCATGTTACTGTTGCAAACAAATGTATTGAGGTATGCAGTGTCAGAGTACATTATAGGTTTTTCTTTATGACTTTTGTTCAACCTAGTATGGTGATCTGATGTTATGTCTGAATACTGACCGAAGTACACTCGTATACAAAAATATCCACCTACCATCTAGCCACTGAATGGCATTGTACTTGCCAATCCGTCCCTGTTTATTTGTCCTTGTTAACTGGAGAAACCTGAATTTTCATGAATCCTTACTACTTACTATGTCTGGAGATATTCTATGTCAATTCTTCTTAATGCGCAGAAATCCCTCTAAATAATTTACATATTTTCTTCAACACATGCCTTTTCTGTAAATGGCCAATAAGTTATCTTGTAGTAGTTTTATGGGTAATTTCAATAGTTTTCTCACGATATTTGTGCGGTTGGGATCTGGAACTTGCATGTATGAGTTTTGATATCTTGATCATGCTCAGAACCCTGATTGCAATTATGATTGTTATAAGGGTCTGCATAATTAATTCGTTAAATGGGTCTACATAATTATGCAGAAGTGGTTGCTGAAACTCTTAAAGAAATCTGAAACGAATATCATAAGCAATAGAAAAGAAGAAGAAGAAGAAAAAAGTGTCACCTTTTGAATTACTTGTGAAGAATGTCATACCTTATAGCATATGGAAACCAAATATTCTGCCTCTGAGACACATGCTTATATACGTGTGGATCTGTAGTTATATGAACATAATTAAATAAAATGGTAAAAGTACATGTTGAGGTCCAGTAGAAAATAGATTAATGTATTAGATTGTACTCATATCATTGTTAAGTGAATAATTAGTGATATCTATAGAATAACTGTATATTTATCTGTTCTTTCAAGAAAAAAAAATGTTTCTCTGACTTTTATGCAAATAATATTTTTGGATGCAGCATAAGAAACACCTAGTCACTGCTAGCTATGTTAACGATTCCATGTCAAGCTTAGATGAAAGGGCCAAAAGTGCTGGTATAAGAATCCTGTGTGAGATGGGCTTGGATCCTGGCATAGGTATTTTCCTGAAAGATCCTTTCATGATATTCTGTTTTCTTCAAGTAGTACAAGTCTTGGTTTTTGCATTAGCAAATAGAGGAAAAATAAAACAAATTCAACATCAGGGAAGCCATATGACAGCATATTACATATTTGATCTCTCACTTTGAAGCTGTGGTTATACTTTCTTTTTTTTATTTTTTTAGATTTTCACAGTTGTTAGCAGTTGTGCTGGACATTTTTGCACCTTGCACATATGTTAGAGGTTTTCCTGGGTCTTATTATATGAAAGCACCTTCATGGTATTGATGAGCCACCAAGGAATTATGTTGAATTTAACTCCTTGTAATGAAAGTTCCTTGGTTGCAGCTGGCAATCCTGTCAATCAACCTTTCTGAACTCATGGCCGGCATTTTAGTAAGCAGACCCATTTTGTAGGCTGATGAGCTTATAATCCCAGAGATAACCACCCTATACTTAGGCATCAAAACCAAAAGAGTTCTTGTTACTACATCGCAAGGACCTTTACAATCTCCAATAATGTTGAAGGGATAGCAAGAGAACAATCTGGTCCTGGGGATTTGTTGCCTGCACAGCAAAGACAGATGTCTCTATTTTAGACGGGTGAGGAAAGTTCCATCCTCAGCTGTAAGGACTGAAAGAAGGTCATCAAAAATTGTGGGGCTCCAACCATCCTCCTCTGTGAATAGTCTTGAATGGAAAGCCTTTGCGTCCTGTTTATATTATTCTTGTGGGTAACATGAGCCCAACATGCACACATTGCCCCAGCTCTCATGCTCTTGGTGTTATTAATTTATTTCACATAACAATGTTCTTTTGGATATGATCCCAACCCTTATATGTAGATGCTCACTTGGTTTGTACAATGATGGTCAGTCTCAAATACCAAGAATGATATTTCTAGTCCTATTATTAATGGTGCTTAGATGGTTCATGTTACTGCATAATGGACAGTTACGGAAGGTTTGTATCTGAGTGTCACTGGAATTCTTCTAGCGTTAAGATTATTTTGCTGGTTTAGACCTCTCTCAAGTTCGAGATATCTTGTAATTCAGTCCATTTCTGTGCAACCACTGAACTTTTAGTGCTCTATGATTAGGAACTTTGTACTACATGCATCTTATTTTTTCTTCAACCAAAGTTGACACTTCCATTGTTCAGATCATATGATGGCAATGAAGATGATTGATCAAGCCCATGCCAGAAAAGGAAAAATTAAGCAATTTAATTCATACTGTGGAGGGCTTCCATCTCCAGAAGCTGCAAACAACCCACTGGCATACAAGTTCAGGTATCAATCTCTCTAAACTTTGGTTCAATCTTAGTTATGCTAGCAAAATTACAACCTAAATTTCATTACTGAAATTGTGATAATTCATCAAAGAACAATGTCATGGCATGGCAATCTAGGCATTTTGACCGATATTTCCCATGTAAAATTCCTTATGCCAAAGTGGAATCTTTAAATTATCACTTTGGAAAAAAACCTGAGATGATCAGAGGATGATTTATTAAAAGGTATGTTCTTTACATCATCAAAGAATTAGAAGAGGGAACAGAGGTCAGAAACTGAAAAGGCAAAGGAGAAACCGGTAAGATGTTGGTCCATTGAAGCCTCATCTGCGTACCAGTAAAAGCACTTGAACAACGGTTGAAGCCCCTTCTATCTCAGCTCTGTTTAATATTTTTGTGGCATAGCCTTGATTGCTTGAATTCCATCTTATGTTGTCCACTATCAACAACTTCTCTGTGTATGCATATGATAAAGTCTCCATCCTTGTGATCCCCTTACACTAACACAACGCACTCAATTCCCAATGCATGGAAAGCACCCTTTATTGGGACCAAATTGTCACGTCCATATGTCCACAATACATGGGAGGAGCTTCAAAAGTTGGACTTAAGTTGAGCCTATCTATCAGTTAACCAATGGTGCAATCACGGTTCACTGATTTCACTCCATATAATTTAATCTTCTTTGCAAGATGCCAGTTCCCAAGCTGATCTTTGCATTCTCATGCAAGGTTGACGATTCAACTTTTCTTTCTTTTTTGATTAAGATTCCAATTTCCAAGGTGATCTTCAATTCTCATGCAAGGTTGATGTTGTCATGCATGAGGCACTTCAGACCAATTCACATATACTTTTGGTTAGATATACGCAAGATGTCCAGCATGCACGAATGGGATCAGATTAGTGCCTAGTTTATGTCTTACATTTTTTTGGGAAAGTGGGTAGTACCACTAGTTGTATTAAATCAAAAAAGGAGATGTACAAGTATAGTCAATGAACTCTCAAAAAGTCCTGATACAAAAGAACACACCAAGACAGTGTGGAGCACTCTAACCCTCCAATAAAACAAAAAGAGGGGAGTTGAGGGAATTCACATTACAAAGCACCTCCACCCATTCCCTCACTCCCTCACAAATGATACAAGATAGTCTTCAGCTCTAGCCTTTCTCTTGAAGATCTTATTGTTCCGTTCACCCCACAAAGGCCAAAGAGTTGCATATTGGATCAGCCATCACACAATGCTATCTCCTCTATGGGGCCACCTTCTGGCCCAATACAAAATGAAGTGGTGCACCTCTCTCTGACTATCGAGAACACAATGGGTTCTCCTAGCAATCCCCTCCCACACCTCTTGTGAGTAGGTACAACCTAAAAACACTGTCTAGGGTCTCGTCCTCCTAGCCTCACAAGCAACGGGATGGCTAGATGCTTGGAAGGAACTAGAACAGCCTGTCTCGAGTGGGTAACCTGCCATGGGAAATTCTCCAAGTGAGGACCTTCACTTTCAGTGGACTCCTCAGCTTCCAAACGTGATGGGCAAGGATGTGGCGCACCCCTCTGTCGAAGATAATAGTGTAAGTAGACCTAACTGAGAAGGTCCCCTCCCTACTTCACCTCCAAGTCCAGCCATCCTCCCCTAGTTTATGTCTTACTTGACTTACCAGGGTCCTGTGTTAGTGCATAATACAAATACTTTGGGGGGTGGTGGGGTGGGGGGTGGGCGTGGGGTTGGTTGGCTTGCTGCCTTGTTTAAGGTGATGCGGTATCGCACTGTGATAATTTGAACAGTTCCTAGTTGCTCAAAGTCAAGAGACTTGTTTATTGACAAGTAAATCATTTTTGCAAGCCACCAACAAGATGTCAGAACCAGCTTTGCAAAATTTGGGTTCTTTCTTGGCGGACACTCTTGACATGAAACTTCCTTTTACAAATCATATCATCATGCCTATGTGGATATCAACTATAATTGGTTTTATTTCATGTATATCTTATTGTCAATCATCATCATCATCCCGGCTCCCATACTGTCAAGTCTTCTATGGATTTGGGGAGAGCCTGAATGATTGAGGATCCGTTTCAGATTCTTTCTCTTGTTAATCCTTCTTTTTCTATTTCAGCTGGAACCCAGCAGGTGCAATTAAAGCTGGGCGCAATTCTGCTACTTTTAAGTACCTTGGAGAAACCTTACATGTTGATGGTAAGCTATTCCTATTGTCTTATCCAAGGGAGACTTCTTTGTTTCTTAATAGGGCATGAAAGTCAGTGTGATACATGAATAACAGGAATCTCCATAGCATACATAATGCAAAACCGTATATCATTTTTTTGTATGGTACAATTGAACCCTTCCAGAAAGTGGCATCTATTTGTTTACGAGTCTCTGCTTTATATCACCACCCAAAAAAAAAAAACAGTTCTCTGCATTATATGATCAACATAATATTTTTTTTCATCAACTGAAAATCTGATGTATGTAATATCTTAATCCAGAAAGAATTGTTTTCCCCACCTATCTTTTTCCCCATCGTCTTGTACCACACCCATTCTTTTTCTAAAAAATGCTCTCTTGTTGTGTGATCATAGATTGAATAAACATGTCAAGAAGGTAGACTGACTTGTGATGACAGTACAAGAGTGGATCTTAGTGATTACTCCTATGCTTATCTCATCGGCACCCAAAAGAATTCATAAAATCTCTTATATTTTCATTAATTGCTCTTAGACAGCAAATGCCTAAGGAAATGAGGTTTTAAGTGTAAAGGAAATACACTGAAACCAAATTATTAACATAAGGAACTCAACATTATTTTCTTGATGCAACATCTCATTGGTTGCTCTTAGGTTAGAACTTGCAAATCACCTCAGGGAGTGAAGGTTCCTCTTTAACTATAACGAATGAAAAATAATGTGTACTAACTATATATAACTAAAAAATAATACAAACGATTAACTTGCGGGGGCTTGAATTCTGTCACTGTTTGCAATGTACCAACTCCTTGGTTATTATGTTTAGACCGCCTAAAGGATGCAGAGTTCCTAACTGTCTTGAAGGGGACTAACTGAATGTATTATCTACTTGCAGGGGCTGAACTCTATGACTCTGCAGTTAGATTCCGGATACCAGATCTCCCAGCATTCGCTTTGGAGTATCTCCCAAATCGTGATTCCTTAATCTATGGGGATCTTTATGGAATAAGCGATGAAGCATCAACTATTTTCCGGGCAACTCTCCGTTATGAAGGCATGTCGAGAATTTTGTAATCATGTTTTCTTCATTCTTCTTTTACCTTCTTGTGCATCTCATGTGCAGTTGTGACACTGGATTTTGTGTAGGATTTAGTGAGATTATGGGAACCCTGGCAAAAATTGGTTTCTTTGACCCTGAAGCTCATCCCATCCTGAAGGAAGGCCAGCATCTCACATTTGGTGCCTTTCTGTGTGAGCTTTTGAAGATTGGTGATGAGATAAACAGAAAGGAAACGACTGTAACAGATGGAGAACTGGTTAGGAGGATTATTATGCTTGGGCACTGTAAAGAAACGGCAACAGCCATGAAGGCAGTAAAAGCTATCAAGTAAGATGTGTTTGCCTGGTTTAAGGTTCCATCTAAAAGGTTCCACAGATAGGATAATGTTATGAATTTCTGTTGGATTTGCTGCCATTCATCAGCAAGGTCATGGTCTTTTTTTTTTTTCTGGGTCAAGGGGGGTAACCGGGAGGGGAACGGGGACGGGAGAACATATTGGTGCTCCAGAAAGCACCTCCCAGTGCCTCCAAGTTGGTGCCTACACATGCACCCCCCTAATGCGCGGATGAGCGGAGCCATCAGCCGGGCCATCCCCACTGGGGGGCCCGGACGGGATAGCCTAGGCTTGAACCTGGAACCTCTCCCCAGAAGGGGAGAGGTGCTGTCCACTGCATCACGGCCGCACGGACATGGTCATGTTATGTTATATGCATTTTTCGTGTTCTGTCAAATAATAAAGTTTATTCAGTTAGGAAGCATCCTTTTACCTTCACAATACCTTATATCCAGCAAAACTACGGTGGTTTGATTTCATCATTGTAGTTTAGCCATATCTAGCCTTGTTAGCAATGACAAGTCAAACTTGTTAACAAGTAAAGCAGCTCCCAGAGGAGGGGTGAATGGGAGTTCGAATAAAATTTGTAGAGCACACCTTGACTTTCTGTTGTCAAACATGATGAATCAGGTTCTTAGGACTTCATGAAGATGCAGAAATTCCACTACATTGTCAGAGTGCATTCGATGTGGCATGCCTACGTATGGAAGAGAGACTAACCTACTCTAGCACGGAACAGGTAGAATTTCTCATTCTGCGAATTTGTACAGTGATGTTACAATTAAACTGTGGCTACACTAAAGAACCCCCAATTGATCACTATGCATTAACAATAAAATTGTTTTCACAAAAACAGAATGCAGATGCAAGGAAGTCTGCCTGTTTACATCTGCCTTGATTTTGTTCCTCCATATACAGTCTGACGTAGTTCCTAGAGTGGCTGATCTTTTGAATTGTTGCGGGACATGGTCCTCTTGTACATTCTGTGACATGTGGTACCTAGAGTGGCTGATCCTTTTGTGGTTGTTGCAGGACATGGTCCTCTTGCATCATGAAGTGGAAGTGGATTTCCCCGATGGCCGGCCAGCAGAGAATCACAGGGCTACCCTACTACAGTTTGGGACGACAAAAGATGGAAAAACAACATCTGCCATGGCTCTCACAGTCGGCATTCCGGCTGCCATTGGTGCTCTGGTGCTTGCCATATACTGCTCTTTACATGTTAAATTAAGCACACACACAACAGAAAAAAAAAACTGATCTGTGCTTCTCTCTCTCTCTTTCTCTCTCTCTCCTTCCCTTCTGCAGCTGTTACTTGAGAACAGAGTCAAATCCACTGGTGTTGTAAGGCCCCTTGAGCCTGAAGTGTACATCCCAGGTAAGTTTAAAGTAGTGCTGTGATGACCTTGTTTCTGGTTTTCACCTTGGTTTCTAATTTTTCTGAGCTGCTGCTATGATTTGTCAGCACTGGAAATCCTGGAAGCCTGTGGTGTAAAGTTGTTGGAGAAAGTTGATACCTTGAGCTGAAATGGATAGCAGCAGACCACTTGCAACAGAGCCTTCTGCCACTTCTGTGCCAACAAAATATGACGATTGGATCTTTGACAACCCTCTTGGCTTCCTTGCAAGGGTAGGGAGGGATGGTTACCATGGCTCCAGTGTTGTAAATTGGAGGATCAAGAGGCGTGAGCTTCTGCCAAAGGAGATGCATGCACTGCTATGTACTACATGATTGGATCCAATGCGTGCTAGTTGTAGGGCTGGGAAGTTCAGCCTCTGCCCTACACATTGTTCCAGGCCCCAATGATGACAAATGTATGGAATAATAAATCTGTTGCTGATAGTAAACACAAATTATGATCCTTCTGCCTTGTCTTCATGATGCCTCGTTTAGCATATATAGAGCCCATCCTGAAAAATAATGCAAAAAAAAAGGCCTAAAGACGAAGCCACCCCAAAATGGTCTTCTCCACTGATTAAAAGCGGTCTTCTAGTTCATAATCTTAACAGAAAAATAAATTTGGCATGTTAATCACCGTTTAAATGGCTTAATCAAAGAATGGAGGGCAAGGTTTGACCACCTATGTGGCATTTGGCATGGTCTATATCAAGCCCCGACTGTGCGAAACAGGTAAACTCATGAGATTTCCTCTTTTTTTGGTTTTTTTTACTTGGATTGTGAATTTTTTTCTCAAAGTTAACTATGTAAATCAATGATATCAAAATCGAATCAGTGATTGAATCGGTCAATGAGTTGGTTCAGTTTGAATTGGTTAGATTGTTCAATCGAATCGATTTGAATCATGACGTCATCATAATAATGATATATGGTTCTATCTGATTCTATAATATAAGATAATAAGAAATAAGATATAATGATCAAAATAAATATATATATATGTATAATTATTAGTCATAATTATATAATTATACAAGTAAAAAAATAACAATAACATGGTTAAATAAATTGACCTTAAAATTTCGTAATATTTTATTGATCTTCACTCTTCACAAATGACATCTATGTTCTTTTAAAATTTAAAAATTTAAATATATTTAAAATAAAATAATAATTTATTAATAATAAGATAATTTTATTCACACATAAATATCATTTTAAATATCTAAATATTTTTATATTTATTTTTTTAATTTAAAGGATGGATCGGGTCGGACTGATTCACCGATCGAACTGCGGTTCGTCCGATTTTTTAACATTAGATCAGAACGATCTTAATGAGATCGATTCTTGGACTGATTCACGATCAAATCGATTCGATCCGATCCCGTTCAGATAACACTAAGGTAAACATAATGTCAACCGAGTACGGAAACTCCGCTCGGTGATGAGACGATGGATTTAACTCTCATTGAATGTTTTGAGTTACCCAACCCTGTGAATTGGAGGCACAGAAAGAGAAGGATAAAGACTTGCTTATTTAAATTATATTTGGGACTCCAAATTGAAATTTTTATGAGATAATTTAAAGATCATATAAATAAAGACTCAAATATCTCAATGATAACTTCTACATTTAAATAAGATTTTGAGTTTAATTATTATATATATATATATATTTATTTTTATAATACCTCTAACTTCACGCAAATGTTATAGTACGCGTAAGAAAAGATATCGAACCAAATAGTGGGAGAATCGGCACACTCTAAAAAGATCAAAAATTAGGATTATCAATAGATCGAGTCGACTTGATAGACTGGCAGATTTTCGAGTCGATCTGACCCATTGCTAACTCTACTGGGAATCGACTATGATGTCTCACTTCTTATATTCAAAGGAACTTTCACCCGTTACTTTGTTTGAAAAGATCGTTTGAGAATAGTGGTCAAACGATAATCTCATTACAAAAATATGGAATGAAGATAGAATTTCTAAGTACACGTGCCAAAGATCACATCGATCCCTGATATCATTATCTAAGCTAATCACTAAAAATAAGGAAAGAAAACTTGGTCAAATCTTTAGATCCCTCGATAGAAAGTGATTAGTACAGGTACCTTGATCTCCATCGAGTGTGATGGGCCAATGTCATCACATCCACGATGCCGTGATCCGCTTTACATCTCGTAACTCTTACTATCTCGACTTACGCATCGCTCCATGCGATTTTTGCAAATATTCAAAGCTTACCACCCAAGGTGCTCTTCGTTTGCTTCCGCCTATAAAGAGGGGGCTCTATGGCCCCTTCGAGTACACAAGGTAATACGCCACAAAGACCGTACAAGACATACAATGTTGAGTCTCTCACATAAAACCTCTCTCCCTATGAGACACTCCATGGGCAAAGTCACTCCGGCAAAGGCCCCTCTCATACTCCACCACCGTCAAGCCACTCCGGCAAAATACGGCCACGTTCCATCTCATAGAACTCTTCCTTCTTCTTCCTACTAATTTACTTACTAAAGTATCGGAATGTTCTCCCATGAAACATCCAGTCCGGTGATAACTTTTCTTGCAGGAGAAGCTCAGCAAAATACTCTCGAGATGATAGATGCCTTGGACGGCCTAGCTTAAAAGCTCGACAAGGTACTCTCAAACCCCAACCACGCAGAGTGAAACGGCCGACCTCAACTCCCAGACAAGAAGTCCCAAGCTATCAAGTAGGGGAGGTGGCACATGTTAGAGTGTGGAGTCAGAACTCATGCGCATCTGCACGGGATCACACTCTGTCTCAGGAGCATCCACTGTCTCCAGGGGAGCAACCGCTGCTCCAGAGGAGCATCCACTGCTCCAGGGGAGCATTCTCAGCGTCAGGTGAGCATGGCGAGCATATGCTGTCTCCAGGGGAGCATCCTTCTGTCTCCTGGGGAGCATTCGCTGCATCAGCGGAGCATGGCGAGCACTTGCTGTCTCCAGGGGAGCAACCGCTGCTCCAGGGGAGCATCCACTGTGCCAGGAGAGCATGTCTTTGTGCGTTCTCGCACGGGAGCATATGAAGTCTCAGGGGAGCATCTATGGCCTCTGGAGAGCATCACTGGCGTCAGGGGAGCATGCATGCGGGTTCAAGGCAAGTCGATGTCACTTGGAGTGCGTCGACGCAGTCTTGGCAATGCAGTGATCTGACTGTTGGTGGGAGAGCATCTGCAGTCGCTGGAGCGCATACTCGATCCCAGGAGAGCATCCGGTGGGACAGGCGAGCATGCGCGTCTAATGTATCCAGGAAGAGGGTTTCTGTTTATCAGGGGTATTATTATCCTTAATGCCCTGATTAGTGACGCCCTAATCTCCTAGTATAAAAGGGTGGGCTGTCTCTTTGTATTGGAACCTGAATCTGGTTGGTGATTACTAGTGGAATCCTGTTCGGGCCTTGAACGTAGGAAGGCATCTTGCCTCCGAACCACGTAAAAAAGCCTTGTGTTCTTGTGTGGTTGATTTTTTCTCTTCTTCCTTCTCTGCTGTTTGTCCTCCTGTTCTGGGTACTCCGGGGTTCTATCCCCAACAACTGGTATCAGAGCATTGTTCTGGTTCGAGGGAGTAGTGGGAGCAATGGCGGCAGATGAAGGAAAGGTGAGGATCGACAAGTTCGATGGCAAGGACTTCGATTTCTGGAAGATGCAGATCGAAGACTACCTATATCAGAAGAAGCTGCATGAGCCGCTTCTTGGAACGATGCCGGAAGGGATGAAGAAGGAAGATTGGTATCTACTAGACAGACAAGCACTCGGAGTTGTTCGCTTGACGTTGGCCAGAAATGTCGCCTTCAACATCGTGAACGAGAAGACCACGGCAGGATTGATGAAGGCGCTATCAAATATGTATGAAAAGCCCTCAGCTTCAAACAAGGTATATTTGATGCGTCGTTTATTTAATCTGAAGATGGCCGAAGGTGCTTCTGTTACAGACCACATCAATGAATTCAATGTGATTACAACTCAGTTGAGTTCTGTAGAAATAAACTTTGATGATGAAGTTAGGGCCTTGATTATTTTATCCTCCTTACCTGAAAGTTGGGGTGCAACTGTGACGGCTGTAAGTAGTTCTTCTGGTTCAAATAAATTGAAGCTCAATGAGGTTCGAGACTTGATTATTAGCGAAGATATTCGCAGAAGGGAATCAGGTGAAGTCTCAGGTTCTGCATTGAATACAGAGAGCAGGGGAAGAACAAAACAGCGGGGTCAAAATAAGAGCAGATCTAGGTCCAAGAAGAAAGGTCAATCAAAGTTTGGTGGTGATGGGTGCTGTAGCGACCCGGATTCCGGATACCCGGTGCACCCGGTATAAATACCGAATACACGTGATACCACATGGGACCCGCGAGGCCTCCCAAGCGCGGGAAAGCGCCGAAGGGAAAAAGGAGTGTGTGGAATACATTGAAGCCAGCAGATATAACAGTAAGCAATTAAATTTCATTACAATGGATTGCTAAAGTAGCAGAAATAAAATTACCTTTTCATTAATATTCAAGTTTTCAATTATACACCAGAGTCTAGCCCAAGGAAAGACAACAAGTCTAGCACAGTACAGTCGAACAGAAAGAAACGTACACAGAAGTCGGAGGAACCCGACGCAGGTACGGCTGGCAGCTACAACAGCAAACGCGCACTCCACCAAGGACAGCAGAGGCAGACGGCGAAACCCACCTGAAAAGCAGCAGGGGTGAGTCTCAACAGAAACTCAGTAGGGGTCACGCGGATCCCCACTGGAAAACCGCACAAAGCGAAGGCAACGGAAGCAGCAACAAACGTAGCAAGGACAGCAACGTAGCAAAGCAGGAAAGCTACACTACAAAGCTGTAAAGGAACAGACGGGAAGTAGGAGTAGGGAACACGCAGGAGAGGGTGAGAACCCGCACCAAACAAGCGGCTACCGAACTAACCTCGGTATCCCAAACTACTCCAAACAAAGGCAACAGATGGATGACCCTAAACTCACACAGAAGGGTACACCAGTCTGTCAACCAGCCCCAAACAAAGGCGAAGGCGAACGCCGACACCGGGAAACAGACAAAACACGACAGGGAACGTCGTGCACAAAGCCCCGCGCACGATCGGAACATCGCGCGGACGACAAACCACTGACCCCGAGTGCAGCCACGAACGGGCAACTCGCAAAGGTCACAGCGTACAGGAAAACGCCGAAAGCTACGCGTCACGTGACGGAAGCACCCCCTTAAAAGCCAGCTGCGTCCACTGACGTTTGACGCCGCACCTCAAGTGTCTCACCTACAGTACTGCTGTAACAACAGCAGAGATGTAGACACCAGCTGAACCAAACAGTAACAGCAAAACAAGTAACTAGTCAGGGTCACGCCCGTCGACGTAAGTCCTAACCCCTGACCACGTGTGCACACACTGGCTATAGCCTAAGCCAGGTCCTCTAGCTAGTATTCTCCCTCGGCAGGACGCTACCGTTGGCTAGGAGCCCGCGGAACTAACTAAAAACCGCTCACTGGGAAAAACCCTCCGCCATCCGCTAGCGGGTCGGCACCTCTCGGCCTTAGGTCACACAAGTGGAGGCTTCACACGACACAGAAGCTCAAAACACAAGCGCCGAAGTACTAACGGGCAACCACGCCCCTCAACACGCACTTCGAGGCACCAAGTGACAGTATCACCACTGCCGACAACTCAGGACAAGCACTAGACCTCCTACGTAACGATCCTGAGCCAAACGACTCAAAGGTAAGATCGTCACAACAGCGGAACAAGCCGCCAATCGGTCTAATCCTAAGCCAAAGAAACCACGCTCCGCAGAAAACGACACACGGAGACCTGAGGGAGACATCAAGAACCCTCAGCACACCTGGACACGCAAACCGAGGTAGAACAATACCTCGAAGCATCCAGAAGCAGTGTCTTAGGCAGGACAGAACCGCTAAGACACGCGCAAACAAGGTCACATGTCAACCACTGGGTCAGACCAGGTTGACCGAAACCCAAACAAGCACATGCAAAGGTAGGATAAGGAACCCTACCACAAGCAAGAAGACTCCTGGCTACCTTACAACGTAGTCTTAACCCTCATAGGACGTCAAGAGACATCCACGGGACAACGGGCAGACCACAAGGCCAAGCCAAGACACACAGAATCATCGGGCGGAAAACCAAGGCACAAGGAAAGTAACGCACCAGCTCTAGACCGCTACAAGCAAGCGACGGTCTAGGTTAGGGCCGTTATTTCCCAAACGACGGACGGACGCAAGGCCGTCACACACACCACCCTGATAACCTGCAAACCACGCAAAAGCCAAGTAACGCACGGGACTAGGGGCGTTACAAGCAAACGACGCACAGGGCACCCACCGTCACATTCAACGGTGCAGCAAACCCAAACCAAAGCGAAGTAACGCGCTAAGCCAGGCGCGTCACTCACGAAACAGCGCGGCAGGGGAGGGCCGTCAGAACCAAACGACGCACGGGGGACCCATCCGTTACTCACAGACGGCATGGCCACCCTCAACCCAACACCACAGCAAACAACGGTCGGAGGCATGCGCGTTACTCACAAACGACGCACGGGGTCCCCACCGTCACACCCAACGGTGCAGTCAACCCAACCTCGACCAAAAGAGAATGTAACGGCCAGGGGCGGGCACGTCACACTCAAACAACGCATAGGGGCACGACCGCTAGAGGCACCGCCTCAACGAGTCAACGTCAGTCAACTGGCAAGTAACGGCCTGGGCAAGGCGCGCCACTTCCATCTAACGCACTGGGTCAAGCGCGTTAGACTAACCGACTCAACCCCAACATAAAACGACGAAGGCGAAGTAACGCACTAACCTAGGCGCGTTACAAGGAAGCGACGCGCCACTCTAGGGCCGTCACTCACCTAGAAGCCAAAGCGCTAAAACGATGCAGACCAAACGACGGTCAGTCGTAGGGCCGCTAAAGACAAGTAACGGTCGCTGGCATGACCGCTACTTCGGTTACGGCGGGAAAACATAGGAATGGCCGGATCGGCCCGTTCCACGCCCCATTCACGCCGAAACGCAGGGGAAACACACCGCAACACCGAATAACAACATTCAAGGGCCAAAATGCCCACATGCAACACCAAAAACGCTCGATCCGGGCGATTTAGACAAATCCACCCTAAGTGGGTCACCGAGGTTCCCGGGCTTCTACCGGCCTCGAATGAACACCGAATCGCACGAAATCAACGTGGATGGGATTCTAACATCCCTGCGGTCATTTAGAAACTAACTGAACCGCAAACGGTCACCGTTTACCGGCCGACCCTAAAAACCACGAAAATCACGGTTTAGGCAAAACAAGCCCAAACACACTCGTTTCCTAGCCGAACGCCGTGCAATGGCAGGGAAAACGAAGGTGAAGAAGCAAGGATCCGTCACCCTACCTCCACCGAAGAAACCGTGCCCCGAAGGGACTAAACCACGCCGAAAACCACTCGCGAACCAATTTCACCGGCTTTGAATCCACCGTTCGGGATCGCGCCAGAATCGATCCGATCCTCGCCTCATCGCGCATCTCGACAGCTCCACGGCCTCGCCACCTCGCCCACCTACGCCTCCGTCTGCAGCCGGAGCCAAAGAGGGGGAGAAACGAGAGAGAACGGGAGAGGGAGAGACGGTCGCGCGAATGAGAAAGGAAGAGAGAAAAAGAAAAGAAAAAGGAAAAGAAATTAGGAAATTTTCCTAATTTCCAAAAATTCCGAAAATGCGCCGAAAAAGCACAAATTCAGAAAAATACGCAAAAATAGTCGAAACGACCGGCTCGACGAGTACATCGTCGCTGTAGCATCCACGAGCTCGAGAATTGACAAACAAACTCACCGTAGGGTTCCGTAACTAGTACGTGAGAAAAACCCACACGGCTCGTCAAACTCAATTCGGAAGCCACAAAAGCGAACCGAAACTCAACGAAACCAATCCGAAACAGATCCGAAAGATCCATTAAAGATCCTACGAGATCCAGGGCATTACATCCTCCCCCCCTTCAAAGAATTTCGCCCCCGAAATTCAGGACTAGCAAAGGAGAAGCAGGGAAGAACAACCCAACAGCACAAAACTCGGAAAACACAGCTCAGAGGAACACCGTCAGATCACAATTACAGGTACACACTCAGCTTCCAAGACAGCAAGTCTACAGCACGAGTATGGCACCAAAGTGAATACATCTGACACCTCCGAAGCAAGGGCAACGTCGTTTACGTCTCACCAGAAATAGAGACACGACAGCCACAACAACAGACAACTGAGAAACACAACGACAACACGGCAAGCGGCAGCTTACACAAGGAACGCAGTCCCCACAGCTGACAGCTCGCAACATCATCGGCTGCAGTGCCAAAGGCAACAGGGAACACCTGGCACACAGGACACCAACGACAACAACAACGCTGCTGGACCCGAAACACAATCAAGTCAGTACTCACTCAGACATCACATCTGATCAAGTCGCAAGCTAACTCCACCAGGGAAAGAGAGCACAGCAAGCCAACTGACAAGACCATGGTCCAAGGCAGAGACACAAAATCATAAAGAAACAGCGCCAAAACAACACAACGGCAACACCTGCAGAATTCCGGCTCTACTTAACACGCAGAACCACGGAACACAACTGCAAGCAGGGTCACAACAAGGCACAAAAACAGCTGAACACACGACCACAAGAGACAGGTCACGCATCAGACTGCTCACCAAGAGAAAGACCCACAACAACGAAAAACAACAACAATGATCTCGGGGAATGCAACTCAAGGACTAGCAACACGCCTCAAGAGCACAACACCCAAGAAGAAAATACAGAGTAGAGGGTACTCAATCCGCAAAGATGCCGACAAATTCCCCAACACTCGCACAATGCCGATGCCAACACAAGAAAACCACGAACAACGGCACGGCAACAACCAAAGTCAAGGCACAAGAAGCCAAGACAAAGCCACATCGAGAAAGGAACAAGACCTCTCAACAAATGGGTAGCCAGCCCACACACTCCAGCTGTACTCTCAACAACGTGCACAGGCAACAGAACAACATCGATAATCGCATCTCAGCACACACCAGGCGTCATCGCAATCAACAAAGATCGCAATTAACACGCCACGAGCCCTGATCAGGCGAACAACCGATCACAAAGAGCCTAAGTGCAACAAGAGAAGAGCACCAGCTTCAGCGCAAAGCACAAGGAAAGCATCAATCTCAGCTCACCATCACGTCCTGACACGATAAATGAGCCTTCACAACACATCGGCCGTTAGACACAGCACGACAACTACGGTACACAACAGCACTTAACACCATCATGGAGTCCAAAGCTAAGCAACCGTACAACAAGGAGCAGATCAGGCTCAAAACAAAGCTGTCTACACTTAAGCAGACACAGGACAAAGGCACAACCAAGACAGCAATTCCAAGGCAAACCTCGGAAAGCTTCACCAAAGAGGGATGAGAAGCAACAAGCTCAACAACAACAGCTCACCAGGAAGGGAAAATCCAAGGCTCGCTCGAGCAACTTCTCAATCGAGGCAACACGACAATCGAAGCAACCAAAACAACGAAGCATCAGGAGCTACACAAACTCAAGCTGGGACAACCCAAGCAACGTAAGAACGTGCGTGGCCATCACACCAACGCTAAAAGTCATAAGCCACCTGAGCAAAATACAGAAAATAGCTCGAACAAGGCACTGCAGGTTCATGCCAACCGACAAACACTGCAAAGTGCACCACGATCGAGACCAACTTCAAAACCGAACGAAGCACATCGTCTCATCTAGACGAGAGCAAAACCATCTCGCACAGTGCCAACCAAGCACGTACAAGACCACACGCAAAAAGCACCGCGATAAACCATCGCAACACCTACGCCAGCAAGAGACTGTACTGGGCCTAAAGACTCTGGTAACTGTATATCTGGATTTCCATGTATCTCACACGACAATGATCTGATAGCTCAGAAAAGAACTCCGAACATCTCAGAACACTGCTCTGATACCACCTGTAGCGACCCGGATTCCGGATACCCGGTGCACCCGGTATAAATACCGAATACACGTGATACCACATGGGACCCGCGAGGCCTCCCAAGCGCGGGAAAGCGCCGAAGGGAAAAAGGAGTGTGTGGAATACATTGAAGCCAGCAGATATAACAGTAAGCAATTAAATTTCATTACAATGGATTGCTAAAGTAGCAGAAATAAAATTACCTTTTCATTAATATTCAAGTTTTCAATTATACACCAGAGTCTAGCCCAAGGAAAGACAACAAGTCTAGCACAGTACAGTCGAACAGAAAGAAACGTACACAGAAGTCGGAGGAACCCGACGCAGGTACGGCTGGCAGCTACAACAGCAAACGCGCACTCCACCAAGGACAGCAGAGGCAGACGGCGAAACCCACCTGAAAAGCAGCAGGGGTGAGTCTCAACAGAAACTCAGTAGGGGTCACGCGGATCCCCACTGGAAAACCGCACAAAGCGAAGGCAACGGAAGCAGCAACAAACGTAGCAAGGACAGCAACGTAGCAAAGCAGGAAAGCTACACTACAAAGCTGTAAAGGAACAGACGGGAAGTAGGAGTAGGGAACACGCAGGAGAGGGTGAGAACCCGCACCAAACAAGCGGCTACCGAACTAACCTCGGTATCCCAAACTACTCCAAACAAAGGCAACAGATGGATGACCCTAAACTCACACAGAAGGGTACACCAGTCTGTCAACCAGCCCCAAACAAAGGCGAAGGCGAACGCCGACACCGGGAAACAGACAAAACACGACAGGGAACGTCGTGCACAAAGCCCCGCGCACGATCGGAACATCGCGCGGACGACAAACCACTGACCCCGAGTGCAGCCACGAACGGGCAACTCGCAAAGGTCACAGCGTACAGGAAAACGCCGAAAGCTACGCGTCACGTGACGGAAGCACCCCCTTAAAAGCCAGCTGCGTCCACTGACGTCTGACGCCGCACCTCAAGTGTCTCACCTACAGTACTGCTGTAACAACAGCAGAGATGTAGACACCAGCTGAACCAAACAGTAACAGCAAAACAAGTAACTAGTCAGGGTCACGCCCGTCGACGTAAGTCCTAACCCCTGACCACGTGTGCACACACTGGCTATAGCCTAAGCCAGGTCCTCTAGCTAGTATTCTCCCTCGGCAGGACGCTACCGTTGGCTAGGAGCCCGCGGAACTAACTAAAAACCGCTCACTGGGAAAAACCCTCCGCCATCCGCTAGCGGGTCGGCACCTCTCGGCCTTAGGTCACACAAGTGGAGGCTTCACACGACACAGAAGCTCAAAACACAAGCGCCGAAGTACTAACGGGCAACCACGCCCCTCAACACGCACTTCGAGGCACCAAGTGACAGTATCACCACTGCCGACAACTCAGGACAAGCACTAGACCTCCTACGTAACGATCCTGAGCCAAACGACTCAAAGGTAAGATCGTCACAACAGCGGAACAAGCCGCCAATCGGTCTAATCCTAAGCCAAAGAAACCACGCTCCGCAGAAAACGACACACGGAGACCTGAGGGAGACATCAAGAACCCTCAGCACACCTGGACACGCAAACCGAGGTAGAACAATACCTCGAAGCATCCAGAAGCAGTGTCTTAGGCAGGACAGAACCGCTAAGACACGCGCAAACAAGGTCACATGTCAACCACTGGGTCAGACCAGGTTGACCGAAACCCAAACAAGCACATGCAAAGGTAGGATAAGGAACCCTACCACAAGCAAGAAGACTCCTGGCTACCTTACAACGTAGTCTTAACCCTCATAGGACGTCAAGAGACATCCACGGGACAACGGGCAGACCACAAGGCCAAGCCAAGACACACAGAATCATCGGGCGGAAAACCAAGGCACAAGGAAAGTAACGCACCAGCTCTAGACCGCTACAAGCAAGCGACGGTCTAGGTTAGGGCCGTTATTTCCCAAACGACGGACGGACGCAAGGCCGTCACACACACCACCCTGATAACCTGCAAACCACGCAAAAGCCAAGTAACGCACGGGACTAGGGGCGTTACAAGCAAACGACGCACAGGGCACCCACCGTCACATTCAACGGTGCAGCAAACCCAAACCAAAGCGAAGTAACGCGCTAAGCCAGGCGCGTCACTCACGAAACAGCGCGGCAGGGGAGGGCCGTCAGAACCAAACGACGCACGGGGGACCCATCCGTTACTCACAGACGGCATGGCCACCCTCAACCCAACACCACAGCAAACAACGGTCGGAGGCATGCGCGTTACTCACAAACGACGCACGGGGTCCCCACCGTCACACCCAACGGTGCAGTCAACCCAACCTCGACCAAAAGAGAATGTAACGGCCAGGGGCGGGCACGTCACACTCAAACAACGCATAGGGGCACGACCGCTAGAGGCACCGCCTCAACGAGTCAACGTCAGTCAACTGGCAAGTAACGGCCTGGGCAAGGCGCGCCACTTCCATCTAACGCACTGGGTCAAGCGCGTTAGACTAACCGACTCAACCCCAACATAAAACGACGAAGGCGAAGTAACGCACTAACCTAGGCGCGTTACAAGGAAGCGACGCGCCACTCTAGGGCCGTCACTCACCTAGAAGCCAAAGCGCTAAAACGATGCAGACCAAACGACGGTCAGTCGTAGGGCCGCTAAAGACAAGTAACGGTCGCTGGCATGACCGCTACTTCGGTTACGGCGGGAAAACATAGGAATGGCCGGATCGGCCCGTTCCACGCCCCATTCACGCCGAAACGCAGGGGAAACACACCGCAACACCGAATAACAACATTCAAGGGCCAAAATGCCCACATGCAACACCAAAAACGCTCGATCCGGGCGATTTAGACAAATCCACCCTAAGTGGGTCACCGAGGTTCCCGGGCTTCTACCGGCCTCGAATGAACACCGAATCGCACGAAATCAACGTGGATGGGATTCTAACATCCCTGCGGTCATTTAGAAACTAACTGAACCGCAAACGGTCACCGTTTACCGGCCGACCCTAAAAACCACGAAAATCACGGTTTAGGCAAAACAAGCCCAAACACACTCGTTTCCTAGCCGAACGCCGTGCAATGGCAGGGAAAACGAAGGTGAAGAAGCAAGGATCCGTCACCCTACCTCCACCGAAGAAACCGTGCCCCGAAGGGACTAAACCACGCCGAAAACCACTCGCGAACCAATTTCACCGGCTTTGAATCCACCGTTCGGGATCGCGCCAGAATCGATCCGATCCTCGCCTCATCGCGCATCTCGACAGCTCCACGGCCTCGCCACCTCGCCCACCTACGCCTCCGTCTGCAGCCGGAGCCAAAGAGGGGGAGAAACGAGAGAGAACGGGAGAGGGAGAGACGGTCGCGCGAATGAGAAAGGAAGAGAGAAAAAGAAAAGAAAAAGGAAAAGAAATTAGGAAATTTTCCTAATTTCCAAAAATTCCGAAAATGCGCCGAAAAAGCACAAATTCAGAAAAATACGCAAAAATAGTCGAAACGACCGGCTCGACGAGTACATCGTCGCTGTAGCATCCACGAGCTCGAGAATTGACAAACAAACTCACCGTAGGGTTCCGTAACTAGTACGTGAGAAAAACCCACACGGCTCGTCAAACTCAATTCGGAAGCCACAAAAGCGAACCGAAACTCAACGAAACCAATCCGAAACAGATCCGAAAGATCCATTAAAGATCCTACGAGATCCAGGGCATTACAGGTGCTGGAATTGTGGTAAAAAGGGGCACTTAAAGAAAGATTGCAAGGCTCCAAAAAAGAAAAATCACAATGAAGAGTCCGCCAATGCAGCTGCAGCAGAGCAAGTTCAAGATGCTTTAGTTCTTTGTGTTGACACTCCTTTAGAGTCATGGATTCTTGACTCAGGTGCGTCGTTTCACTCTACCTCACATAAAGAAAGTATGCAAAATTATGTTGCTGGAAACTTTGGGAAGGTTTATCTTGCTGATGATGAGCCTTTAGATATTGTGGGGAAGGGTGATGTAATTGTAAGGACCACAAATGGCATTTTGTGGAAGTTAAAGAATGTAAGGCATATACATGGCTTGAAGAGGAACTTGATATCTGTTGGACAGCTTGATGATGAAGGTTATGTCACAACCTTTGTGAGTGGATCTTGGAAGATCACCAAAGGTGCTATGATTATAGCACGAGGCAACAAGATGGGTACTCTCTACATGACTAGCAACAACAAAGATATAATGGCAGTGGCAAATTCAGGAGTTGACTCCAATATATGGCACTGCAGGCTTGGTCACATGAGTGAGAAAGGGATGAAGGTACTGCTGTCAAAAGGAAAATTGTCTAGCTTGAAATCTGTGGAAGTTGGTCTTTGCGAAGACTGTATTTTTGGGAAGCAAAAGAAGGTTACATTCTCAAAGACTGTAAGAACTTTGAAGACACAGAAGCTAGAGCTTGTACATACAGATGTATGGGGTCCTTCACCAGTACCATCTCTTGGAGGCTCACTCTACTATGTCACTTTCATTGATGACTCTACTCGCAAGGTATGGGTTTATTTTTTGAAAAGGAAATCTGATGTATTTGTTACTTTCAAAAATTGGAAGACCCTTGTAGAGAATGAGACATGTTTGAAGGTGAAGTGTCTGAGATCAGACAATGGTGGAGAGTATGACAACAAGGAATTCAAGGACTTTTGCGCAGCTAGTGGTATTAGAATGGAAAGAACTGTTCCAAGAACACCACAGCAGAATGGAGTTGCCGAGCGCATGAATAGAACCTTGAATGAACGGGCTAGAAGCATGAGGATACATGCTGGACTGCCTAAAATATTTTGGGCAGATGCAATTAACACATCAGCTTTCTTGATAAACCGAGGACCATCTGTCCCTTTGGATGGTGAAATTCCAGAGGAGGCCTGGACAGGGAAAGAGGTAAACCTTTCACACTTGAGAGTCTTTGGCTGTGTTTCATATGTGCATGTAGATTCTAATGAAAGGGATAAGCTAGATACTAAGTCTATAAAGTGCTTTTTCATTGGATATGGTTCTGATGAGTTTGGATATCGATTTTGGGATGATGAAAATTAAAAAATTCTCAGAAGGAAAAATGTTATATTCAATGAAAATGTCTTGTACAAAGACATGGCTGTTGTAGAATCTGACAGTGCAGGGAAACAAAATGAGAATGGTGGACAGGTTGAGCTAAAAGAAATTTCACAAGATGATGTGAATGATAAGATACATGATGTATCTGAAATAGAAGCACAACCTTGTACACCGGTATAACTGAGAAGATCTGCAAGAATACCTAGGCCTACACAAAGGTATTCTCCATCTTTACATTATCTACTGTTGACTGCGAAGGTGAACCCGAGTGTTATGATGAAGCAATGCAGGTTACAGATTCTGTTAAGTGGGAGTTAGCCATGGAAGATGAGATGAACTCATTGCAAAAGAATCAGACTTGGGAGCTAACTAAACTCCCTAAGAACAAGAAGGCATTGCATAACAAGTGGGTTTACAGAGTCAAAGATGAACCTGATGGCAGTAAGAGGTACAAAGCAAGGTTGGTAGTGAAGGGCTTCCAGCAAAAGGAAGGTATAGACTACACTGAGATCTTTTCTCCAGTTGTGAAACTAACCACTATTAGATTGGTGTTGAGCATTGTTGCTGCTGAGAACTTACATTTAGAGTAACTAGATGTGAAGACAGCTTTTCTCCATGGTGATTTGGAGGAAGACATCTACATGTTGCAACCATAAGGGTTTTCAGTCCCAAGCAAAGAAAGCCTTGTGTGCAAGCTCAAGAAAAGCTTGTATGGTCTGAAACAAGCCCCCAGACAATGGTACAAGAAGTTTGATGGATTCATATGTAACAATGGTTTCATTAGGTGCAATATGGACCATTATTGTTATCTTAAGAAGTTTGATAATTGTTATATCATATTGTTGTTGTACGTGGATGATATGCTTATAGCATGATCAAGTATGACAGAGATTAACAATCTGAAAATACAATTATTAAAGGAATTTGCTATGAAGGACTTAGGAGCAGCAAAGCAAATTCTTGGGATGAGAATTGTGAGAGATAGAACAGCTGGCACTGTGAAGCTATCTCAAGAAGGTTACATCCAGAAGGTGTTGGGCAGATTCAACATGCCGGATGCAAAACCAGTTAGCACTCCTCTGGCAAGTCACTTCAAGCTGTCTAAAGAGCAGTCACCAAAGTCTGCTGAAGAGCATGAGTCCATGAAGAAAATTCCTTATGCATTAGCTGTAGGAAGTCTGATGTATGCCATGATTTGTACCAGACCGGATATAGCACATGCAGTGGGAGTTGTGTGCAGACATATGGCAGATCCGGGCAAGCAACACTGGGAGGCAGTGAAATGGATTCTGAGATACCTAAAAGGCACATCAGGTAAGTCACTTTGTTACAAGAAAAGTGATGTTATCTTACAAGGTTTTGTTGATTCAGATCTTGGTGGTGATCTGGACACCAGAAGAAGTACCACTGGATATGTTTACACCTTGGGTGGCACTGCAGTGAGTTGGATTTTAAAACTTCAGAAGGTTGTTGCTCTCTCAACAACAGAAGCAGAGTATGTAGCTATCTCTGAAGCTAGCAAAGAGATGGTATGGCTGAAAAATTTTCTGAAGGAGATGGGCAAGGAACAAAGCAACAGTGTGCTGTTTTATGACAGTCAAAGTGCAATTCACCTTGCCAAGAATCCAGTCTTTCATGCAAGGACTAAACACATACAACTGAAATATCACTTCATTCGTGGTTTGCTTGAAGATGATGTTTTGCTGTTGGAAAAAATACTTGGTGCAGAGAATCCAGCAGACATGTTGACCAAGGTGGTTACCAAAGAGAAACTGAGGCTGTGCAAGTCCTCAGTTGGCCTCCATGGATGATTGATGGAGGGGTACCGTAGCAGTTTATTTCTACAGTTACATTAAGCATGGTTAATACATTGAGATGTTTGCTTTGTTTGGAGTTCAGACTCCAAGTGGGAGATTGTTAGAGTGTGAAGTCAGAACTCATGCGCATCTGCACGGGATCACACTCTGTCTCAGGAGCATCCACTGTCTCCAGGGGAGCAGCCGCTGCTCCAGGAGAGCATCCACTGCTCCAGGGGAGCATTCTCAGCGTCAGGTGAGCATGGCGAGCATATGCTGTCTCCAGGGGAGCATCCTTCTGTCTCCTGGGGAGCATTCGCTGCATCAGCGGAGCATGGCGAGCACTTGCTGTCTCCAGGGGAGCAACCGCTGCTCCAGGGGAGCATCCACTGTGCCAAGAGAGCATGCCATGAGAGCATGTCTTTGTGCGTTCTCGCACGGGAGCATATGAAGTCTCAGGGGAGCATCTATGGCCTCTGGAGAGCATCACTGGCGTCAGGGGAGCATGCATGCGGGTTCAAGGCAAGTCGATGTCACTTGGAGTGCGTCGACGCAGTCTTGGCAATGCAGTGATCTGACTGTTGGTGGGAGAGCATCTACAGTCGCTGGAGCGCATACTCGATCCCAGGAGAGCATCCGGTAGGACAGGCGAGCATGCGCGTCTAATGTATCCAGGAAGAGGGTTTCTGTTTATCAGGGGTATTATTGTCCTTAATGCCCTGATTAGTGACGCCCTAATCTCCTAGTATAAAAGGGTGAGCTGTCTCTTTGTATTGGAACCTGAATCTGGTTGGTGATTACTAGTGGAATCCTGTTGCGGCCGTGGACGTAGGAAGGCATCTTGCCTCCGAACCTCGTAAAAAATCCCTGTGTTCTTGTGTGGTTGATTTTTTCTCTTCTTCCTTCTCTGCTGTTTGTCCTCCTGTTCTGGGTACTCCGGGGTTCTATCCCCAACAGCACAGCCTTCCATAAGGCGCTCAAATCCAAGCCAACAATGTCCTCCTGGCACGAAAGTCCGAGTCTTTTAAGGCAAAGAAACATCGAGCCCCCAAACTTTGACTTCCTTCCCGCTCCCGACCTTCATCATGCCAGTCTCGTAACCCAACTATGTCATCCTCGAGCCTACTCCATCTAGACTGAGCTTCAGGAGCTGCATGATCTGAGGCTTGGCTCAGGGAACCCAAATGAGGAGTCGCACTATCCAACCTCACCCCAAGATCCCCAGTCTGACATCTTTCGTACAGTTAGGTCCCATACAAGACTAATCAACAATAGGCACCTGGAGATCACCCGGAGAGACGGTAAGGCCCTAAGCCATATGCCCTCTCCTTGTTTTCTCATTCTTCGTAGACTCGGTATGACACTGACTACATTTGACCATACCACGAAGCTCAGCCCTTAACTCACCTGCACTAAGAGCCTCACGTGCAAGCATAACGAAGATCATACATAGAGGCTCCAAAGCCCAAGAGAGCAGAGGCAATGTGCTGACTGCAAATCGTTAGAAATCACTGACCCCAAAGCTCAACTCACCCACAGAGACTCGCTCTTCTCTTTCTCAGGTTGTGTATTATGACATTATTCTTCTTTCTCAAGCTACGTATCTTCGCCGTTACTTGATAATATAACTCAGTCCTAATAAATATAAATATAAATATAAATTTAAGTGTTGAATCACACGCAACATAATTGAATCATTTATGACCTGAAACCATCATTTCCAAATCATATTTGAACGCACAGAAAATTTGCATCTATGGATGAACACGAAAAAAAATTACCGTACGCATAAGAGGAATTGCTGAGGTGTTTTCTTTTCAGCACCTTACTCGTCACCTTTTTTTTATTGTTTGATTCTAAAATTGTGCAGTAAAAAATATTTACTTTATGTTTGATGTCTTGACTTAAATTTGATGTTAGTCTCATATGGAGAATCCAATCTTAAAATCGAAGGGTCAAAATATGAGTGATAAATAAAAAATTATTACACAAAATAACTCTGTTACATACATAAATGTAGATATGCCACTATGTTAAGATATGCGTAAAATACCTTACCATTCCACGCTAGACACATATAGTTTATATTGAAAAATATAATTCACGGGTAAAGTTATTCTACTAGATCTAAACACGGAAAATAAAGAGAATAAATCGATCAAAAATTGTAAACTCGGGTCGAAACACGTAGTCGTTTTGTTTAGAGTCGTTTCACCCCTACTCCGGTGTAAATAGGCTTCACGACGGAACTTCTCCCAAAATACGACGGCCCAAACCGATGACGACGGGAAGGTACACTCTAACTCGCGTTGTCGAGGGCGAACACCATAGAGACAGCCGGCTCTTGCACGAGGAAGAAGACGATGGGAGGGAGGAGTTCGAGAGAGATAGCTTTCGCGTTAGAGAGAACTGAAAACCGTACCTCTCACAGGATAAATCACTCTTCAAATACTCTCTTGGGAAGTGACCTTTGACCGAGTCACACCCATCCGCCTAAAGCGTGAAATTCGAAGAGACGTGAAAAGAATCCAAAGAGACGTTTGGTCAAATGGTCAAAAATAAAATAAAAATAAATAAAATAATATTTTGAGAATTACGCGCACACACGTCACGGTCACGACAAGATAAGACAATTTACGCGTGTCTGAGGATGCGGGCCCAAGAGCCCACTAACTCAAATGGGCCAATTACCATAGTCTCCTCAAAGGAATACATAACAAAATGAAAACTTTTCTATTTTCTAACGTGAGGATTACTTACCATAAAGAGAGACAAAAATCTTTTAAAATTTAAACACACGTTCCAACCGTTAACTCGAGTCAAAATGTAGCCAGAGATTTGTTGTCTACTACGTAAACATAAGAGAGTAAAAGTGCCGCTCTATTTATGCAGCATTAAATAGTAATTGACCTTATATTTAACCTTATGTAATTGGATTATTTTAATTAACATAAATATGAAGGGGTATTATCTTACATACCCCTTCAAAACTTTATGACACTATTGGAACCCTAAAAAAATATCAAAATATTATTACTTTATATATATACATATACATATATAATATGAGGGTATGAAATATAATATATAAGATTCTCAAGTATACATATAATTATCTCCGTAAATAATTGGCATCTCCCATCATTTCTCACACGAGGATAGATGAGGAAACACTTTGAGCATAAAAACAAATCTGAAAAAGTCCAGGGTACATGTGAGGGAAAACTTATTAAATTAAACCAAAGTCCATCGTACCGTCGAGTCGGGACGTCCCGATTCTGCCACATTTGCTTTACATCTTGCACGTGGAAAACCTAACCGTTCCCCTCCTTATGATGGTCGTCCCGAGAAAATTGAGAGAAAAATGAACGTGAAAGGGAGGTGAAAGAGGAGAACCCTACTGAACTTCACGATGCAATGAAGGGGACTCTCGAGGGTTTCGATTTGAGGAGGGTGGCGGGAAGAAGCATCGGGGATCTCCCTCTTGTTCTCCATGGCCGCCCTTATTCGGAGAAGAGCAATGGGAGGGGAGTGCTCCTCAATGCCACAGCCTCTCCCTCATCCCCTCCTCTCTCCTCCTTTGTTCTCTCCTCTAGTCTTCTCTCTCTCCATCAAAGCCTCCCCCTCCTCCCTTTATCACTGCCTCCGTCATGGCCTCCCCCTCCTCCCTCCACCACCGCCTCCGTCTCAATCTCTCCCCTCCCTCGTCTATCATCGCCTTTAGTGCCTCCGCTAATATCCATACCATGACGATGACTTCTCTGACTCAAATTTTTTCAAGTATAATATAAATTAGTTCACTCACAATCGACGAATCCTAAATTAAACATTAAGATTTTTGCATATAAATTATTGTTAGATCATAAATTATAAATTTTATTTTCTCTATATTTTTATTTACACATATATCATTAAAAACATCAATACGTGCAAAAAGAGTAAGAAAATAGTCTTTGCACATTATTTTAAGTGTTTTTTTTGCGCAATACTCTTTTTACACGACATTCATATTTTTAATAATATATGTGTAAATATAAATATAGTAATGATAAATCTATATTTTTTATTTTAACAATAGTTTCTATTCAAACCCCACTAAAACATAAGGTGCGGAGAAGCACGCACCTTGTAAACCTGGCCATCGCCGGCCGTCCTCCTCGCCCTGCATCGCCCGCTGTTCGTCGGGGGAAACAGCAGCCAGCAGGAGTAATAGATGGTAGCGGAGATGATGGAGACTGACATAAAGGAGGAGGAAGAAGGGGAAGAGCAAGGAGGAGAAGAGGAGACTTCGCGGAGGAAGAAGAAGGAGAAGAAGAAAAAGAAGAAGAAGCGGTTGGAGGTGCGGTTGGAGGCCGTCCCCGAGTCCGCCGACCGCGCTCCACCGCTCGTGGGCTACTTCCCGTCCGGATTCGACCCACAGAGGCGTGGGGAGGGGGACGGGGAGCCCACAGTTAGGGTCTTCAGGAACCTACGGCGGCCCGGCCGCCTGGAGCTCGCCGTCCGGCCCACTAGGGCAGATGGGTCCGCCGCCAACGTGGAGTTCGTGGGCAGGAGCTACGCCGGCGAGGCCGCCCAACCCCAGGTCTGCACCTATGCCCTCGGAGTGCTCGACAAGGAGAAGCAGACGCTCCGGGTCGTACCCATCGCCACCAACAAGGTAAACCCATTAGTCCAATCCTGAGTGTTACGTGCCATCTATTCTCTTGTCGTTTTGGAAGATGCCCTTCTGTTCTTGGGATTTAATGATGATGAATTTTGCCTAGACTAGACAAAAGTTACGATTTTTATGCGCTTGTGATTATTTCTTAGTCTGAACTTTTGGAAGTCATCAACTGTTAGCTCCGTCGTTTGTCTGCTCTCACATTTTACTGAGCTCACATGGTAACTAATAGTATGGACAACAGTGAGGTCTTTCTGATTCTGAGAGAACTCTGCAGATATTCAGACTGGAGCCCAGAGTTAAGGGGAGGGCATCTGTTAGTACAGAAGCTGGCGAGGAGGCTCAAAATGAAGAACTTAATGCAGAAGCGCGTGTAGAAAAGATGAGAGAACTTACGAACCTCTATGGTGCAAAGAAAGACAAAGGCATTGTATGAACTAAATCTCTCCTCTTAGCAGCTTGGTTTTGGCATTTCTTTCGCACATAATGTGACTATGATTCGGCATCATATGGAACATAACTTAGAATAATGGTATGCTGTCGAGTTTGCTATTGGTCCTGTTGGCTGCCAGTTTTAGATTAGAGCAACAGCATGAGGAAGATGAATCGGTTTTCCCACAACTTTTGTAGTTTGCATCCAGCCAATGCCAGCCATTTCTTTTTACTTCCCTTTCACATCCGTCTTCCCTTTTCCTCTTAGTGAAATTGGCAGTTTTCGGAACCCAATTGGGCTCATATCATGGTTGACTGGGACCAATCTGCAATCCAGACTTGACCTTTCCATTCTCGTTTGCAGGGTACATGGGCTCTAGGTTGAGGGTTTTAAATTTTCACTTAGAAAAAAAAATTGGGACTTGCACCAGTGTCCTAAGCTATACGATGTTAGAATTTAGATGGCATTGTTTATAAGTTTCGGGGAGAGATTGGCAGAATGGAAGGGGCAGCTTCTCTGAGTGAGGTAGAATTATCATTCAGGTATTGCTATCTGCTTTCTTGATAAATTTATTATCATTGTTCCACTGACCCATGGTGGTCAGAGAAAATAACATACTTCCATTCAGAACAAGTTCCTGTAGAAGGTTGAAAACCTGAAAGGGAGTGGAGGGCTCTCATGCTGTGGCTTAGGTAAGATCAAGGGGTGAGGAGGGTTGTGGACTAATAAATGTGGAGAGTTATTTTGTTGTTCTGTTCAATATATGCTTATAAATTTATTGTAAGAATATTTTGCCCATGACAGATTCTGATGTTTTTCAGATTCATGTGAATTTTCTTAAGGATCTTGTTTTTTATTTTGAAAGTGGGTCGTACCACAATTGTATTAAGTGTAAAAAGTACGGGACGTACAAGTATAATCAATGTGCTCTCAAAAGATCCCTATATAAAAAAACATCGCACCAAGACGGTGCCTACCTCACTAACCTCCCAACAAAAGGAAAAGAGAGGAGTTGTGTGACTCCACTTTACATAGATGTTCAGCCCATGCCCTCACTTTCTCGCAAATAAAGCATACAATCCTCTCCTCAATTCTTACTTCATTCCTGAAAATCCAGTTGTTCCTTTCTCCCCATAGGGCCCATAATGTGGCATGGAAAATCAGCCACCATACCAGTCTATCTTCCACTTCCTTCCAGTTCTATTTCCTGTGCCATCTCCCAAGCAGTTGATTCACACTCTCATAAGGGCCAATAGTGCAGTGGATCCTATTGGCGACCTTGGTCCATACCTTCCTTGTAAAGGAGTATTCTTTGAAAAGGTGGTCCAAATTTTCTTCCTCCTTTCCACGTAGACAGCATAGGGTGGAGATGTCCTGTAGGAATGAGTAGTCCTTTCACATGTGGACAGCTGGCCATGTGATATCCTCTAGATCAACAGCTTCACTTTAAGAGAAATTTTGGGAGTCTAAATCTGTAAGGCAAAGTGGTGTCGAAGTCCTCCATTTGAGATGAATGAGTAGGTAGACCTGGCCGAGAAGCGACCCTCCTTCTCCCACCTCCACCGCCACCTATCAGCTTTGCTTGGTTCCTGGACGTAGTCTAGGAGGAATAGAAGTTCCTCCAACTGATCCATCATCTGGCCCGAGATTCCTTCTGAACATTGGCGCCCATGTTCCCTTTGAGAGCTGTGTGTCAAAGGTGTGGGCCACGGAGGGCAGGGGTGCAGCAAATATCCCAAAGAGCTTCGGGAAAATTGCCTCTAAGGTGAAGTCCCCACACCATCTGTCTTTCCAGAAGAGGCATCTCTATCCACTACCCAGCCGGACTTGCACACTTGAGTTGATGATGTCCCTGCATTGAAGAATGCTTCTCCAAATGGGCGAGATATTGCGTTGAGATGCCGGGGTCAAGTCCTTGATGCAGTGAGATGACCATGTGCACATTTTCTGTGAAAGCTAAGTTTTGAATACTCTGTAGATGTTATGAGGAATATGATCATGATAAATATGTTTTTGTCAAATTCCAAGTCATTTTGTCTGTGGGATGGGATGTGGGCACATTTAGCACTTTTTTTTAAAGAATGTGTCACAATCCTATGATATTATGTCAAATTCTGGCTGCATGACTCATTTACCAAATTTTATTAATATTTTTGCATTGGGAAAAAATCAAATTAGAAGCGGCATGAGCACCGATAATAACACAACTATTTGCTTAATTGACTCTATCGTCTTCATTTTTATGTATGATTGTTTGTTCATAGTTGCTGGCTAATATTTGATGTTGACTATTGCATAGTTTGCATCAGTTATCCACTTAAAAGAACTGCAGTCACCATTATTATCACAAATGCAAACATTGGAAGAATAGTGGACCCTTTTTGCATGGTTTTGAAGACATAACGTTCTCCATATGAGCATTTTATTCTTGGTGTAAATTATGGTGGAGAATGACCCTATGATTACAAATTGAATCATCCATGAAACTCATACCTTTGAGAACTCGAAATGTTACTTGGAGATGTCGAAGGAGGTAAAGGGAGTGAGGAAGTTGAGGATGTGATGGTATTGAGGGGAGAAGCATGGGAATGAGTGGTGATGGAGGGAGAGGAGGCAAGGGTGAGGTTTATAGAGGGAAAGGCCGTGGTCTCAACAACTAGTTTTCTAGTTCTTTTTCTTCCTTTCTTCTCGACCTACTTCTGAATATCATCTTAATCTCTTAGGGCCACTTTGATAAAACGAATAGGATAAGTGGGTTACAGTAGGTTGGGCCGCTGGGGTAGGGTATTCCAGGGTTTAGCCTCTTCTAGTTTGATAACTACTTATTATACCTAGACCAAGAAAAATAAAATAGATAAAATAATTTTAAAAAATAAAATAGTTAAAGATACGTGAAAACTAATCTTATTCTACCTAGAATAACTAATTTGACCATTTTGCTCGAATTAGTTACTCTACTTTAATTGGAATAACTCATTCGACCCGGAATAACTTACCTATGCTACTATCAGCCATTCTCTCTCTAGCGATTTCTAGAGAGAGACTCTAGGGAGAGAGTTTTGTAGGGGATGGCCTCTTGGCGCGGTCCCGCGTTGGAGGTTGTCCCCAGAGGTTTTCGTGCTCTTGGGAGAGGTCACCTCTCTCCGGCGGTCACGGCCTTCGCTCGCTGAGGGAGGGGGCCTTTTTTCCATGGCTCGAGAGGGGTCGCTTGCTACCGTTGTTGGTGCTTCGGCCACACCTAGCGGTTTTGTCGGCTGAGAAGGCCGGTGCTTGGCCGGTACTACGCGGAGGTTGTCTGGCTGGTGCGGCACCTAGGCAGGCAACGGAGGTCGTCCAAGCGAGTGTGGCGCCTTGGCAGGCGACGGTGGCTGGGAGAGGTTGCTCGGAGGCAGGGGAGATCCCTTCGGAGCTCCTCTCATCTCGGTTGAAATAGATACAGAGATGTGTCTGTAGGTCCACCTTGTGGTCGGCACAACGGACGCGGCCAAGGTTTGATCTCTATTGGAAGGACGGGGTTCTGGAGGAAGTACGTGGGAGGTCCGACAGGTGGTTAGGTCGGGTTTCTTAGCAGTTGGTCTGCAGGAAGAGGAGGGGTCGCAGATGGCGGATGTGGGGTTCGTCGCTACCGACGGGGTGCTGCTACATCTCCAACGATGGACTCTAGGGAGGGGGGCTTTCCCTAGCCCTAGCGTTACATCTGTCTACATCCGGGTTGAGGCCCCCCCCTCATTCTGTGCGATAAGGCAAGACTTTCCTTCCTAGTCAGTTCGTTCAACCGCGTGGTTCTCGGGAGTCTGTAGCTTTTGTCGGCGGTGGCCCGTATGGCCTCGGTGGTCCTCCTTGGCAGTGCGGCTGTCTCAACGGTAGTCACTTTTATGGTTGGCGGCGTGCCCTTTGCAGTGAGGATCTCTTTTCCGGCGGATGGCGTGGTGGTGGCTAGCTCCCTAGGGTTTCTTGCGACGCTTTCAGAGGTGGAAGACAGTGGGCTGGCGGGGATTCGAAATTTGAATCCACCGCCCTTTCCGCCCATGGTTGGATCCGGGCCGTGGGGGGCAAGCGCCGAAGATTCGGGTTGTTCTGAGCCGCCTTGGGTTGTCTGGCACTCTGGCTTCGGGTTTCGGGGGACCCGACCTGGGTCATCTCCCCTACCCGCTTGGACTGGTGCCCTCCTTCTGCTCCAGGCTTCGACTCCTCTTTGGCGGTCCACGTCCATGGTTTGCCACCTACCCCTTAGGGTCAGCCGCTTGTGGCTCCCCATTGACTCTCCAGGTGCACCCTTCACCGGCAGAGATGCAGTCTGATGGCGTGTAGGGCTCGATGCCGAGCTCGACAGGAGACTAGTCCTCCCCCTCGTGCCAGCTCCAAAGGCGCCGTTGGTGGACCACCTGTGGAGCATCCAGGGCGGGACACTTCCTCCCTGTCCTGCCCTCCTCCCTTGAGAGAGTTGGAGGGCAATCCAAGCGCTGGCAAGTGCAGTCGGCCATGTGACTCTTCGTTGTAGTTGGGTGTGCCGATGGTGGTCGCGACGGTGCCAGGGGAGGGGGTTGTACCATCCCTCTCTCCTGCTTCGTGTGTTGGACGGTTGGTAGTCGATCTTACTGCGGATGAGCCTTCTGCAGGCAGGGGATGTAGTGGTGGTGGGGAGGGGGAGGTAGCCCTCGAGGCTCTACCTGTCCTCTCTTTCTTGCTCGCCGAGCAATACAGTTAGGCACCTCTAGCCCTTGAGGGAGGGACTACGGTTTGCACACTGGAAGCCCCAACCGATGGCGTCCTTGGGCGTGAAGAATTTCGATTCCCGGAGGGGGACCTCGTGGCGGAGGCGGCCATTGCGCTTCTGGAAGGACTTAGTTAGCAACCAGTATTAGCACTGCCTTCCCTGACTAGAGAGTCCGAGGCTTTGCCATTTTGCCCGGAGGGAGATCCAGTCATGGATGAGGTAACGCCTGATCGAGTTGAGGCGGATCCTATTGAGGTTCCTAATGCAGAGGGAGAGAGAAGTCTTGGCAAGAAGGAAGTCAAAAGAGATTATAGCTAATGTGGAAAAGTTTATGGAGTCTCGGGCTGTGGAGCTAGAGAGCCTTATTAGTGTGAAGACTGAAGGGGTTGAGGAAGATGTGTGGTCAGTCTTTTGCAGAATCCAGCAAAGGGGCGAAGGTGGCAAGCGGATATAGCAAGGAAGGCTAAGACAGAGAAGGCCAGTAGAAGAGGGGAATCAGTTAGGGTAGAGGAAGGTAGGTAGTAGTGGAGGGTTCTGTCTGGGTGGGGTGCATTTTTGCTGTATAGGGGGTGGTTGTTTAGAGCCCTCGGGAGAGTTTTAGGGGTGTAAGAGGGTGTTGTGGGGCCTCGGGGTAGGGCTGAGGACACATGACTGTTTCTCTCTTTTATTTTACTCCCGGGACAGAGGGTTGTCTACCGACTTCGTATTTGGGAGATTTGTGGGAGCTCTCCCCCCATACTTATAAATTCTCTTTTTTCTTTTATATATTTGGTGGTACTATCCACTCCCCCCCCCCCCCCCCCCCCCCCAAAAAAAAAAAAAAAAAAAAAAACTTACCCATGCTACCAAACTTGGTTAGGTAGAATAGCATGGATAACTCATCCTATTCAAGTTCTATTAGTTTATCAAAGCAGACCTTAATGGTTAGTTTTCCCACTGTTGGGGAGTGATGTCATTTTGCTTCTATCACAATTAACACTATTTTTGGTGAATATTCTCATCCACTAGCCACTAGGTGGTTGACAATATTTGCTTGTATTTCTGTCAGTGGTTAAAGTTTTAGGAAGTTCTTCCTAAATTGACAAGATGCATGGTACATTCCTAACTCAACTTGTTTATAGGGATCACTTTCAAAAAAAAAATGTTTATAGGGACTAAAAAAAATCTGCAAAAACAAAGAAATGAGATCCGTACAGTTAGTAGATTATGCATTGCTTCTCTTTATTATCTGGATTTAAATAAAAGTTGGAAGCAGATTAGCAGACAATGAATAATAGTGACTATTTGCATTTTTGGCTTCTGTTTTTCTTTCTTCCCAAAGCATAGAGGATTGGATTGGGCACATCAGTCAGGTATGGTCAATTGCAGTTTGGATTGGATTGGAACCAAACAATGGAAGTGATTCGATGCAACTAAATAATTATGAAAAGTATTTTTGCAGATGGAAAAAGATGTAAATGTCAATACTCATTAAAAAAGTACTTATGGAAATATAAAAAATGTACAAGGATAAAATTGTGCAGCTTTGCGCAAACTTAATCGTATGTTATCAAAGCCTATCACTTCACTCACCTAGACCATGGAGTATGCAAGGCAAGACAAAAATGCCTTGCATCACCTCATGTTCATCTCACTCACCTGGTTGCTCGCCTATATTATGTACATTAAATGTTTGTATTTTTTAATTATGTGCTATTGCTTCTTCTTATTCTTATTCCAGATTGGGTTAATGTTTATTTTAATAATGTCTAGTGCCCTTTTGCACTTACATGCTGCCACATCTTTCTATTATTGATGATTCGTAAGACCATCCACTACTTCCATGAGTGCTTTATACAAATTGGCCTTTATATCTGAATATTTTTATTTCACATTTTTTTAATAAATGTTGTCTCAAATGCCTAGGGCAGGTTAAGGCAATCCCTTGGCCGCTTCAATTGCCTCTTGCCTCTTATTACATAGGCTCAATCGTGAGGATCAGCCAATTCTAAGGGGAATCAACTGATCTACAGCCAATTTGGCCGACTTCCATCTAATTTGGGCTGATTCAACCCAAAAGAAGACCATTTCCAATTGATTTTTTCTTTTTCTTAATTTTTTTATTGTGATCAGTTTTAGAGGTAAAATCAGATTGGCCAGTATTGATCCTGATCCAAATTGGTACATCCTAATTGGGATTGGCTGATCCTGCAAACCATGTTCCTTCCTTTTCGGGCTCAGGAATGTATGCTGATTCCAATCTGAATCAGTCCGTGCCCCTTTTTCACTTTTCCTTTGTGTGTGTGTGGGGGGGGGGGGGGTTCCTTTAAATGTTAAAAAAGTAGCATAAATAGGGCTACGACAGCTCGGAATGACCATTTTCAGCCACAAATCTATCTTGAAGCTTGAAAGGCCCCTTCAGTGGGTTCAGATGGGTGTGGTCTGGCGGTTGTGGCCCTTAAAGAGATGGTCTTCCACACCCCTTCTCATTTGAGGAGGAACTGGAATTACCCATTTTTTGAACTTTTTTTCACTCTTCTTTCCTTTTGAGTAGGGTCATAATTTCTCACCTAAATTGGCCAATCTGATGCGGATCTAGATCAACAGAAGGGTGGAGCTTTTTCTCATGATATCAAAACATGTTTTTTGAAAGGTTTGGGTGTTTTAAGTTTTTTTGTTTTATATCTGTAAGTACTGTTCTGAGTTCGAAAAAAAATTCTAGACCTTCAAAGCAATGTTATAAGTAGGTAATTGAAATAGGTTTTATTAGTATTTTTCTAAAAAAACTGCAATAATTTGGAATAACTATTATTTTTCCTGTTACCCTTGCAACCCGCTCTTCGCTCAAAAGCAGGAAAGAAATCTCTTGCCTGAATGCCAATTCAGAGGGTCCCATCGAGGTCTATTTGACAGAGGATTCAGTCTTGCATTGAGTTGTCTCCTTCAATGCTCTTTAGTGGTCATACAAGTATTTGGAATATGACATTAGATTCCAATGGGAGCCTTTTCTATTTAAACGCAGATGAGTCTTTGCCATGAACAATACTATCCTGTTTTTTTCGTTCTCTTAAGTTTCATGCCAAATATATGGTCTAGATAACCATTATAAGAATCAGATAATGAAGTCGTAGTTTGTATTTTTTAGTGGATAGTTCTTAATATCACCGAAACTAAGCATCCAGTGTGCCATATTGATATTTTGTTTTTGGCATGTGGTTACCTTATATAATTGCAGGTACAAAAATTGAGCACGTTGAAGAAACAACAAGATGACCCCAATGCTAAAGAAAGGCTGGAAGTCCAAATGAAGGATGTCCAGATAAATAAAGAGGCACTTGAGAATGATAAAGGAGAAACCATCCGTAACATTCCACCTTATGATCCAGCTGCAACTACACCAGAGAAAGCATATCTTATAGATGAGATTATTAACAAGAAAGAGTGGAACCAGCTCCTGGATGTTTTAGGATTTATGGAATCAGAAGAAACAACAATTGAATCTTTGCTAGGAAATGGTTATCCAAGTTTTGTTTGCAATAGAATACAAAAGTTAAGACAAATCCAGGTATGCTTTTTTCCCCTGTAGATTTCAGTGATGGACTTGTTTGCTTTTCTAGTTCATCTTTTGATACTGCGGATGGTCATGGATCTGTAGTTTAATATAAGTCAACTTGGTTCCACAAAGTGTTTGATACTTAAACCAGGTCAGATGGAGCAGATTGCCTCATGGCCTAACCTTCACCTCACAGGATCAAGCTCCCATATGGCATCCACATTGTGGCTCTTTAGTGGGCCATGCCCTATTGTCTGGCTGGCCTCTCCGTCCAAGGGATTGGCTTTTGACTAAGCTGCTGGACCCCATGGTGTAACTTGTCCATGCAGCCCGGCTTAATAGGACCCCGGCATGGCACAATTAAACAGCCATAAATCAACAGCAGGACTGTTTCCTGGTGAATAAAGAAGTGTTGGTTTTCATTTGATTTACCTTTGTGGGATCATCTGCTGATCCCCAAAGTAGAAATCAGACTTTGGAATTTTGGAGACCTAATTTTTTTTTTTTTGAAGACTTAAAGTTTCTTCTAGTCTTCAAAGAACCAAATTAATTGATTACAAAATATGCAGACTTCTTCGAGGGGTTGACACTACTTTGACATCTTGTTTCCCCTAGCCCTCGCCTAATTGTGCTCAATACATATTGTATATTAAGCCATTTGATACTTATGATTAAATCCATTTCCATCAATTTAGTTCTGAGGATATCTAGCAATCATTTTATTTTGTATATTGAGAAGAAAGTGAACTCGTGTTATTCCTCTTCCCATGTAACATTATATTGTTGTGGTTTAGTCTCATATGTCTGTGGGAGTTTTACCTCTATATATGTAGAGGATTCCCTCAACTCAGTGTCTAGGTTTTGGGTTGAGTTTGGGCCTCCAACACAGTACAAAGTGGGTTTACCTATTGGATCCATATGTGGACACTCGGCCCTACCTGTGCTGCACCCCAAATAGGTTGGTTCATTTGCCGCGAAGGGGGGTATTATGGTTTAGTCCCATATCGGATATCCATAGGAGTCTTACCTCTATATATTTAGAGGATTCCCTCAACTCAATGCCTAGGTTTTGGGTTGAGTTTGGGCCTCCAACATATAAAATTATTGAAATTCATTATTTTTGCTATGATCTCTATTCATAATATTTTGATGTGGAATTTTTTCCCCCTAGGGTAAAGAAGATGAGTGATAATTAAATTGAGTCAGCTTCTTGTCAAACATCATCACCATTCTTGTCTGTGTGAGAACTATTTGTATGTCTATGTGAAAATATATCGAAGGTGGAATTTGATACACTTTCGGTTCACTGAACTCAGAAATAGACTTTCTGATCGGTCAGAAAAGTACAAATTATGAGAGTAGATGGGCTGTGTTGAGGACCTCATTTGGGTGGTTTAAACAGTTACAACAGATTTTTGGTTCAGTTTACATGAATGCCCATGATTTTTTGGTCAGCTTCCAAAAGACAATTGACTCCTTTTGTCCATTCATGATAAATATCACCACAATCATTGGAAATCTGAGTGCTTTTTCCAAAAGGTAACACAGCCAGGTTTTTTGACAAAGTGACATCTTTTATCCTTATATGTCCGCCTTTTGTATCTGGGAGTTCTGTGGGAGCACTCCCCTTCTTTTCATGTACAGTTCTTTTTTCTTTTATATATACAGTGGTGCTACCCACTTTCAAAAAAAAAAAATTCTCTCTTAGGGCTCTCGGTGGGCCAGGCTGGCCAACAGGCCTTTGGGTCAGGCCACCAGCATATTTTCAGCCCGTGGATAAAAAGTTGGGTCAATAAGTGCGAGCTCGACTTTAAGTTGGGCCGGGCTTGGGCTTTACAATTCAGCTCGCCAAAGCCTGTTGGACTTGAAGCATTTATAGGACATTTACTTTTCAAAGGGCCACACTCAAATTTTCTTAATCCTGCCGGTGGATTTTTTTGAATTTTCAAAAAGTTTGAGGGCTAGGACAAATACAAAAACTTGGGTTCTTTGAAAGCGTTAAAAGAGTCAATGGGATTGGGGGTTCATTTATAGGCTCTAACTGTTAATTGTGTTTACTCTATCTGATGTGTGACTACTTTGAGTGGGAAATGGACACTTAACAAATAGTCCCACATTGGCGACTGGGAATGATAAAATAATAAATGTCATTAGCAGATATCTTCCTGTTTCTTTGCATTTTGAACTACCGTCTGACCAGCAGTGGGCTGGGCTGGGCTTTTGCTCGGGTTTGGGTTTTTAGAGATATGCCTGAGTAAAATAAGACTCAGGCCGGGACAGGCTTGGGCCAGTCTTGGCCCATTGATAACCCTAATCTCTCTCCTTTTTAAATCACCTAGTTTTGGGATGGTTGCATAGCTGAGAAGCTGTTGCATTAGGAAGAATTTTCTTTCGTTAGAGTCCAACGATTGGAATCTGTTTTAAGCGCTTCCGAATGACACCCAAGATTAAGACAAACTCACTGTATAAGCGTATCCATGTCTGTGGTCTGAACCTGACGCATGGCTGTTTATGCTTGGAATTATTTGTCATACATCAGTGCCCATGTATGTCAACACCTATGATCCTTTTCTTGAAACTAATTATCACCAGATTTTTTGAAAGTGATTAAATATGAGCCAGGTAAACCCCCCCTCTCCCCCTGGGAGTTGAACAATTATCACCAGTTATATTACAGAATAAGTATGCTATGGCTATGTCACGCGGTGGTGTGACCTTTATAAAGACTGGAATTAGAGTAGTGGGTATACAAACTGAGATGTCTAATTGCTGCCAAAACAGTGGCTCGACCTACTAAGAATGTTTTTTTTTTTTGGTTTCATTGTTGTGTATCATGTCATCTGCATATTGTTTGATTGAAACACATACCCGAGTCTATAGTTGTACTAGACTGTTTGTCACATTCTATTGCATTGTCATCCGCGGGATATACATCATTTGCATCTTTCTTCTCTCAGAGAGGACACGATAGCAACTTTTGTTGTTTCTCCCCTATATGGTTCCTTTCCATGGCTAGCTACTTTTTACTGGAGAATCACGAAAAATTTTATTTCTCATGTTGCACAGGATGAGGAAGAAAAGAAGAAAATTGCATGTATATCATCATACATAACCCATTTGTTGAAGTTTATGGAAATAGCGATCGAGCGTTGGAAGACCCTGTCAATGGTGCATGGTGGTTCTTCAAGTTACCATGGGATACCGCGGTATACATATAATAAGTTTGTCAAGTTATTCGCCGACCCCGAGTCGTATGCCTTATCTAATGAAAGGAAGGATCTACTCATCAGCTACATCTTAGTGCTCACACTTTTTGTGGACAGCTTCAAGACAGAGCCACAGGATATTGCAAGGGACCTAAAGATGACCTACCAGTCCCTGAAACCCTACTATGAGTCTTTGGGGTGCAGGTTCTCTCTAGGGAGTAAATTGCAGGCAGTTGTTACACTTCCTGCTCCTCTGAAGTTCCCAGGGACGAAGAAGAAACGGAAACGACAACATTGATCCCTTATTAAGGTTCTATGGGTTATTGTTCCATGTGCCGGGTGCACTGTCACTTTGGAGGCTTTTGTTCATTTAGATGCAGAAAGATGGTTTTGTTGTTCCTCTATGGCGACAATGTGAATTGGGAATCCTGAACAGTGATTATTTGGAATCAATTTTCTGTTTACAATCTCTGTTTTGCCGTCGAATGAGCAGTGTCTCGTTGATGCTGCTTCTGCATCTTCTTGTTCTTGATCATTTTTTTCTTTTTTGCTGAAGTTGTTCGTGATTTTTCCAAAGTCTAGACTCATTTGGAAGGAATGAAATATGCAAATTTGGAACAGAAAGTATGAGATTAAAATGAAGAAAACACAAGGTAAGAATGAAATATACATTCTTGGATCAAAAAACAGAGGATTAGAATGAAATATACAGGTTTGGAATGAAACATACCAATTTGGATGAAATAGTGATATATTTTACTCCAAACTTAAATATCTCATTACAAACATCTATTTTTCACTATGATCTTCTACTTTTTATTTCAAATTTTTATATTTCATTTTTAAAAATGAGTTAAAATTTTGACAAATCAAATGGGCCTGTCGGCAGGTCATACCACCATCATATCATGCCACATGGACTAATCAGAAAGTTTTACTTGCTACGTCACCCAGTAGTTTATAGGGTGTTTGAGAACAGTTTTTTTTAAAATCTATTTCTATCTAAAAATTTGTGTCAGTATAATTTTTAACTTAAAATTTAAAATTAATAAAAACTGACATTTTATGTTTGGTAACAGTATCATAAATTTTAAATTTTGTGTAGGTGTGTTTGTCGTACGGATAGAGAGAGAGAGAGCCGCCGGGGGAGGGGAGGGGCTGCGCGCGGGGGGGGGGGGGGTGCCGGAGGGGAGAGGGGCTGCGCGCGTGGGGGGGCCGCCGGAGCTGGTCGGGGAGGGGAGGGGGCGCCGCAGGGGGAGGGGCTGCGCGTGGGGGGGGGGGGGGCGCCGGAGCCAGAGGGGAGGGGGAGGGGCTGCGCGCGTGGGGGGCCGCCGGAGCTGGTCGGGGACGGGAGGGGGCGCCGCAGAGGGAGGGGCTGCGCGCGGGGGGGGGGGGGGGGCGCCGGAGCCGGAGGGGAGAGGGGGAGGGGCTGCGTGCGTGGGGGGCCGCCGGAGCTGGTCGGGGAGGGCTGCGCGGGGGGGGGGGGGGGGGCGCTGGAGCCGGTCGGGGACGGGAGGGGGCGCCGCAGGGGGAGGGGATGCGCGCGGGGGGGGGGGGGGGGGGGCGCCGGAGCCGGAGGGGAGAGGGGGAGGGGCGGGGCTGCTCGCAGGGGGGGGGGGGGGCTGCCGGAGCCGGAGGGGGGGATCCGCCGGGGAGGGGGGGGAACGGTCGGGGGAGGGGGACGAGCCACAGGGGAGGGGACACACGGGGGGAGAACGAGACTGCAGTTTCAAAAAAAAAATTGGTCAGGAGTTATTTTTTTTTTAAGAAAGATTTGTATGGGAGTTGGTTCTCTCCCTAAAATTTAGGGGAGTCGTACCAAACACCCATAAGTGAGTTATCTCTCTCTTTTTTAAATTTGAGAGAGAAAGAGGTAAAAAAACTGTAACCAAACACCCTATTAGCCCTTTTTTTCATGTTTTTTGGTATTGTCAAGTCCTATTTGGGCTATGCCTTCATACAGTCCCATCTTCAATCAGATGAATATAATAATAAAAAATGAAGATCATACACCCTAATAACCTTAATTAATGGGCTTGTCCACAAAACCCATTATAGGACATACAATCTTTTGTGGAAGGGGTTTGCAATTTGAGCGGCGGCCCAAATCAAAGGGGCCAACATCCCACTTTCATACGGGACTGTTTGGATACAACGCAACGCATGTCTTTATGTTAGCCGTTAACCTATAGTAGTTTAGTTTGGATTGTTAAAAAATGGTTTTGCATAACTCACCTGAGTTTATCATAAACCCTAAATTTTCACATAAGTGCATTTCCCATAAAATGTACTTAAGAGTTGGAAGTGCCTCTCATGAACAAAATTTATCATAAACTCAATACATTATGCAAAATAATCGGACATGGGCCAACAAAAAAAATAAGTTTGTGATAAACAAATTTATGACAACCCCATCTACAGACTCATAAGCTGCATCCAAATTGGGCCCACTGTTGGGGGGGCATTTGGCCCAATTAGATTCGTTCCATGGCTTTACTCGAAAACGAACATCCTCCATCGAAATATGAAGTTTATTTCAGCCAAGCTTTAAATGTACATAGAGTTTAATTGAAGGCAGACATTATACTGGCTCAATGCCCTCCTGGTTATTCATAAAATCGTACGTATTGTGTGTAGAGTGATTAATATACGTATATACGTAACATGTGTAAGATATACAAACATGTATCGGACTTCTTCCCATCACACATGGCCAACCATGCACGTACGGTAGATCAAGAACCTGGAGATCAATTTCACCGATTCCCAGCAACTCCTCCCCGCTCAGATCCCGGCCGGGCGGCGCGCGCCGACCGGATGCCGCCACCGACGTCGGCTTCTCTCACACCATGTCCATGGAGTCCTGGAGGCATGTCGTGGACAGCCTCGCGCCGTTCACGTAGTCCCTGGGGCTGTGTGAGGCGACCCCGGGGATGAGCAGGCCGAAGACCCTGAAGGAGATGGACACCCAGCCTTCCTTGAACTCCTTCCCTCTCGCCCACCCTATGAAGAACGCCTTGATGAGGTCCCCCCAGGCGTGCCAATACATGGAGATCAGGTACAGTGGGTTGAAGTAGTTCTTGTTCGGCACCTCCGCCACCACCTGTTGTTCATGTATATGAATTCACACGTACATTACTTATTAACAGAAGCACCAGAGATCAATCCATTTCACCAAATATACCCATGCTGTCATCTGTCATCTGTTAGCTAAATCTTGATCAATATATGGATTAAGACTTTGAAAAAGACTCCTCCACCTTTGTTTAAACTTCTCATATAATCAATATCATGACATATATATATACCCCTATATATAATCTTTCATGTTATCTTATATTCCCATCTAAGATCTTATATTTTTTTACATGTTCAGTAAAATATATATTTTGATATCTTTGACAATGTTAGAACATGAGGGGTATCGGTAAGATAGGATAATATATGGCAATATCAAGAACATTGGATAAAAGTAGAATCGCAAGATTCTAAATTGTCCCTATATATATATATATATATATATATATATATATATACACCTCTGATCTCTCTATATATAAATACGTACTTCTATAAGGATACAAAGCTTACCACGGCCTCGCACCAGCTCTTGTAGTAGATGCAGGTGCCGAACTGCTTGTAGGAGGACAGAGGGCAGGGGTGGTCGAAGGGGACGCGGGGAACTATGTCGTAGCGGTACACCACCCGGTCGTACCTCAGGTTCTCCATGGACTCCATGTAGGTGGCGAAGGTCTCGTCGCCGACCCTCGGCTGCGCGTGGGTCACCACCCTGGCGATGCTGCGCAGCACCTCGGTCTGCCCGTGATACACCAGCAGCGAAGGGAAGAGGCAGGCGAGCGCCGCGCCCAGGCTGTGGCCCGTCACCACCACCTTGGCGTTGGGGTGCTTCTTGAGCAGCGCCTTCAGCGACTCCCTGATGGCGTAGTACGCCAGGGGCCTGTCGGGGTCCATGGTGGGCTGGTCCACGGGGAAGCCGGCGGCGAAGTCCTTCTCGTCCTGGAGGCCGAGGGCCTTCATGAAGCCCAGGTGGACCCTGCCCATCTTGTTGCCCATGGAGATCCAGGAGAGCTCGACGTCGGTCGACCAGTCCCCGGCGTCGAAGGGCTCCGTGCCACGGAACGCCACGCATATCAGGCTGGCGTCCACTTCTTTGTCGCAGAAGATGAAGGCCTGGGTGGTCTTCTTGGACAGGTGCTCTGCATATACGTACGTACACATCCATACGCATGATTAATTCCCAGGTGAGGTCAAGCCACTAAATTAACTTCGAGGAATGATAATTATGGGAACTTACTGTTCCAACAGCTGAAGAACTGTACAAAGGACATCTGCACAAAGAGACAAATAAGATTAGAGATCCTTTTCTAAATCATGTGCACACATATAATGGTTAATTATTTTTCTTAAATAACAAGACAGCTCTTTTTTCCTTTTCTAAATCATGTGCATACATATAATGGTTGATTATTTATCTTAAATAACAAGACAGGTATATAGCCAAAACATTTAGCAATTAGGGGAGAATTGCGGTGGTAAGATCGAGCAGTTGGGGCGGAGTTCATTACCTTCCAGTGGTTGTTGACGGCGTCCTTGATGTAGGCCTCGTTCTCGTAAACGACCTTGGCGGCCATCATGGTGAGGTCCAGGAGCTCGTGGGAGCTTTCCCCGCTGCGTGGATGTAGAACACCGTTCGTGAGAAGACAGCGGCTGGTCAAGCTAGAAACATCCTTGTAGAGATCGAGCCGTCCATCTATCTGAGCAATCATCGTTCGGAAGCTCGCCTTGTTTCGATCCGGGATGGTAATGGAGCCTACACACACACACACACACACACACACACACACACACACAAGAGCATGAAACACTACCTGAGAGAGAGAGAGAGAGAGAGAGAGAGAGCAAGATCATGAGGACATTAACATGTGATGAAGTGCCAAATGAGGCCCAGGATCCCGCCATTGAGGGAGAGAAGGTTGAGGAGGAACTCGACGGCCAACCCAAGACATCTCAGAGGCGTGCTGATCAGATCAAAAATCTTCTGGAGGATGAAGACGAGGATCACCACCAGGCCACCCCTGACCTTCCCAACCTCGGCGGCCACCTGGGGGCTGCATTCCACGAAGTTATAGTCCGTGAGCCTCTTCCTGGTGAAGAGGAGCTCGAGTATGTCCAGGATCCCTACTTTCTCATGGCGGAAGATGAGGTAGTCGGTGTCCCCAGCTGAGTCAGCTGCAGGGGGTGCCATGGATGTGGAGCTCCCGGCCGCAGGAAGACGAGAAGAGAAGACAATAGCCCTGGTGGGCGGGGGGAGACGAGAGGGTTGGATGGCCGTGTAAGTAAATGTCAGCTGGGGGTCGCCATTTATACATGTAGAAAGGGGAGGCTTCGATCGTTTGCCCGGCCTGGCCTCTGCATGAATCATCTGCAAGTAAGTGAAGCACGGCAACCTCATGTAACTCCTTTTCCTTGGTCATCTGCTCATGAATGAACCTTTCTATGTTAATTAATTCCCTTGCCCTACCTTCCCCTTCTACAAAGATAGATTATCGCTGCTTCTCTTCCTCTTCCTTCTTTATAAGTTCATTTTTGTCTTGATGTTCTGGAGCATATATATGATCAGCTCTTCTCCCTGCTGCTGGTTAATTACGTACCTATCTCTTTTGGCCTAAGGAATCCTGAAACACACCCGTGGCTGTTCTCTTCTGTTGAATGAGAAATGGGTCAGCATGGCCTCTCTGTCGACATGAAAGAAGAAGAGAATCAGAATAATTTCATTTGGCAGAGAGATGGGTACGGTCGGATTGGTCACCAGCCATCCCTTGTACGTCCTTTCTGGTTTGTGGAACTGAGAGATGTTCTGAGGGCGATGGCGATCTGCGGGAGACGTGGAAAATGAGAAGCCAGCTACATATAGCTTTGTGTGGAGGCGGAAACGACAGTGGATGCAAGGTAAATTTGACGTCATGCCCATAGGTAAAATTAAATTTCTCTCTGTCGTAATCTTGGGAATACTTTGAACTCTATTGTCTTTGATATAGGGAGATCCCCTGTTTATCTCGAGGATAAGTCACATTGTATCCATTTTTTGACAGGGTAATAAAGTTAATCCGATTATAATGAGAGATAATCCTCGTGTATCTCGATTAAATTGACCTAATAAAACAGGTGAAAAATTTTATCTCCATATTTAACCCGTTGTCTATCAAAATAAATAGGAATAAATTTTTAGATAAATTAACTCACGAGGAATATCCCTCCATTTATCTATCACTCTGTCAAAGAGGGGCTAAAAGTTGGGCCGATATCTTGTAGTGCAACCACTAGAGAACGATCGAGTTCATGCACTATTTGTACAAATATTCTAATTAATTAATCTCAACTTTTTTCTCTACCTTTCTTATATACATATTGTTTTGGAGATTAGGTTTCCACGTACAATCTGATTGAACGAGGCATAATATATTAAATGCCCTAACAGATACTAGAGTACACATGACTATATGTGGAGGATCATGGCACCATTTAAGGGTCATATTGATCGACATAGCTAGGCTAATTGAGTCTCTTTTGATAGTTAATCTTTAAGTCCTTACTCTTTATTTTCTTACATTCTACAGGACTAATTTTTTTACGTGTCCTCTTGTTTTCCCAAGAGAATGTCCCGTTGTATGTATACTCTTTTCTTAATATTAATAAAATCTAAGATCACAGATATGATTCGGAGGAGTGAAAACATTCTCACTTTTTTAGGGAGGGTGCACTCGACCAATTTCTATCTTACTTGGTCGTCTCTTAGTTAAAAAAAAAAAGCTAGGCTAGCTGTCCCATTGAATCATCGTGCAGGCAGCTCAATCTCTACTCCACACATATATAGATATATGTTGCCATGAAATCGAAAATCGCATCCATGATCCACCTGTTTGCATTCAGTTCGACTCAAATTAACACCCCCCCGACCACCTGCAAATTAACAAATGAAGTCAACCTGCAGTAACTAATTAAGATGGCTTGGAATTAGACTTACCCTAATAATTCATCTCTAGTCACTAATCCCCGAACCTTAACACACGCCTCAACCACATAATTAACTAAGCTTTTAGGTACGTACGTAAGAAAAAGAAATAACCCCTCCATAACTTTACCATGCATGCACGTGACGTTACGTACTGATGCGTACGTATAAATTAATTAATCAGCTGCACGTGTTAAGTACAGAAAAAATGGGTTCAAGGGGGATCCACTTCCGGCAGTGACCACGCATATGCAGGGACCGACAAGATGATGCCATGTCTCTTGTCCTCGCGCCATCTTCGAGTTTATTAATAAAAAGACAACCGGAAACATCAAGCCCTGCAAACGACTTATTATATTTATCTACGAAGGTCGAGTGCCAGCGAGCAAGTCACAATTAAGCGGGTGATCGATGAGCGCCTCACCCAGGCCCGGCCCAGGCCCAGGCCCGGCCGGACTCACACACACGTTGTCGGTTTCGCCCTGTCGGCGTTCCGGCCGGTGATTGATGTATGGTTAAAACCGCGTTGCAAACATGCCATTCATACATACATAGGGACCCGAAACGCGACACTGACTATCCAATATCATCTATAGTCATTACTTTTATATATATATATATATATATATATATATATATATATATATATATATATGACGATACAAGCCGTACGTTAGATCAATGAACCCCCATAATTAAATTTGTAATTGGCAAACACTGAAATTGCCTGATAACATGTTACGTACGTGAAATAAGATTTATGGATTCGATCGTATCGATATTTTATTAATATATTACGATAAAATAACATGCATTATAGTATTATGTATCATAAATAAAAAATTATATAATAAATATATATTATATTAAAATATAATAAAAAATTACATGTGATTCAGTGATTACTAAATGTGTTAAATATTAGAACGAGGGTTCAAAACTCATCGTGAGTTTTTTTTGCTTTTTTCTTTAAAAAATAATAAAAACTGAATGAAAATGAGTTCTTGTGAGTTTTAAACACGAGTTTCAACGTTTTAAAGAAATATTATGATTCAACTTATTTATAAAATAATATTTGATATAAAATAATATATATAATATTTAAAAAAAGATAAGTAACGTATCGATTGTGTATCATACATCGATCATACTGATCATCGATTGGTACGGTCCGATACGTGCGATAGAAGATGTACCGTATTAATTTATCAAACTATGACGTGAAGAAACAAACAGATAGAGGGGAGGCCTGCCTTGGGAACGATTTATTAGGACATGAATCCTCCTGGCTACACTCAATTAAGTTAGAGCTAGATTGATGGATAGAGAGAAGATCGAGGTAAGTTGGAGGGCAAGGTTCCCATCATTAATTAAGTGCTCCACTTGTTCTAATTACATACGAAGGTTTTTCCACAGTGTTTTAAGATGCATGTCGATCTTGGGTTTGGTCACTAGCTAGTCGCATTGCAGCTTGCCTGTCCTCGCACATACCACGTGAAGGTACGTATGAGGCACGACCCGCCTTGATCATCTCGTGCATTGCCCCGTGGCTGCGAGGGAGAGCACCTCGGGACATAATCAACCTTCGTCAGGTGAGCTCACAAGATCAATCAGACGTCTCAAATCGATCCCGTGTATTTGTTCCTTCATCGCAAGGGAACTTCCTAATTGTGATACGGAGAACCTTCTTCCTATACTTATTATGTAATTGATGAAATTTACAACTCTTTTGTTTCGAATCATTCGCTGCAAACTCAACTTTTGCTCGTAGTGATACGTGTACGTGATCTCATAAGTACTCTTATTATATATAATTACTTTCACTCTTCTTGTTCTACTTCTTGGGAATGACCGACGATTTTTGTAATTAAAAACATCTAAGACTAGCTCATGTGTGTAGGGGTGAGTATTATACGGATTCTAACTCGAAAATCAAATCAAATCGATAATTTTTTTCACAAGTTCTCGTGATACTCAAAAATTATGAATTCCCTTGTGCACAAGGAATGATTATCAACAATCTCTTTCCAGGTAATCTCAAAGAATAGAACTCCATCTCTTGCACCTTCTCACATAATGTTGGTGAGGGGAGAGCTAAGTGTGAGAAGAAGGTGACTCTTAGTCTCATCAGCTTCCTCCTCTACTTTACAGGTAAATAACCCTTAATTATAATTAAGGAGGGGTTGATGAATTAATATTATTATTTCAATATATCATAATTTAAATGGATGATTTGACAAATACAAATGTTAACTGGCAGTTGCGATAGATGTAAATCCTTGATTAATCCGTTGCTAATTCATCTCTAAGAGGACATTTTGTGATAGATTAGTGACGAATTTGAATTCGTCGCAAAATTATTCACTACAAGAAAAAGCGAGATTAGCGACGAAAAAATTCTGTCCCTAATTGGCATCTAATATGTCGCTGAAGATTTTACGGATGGATTCACGGCCGATTAGAGATCGTCACTAATTAACGGGTAATTATCAACGACCAATATAAATTTCACCGCTAATTCATCCCTGATTAGTGACGGAAATTAAAATCCACCACTAATCAGTCGCAGATTAGCGACGGATTTTAATTTTCATCGTTAATCAAGGACAAATTAACTATAAAATTTGTATTAGTCACTGATAATTATCCGTTAATTAAGATTGGTCACTGATTGGCTACGAATCTGTCGTTAAAGTCTTCAGCGATAGATTAGAGGTTAATTAAAGATAAATTTTTTTCGTCGCTAATCCTATTTTTTCTTGTAGTGATTGTGTGAATCTTTGTGACAGATCGACGGACATGATTTCATAGTGAATTCATCTCCAAGTTGCGATGGAGTAGTGGCGACAAACTTTTCATCACAAAATCATGTGTTTAATAATTTGCGACGGAAGAGTCCATCGCTAATCCATCTCCAAAAAGACTTCAATATATAAAATATTTTTAGAGAATAGAACGTTGCGACAGATATTGTTTCCATCGCAGATTTTTTTTAATTGCGACGAAAGCTACTCCGTCGTTGATATATTTTATGTCACATATCCATGGCTAATTTGCAACGAAAATTTTCATCAAAAAGTTTTCATCTAAGACTAGCTCATGTGTGTCATGATCCACAGGCTATGCATGGTATGTTTCTGGCACTTAATCACATCAAATATGTAATAAAACACAAGTTCCCATGATACTCGAAAACTATGAATTCCCTAGTGCTCAAAGAATGATTATCAACAAACTCTTTCCGGGATATCTTAAAGAGTAGGCCTCCATCTCTTTCACCTTCTCACATAATGTTGGTGAGGGGAGAGCTAGGTGCGAGAAGAAGGTGGCTCTTACTCTCACTAGCTTCCTCCTCTACTTTACGAGTAGAGAACCCCTAATTATAATTAAGGAGGGGTTGATGAATATTATAAATATTATTTTAATATATCATAATTTAAATGGATGATTTGACAAATGCAAATGTTAACTGGCAATTGCGACAGATGTAAATTCTTCGCTAATCCGTTGCTAATTCATCTCTAAGAGAACATTTTGTGATAGATTAGTGACAAATTTGAATCCGTCGTAAAATTATTCACTACAAGAAAAAGTGAGATTAACGATGAAAATTTTATGTCTCTAATCGACATCTAATATGTCACTGAAGATTTTACGGACGGATTCACGGCCGATTAGCGATCGTCGCTAATTAGTAGGTAATTAGCAACAACCAATATAAATTCCACTGTTAATTCATTCCCGATTAACGACGGAAATTAAAATCCACCGCTAATCAGTCACAGATTAGCGACATATTTTAATTTTCATCACTAATCAGGGACAAATTAGCTGTAAAATTTGTATTAGTCGTTGATAATTATTCGCTAATTAAGATCGATCACCGATTGACTGCGAATCCGTTGTTAAAGTCTGAGGTGATAGATTAGAGGTTAATTAAAGATAGATTTTTTTCATCGTTAATCCTACTTTTTCTTGTAGTGATTATGTGAATCTTTATGACGTATCGACGGACATGATTTCATAGTGAATCCACTCCAAGTTGCGACGGAGTAGTGACGACAAACTTTTCATCACAAAATCATATGTTTAGTAATTTACGACGGAAGAGTCCATCGCTAATCCGTCTCCAAAAAGATTTCAATATATAAAATATTTTTAGAGACTAGAACGTTGCGACAGATATTGTTTCCATCACATAATTTTTGTAATTGTGACAAAATTTTCGACGAAAGCTAGTCCGTCATAAATCAACAACGAATATATTTTATGTCACATATCCATCGTTAATCCTGTATTTTCTTATATTGATTGTGATAAAAATGAGTTTACAATGTAATCAAGAATGCATAAAAACATTAGGGTTCCTTGAGCTCTAAGTTTCATCATAGAGAAATACAGACAAGTCACTAGAGAAAAACAAAGGAAGAGGGAGTGTACAATTAAATGAAGATTGAAGCTGGAACTCATGCAGACAGACATGATGATTTTCTACATTCTTAAGTAGGTCAAACTTAGTTAGATTTATTCGAGGAGAGTTTGTCGTGCTGCACAGCCAAACTATTTGCACACTTTGGGTATACCATGGGTGTGCATTTTTTTTGAAAATATGGTGAGGTGGGGGTCCACCTCACCTATTTATCTTCACATCACATCTCTTAGACAACCCAAAAAAAGGATTGCCCATGAAATTAAAAAAATCAAGTTTGCACAGCCCGATCTTTTTTTCTTTTGATTTTTTTTGAGACAACTGATGGATAGGTGAGGTGAGTAGACGAAAGAAAGAAAAACTGATGCACACCCAAGATGTGCAAATAACTTGGGTGTGCAGCAAGACTTATTCTAAGGTAAGGAGGTTACAAACGGGCCAAAGCCAAATTAAAAGGCCGGTCCATGGGCCAAGCATGGGCTGAGATTCTACGACAGCTGAAGATTTCATGGTGGTCGGGGTTGCAAATATGTTAAGCACAGTTTTAAAGTTTGGGGTGGTTATATATATATATATATATATATATATATATATGAGTATGGTAAGAGTGTGGCATCTTCTTAAAACCAAACTTTTCAAGAACCTGTATATAACTTCATACATATGGATATACACGTCGCTGTTGAAATTGAAAGAGCATGTATATATATATATATATGCGAACAAAATGGATCAGGACAGAAAGAAAGACAATAGAGAGCCCATCTAATTGTTCATCCCTACTAGTTAATCTTCCTCTTGGCATATAATCTGATAATATTCCTATATATATATATTGCTGCTAGGTATAGGTTAGTTCTAATTCAGTAAGGGGATCTCTAATTAATGATCACCTCCATAGGCACGCTGGTGGGTTGATGTAACCAGACGTGGTTCCTACCGCGTACTCACAGACTGACCGTGCCCCCCTGTGCCCGTACGTCAGGTTTACGTTATGCATTTGGATGCCAGTGCAAGGCTTCCTGGGGCTGCAATCGAAGTTCATGACCACTGGTGACGCCGACGTCCCTTGGATGCCACTGTAGGTGACGTCGCTGATCTTCACTCCAGATCCCTGTGTGCAAATGTATAGTAATTAAGCGACAGATTAATTATACGTAAGAGATATTTGTTAACAAATTAATTAGCCTTAATTACGTACGTAGCGAGGGCAGTCGACCCTGTGCGGGCAGTAGTTCTGGTCGATGATGATGGGGTTCTTGACGCCCTGCATGTTAACGTTGTGGAAGGACACCCCGTCGACGAAGCCGTTGGAGGGCTTGGCCCACGTCTTTATCCTCACCCCGTTCTGCGTCCCGTTTAAGAACACGTTCCTCACCCTGATGTTCTGCACCCCGGCCTCGGACTCTTGGCTTCCCAGGCTCCCTATGCTGATTGATCACCCACCCGGCCCCCATTCCATATATTTTGTATCACACACATTGTGGTCCGCCATGCATGTAGCTAGCCATGATCAATATATACGTACGTACGTACACACACACACACACATATATATATATATATATATATATGCAGGGAAGAAGAAGATCGAAGAAGAGGAAGAAGAAGAAAGAAGAAGGCGAAGCATATGCATGCCTGATGCCGTGGCCGGGCCCGCAGAAGATGCCATCGGCAATGACGTTGGTGGAGCCAGGGCCCATGGAGATGCAGTCGTCGCCGGTGCGGATGGTGGCCTGGGTGATGATGACGCCGTCGGAGCCCTGGACGTGGATGCCGTCGGTGTTGGGGCTGTCGCCGGGGGCCAGGATGGTGAGGTTGTGCAGGCGGACGTCGGAGGAGCCGCCGACCATGACGTGGAAGAACTTGCTGTTCATCAGCGTCAGGTCGCTGACGTTAACATGCGCGGAGTGGCTGATGTACAGCGACTGCACACAGCACAGCATAGATAGATGGATAGATAGATAGATACAGAGAGAGATCTAGAGAGAGAAATGGTATATATACCTCTCTTATATATGTATGACATAGTATTATGCACATGGCCATATATATATATATGTCTTTTATATATTACATACATAATTCCAAAGTTGTCAACAAAAAGTTATATACACATGCAAAATACATACCTATATTTATATATATATATATATATAGGCATATTTAATTATACGCGAGCAGAAGATGATATATCATACATAGATCATGTAAAATAACATCAGAAACCAAAATATACCATGGGGCCGTAGGGGCAGCCCCTGCGGGCATCCTTGCACCTCCACAGGGCCGCTCCCTGCCCGTCGATCCTTCCGCCGCCGCGGACGGACACCCACTCGACCTGCTCGAACTTGATCCAGTGGCTGACGTCGCCGGGTCCATAGTAGTCCCCGGCGGCGACAAGGGTGCCTTCCACCAGGAACTCCACCCGCCTGTTCTTGCAGCGGCCCTGGAACACCACGGGGCCGATCACGAGGAACTCGCCGGCGGGCACGTGGATGGTGGCGGGCTCCCGCGACGCGCACGCGGCGGACCACGCCCTGAGGAGCGCTCCCGCGGCGTCCGCCCCGCGCGCTGGCACGGCACCCAGGTCGACGACGTTCAGCATCCTCGCGGCGCCGGAGGCGAGGTGGGCGGAGAGAAGCAGGAGGAGAAGGATGGAAGCAGGGCAGTCGATAAGGGGAGCCATGGAGAAAGACGTGAGAGAGAGAGAGAGAGAGAGAGAAGGTTTGCAGAGCTGAACGTATGGAATGGACGGTTTCACAATGCTGCCATGCAAAAGTGGATGGATTAATATGCAAAAGGTCTAATTAATTAAGTAGATAAATGCTATCTAGTCTTGTATTGTAACTGGATAGGTATAAGGGAGAGAGTTTGTATCAATCCATGCACTTGACAATTAAGAACGCCGCCATGCAAATTAAAGTGGATGGATTGGTATATAAAACGTCTTAAGTAGATAAATCTTATCTAATCTTGTGCTCTAATTAACTAGATATATATAACGGATAGAGTTTGTATTAATCAGGCACTTGACAAGTCCCGGCCTCCGGGAGTTTGAAACCGTATCAAAGTTCTTGGCATCCAATTATTTATATATATATATATATATATACATTAATTGAACCAGTCGCAGGTGCTGCAAATTGAGTTGAAGAAATAGATTAGAAAAAAGAAGTGCTAACTATATTAATTGGATCGATGTAAACAACCATATATATATATACCGACGCAGCCATAATCGCTGGGAGTTACGACTGCAGCTGGTGGGTGCTGCATCGATTGATTAATTAATAAATTAATTATTTTGATTCCACGAAGTCCGTGCGTCTGCTTCTGCGGGGACGTTATTTCAATGCCACTATATCTGTTTAATTCGACACCACATCATCAATACTGGAAGACCAAAAGAAGTGGGTTATTCATATGTAACCCCTGTCCAAGCGATATATGCTTTTGATCAGGACTGATATACCCCTAGATACGTGATTGATATCAAGGGTTGTGGGATCGATCCGATAAATACGGTACAAGACGTATTGAATCATATCTGACAGATATCAACATGGTCGGTCCGAGACACGTATTTAAATATAACTTATGATAGAATAAACAAAAAATTCTTGAAATATCTTATAATAAACTTAGGATAGATTGCATATATCGAAATGCCTTGCTGAAAATGTTCTTATATATTTAAATTACACATGTTTTATCAATAACATATCATATGGTAAAATTATAATAGTATATCATAATATAGATTAGTATGAATTAATATATAGTAATAATATATATGTATAAATCGATCATGGAAGTTTATATATAATGATATAGTGTCCAAAAATTTCTATTCAATTTTAAAGAATATAACAGAAACAGATATCAACATGGTCTGAGAGGGTGAGCTTCGATAGTGATGGGGTTAGCTTCTCCGATAGCGGTTCGGATGGGGACGGGGGGCCACTTTGAGCACGACAAGTTTACATAATTACTTGTGAAAATTTCATATGTGCGCAAAATTATATCTTGAATTTTAAATATCATAGATATATAGTCTCTTTCCAGAAGGAAAAAATTTTCATGTATATTATTGAGGAGGGTAAATCCGGCTCGGCCCATAACGGACCCATCTACGACACGCCCAACTTGGCCCAAGGTCTACCAGCGCGTCCAAGGATGCGCGACAGCTGCGGCCCATGTAAGCACGGCCCAATACGACTCGGCATCGGATTCGACAGCGCTGGAAAGGCTTCGGCCTAGGCGCAATGACCGCCAGAAGACCCTCAAGCGACCGACCGTTATCCTCCACGACGTTAGCTCCTACCTCGTAACAGGCGAGCACGTCCCACGAGCGCCGTAAGACTCGCCCAGGGATCGGCCGACTCCGGGGTAATCGCCCCTCAACGGGAAACTCCCGTCACAATCGCGTATAATGTTACTCCACTACTCACGCCCTTCCCTGCTAAGGAAAAGGCCTTCGACGCCAGGAGAACCCCCTATAAAAGGGACCTCGACAGAGAAGAGAAAGTAGGGTAGAACTTCTGCCAAAACCCACACAGAGAATAGAGCTTCTGGTCATCCTACAGCGAAAGAGAGAATCCCCTTCCTACACGACCTTACCACCCAGCGAGCACTCCTCGACTGTCCACTGGGAGCGGCGAACACTCGTTCAGAGGACTTACACGTCTCTCATATCTCCTATGGCGACCTCCATCCTTCTCTCTCTCCTCAGCTCTTCTCTGTTCTTGATTCACAATCGGTGCTGACTTAAGCATCAGAGAGTTGTCCCCTAGGATAACGCTCAGAGCTCCTTCTGATGCCTTTTGCTTCTGGTGTTTGCAAACTTCCACGGGTGTCGGACGACTTCCCCGACAAATAAATAAAGAAGGTGGTACGTGACATAGAAACTAGATTTCTGCCTCTACAATTATAAAACATATAGAGTATTTCCTCATGCATGGGTGTAGGTTGCACCTTTAAAAAGATCGATCCCTATATCCCGCTTTGCCTTCTCACCTAGTAAAAAGGAAGAAACACAGTACTCTCTTCCCATTTTCCCAATTTCTCTCCCACGCAATGGAGATGCTGCCCTTCTCTCTCTCACTCGTTAATTAATTTTGTAATACAATAATTCCATTCCTATGTTTCTATAATCTCTCTCTCTCTATTGCCTTTGTTAATTAAACAACATTTTCTCCTTCACGTGATTTACCTTCCATTTTGAAGACTTCCCTTCACGTTGGATCTTCTTCCATCTATGACATTTTCTCCTTCACGCATTTAACATAGGTCATCTATGACCATCTTAATTTATACCTCTCTAATTCCCACTTTCCCCTCCCCGTTCTCCTTCCATCTTTCCATATTTTTTCACATCCACTTATTTAATATGGCTGTTCTCGTCTTTCTTTCCAACTCCTCTTTTTAAGTTGTTTCTTTTTTCTTTTTCCTTAGACGGAAAGGAAATGCACAAAGTTGGAAGAAGCTGTCCATGTGAAGGGGTGTTCGTAATATATATATATATATTATATCTATGTACATATTATTGAAAATTATTATATATATATATATATATGTACATATATATACACAATATTTCTTTGTTATCTGACGGTAGAAAAGTTTGTAGAGCCATTAGATCTAATTGATCAGTAGACGTTACAGGCAGAAGCAGTCCATGTGAAGGGGTACCGTTCATGGGTCAGTTTGATTTGGGTTGAAGGGAATGTTTTTTTTTTAATCCAAATCAACCTAAACTTAAATAATAACTTCGTTCTGATTGGGTTAATTGAACCAATCATGAGAACATAAACATAAAAGTTGGGGGAAATTAAAAACATCATATACATTGCATCATTATATGGGCCTGTGAGTTCAAGACCTCAAGCCCATGGCTCAAATCAGCCCAATAAGCTACATACACGTACTGATGTAGTAAACTAAATATCTTAAATATTACTTGATAAATATTCAAAGATCTCACATGCCGATGTTTCAATGATATAGTACAGTACGGCGAGTACCGTTGAGTACCGAAGTCGTACCATTGCCGTGCTACTTCTGTCATCTAAGAAGTAAACCTGTCGCCATTGACCTATACCGCATGTGTACCAAAGATCGACCTTACCGAGATTAGGGGAGGAGAGGAGTTGCATGTCATTAGCGATTAGGATTGTGAACAGTTCGATTGGATTTCATTCTGAAGAAAGATTTTTCTAAATTGAATCTGCCGCAATTTGCAGATCTCCGGGAATGCGAGAAGTTCTGTCTGGGAAGGAAGAAATGAGGACGGCGGCGGCTCGATCGGTTGGCCCTGTTACCACACAACGGATCCTGCTTTGATGACGGATTATATGATCTGTGCATCTGAAATGTTTGAATAGCTATCCATTTCCGAATGATTGCTCATTTATTTAGCATACATCTATAGAGCCAAGTTGCCACCCAACAAACACCCATTATCTGGAGGGTTGACAGTCATTCATCAGATAACAGATTTTGAGTAAGACCATATTAGGTTCCAGGACAGATATGACGTTGAGGAATAATTAAAAATTGCGATCATGGCTCTTGAATAGAGAAATTTTCATTCAGACAATCAATGTCACTACAAAATTGAATGATTGAAGCCGAAATAAGACTACACTTGGCACTGAAGATAGCGGTTTCAGATGCTGCACCATACATGCAAAAGTTTCAGTAGAATATTGTGAACAATATATGCTATAGAAATATAGAGGACCCCTGCTTCTCTCTTCCTGTGGGAAATCCTCAAACTGGCATCAGCTATCACCACCTGTTCTGATTTCATTGTCAGTACTCACCATGTTTCACTTTCTTTTGCTGCATCACCATGTGATTATAGAGATGTTTCGAGGGCAATACCTATGAAAAATAAACTGGGTCTGAGTGTTATGATTTCATTGTTACAAAAAATAAAAAAAAATCAATGAAGTTGTCCTTTGAAACTTCATGTCCACCTCAAGATCTCAAACTGTACGAGCTGTCTGTATGGCGTTTCTGTCCAAATTCTTCAACTTCACAACAGACTCTACATGTCCTCTCAAGGCATGAATTTCCCCTAGCCTGCAAATTTGATCATGCCATCTTGTATGAGGTTTAAGTGTTGGATGTCATGTCAAGAAGACCTAGTTAATTAGACATATCTTAAGCTCTGGAAAGATGAAATATCTACTTAATTGTCTAAGAGGTGCAAGATATTCTTGTGCATCAGTATGATGCGATAGGACTTTCTAGTTTCCAAGTCACTGCTGCCTACAAGTAGTGTTAAACATAACAGAGGGAAGCTCCACCAAGTTGAAGATCCAACTCGGAACAAGAACAATACATCTAAGAATTGAATATGGGTACCCAGAATATGATGGATATTGACTAATGAGCGAAAAATAAATTGACTACCATTCTACACTCATGTTGTTTTTGGTTATGCATGAACCGAAGATAAAAATCCTAGTTAATTTGCTATCTTACTCTGGTTAATTACCTGGCTATTTCAGCTCGTCTCCAGGCTTGCTCTGCAATAAGAGATGACCGTCTACCATTGTTCTCCAGGTCTAGAAGGGGAAGGCTTTTCTGTGAACGTAGCCATTTAGCTTCCCTATCCTCTTTGCCATAGTCTTTCTTAGTAGTGAAAGCCGTCTGTCATAGATAAGGCAGGGGTATACGTAAGGTACATGCCGAAGGGAAAAAATCTCAAACTTATGTGTACGAACAAATCTAGAGACCGACCGTATCGTGCAGCGGAAAATTTAATTTGGAACAACACACATCCACATGGAACACAAGATTTACGTGAAAAACCCCTCCAATGTGAAGGGGAAAAACCACGGGCAAGCCAGAGGAGAAGATTCACCATAATCAATAATGAATGTACAAATTACTCAAAGTCTCTTGCCAAGACTTAAGTTGGGATCACAAGGGAACAACATGGATTTAATACAACCGAACTCTCCTACACGATCACAGTAAAGCCTACTGCAAACCTGATCGTCCTTGTAGTGAGAACCCTGTTCAGTTGATGAAGATCTTTCCTTTCTCTTGTTCTTCTCCTATAGCAGCACCCTCTTCCCGGAGCTACAGTAGCCCCTTTCTTCCTCTCTTGATGGCCTCCTAGATCTCACCTTGTCCTTTAGGGTTTTAAACCCCAATAAAATGTTTTATACATCTAGGGTGGTCAAGGAACAACCCAAGGACCAGATCCATCAATCATGGCTTGTCCTAAAGACTTTGGCATTAAACAAACCATGGATAATATCCCTTTTCGACCAAGGGAAATAAGTCAAAATTTGTTGCTTCGGGGCAGCCGGTCGACCGGACCCATAGGGGCGGTCGACCGGAAGATCTCTGTTGCTGGAAGGCTGGCTTTCTGCCAGTTCCAGTCGACCGGACGGATCCGGCGGTCGACCGGCTGTTTCCAGACAGCAAGCTTGCAAAGCCGGTCGACCGGCCCAGTGGCGGCGGTCGACCGGAAGTTGCTTGGGCTGAAAAAATATAAATGGGCCATGGGCCTAACACATGCTTGTAAGACAACCTTAGATATTGGCTTCCCAAAACTGCAATATTGATATGTCTCTAGCAAGGGGTAGAAGCAGCAGAAGTATGACAAGAAGTAAGAACATGGACTTCTGTAAGGTTCTACCCATGGGCAAGCGTTCACAATTTTGAGCATTTTATAGGGTAAGAACAATCAATACTGATATCTAGAAAGAGGGCAAGCGAATAATTCAATGATAAATTAATACTTCAAAGAATTTCATAAGACACAGCCACTGAAGAATATTTCAATGTGAAGTCAATCCAGGAATTTGCACCTACCTTCTTGTCGAAAAGCAGGTTCCATGCTTCCCCACTCAGAGCATATCGAACTGTAAACTTGATAATGTCAAGGGGAACATAGAATACCAAACTGTACAGCCATATCACACCGGCCCATCGCCACCCAATGCCGTGAATGTATGCGAAATCAATATCTGCATAGACAGCAATGAGCGTAGCCACCTGCAGGCAAAATAAGAAGACAGTCCATTAGTCAATGGCAAAGGTGAAGTGCTAATTAAACCTGCTGCAATCGTAGGGAGTGTAATTGCCTATCGCCTTTCGGAAACTAAAGACCACAACATTCAATTCTTCAAGTTGAGTCACATGCTTGTGTCTGAATCTGCAGGATTAGAAAAGAATATAGAAACTTCGCTTGCAACAAAACTAGTTCTTTTACATGCTGGCAGATTCAGTTTTATTGTATAACACTATATTAATCATAAGATGATCCTAATTGACAGGTGTTGATCAAATGGGGCTTGTGAAGCTTATGAACTGGCACACATATTGGAATGGATCAGTGAGCAAAGAATCTGCCCCCTTCAGGCTGGAAGGACACCAGTGAGATCCTGCTGTAGAGCTGCATTACTGACATGAGAGTAAAGAAGAAACAAATATTCAAGAAGTATCAGAAGAGACCTCTGAGTCCTCACCAGTTGAGCCACAACGAACGCACACATTAAGAGAGTCCCAGGCCTCTCTGTAAATGACCAGCTTCGACTACGAGTAATGAATATGAGAGCTTGGCTGATTATGCTCACTTGTAGATATACAGCGGATGAGATCTCTTCCTCATTTCCACTTATTGATCTCAGGTGAAAGTGAGTCTGCAAAAAAAGAAACTCACAGAAGGAAATGCATGATAAGGGTGAAGAAGAATTGATGACTCTGACTCTGCACATAATGAAGAAATAGATTGCCATACCTCAAAAAAATCCGTTTCTATAATGACCCAGTAAAAAAGAACAGTAACCAGTGCAAGGTAAGTTCCTATAACAACACCTGTCGCAAATATCTCATTAAGTTTCCAACTATCTGGACTTGGAGATGGCCTCACATGATCTTTGGCTATGGTCATGATGGTTCCTGGTTGTTGAAGGAGGCATATGTTACTGACGTATGTTTCATGAGCATTACAAACTGCCATCAGATAAAAAAATATCTACTGATAAAGTAATCCATATACTGTAGCGTAAGTTATGTAGTCCTAAGAAAAGATAATTTACTCTTGGACATCTCAAATCATAAACATTGGTCAAATGAAACACATGACATATGTATACCTCATTGAATACCCTCCTCATTTTCCTAGGAGGTGACACTCGATCTTACCATAAGAATTTCTATGACAAACAGTGAAGGAAGAAGAGGCTACTTAGATCAAGCATGTGACTTGGAAGGCTCATCATGACCGATTGGACATGTATGGAGTTACTCTCAATAGTTCACAAGATCCGAGCCTACGGGGTGTTAGAGTGTGGAGCCCGAACTCGACTTTGTGCGCTCTCGCACCGGAGCATATGCAGTCGCTGGGGAGCATCCACAGCCTCAGGACAGCATCCTCGGTGTCAGGGGAGAATGTAGTCTGGGTTCAAGTGAGGAAGCACATGCTGTCTCTGAAGTGCATCCACTGCCTCTAGAGGGCATCCCTGGTGTCAGGGGAGAATGCATTCAGGGTTCAAGTGGGCAACTTGATGTCAACCCTTGGGGGAGCATATGTACTGGAGAGCATACTCGGCCTCAAGAGAGCATCCTTAGTGACAGGCGAGCATGCATGATCAAGGTTCAGAGCATTGTATATGTTAACCCCGGGAGAGCATTTCTGTTTATGAGGGGCATTGTTGTCTTTGGTATCGTGACTAATGACACTCTAATCTCCTTGTATATAAGGGTGTGAACTCTCTCTTTGTATGTAATCCTGTAAGATCTGTGAGTGATTATCCTAGTGGAATCTTATTGCGGCCGTGGACATAGGAAGACACTTTGCCTCCGAACCACGTAAAAAATCTCTGTGTTCCTGTGTGATTGTTCGTTCTATCTGTTCTTTGTTTCTCTGTTCTGATCTCGCTTAGTGGGTCGTGAGCAAGAGAGAGAGTCGATGTTCATTGTTTTGCCCTAACACGGGGAACACCTCTGAAGGAAGATAAGATGCTTTTGTGGCCATTTTTAAAAGATAAAGAAAAAGATGCACACTATATATTAATGGCTGTCTTTATGACCACCCAGGTAGGCCTGTCAACGGAGTGGATACGAAGCGAATATATGATTATCCGTTTTCGCTCCGTTTTAAAATTCGAATTATCCGATTTTGATCCGCTCCGATTTGAATTCGGATACGAAGCGAATATATGAATATCCGTATCCGCTTCGTTTTAAAATTCGAATTATCCGATTCAAATTCAAAAGTATATAAATACAATTATAAAATGTTAAAAGTATATAAAATATAACTACAAAATGTCAAAAATATATAAAATAAACTCTAAATTAAAATACAACTATAAAATGTCTAAATTTCTCTACAATATTATTTATTTTATAATATATTATTTAAAAATATGTATTATATGATATATAGTATTACGAACGGATATTTTTCGAAGAGAATATTATAATATCCGTATCCGCTCCGATTCGAATTCGGATATTATCCGTATTCAAAAAAATGAATACAAATTCGAATATTATCCGTTAATACGGATGCGAATTCGAAGGGGATCCGGATAATATCCGAATCCGTTGACATGCCTACACCCAAGCCCATAGGTAACGGATGGGAAGCAAGCCTTGCTTCGTTCAAACAAGAGAAAAATGTCTTTCCAACGGGCCTTCACAAATGATGAGGCTCATTGCTCGTTCTCTTTCTTAACTACAGCTAATTTTTGGTTCATAGAAAATCACGCAAATAATAACAAGGTAAAGGTTCTTGGGCTGGGTCCAGCCCATCATGGTGGGGCCCCTCTTAGGGCATGGAACATGATAAGGGTAGAAGGGGCTGAGGGTCATTATACCATCCTCACTTAACCAACCCCCCCCCCCCCCCCCCCCCCCCCCCCCCACACACACACACACACACACACACACACACACACACACACACAAGAACGTGATGTGAGAAAGGAAAGGAATACCAGCATCAGCAGCGGCTGAAGGTTGTGTGCGGCGGCGGTGTTTTGCAGCGAAAGGAGAGAAAGAAGAAGAGGGAAAAATTTGGGATTTATCCCATATGACGTAACATGTATCTCTCCACCCTCTTGATTGTATTTCTCATAATTTGGGCAGATCTTGAGAGAGAAAAAATTGCATTACCATTTTGATATAGTAGATTGCTATCGGTTTACGTTGTATTTTTTTACCCTCCATGTCGTGGGAGTTTTCCACGTTAAATATGATGCATCTTGCGTAGTTGTGTTTCTTATTTGGTTTGGTGATTATATTTTATTTGGATACTTGTGTGTTAATGCTGTAGATATTGTTGTGGTTATGCAGGTACAACAAAAACTTATATAGATAGATTCATTTCCATGTCAATTCTACGATTACACACACACATTTCTGAACAAGTGGTATCATCGTCAAGTTCAAGTAATAGGCATTTGTTTATGGGTCGGAATTGAGGACATCAATGCGTCTAGCACCATGATAAAACTGAATAATTCTAATTGATTTATTTGGAAGTCAAAAATGGAAAGCATTCTATATTGCAAAGATTTGTTTGATCTGATCGAAGGAGATGGAGTCAAACCGGATGATATGTCTGATAAAGAATGGGAAAAGTTGAATTGGAAAACCATTGGCTCAATCAGACAGTGGGCGGATGATAGTGCATTTCACCATGATTCGAGTGAAACTAGTTGTTGCACCCATTTATTTTCTTGAAATAATTATATTTAAATGAGATGGAATTAATCCCGTGAATGCTAGAAAGTGGCACGAAGTCGAGGCCACTCCGAAACCTGGGTCGAATACGGGTCCCGGGACATTGTGTTGTAGTAACAACATGAATCAAGGAAGTCTCACGGCATGAAGGTGTTCCAAGGCACTTACGAAGCGGTCACATAAGGAGCAGAAGCAATCCGGCGAGAGCAACGCGAGAAACGGAGGACGAAGCGACCTCAGAAGCGTCAAAGCATCATTTTTTCCCCACGTGGCCAAAACTTAGAAAAAAACCAAAAAATAAAAAAATGGGAGGGGGGGGTTTATATATAGGCCCCCCCTCTCGCTCTCTTTTGACATAATAGGGATCGGGTAGGATCTACCCGGTCCGGGTCACGAGGGTCTACCAAGTCCGAGTAGACCCCCCTAGTCCTACTTTTATAAAAATCCCCCCAGGACCCTCCCTCCCCCCCCCAAAAAAAAGAAAAAAGAAAAAAAAAAGTGAGGAGCGAACAACAAGAGAAGAGAACTAGCAAAGAAAGAGCAAACAATGGAAGAAGACACTGAACATTCAACTCCGGGAGTTGCTAGGCTTCTGACTCAGTGCCAAGGGTATGTTATAAGAACACCTTTGCAACGGCACTTTGGCAAATCTCGTCTCTCAGGTCACGCCAATGTCCCACCTTTATGGGGAAAGCCTTATAATGGTGAAACTTATGAAAATACCCCCATAGTTCTGAGAAAGCCCGAAGATTTATGTAATCGCGCAAATGTCTCGTGAATCACTGATGTCGTGTGATCAAGCTTATTGAGCCTTCATCAAGTCATGTAAAGTTGTCATTATAAAGATGTCTTCGAGGATTGCTAAAATATCCCGAGTTTTCGACTAGTCGTGAAATTGTCTTTTCTGTTAGCCTTGTCTTGTGCATAGAGCCGAGACCCACGCTATCATACTGGGACGTGATCTGAAGTTCACAACCAAGATCCGAACCTTCACCAGTGCCAAACTGTGCCAAACCTTTGGCAGTGTCAAACTGCAATTCAAACCTGAGCAAGTGCCAAACTGTGCCCTAGACCTGAGTTAGTACTTGCACCCATCCGTTTCCAAGTGTGCCTGCTAGTGCTTTCTCAAATATATCCTTAGCATTGCGACCAATATAGATGGTTGATGACTTCTTCGGCAGTTAATCATGGCGTCCGATGTAAATAGACATTGACTGCGGTCGATAGGGAAATGTCTTGCACCCGAACTCTAAATCATCTGATAAACCTAAATTTGCAAAATTAATAATGCACATGCTACTTAAATAGCTACAAACATACACCTATATATATTGTCCAAATGTAATTCCACGTGTTGAAAGCACCAGCGTACAGGCATTGTGAAAAAAATTAGAATCTTTATATGAGCAAAAGACTGAAGGGAACATGACTTTTATTATCAAAAAGCTTGTGAATTTGAAGCTCAACGAAGGTAACAGTGTAGCAGAGCATCTAAATGAGTTCTACAGTTTGGAGAATCAATTAGCCACAATGAAGATGACAGTAAAAATATGAGCTCCAAATTTTGTTGCTTTTGGAATCCTTGGTAGACAGTTAGGAAACCGTGGTTGTGTCAGTTAGTAACTCTGCTCTTAATGGTGTGTTGTCTATGAGTCTGGTTACTACTAGCCTGTTCAATGAAGAAATAAGAAGAAAATTAGATGGATCAGAAAATGCACAAGCTATTGTCACAGAGAAAGAGGGAGGAGTAGGACAAGATACAATGATCAGTCAAGGGGTCAAAGTAAGTCCAAAGACAAGTCAAAGTCTAAAAGTAGAACTTGCTATCATTGTGCAAAGGAGGGTCACCTAAAGAGAGCTGTAGAGTTTGGAAGATAGATAGAAAAGAGAAAAAAAGGCAAACATCAGATGAACACAGAGGATGATCAGAATACTACGGCTACATTGTCAAAGGGTGAGAATGTTATTCTTATAAATGAGGGAGGCACTTGTTTGCACTTCACATGTCATGATTCAGAGTGGATAGTGAACACTGGTGCTTCCTATCATGCTATTTCTAGAAGGGAGATCTTTACATCTTATAAGGCATGAGACCTTGGAATGTGAAAATAGACAACACTAGCTATTCGAAAGTTATTTGCATTAGTGATGTGTGCTTGCAAACAAATACTGGGTATGCACTGACTCTGAAGGATATGTGACATGTTCTTGATTTGCGTCTTAACCTCCTCTCTGAGATTGTTCTGGATAAACAAGGTTTTGAGCACTGATTCAGTCAAGAAAAATGGAGACTAACTGCAGGCTCATTGATTATTGCTAAGGGAAGTGCTTGTTGTGATCTTTACAAGACTCATGCAAAGGTGTGCAAGAATATTATGAATGATGTCCAAGATGATGTTTCTCTAGATTTGTGAAACCAAAGATTAGGACATATGAGTGAGAAAGGGCTGTAATTTTTGACGAGGAAGTCTTACATTCTCTCCATGTAAGGTACGACCTTTAGTCCTTGTGATTATTGTTTATTTAGAAAGCACTATAGACTTTCTTTTCGTTCTTCATCACAATGAAAAACTTGTATTTTAGATTTAATTTATTTAGATGTTTATGGTCCCTTTGAGGTGGAATCCATGGGTGAAAATAAGTATTTTGTCACATTCATTGATGATGCATCTAGAAAACTGTAGGTCTATTTGCTGAGGACAAAAGATCAAGTGTTTCAGTCATTTTAGAAATTTCATGTTATGGTGGAAAGAGAGTCAAACAAAAGTTGAAGTGTCTCTATATAGACAATGGAGGAGAGTATATCTCCAAGGAATTTGCAAATTATGGCATAAGGTCTAAAAAGATTGAATCAAGTATGTCACAACATAATAGTGTAGCAGAAAAGATGAATAAAATCATTTTGGAAAAGGTGAGATGCATACTGAGGATGACAAAGCTACCAAAGAACTTCTGGGGTGAAGCTATTTGCATTGCTTGCTATTTGATCAACAGGTCCTCTTCAGTCCCTTTGGGTTTAAGAATTCCAAAGAATATTAAGTCAGCAATCACTTGAATGTGTTTGGATGCAAGATATTTGTACATGTACCTGAGGACAAAAGATAGAAAATGACAAAACCACTCATTGCATTTTCTTAAGATATGGAAATGAAGAGTTTGGGATCAGACTATGGGATGTAGAGAAGAAGAGAATAGTCAGACATGGAGATGTGATCTTTTCTGAGGATGAAGATATTGAAAACATCAAAGAAACAAAGTAGAAATATCATGCTTCCTACAGTATTTTAAATCTCACATCCATTCCTTCTCCAGTGCAACGGCCTACAAATGGAGAAGAGAGATAGAATGAAGATGACAGTGATGAGATGCTAGAATTGGGTGATAGTGATGTTGAGCTAGAACACGAGGTTTGAGTAGGGGAGCATTAGGAATTGGAGATCAAGATGTCTTCCAGAGTATCCCAACCATCATCAAGATATCTTGCCTCTCAGTATGTATTACTTATTGTGGAGGGTGAGCCAGAGAGCTTTCAGGAGACATAATCTCATAAAGACAAAGATAAGTGGTTGAAGGCCATGCAGAGCGTGATGAACTCACGTAAAGAAAATGATACTTATAAGCTAGTGAAACTTCCTAAGTAGAAAAATATTAAATAACAAATGGGTTTTCAAGCATAAGAAAGATGGCAATGCAGAGCACTTAAGAATAAAGGCAGATTAGTAGTGAAAGGTTTTGCACAAAAATAAAAATCGACTTTACTGAAATCTTTTCCCATGTTGTGAAGATGACTTCTATCAGGGTGGTTCTAGGTCTAGTTACAAGCTTAGACTTAGAGCTTGAGTAGATAGATGTGAAGATTATCTTCTTCCATGGTGATTTGGAGAAGGAGATCTACATAGTACAACTAGAAGGATTTGAAATGAAAGGCAAAGAACACATGGTATGCGAATTAAAGAAAAGCTTGTATGGATTGAAGCAGGTACTAAGATAGTGGTATAAGAAGTTTGGCTCATTTATGGTGGGCCATGGGTACTAGAGGACAACTGCAGATGCATATGTTTATTTCAGAAATTTCTCAGGTGATAGTTTCATTATCCTTTTGTTTTATGTAGATGATATGTTGATTGTTGGTCAGGATACTTAGGAGATTGACAAACTCAAAGTAAATTTATCTAAGTCATTTGACATGAAAGACTTAGGACCCGTATGTAAAATATTGGGCATGAATATCTCTCGTGATAGGAAAGTCAAGAAATTGTAGTTGTCACAAAGAAATTACATTGAACGGGTCTTTGACAGGTTTAGTATGAAAGATGCTAAGTCTATAAGTACTCTACTAGCTGGTCATTTCAAGCTCAGTAAGAAGTTATGTCCTACTTCTAAGGAAGACATGGAAGAGAGCATTCCTTACTCTTCAATAGTTAAGAGTTTGATATATACAATGGTCTATACCAAACTTGATATTGCTCATGCAGTTGGTGTAGTGAGTAGGTTCCTTTTCAAACTACAAAAAGAGCATTGGAAAGCAGTGAAGTGGATCTTCAGATATTTGAGAGGTAGTTCTAGAGTGTGTTTGACATTTGGGAGTTCAAAAACAGTTCTAGAAGATTTTACATATGTTAACATAGCAGGTGATCTTAATCACATGAAATCTATCTCATGGTGTTTGTTTACTTTTGTAGGGTGAGCTGTGTCCTGGCAGTCCAAATTACAAAAATGTGTTGTTTTATTTACTACTGAGTCAGAGGTAATTGCAGCAATTGAAGCTGGAAAATAAACTCTAGTTGAAGAGATTTCTACAAGAATTGGGTTTAAAGCAAGAAGAATGTGTGGTCTTTTGTGGCAGTCAGAATGCTATGGAGCTAAGTAAGAACTCCACATATCACTCCCATACAAATCCATTCATATGAGATCTCATTGGCTACGAGATATTGTTGAGCAACAACAGATGAAGCTGAAGAAGATTCACATTGACAAAAATCCTTTTGATATGATGGCAAAGGTGGTTCTCAGAGAGAAGCTAGAGTTATGCCGATGGCTGGCTGGCACGGTCTCCCAGTGAGGAGTCATTTTAGGGTTAACTCCCACCATGGGCTGGGGGGGGGGGGGGAGATAGTTGGGATAGGTCCAGACCACCATGGTGGGGGCCCCTTTTGGGACTTGGAACATTATAAAGGTAGAAGGGCCTGAGGGTCATTATACCATCCCTAACCTAAACCCCCCACACATAAAAGAACATGGTGTGAGAAAGAAAAGGAATAATAGTAGCAGCGGTTGAAGGTTGTGTGTGGCAATAGTGTTTTATAATGCAAGAAGAGAAAGAAGAAGAGGGAAAAAGAAGAAGAAAGAAAAGGGAGAAAAAGGAAGAAGAAGAGTTCGACTTTGGTATGTTCTTTTGGGGTTGCATTTCCTTCTATTTGTTTCTGATTTGGGGATTTATCCCGTGTGAGGTAATCCTGTATCTCTCCACCCTCTTGGTTGTATTCCTCAAGATTTAGGCAAATCTTGAGAGAGAAAATTTGTACTACTATTTTGATATAGTGGATTGGAGTCGATTTGCCTCGTGATTTTTGACCCCCCCCAAGTCATGGGGGTTTTCCACATTAAATCTGGTCCATCTTGTGTGGTTGTACTTTTTATTCGGTTTGGTGATTATATTCTATTTGGGTGCTTGTTTGTAGATGTCGTAGACATTATTTTGGTTGTGCAGGGATGACAAAAGTTGTACGAATAGATTCGTCCATGGCGATTCTCCAACGACACACATGTATATTTGTGCCGGATTTATTTTACAACTCCCCAACTCCCAAAGGAACACTGATCTCTTGTTTTATAGCTAGAATCAGTATCAGGAAATGATTCATCAACCACAAGTGATCATTCTGAACAAACAAAACCCATAAGCAAGTCTAAATATCCAAACCAAGGAGTTCAACTAAGAAGACAGCATCTTTGTTTCCCATTTGGCCCTGAGAAATAAAGTACAAATTAAACAGGGAGAAGGATTGGGGAAAGAATTACCATCATTCAGAATAGCTATTATCAGAACCATGAAGGGAGGAAAATCATACTCCCATATCAATGCAAGAAGCACAAAACCTAGCTGCAACAAAAAACAATTTCAATGATCAGCACCATCAAAGTGGTCCTTTGAGAACTCCGTCTTATGGAACAGTTCTACATACCACAATCCTTATGGTTATTGAAACAGCATAAATCTGCAAATTCCATTAGGTAGTAATTAATACATCATTATGTATGAAAATTCTATGGAGTTCTGAGCTAAAATTAAGAAAGGGCATGATTCTTAACCGTATAGTTCTTCATTCTTTGAAATATAGCTCGGCTTGTCAAGACAGCACTAATTATTACACTTAACCCAGGCTCCGTAAGGACTATGTCTGCTGCACTTCTAGCAGCGTCTGTAGCATCAGACACAGCTATTCCAATGTCTGCTTTCTTTAAAGCTGGTGCATCATTTACCCCATCTCCAGTCATTCCACAGATGTGCTTCTTCTCTTGAAGGATTTTTACAATCTCATACTTGTGTTCTGATCAGTGCATTGTTCCAAGAAAGAAAATCAGTGAAAGAAGCTGGGAAAGATCAACAAAAAATCATCTAACTATTTTTCAGGTTTATCAATTCAATAAAATACAAATTCCAAGCTAGTACAGACGGACACATCCTACTCATGGGGAATATTGAAGAGATTTACCAGGGAATACACCAGCAAAACCATCAGCCTGTTCAATTAATTCATCAACAGGAAGGGCCTCATTTTTATCTCTGTCACGGCCAAACAAGAATGAAGAAGGATACATGTTTGTTCCCATGCCAAGACGTCGCCCAGTCTCCTTTGCAATGGCCAATTGGTCACCTGTTAGATGGAAAATTCTTTAGATTGAGAAAGAAAACAATATAAAGAGGGAAAAGTGACAGCTCAATGTTGACCAAACATTAAGGTCTTGAACTAAATATATCGAAGGACCACACTATCTTTTCTTGAAATAAGACTTGAAATTTTTTATCATAAGATCCTTCATCAATCGTAGACTCTTGTAGGTAAATTTCATTGTATTACATGAACATGTGAAGAAGATCCAGATGTGGTGACTATTTGCTGATCGTGACGGGAACTTGTAGTGTGAATTGTATCCCTCTCCAACATTACACGGAACTAGCATGTACCTGTTATCATCTTCACACAGACTCCAAGACTGAATGCTCTGCGGATAGTTTCAGCACTGTCATGCCTTGGTGGGTCAAACAGCGGCAACAATCCACAGAATGTCCATGGACCACCTGAGCTCTCCTTTGTCTTCTCAGGGATGGACTAACAATCATCATCCCAAGCATGGTCATAGCATCAAGAGAAATGAAGATAAGTACGTAGAAGACCGATTTATAATCTATGAATATGACTGCGAATATGACTTGCCCATCTATAGTGCAATCTTTACTGCACCAGTATCTGAAATGATCTAATATACTTGCTTCTGGCTGAAGCATGTTATTACATTTATCTGGAAGTGGCGAGTGAGTATTTTTTATTATACCTGGTAAGCAACTCCAAGTGAACGAAGTCCTCTTTCTGCAAATTTGTCAATGATTGCATGTACTTTTCTAGCAATTTCTTGCTTGTTTTCACACAAATTCAGAATCTGGCACAGTATAAGAGAAAAAGGGATGAAGCTTGGCAAATATTCTAAACTTGGCATGCATCAGGTTCATGTAAGTTAACACAACATAGATTCAACAGAAATTCAGAGCAGGATAACCAATGGCTATGCATTTCAGCCTTCCCTCTAGTTATTGCTGTTTGATGTTCTGAAAGGTCTACTACATGAAGAAGACAATTATATGATCATCTCATTTTCAATACCTGTTCTGGAGCTCCTTTACTAACTCGATGCCAGTTGCCATCGGAGTCAATGTATGTGATTGCTGTGCGCTTATCAATGGGATTGAAGGGCATAAAATGCACTTCTGTAATATGTGCTCTAGCCTGTGCACAGAAATCATCACTCAAGCACCAATGTAGAAGAAAAAGGAAGAAGGAAAAAGAAGAAGAAGAACAGAGTCAAGCTCATTGGCAGCAAAGAAACCAAGGATCTCTTTTTACCTCCTTGGGGTCAGCAAGCATATTCACAATGGCTGTGTCAATTGCATCTTGGTTATCAAGTCTTGAGGCTCTAGCAGCAAACAAGATGATTGTATCTTTATCCATATCTCTGTTGAAAACCTGGACGGAAGTAATTAACAGAGATTGTAAAAACTGAATTCTTGAAAAAAAATGATAGAGCCAAAAAGGTCAAATTTATCAGGAAAGATCATAAAAATCTAAACCTACAAGCATACTTCCAAATTAAAACACTGTTACCAGAAGTGGCCAGGGTATTTTAAATTGCAGAGTGAAATTAGAAAGAATGAAATCCTGAAGAACTTTTCCCATAAATTCCAAAGGATGGTTGTTGGCTAGGCAGGGAAGAGAGAAACATTTTATTTTATTCAACCAACTGTGTTCTATTGATTTATTCCCACAAGAAAATAGACATCCCATCTGCAAACTTCCATACCTCAATAAGACTTCTATCAACAGTGAGACGGTTTAGAGTAAGTGTCCCAGTCTTGTCACTGCACAGAACGTCCATTCCAGCCATTTCTTCAATTGCTGTCATCCTTTTTGTGATTGCACCCTGCAAATGGATAACTAGTAAATTAGATTGACAGTACCCCAAAAAGATTGTATAAGAATGCTGCCACATTGGACACCAGGCATCTTTACCTGTTGGGATAGACGATGGGAACCGATCGCAAGAGTAACAGATAACACGGTGGGCATAGCAATTGGTATGCCTCCTATCAGTAGAACAAGAAGGTTGTTGATTCCATCTCTATATGTGCGATGTTGAATAGGGAACATGACTATGATTTCAAGGACCATCCCTATGGCTATTGAGCATATACAGAAGTTTCCTATGGAAGTAAGAACCTGGAAAAGGTAAACAATGAGTTATACAACAGAATCAAGATGCAAGTGCTTGGCTAACGTCCACAGACAGCCTTGTAAGTAAAGATGGAAAGTGATCTATATATCCCATGTGGCATTTAATCGAGGACCAGGGAATGAACTGGATGTTAATGCTCCCTATTTATTCCCTAAACAAAATGTGGACTACGATGTGGTATCCAAACGTGATGAGATCATTGCCAAAGAAGTACGTTTCATGTAAGCCATGAATAAAATTGACCTTTTGTTTCACAACACTGCCTCAGAAGTTCATGCATAAGGATGCTGTTTAGAAATGTTATAGAAGACAAAATATGGCTAAGAACTGACATCGGATATGTAGCTTAACTGAGAAGATTGGAACAAAAAAATAAAAAATGCATACTGAGTAGGTTCCTTTGCAGGACAGCCATCATCTCTGGTGTCCAAGATTACAGTGAAGATAAATTAGTGAGGTCTAGGTTGTCTCCTAAACATTGTACATGCACATTAAATCCGCATTTTTGAAATTTTTTTCAAGTTCTCTTGTATCCTTTATTTGCTGCCATTGAACGTAATGTGCTTTTCTAAATAACCTGGAGGAAGAAATAAGAAGCATTTGTGGATGTGAAAAGTGGGTATCAACACTCGTACACCAAGGAGTTGTGAAGTAGAAACTTCTTATGGCTAGCAAGAGTCATATTAATCCACTGCAGACGGTGAAGCAAATTCATACGCCAATGGCATTCAATTTCCACATTATAGAAACTAATCTATAATCTCTTCCATGGACGAATGATCATCCTGGTATGTGGAATAACTGATGCGGGGTTGTTCTTTTAAAATTCATAAAAATATAGTTCTCTGTAATTTCCCTGAATGTGATATAGTTCTCTGCAACTAAACCAGTCCATCCCTGCGTCATGTCATCAAAAAGATAAATTAGGGTTTAACCAGAAATGGATTCTGTTAAGCCTGGAATTGAGATTTCTACAAAGCCAACCTTTTGGAAATGGCCAACAACTTCAGTCGTGTCAACTAAGTGTGCTGCTTTCCCAAGGAAGGAATGGACTCCTGTTGCAATTACGACTGCTTCAACTTCTCCTTGCTTACATATAGAACCAGAGAAAACTTGATCACCAGTCTTCTTCGTGACAGGAAGAGATTCGCCTGTTAGAGCTGACTGTAGCATTGTGGCAAAAACAGATTAAGAATCTCAAATGAAACATTTTGAAACCTCTAATGTGAGTGACCTGAGTTCTATGGAAGGAACAATTGGATGGTGAAGGAAATGTTGTCAAGAAAATCTTGTCCCCCCAGGAAGAAATGATCATAGACCAGGAACTATCAATAAAACCTTTGAAAACCAAATGTTGATAATGAGATAAAGAAACATGTTTGTCTTTCATGAGGTGTTCAGAGTGTCCAAGAAGTTTGCCTGATCGATTTTGAGTGGGTCTCCCTCTAGCAGACGAGCATCTGCAGGGATGATGTCACCAAGCTTTATGCTTATTATATCCCCTGGAACAAGAACAGCTGCATCATACTCCTGCCACTTCCCATCTCTTAGAACCTGCATAATGAAGCAAGTTGTCAAACACTGGGCACATGCGCATGGAGAAGATAAATACAAGCATTGCCGATCTAGAACAATTGGAAAATCCTTCTTTCAATGACTACTTATGTTTATTCCATGAAAACAAAATATGCCGAAGTCCATTTTACTTACTAATTTTGCAAAGGGAGATGTAAATGCAACTATTTGATTAATTTGACTGACAACTACATCTTATTAATGAAATGCAACATTTTCTCCACCTTGTAGTGTGAAGGAATACATTAATGGAGTGCCTAAGAAGAACAATATCATTCAGTAATGATTTACAGTATGGAGATCGATCTTTATAAGTTCTAAGTCTAAACAAAGATTAATTAAGCAGTTCCATTGTTGCAACCCAAAAACTCTACATCCAATGATTCAAGCTTCTACCTTTGTTTTTAGAGCTAGGCGAGCCATGAGTGCCGCTGCTGCATTCCCAGCATTATTTTCCTCTATGAAACTAATTGTTGAATTTATAATCAGGAGGCAGATAATGCCCACAAAATCTTGCCAATCTGGACCTTGACCCTGAAATAAGATGACAAAAACAGAAGAATGGAAGATTAAAACCACAAAAAAAAAATCAAAATATGCTTGATCATATACCAGGAGAGAGCAACAAGATCCGATCTAGGCTGAGACTTACGCCACCATTTGCAAGGACAATTGCCATCACAGCTGCAGCCTCCATTACCCATGACAAAGGATTCCACATAAAACTTAGGAACTTCAAAAATTTGTTCTCCTGCATTGACCAAACAAAATGCAGAACATGACCAAACATGGGAAAACTCCCTTCTTACCTCTGTATAACTTAGCAATGCAAGATGAACATATCTTTTTTTTCTCCCCCCCCTCTCTCTCTCTCCCCCCTCTTTCTAATGTTTTATTTGCTACTTGTTGATATAGATGAACTAATGTTCAAGTGCAGAAGGCATACAGGCTTCTCTTCAAGTTTGTTCGGGCCAAACAGCAACAAGCGTGCTACAGCATCCTCAGAGGAGAGGCCACTCCGTGATGTCCTAAGCTGCTCAAAAACTTCTTCCAGTGGGAGACGCTCCTGCAAACCATATCAAGCGTAAGAGCTCAAGTGACATGGATGATGAACACATTAAGCGTTCAACTCTCCAACTTGTAAGCTCCTCACTAGATCAATGTCTTCCCGGCTGAAATGTTCAGGGCCAAGCAAGGGCTGCTTCACATCATCCATGGCTCAAACGCCGCGTCCCAACTTACACGTTCCGTTCCGGACGTCGCTAGCAAGGATCACATTGGCATCATCAGCCCCACTCACTGTATGTATTACACAGATAATTAAGTAGGAATGCTGAATCACAGAGGAACAAATTGCACTGCTGTTCATGACAAGTATCAACAAGTTCCCCATATCTCTTGTTTAACTCACTGCATATTAATTTACGGGGTGTTTGGCATGCTGTACAAGATGCATTAAAACATAGTAAATGGCATTTTTCTTATAGTTTAGATATTTTAAATTAGTATATTAATGTTTTCCATTGTGTTTTAAGGGCGGTAAAAATCATCGGGTTTCAAAATCGGTTGACCCATGTAGCACCTTTTTTTAAAAACCGATTTCAATTTTCAGTCCAAAATCACGGAAATCCAAATCGAAGATTTTAAAACTGGATAACTAGATCTAATTAAAACCGAAAATTCAGTTTTTATGAATTTTAAAACCAATGATTTCAAAACTGAAATTTTACAGTGTTTTATGACATGTTAAGCGACCTCTTGATTAATGGGTACTTGTTCTTTACGTGCGTATTTGGATTAATTCAATTATATATATGCTTCCTTCTCAATTTTGTGTTCTCATTACAAGCACACGTAACTTGTTAGGCCAAGGATTTCAAATCCAAGGATGACGAAGTATTTCCATATATATATATATATATAGTCCTTCTTGTAACGCAAAATTTTCAGAGAAAACAGGTCAAAAAGAAGTTTTGAAATATCCAATGGAAGCACTGTCAAGTTAAAATATTACAAAGGGCACTCTATAAATTTAACATCTATATATAAAGGACAAAAGACATGTTTTTTTTAGTGGGTATACTTCCACAATTACCCTCAATTGTTTTACAAATGGATCTTAAAACTATGTAGATATGGCTTTTTAATTATGTATCAAAATAAAGTATAAAAGTACATGATTGTTACATTGGCTAGGTCAAACTATAAAGCTAACCTATTTAATTGCATCATTATATGAAAGGAAAATAACCAAATGAAATATGTTACTCCATGTGTACAATATTCTATAGGGATTTTTGCATATATACTCTTGTAAAGTTTAGTTTTGTCAAATATACCCTTCATCGGAACATATTATCATGAATATCCTTGAAATATGAGTAATGTCACGATTATGTCATCGTCGTAACTCATGTGTGTTTAACCCGAGTTAAGTGTGAGTTAAAGAGTAAGATTTATATATATATATATCCCTGTAAAATTTGATTTTGTCAAATATATTTTAGATCTAACGACCATAGATGACATATTTTACGGAATATTCTCCTATGTCGATGGCAGTAAACTAAAGCGGTATAACTGCAATATTTCTGTCTGAATGAAAGATATTCATGATAATATGCTCAGAGGTATATTTGACAAAATCAAACTTTACGGTAGTATATACGTAAAAATCCCTATTCTATATTTCAATATATTTGTTTAAGTTGTGATGTGTGATGTTTACACTATTATGCGTCAATTCTATTAATGTGAGTTGGAGGGAGTAAAATGAAATTCTCAGAATGCAATGGTGAGTAATATCACTTTTTAGATTTAAAGGGAGCAAAGTTTATATCATATAAATTTTGATTAAGAAAATTTACTTGTGAATTGAACACTTAAGGGTATTATTTGCAGTTTAATATGGAAGAGTGTCCTTCATATATAGATATTTCAAACTTAAAAGAGTGTCCTTAATTATTGAATATTTTAAAAGTTTTTTTGATCTTTTTGACACAACCTAGCAAAGTAGAAATTCCCTAACAAACATCTAAATTCCAGATTGCAACAAGTTGAGATCATCAATTCCGAAGTAACCATAAATTAATGTGAGTGAACAGCATCGCCACCATCGCCAGCAACATCAACAACTAAGAGCAGTAGCAGAACCAACCAACGAGGTAGAAAGGAAGACTGAAGCCTTAAAAAGAAACACAAGGCAACGAGGTTACATGCAGGGAAGAACGAAAGAAAGGAAGGACCGAAGGAAGGAAGGAAGGATAACGAGCAACATATATATATATATATATATATATATATATATTACTCACTTGTATCAGACTCGGTCCAGAATATTGCAGTGGAAGGGAATTGAAGGCTAGCTAGCTCTTGATCTGCCTCCTTCACAGCCACAGCCACAGCCACAGGTGATGGATGCCCTGGGGCTGGGGAGAAGAGCTAGGTGCAGTGTTGTGTCCAAGTCCGGGAAGTGCATGGGAAGACGGAGGTCTAGAACCCTCCCAACCCCTTAATTAATTAAAAGAGGCTGAGCTGCCGACGGTGGTGGTGTCTGGTGTGGAGCATGCAGCTGCCATTGACCGTCGGATGGACTGGAGGCTCCAATACCCATCTGCTTCTTCTTCTTCTTATCCTCCTCTCTCTCTCTCTCTCTCTCTCTCTCTTATCTTATATTGGCATGGATACACAACACGACCACACTGTGTCTGTCAACGAAGGCCCCCCCCTCCCAACGGCCTTTCAAAACTCAACGGTCCAAACACCCAACCTACCTTTCCAAATGTCTGCTTGTATCTTAACTAGCTACGACCGAGCACGCCCACGTCCGTACATCCCATCGCCGTAGCAACAGGGGGCTGGGCTGCTTCAAGCATAGAGTGGCCCATGGTGGTGGGCCCCGTTGGAACACCAAATCAACGGGTGAGATTGGTCACCGGGGTTCCCCCGCCGCCCGATATGACATCGGATTAATAATAATAATTAAATGGGCTTGGCATCGATTGGGTGTCAACCACGTCTCTCTCTCTCTCTCCATATTCCCGGAGCAGTATTTTATTAAGGGATTTTTACATATATACTACCATAAAGTTTGATTTTGTCAAATATATCCCTCATCTGAACATATTATTATGAATATCCTTCGTTTAGATAGAAATGTTACGATTATACTCCTTCAATTTACTATCGTCGACGGAGGAGAATATTCCGTGAAATATGTCATCTACGGTCGTTAGATCTAAGATATATTTGACAAAATCAAATTTTACATAAGTATATATACAAAAATCTTACTCTTTAACTCACACTTAAGTCGCGACGAGGACATAATTATGACATTACTCATATTTTAAAGTTATTCATGATAATATACTTCGATGAAGAGTATATTTGACAAAATCGAACTTTACAAAGATATATATGTAAAAATCCCTTTTATTAATCAAGGATGAGACAGAGATTCGGTATGACATGAAGGGAGATAAAAATGGATTCACACTACCCACCGTACATACCCACGGAAAAAAAATCCCTCGATCGGGCGAGAAGAACGCATGCTGACGTGGCGTGACCAGCCCCCTACATTCTCTGCTCTTCCTCAGAGTTATGTTCGGTTTCTTCTTACAATCTCAATCTCAACCGATGTTTTAATATAGGGGGATTGTAAACGCATATAATATTATAAGTATGTATACATATAATATGTACATCGGTTGAGATTGAGATTGTAAGAAGAAACTTACCTGACGTGGCGTCAACATAATATGTATACATATAATATACATTTAATTAAATGTACATAATATTATAAGTATGTATACATATAATAACAGCATTTAATTATATGGATAGGCAGAGTAATGGAACGAGAGAAGTCCTCCCTCCCTCCCTCCCTCCCTCCCTCCGATCTACTTGAGAGACCAACCATTTGATAACACTGTTGTTTGGGGCGGGCCTCTTCGTTTAATTAAATGCGTACATATTATATGTATACATACTTATAATCTACTTTAGGGAAACTTACCTGTATTTCTTTGAAATTTTTTAATATTACCCCTGTACCACTGCTTTTATGGAATTTAACCCCGTGCCCCTCAAATCTCTTAACCCAAGTTACCATCTCCGGAGGTTACATCCCGTGTTAGCTAACGGTGATAACTCACTCACACGGCGTTATCATTTTAACTCCAATTTTTTTAGCATAAGAGTTAATGCGGTGTGGTGGTGTATATATCTTATAATCAACTGATGCGCGTCGAATACAAATCTTAAGAGATTCGTGGCATTTCGAAAGACAGAAAAATAGTGTCTGAGATTGAAGTAGACTAGACTAGGGTTAATTAGTCCACTTATGATTGGTTCGTTTGATTTTTAAAAAGAGTTTTTTTGCGTATAAACCGCGGTTAGATTGATATTTTATAAAAATATCATTCTTAGAAATACATTAGTAGGGATATTCTTGATTTTGATAAAAAATTATAAAAATGTCACCGATGTAATCTCCCGTTACTAGTCATGATATTAACTATGGTTAACATTTAAAAGAAGAGAGCAAAGAGATGAGAGGTGGCGGCCGGAGGGGGGGTTGCTAGAGGCCGCAGGTGCGGGGGAGGGGGGGAGGGTTGTGCTGGCTGACACCGGCTACGGGTGCGAGTAGGGTTCTAGGAACAAGAGGCTTCTGACTGTTGTCTGGCGCTGGTGTTGTTGGATGAAGGCGATGTAGGGCTCGCATGCATCAGTGGGCAATCGACGCTGATGCATCAGATGGCGCAAATATGGCGGTGTCAGGCTGCCGCCACTACTGGTGGATCTTGTTGACGTCAGAGGGGGGAAGCCCCCTCCAATGCATCCATCTCTTTTTCTCTCTCCTCTCCCCCTCGCACTACCTCTCTCTCTCTTTCTCACTCCACACCTCTCTCTCTCTCTCTCCCCCTTGTGCACTCTCTCGATCTCTCCCCCTTCGCACCCTCTATCTTCTCCCTCTTGCATCTCTCTCTTCACTAGGCCGAGTAATTATCCATTTAAAATTCAAACCGAATTCGAATTCGTATTCATTTTATTGATAATTATACGAATAAAGTATTCAACGGATAATTTAATTTGATATCAGATAATTCGATTATTAATCGATGTGAATTCAGATATTGGGGTATCCGTGTTGGATATTGTCGACCGAATATGAACTCTTAGATGAATATCTAAGGATACATATACTCTCTTCACTAGTCTACTCCCCACTCTCTCTGTCTCACTCTCAGCGAGGCTTGTAGGGAATAGACGGTCGCCGGTGGCATCTCCCCCTCCACCTATCGTTCCACACCTTAGGTGGTGCTGGGCCTCACCTCTCTCTCTCTCTCTCTCTCTCTCTCTCTCACACACACACACACACACACTCTCACCGGGGGTCGCCGACGACCCTTTTCCACTCTCTCCATCTCTCTCTTTCTCTCTACAACAATTACCGAGGATATTTTTGTCATTTCATGGCCCACAAACTAGAATATTTGAATCCTTTTAGAATATTCATCTTTATGTCAACAAAAGTTAATCACAATAATATTTTTAGAAATTTTTGTCAAAAAGATATATATATACTAATATATTTTTAATAATTATATTTTTATAAATACCACTTTTAAGTGTGATTTATTTGTAAAAGACCCTTTTAAAAAAATGACTCTTTGATGAATCAGAGTGGAAAGGCTGGCGGCTCCAGTTTTCTCCAACCTAACCAGCCGGTCCAGCCCAGTTTTTTAAACACTCACCCAAGTGAACAAACGGATGCCATCTGGGCTACTTTGCCTTTTCTCCTCTGCCATATGATGGAGATCCCAAGAAGGAAAAGGTCAGTCAGTATATGTTGAAAGGAAATCGTAGGGCCCATTAACAAAACTTTCATGAGAAAGGCTCAGTGCAATATTTTTAAATTTTTATTTAAAAAAATAAAATAACTCTCAAAATATCTAAACTTAAAATACTCACCACATCACCAATGAATTACTTAAAAAGAAATAAAAAATCAGATTGAATGAATAATATTAGACCCATTTTTTTTAAAACTTTATTTTTTATTTTTATTTTTTTTAAATAATCAGATAATAACATAACTTACACTCCAAATTAGAGTACCAAAGATCACTTTACTTTTTTTAAAAAAAATAAAAATTTAAAGACATTGCACACACCTAAGGTGTGCAGCAAGCCTTTCTCAACTTTCATACTTTCCTCTCTGCTGTTCCCTGTGTGTCTAAACTGCTCGATCAACTCCTCCACTGATATCTCCCCAGACGTTTTCCAAATTAAACAGAGAGTACATTTGAGGCCACAGCTGAATCTTTTTTTCTTTTCCTTCTTCACACTGCAAGGACAGGTAGAACACTACAGCCACCCACAGGACTCTTTCAAATTATCTCCTGCACCACCGATCAAGGCATGCGTACTTCCAACAGGGCTGCCCATTTACAGACGATTCTCAAATGACTTCAAAAGAAAAAAAAAGGGTGTCTTGAAATCAAGCCACTGATTTGAGCTCACCGGAAGAATGCCCACCGATAAGAGCGAGGATAACATGCCACGGTTGGGCCATGCCGCTTACTACCACCATCGCCCGCTCCCTGCCCATCACCAGCACAGGCACCTTGCCCCTCTCTCGCAGGCTACTGCTACCGGCCACAGCTGTGCGCCGTCAACCCGGCTTGAGGAGTCGAAAGCGGTGAACCATCACACTATTCTTCCAGTGCACCAGTTTCACGTTCATCTTTCTCTTCAATGGGTATGGAGACATGAGTTTACTGCGGTTCATTTCAGAAAGCGCCTGGCCTTTGGGCGTAGACTTGCTGCTGATGCACTCTCTCATGCATGGTCTGAGGCACTGGGGCATTACATCGCCCACCACAATGGTTCTATGCAACAAGGTTATGGGTATGCCATTGCCGACAAGAAGCTGCTTTTCATTAAAAAGAAAAAGAGAGACAAGAAGCTGCTAGTTTTAACCAGTGGCAATCGCAGTCGCCCACCACAATGGTTCTGTACAACAAGGTTATGGGTATGCCATTGCCGACAAGAAGCTGCTTTTCATTAACAAGAAAAGAGAGACAAGAAGCTGCTAGTTTTAACCAGTGGCAATCGCAGAAGTCATGAACTATCCAATGTAACAACAATCCATATGCAAGACCACCGTCCATCCAGCAAAAAAACCTGATGGCGGTCCGCAGCTTAACCTTCCTTTACAAGCCGGAACTGTGATTGAAAGTGGCCGCTTCTTTGCTCATCAAAATTTACAAGCTTGGCTGGTTACACGAAAGGTGACACATAACGACTATATATACATCAGAAGAGCATGTTGAGGAACCATCAGTGATCAGTCACCTCCTAAGACGATGGAAAGAGACTGCCGAACATATGTACAAAAAGGTTCCCGAGTGGTCTGGGTAAGAATGCCCATGTCACAACTGCTCTCCCCTCTGGTTTTGTGTGTCTGCCCGACGACTCCCGAAATATTTCCTGTTGAAGGAATCGGCATGCTCCGGATACTTCCCCTTGATAAAGTTCTCCATACATTTTTTATATGAGAAGTCTGAGCTTGACCCATCAGTTGAGACCACAAAGAAGCATCTCGTGTCGGGGTAAGTTTCATGGCTGTCCACCTGAAAGATATATCACAACATAGATATTTTTATTAGACACCACGAACTTGCAACAATAAACTAAGACTATTATATGCACGTTGAGTTTTAGTTTTTCTACTCTTTTTTCCCACCCCAGACCATCACACCATAAGACTCAACTAGCATCAATTGACAATGTTGAAGATTAAATAAGCCTCAGATTTAGTCACATTTTTTCTTGCTGCCCGCCGGCACTAGCAGTTAGAAAGCAGGGAAGGGAACCATCCAACATGAAAATGCTAAAACTCCTAGAAGTGTTAGTTGAAAGGTAGTAGCATCCATCAAAGTTGCAAAATAACAAAAGAAATACGAAGAAATGGATAAGAAATGAAAAGTTCATGATTAGCGTATGAATAGGAATACTGAAGGACATTTGCAACATCAGGGAAACCAGGGCCCAAGCGCCCCCACCTCCCCCAACAAAGAAGCCACTGATTAAGTGTAAAATTAACTTCAAATAATGGAAACTGGTTGACTATTTTCCTTATTTGTGGCAGTTGAGGGTTAAAAAGCATCAGCCGGAAATACCCAGATCTCTTTCAGTTACTAATTATGACCTCTAAACATAGCACAAATGCGTACTGCTGTTCGTGGATACAAATAACACAATCACTATAGCTGAAAGGTATTTGAGCTTAGAACAGATCGTGAAGCCCCTTTTGTAGAGAGACTAATCATGAATCCTTTGGTGAACTTGCAAAGCATAGAGAAAAGTAGAAACTATTCAGGCATATGACAATACTTGACAGCTTTATGGCAAGGGTAGATCGTAAAAATGAATCAACTTATAATGCACAGTCCTCATAGATAAAAGTTTTTGTTTGAGCATACCCTAACATGATCAACTTCACCGCTTACTTTTGCATTCTTATCTGGATGGTACCGAAATGCATTATCCAATATGTACGCCTGGTCGTCAGCTGATAAACGATCACCATTGCTATAGCTAGACAGCAATACCAAACATAAGTTTCCAAGAAAATCAACTAAACTAGAAAACAGGAAAAAAAAGCCGTGACTTCTTCCAATATCAAATTTAAATAGCATTCACAAAGGTGTCGGGATTTGTTCAACACATGTGATGCATATACCATAAAACATCAAATAAAGAATGGCAAACCAATAAAGTAAAAGATATTTGAGCCCTTTCTGTCATAAATTAGATGTCTCAAGATCTTGCAACATTTAATGGGACCTGTGCATTCTTGGTCAATTTTTACTTGAAGTTCATTACACAAACAAGGTAGTGCATCAAATAGAACCTCAATGCTACTAATATCTGATGGATAATGATGGTATTAATGTTGAACATCCAATTAAGTTTCCTTATTGCAACTAAGTTTATCTTGAAATGTCATTTAAAGGGGAGGAGGAATTGGTCGGAATATGGAATCCTCACTGAGGACTGCAGCTCAAAATGTTTTCAAAAAATTAAGGACAACGAGCACACCAGCCAGGTGAAAGCTAGGAAGCTGTGTAACAAAATTTGAAGCAACAAGAAAAGATGCCCTCAAACTCCAAAAGTACCTTGATCCATGAAGAATTCGTTTTATGGACTGCATGATTGGTTCGATGTCAACAAGGATCTTCTCCTCACAATCGAGAAAATCTAGGCATCGCCCAGTTGCACTCCCAACTGTATACTGTCCTTCCTGACCATCTGAATGTTTTCTATTTGCCTGACGATCAGTACTATTCCATGAAACCCAACCACGAGCTCTCATAGGCCTGTCTCTATGGTTTTGTGGCTTGTTATTCCATCCACTATCTGATGATTTTCTAGTGGATGCCTCATTTGCACTCTGGAAAGCCCAAGCACCTGCTTTTGACAATGGAGTATGATCAGAATTTTGGTCTTTTGGTTTTCCCTTTGAACTGAAAACAGGTGATCTTTGTCCATCCGAATGGGATTGTGTTACATTTGCAGCTTGATCCCTTCTTAAGTCCCCCTCATTTGAGTTCCACTTTTCCCAACCATCAGATTTATCTGTTAACTTTGCGGTGCTCTGAATATCATTCCAAGAAGAGAATCCACGAATATCTTCCTCCGGATTAGCACATTGATTATCTTGACTCCATCCTCTGCTAGCATCCCAGCTGTGGCAGACATCACGTTTACGTGTCACTGCACCGTTGTCACTCCCCCATCCTCGCCAGCTATCTGACTCATCTGCTGAAGCAACTGGCACATCTTTATGATTATTTGCCTTAGGTTCCTTCACATCTCCCCATCCTTGCCAGCCATCTGGCTTGCCTGCAGGAGTAGGCTTGACTTGCCTATCCCACTGTTGCCAGCTATCTGACTTGCCTGCAGACGTACTTGGCATGTTGTTCTGGTTGCGAGACACAGATTGCTCTTCATTACCACATTGTTCCCAGATATCTGACTTGCCTGCAGCAGCATCTAGCATGTCATTCTGGTTACCAAACTTAAGTTGTTTCTCATTACCCCAATGCTGCCAGTTATCTGACTTACCTGAAGGAATAGCTGGCATGTCATTCTTTTTATTAGGTTTAAGCTGCTTCTCATTACCCCACTGTTGCCAGCCATCTGATTGGACTGTTGAAGCAACAACATTGTCCCAACTTGAGTTTCCAGTTTTCCCACTTTCAAAACCAAACCTCTCTTCATGGTTGCAGTATGCTTCAGGCCCTTCATCAAAAGTAAGTTTCCCGAGATCCAAGTTATGCTCAGGTGACAAATTCAGGTCAGCATTTCCAACCTCAGCCAGATTGTCAACATCTACCCCCAGATATGCGGTGCTCTTATCCCTTTCAGTAGATGTTTGCCTCACCAGCTGAAGGAAGCTGTAAACATCCTTCCCAACATCTTGAAGGTCAGCCAACTGACAATAAGAAAAAGATGTTAGACTTCCTTTTAATGATCAAAATGTCCTCAAGAGAAAATAATAGGAGTAGCAATTGCTGCGGCAGAAATTTGGTCAGAAAATGTGCAAACATCAGAAAAAGGTGATAGAACATAAAAGTCACCTGCTTTTCATTCCACATCATCTGGAAGTGTGTTCCAGTACCAGTTGCCACACGTTTGCCCCATGAACATGCTGCAACTATGCTGGATAATGAATCTTTGTAGCATTTGTCAGCAGCTCTCTCAAAGCATTTCAATGGGGTCTGCAAATTATTTAATAAGATAGAGCAACAGTTGAAAAAAGGATCAAACCCCAGATAGACCATTGTAATCAAGTGTGTGTGAGGAAAATAGTAGTAAGATGTTCATAATCCTATCCTGCATTTATTCTTCATAGAGAACTTACAAAAAGTGTAGCCTCCGTAAATGGCACTTGAACCTTCAGAGAGTGAAACAAAGCCTTAAAGCCAGCAGTATTGAAACCAATTACATTGCCAGAACACGTCATGCAATGAACCACAAGCATCAGGTGCCGTTTGAGTACACCTTTCGAAACACTCCTAACTGCTGTAGACAATCTCTGACGAAAATATGATATAAAATCACCACCCATGCAGAAGGAATCAGTGATCAGAAAGAACTGAAAAAGGAACAGAAATAAATATGCAAGCAGTCCTGAGAAACTGATAATTATAATTTTATTTATGAAATATCATGTGATAGAAACTATTCACATCCAACATGTAATTTATAAATGACTTTGATATGGAATTTCCACGTATAGGTTAAATGAATCTCATTGGAAGGATATAATCTATCATTTGTGGTTAATATTTTCAACCCACCTAGAATCCATGTCAAGGGTAAGATGGTGGATAGCAAAGTATACGGTTTAATAGCTAAATGAGGTATGACCAAAAAAATAAAAAGTTCAATGAGGCATTTTGCCCTTTTTCGCAATGAAGCTCTAATTGCATATCCTTTCATCATTTCATTTATGTTCTGGACTTTTGTCCTTTGTTGTAATTAAGTCCTATTTGTATATACCTTCACCATTTGATTTATCTGCTTGGCCACCTCATTTGTGCACCATAAAATCAGAGATTTGATGTTCTGTTGGCAAAGCCACCATAAACAGCTCAAAAGTATACAGGCCATGGCAAGTCTTAGAACAGAAATCATGATGTTTACAATTTAGAAATCTACATATGGAAGATCTACTCCTGTCGTTAGTGACTTACCATATATTATCCTTGTTAGAGACATGTTTGGTTATAGTTATTATCAGTAGAAAGCGATTAGATAATAGTGTACCTAGAGTACAACCTATTGTGTAATTAGGTATAAGAAACCCCTTTTTCCCTGTTAATGACAATCTAATCATTTTTTCTCTCCCTAATCAACATGGTATCAGAGCCTTAGGGCTCTGGGCCTCTGCCCACCTTCTTCGTCCCCACCCTCCGTCTTCCTCTCCCCCCCCTCTCTCTCCCTCTCTCTCTCTCTCTCTCTCTCTCTGAGGACACAGGAGGAGGATCATGCCGGCCACCGCGGAGCAGAACAGGGCGGTCGCGCCCTGCTGCGCCGACCGGCCGCAGGAAAGGTTGGCCGCGACCACCAGCCGCTGCGGCTGCCACCGTTCTGTCGGCCACCGTGGCTGTCGTCGCCGCCATCACTGCGGCTACCCACGACTCTGCCTGGGCCCTTGATAGCCCATTGCTGCAGTGCAGCTCTCTTCCTTGCTACCGTCGGGGTCGACTTCGAGGTTTTCTCTTCGTCTAGCCAGCGTGTATTAGAGGGACTTCTCATCCTCGATTATGGTCAGCACATAAGAACACTCGTCTAGTTTCTTCGCTCTTATGTGCTGACCACTCTCGTCTCGACATCAACAACTAGTCTTCTCTTCTTGTCCTATTGTCCGTGTGTGTTGATCATGGGGGACTCTTCCTTGGTTAAGTCGTCCTCTACCTCCAGCCATATGCTAGCCACATCTGTCAGGTTGAATGGTGCAAACTATCATCAATGGTTAAGGGCATTTAGATTTCTCCTGATGAAAAAGTTACATCATGTTGAAAAAGATCCTCGAACACTCGTCTAGTTTCTTCACTCTTATGTGCTGACCACTCTCGTCTCAGCATCAACAACTAGTCTTCTCTTGTCCTATTGTCCGTGTGTGTTCATCATGGGGGACTCTTCCTCGGCTAAGTTCTCCTCTACCTCCAGCCATATGCTAGCCACATCCGTCAGGTTGAATGGTGCAACATATCATCAATGGTCGAGGGCATTTAGATTTCCCCTGATGTCTATGAAAACATTACATCATGTTGAAAAAGATCCTCCAACGAAGGCAGATTTGAAAGCCTTTGAAGCCTGGCAAACGGACGATGGGACGGTCATCTTAGTGATTGGCAATAGCTATGAGCCATATATTTTCAATAATGTGCTCTTTTTAGAGATGGTGAAGCAGATGTGGGATTCCTTGAAGCGTACATGCTCTGGTGAGACGAATATTTCCCATATCTATAATCTTTATTCCTAATTGTTTGCAATCAAGCAGATGGTCGAGATATTGCACAATATTTCTCTGAAGTCCAAGGGTTATAGAATGAGCTTCTCCTATATCAACCGACCACCACAGATCCCACAACAATACAGAAATAGTGGGAAGAATTTATTGTTGCTAATTTTTTGTCCGGACTTGATGGCAATCTCCGGCATGTCCGAAATAATTTGTTGGTTGACACTGCTATACCACAGCTCGCAGACGCATTTTGTGCGTGCTACGGGCTAGCACAACTCCTCATGTTGATGCTGGAAATTCTACAACTGGGCAGATAGCTATCACCAGAGATATGGGAAGCACGTCTGCGCTGGCCGCTATTGGACATGGTCGCGGATGTGGCTGTGGTCGTCAGCCATGCACACATTGTGAAAGGTCCAATCACCAATCCGATTTCTGTTGGAAGAAGTATGGAAGGGGGGAGTAAATCAAACCCTATGGCTAATCTCAGAGTTGCTTCTGATACTCTGTCTGTTGTTGCCTCTATCCCGCAGGAGTCTAACGCTTCACCCACGGCACCTTCTCGGCAGGATAGCGAAGTTACTTTGTCCTGGGAGGAATACGAGGCTATTCAACGTATCATAAAGAGGAGGGTTTGCGTTAGGTCGACAGCCAGCAGTAAAATTTTGTCACATCTCCAACATGAATTCTGATCCAAATACATTATGTGCTAATGCTAGGGCGTTCCCCGTAAGCGACGCGTTACATCGAAACCCGGATAGAATGACAAGTGAGCAAGGGCTAGCTAGGGTGTTTCCCGTAAGCGACGCGTTACATCGGAACCCGGATGGAATGACAAGTGAGCAAGGGCTAGCTAGGGCGTTCCCCGTAAGCGACGCGCCGCAATGGCGCCCGATTGCGGTGTCAAATAGGCAAGGGTTCTCGTGTGGGGTTGGACGCACACGGGTAAAGAAGCAAGTCCAAAAACATAGGATCCGTCTAGCTACTTGGAATATAGGAACTTTAACGGATAAGAGTTTAGAATTAGTTAAGTTAATGAAGGACAGGAGGATTAACATAGCTTGCCTACAAGAAACTAGGTGGAAAGGACATAAAGCTAAAGACATTGATGGATATAAAATTTGGTATACGGGTAATAATAATTCTAGAAATTGTGTCGCTATAATAATAGATAAAAACTTAAAAGACAGAGTTGTGGAAGTAAATAGATTGGGGGATAGACTAATGCTAATTAAACTTATCTTAGGTGAGGATACTTTGAATATAATTAGTGCATATGCACCTCAAGTAGGATTAGAAGAGAGCATTAAAAAGAAATTTTGGGAGGCTATTGATAATTTGATCCAAAATATCCCTAGTGAAGAGAGAATCTTTATTGGAGGGGATCTTAATGGTCATGTGGGTAAAGATAATAGAGGCTATGAGAGGATTCACGGAGGGCTTGGTTTTGGCAATAGAAATGATATGGGTAATACTATTCTTGATTTTGCTATGGCCTATGATCTAGCAATTACTAATACCTTCTTTAAGAAGAGGGACGAACACTTAATAACGTACAAGAGTGGAACACATATAAGTCAAATTGACTATTTTCTCATTAGGAAGGTCGATAGAGTTTTATGTAAAGATTGCAAAGTTATTCCTGGTGAGAGTCTAGCCCCTCAACATAGGTTGTTAGTAATGGATGTCACTATCCCTAAATTCAAAAGAAAGATCATTATAAATAATTATTCCAAGATTAAATGGTGGAATTTAAAAGGTAAAAGTTTAGAAACATTTAAAAATCATCTATTAAAAGAAAATATTTGGAATTTAGAACAAGAAACTAATGTAATGTGGAATAATGTTACAAATTGTATAACGAGGGTTGCAAAACAACTCTTAGGCGAATTTAAAGGTAAAAAGAATTTAGAAAAAGAGACTTGGTGGAGTGAGGAAATCCAAAATATCATTAGAGTAAAAAAGGAATGTTTTAAAGTTTGGCAAACTAACAAAAATGATCAAACCCTAGAAGCCTATAAAATCGCTAAAAAGAGAGCTAAGAAAATAGTTAGCGAAACTAAATCAAAGGCATTTAAATATTTATATAATAAATTAGGAATCCGAGAGGGTGAAAAGGACATATTTAAACTTGCTAAATTAAGAGAAAGGAAAACTAGAGATTTAGATCATGTTCGGTGCATTAAAGGTGAAGATCAAAGGGTTTTAACTAAGGATCTTGAGATTAAAGGGAGGTGGCATAACTATTTTCAGAAGTTACTTAATGGAGATTCCGTCAATGATTTATCTTTAGAAGGTACCCAAGAGTCCACAATATTTGATAAATATCAATATTTCAGACGTATTAAGATGTCAGAAGTGGAGGATGCTTTAAGAAAAATGAAAGTAGATAAGGCCTTAGGACTAGATGGCTTACCTATTGAAGTATGAAAAGGCCTAGGAGATATTGGTATTCAGTGGCTAACTAAATTTTTTAATAAAATTTTAAAGGAACGGAGAATGTCAGAAGTTTGGAGAAAAAGTGTTGTAGTTCCTTTCTATAAAAACAAAGAGGATATTCAAAATTGTAACAATTATCGTGGAATTAAGCTTATGAGTCATACTATGAAACTTTGGGAAAGAGTAATTGAAAAACGCCTCCGATGTATGACTACTGTATCGGAAAATCAGTTTGGTTTTATGTCAAATAGATCTACTACAGAAGCTATTTTCTTACTACGGCAGCTAATGGAGAAGTATAGAGAGATGAGAAAAGATTTGTATATAATTTTTCTTGATTTAGAGAAGGCGTACGATCGAGTACCGAGAGAATTGATTTGGTGGACATTAAGAAAGAAAGGAATCTCTCAAGGATATGTTGATTTGATTAAGGATATGTACGACGGCGCTATTACTAGTGTTTGAACTATTGCTGGGGAGACTGGTAAATTTCCCGTTTCTATAGGTTTGCATCAAGGTTCTGCACTAAGTCCGTATCTCTTTGCCTTAGTTATGGATGAAGTAACTAAACAATTGCATGAGGATATCCCTTGGTGTATGCTTTTTGCAGATGATATTGTTTTAATTGATGAGAGTATTGATGCTCTAAATGCTAAGTTAGAGCGTTGGAGACTTGCCTTGGAATCTAAAGATTTTAAAATTAGTAAGAGTAAGTCAGAGTTTATGCACTGTAATTTTAGTAATGGGAGAGTGGTTCAGAAAGACATGGTTCTAATTGATGGACATAACATTCAGAAGAGTAGTAGCTTTCGATACTTAGGGTCTATCATACAAGAGAATGGGGAGATTTATGATGACATTACACATAGGATTAAGACAGGCTGGTTAAGATGGAGAAGTGCATCAGGTGTCCTTTGTGATCGTCGTATGCCTGTGAAACTCAAAAGGAGGTTTTATAGAACCGCTGTGAGACCTGCTTTGTTATATGGTACCGAGTGTTGGGCAGTACGAAAGGAACACATCCACAAAATGTGTGTAGCATAGATGAGGATGTTGAGATGGATGTGTGGCAAGACTAAGAAAGACAAGATTAGGAATGAGCGTATCCGTAAGGACTTAGGGATAGCTCCAATTGATAGTAAAATGAGAGAAAATAGACTCAGGTGGTTTGGACATGTGTGTCGTCGCCCTAACTCAGCGCCGGTTAAAAGATGTGACCAAATCTTAGTGGATGCTAGTAAAAGAGCTCGGGGAAGGCCTAAAATGAGATGGTGCGATGTTATTAGGAAGGACATTAGTTTCTTGCGTTTAAATACGAATATTGCACTTGATAGAAATCTTTGGCGGAACAGGATTCATGTAGCCGACCCCAATTAATTGGGATAAGGCTCTGATGATGATGATGATGATGATAAAGAGCTCTGCGGCTGCTTGCTCCTCGTTTCATGTTCTTACTCCCTCAGGTAGTGCACTAGCAGTTCACAATCCCTCTTGGATTGTGGACTCCGGAGCCTTTTATCATATGACAAGTGACCGCTCTCTTTTCTCCTCACTTGCCCTCTCTAGTTCTCATGCGCCGGTTACTGTAGCTGATGGCTCTCACTCATCAATTGCCGACAAAGGCATAGTTTGATCATCTAATCTAACCTTGAATGATGTTCTTTATGTTCTCAAGTTTCCTATCAATCTTCTTTCCATTAGCATGCTAACTCGTTCCCTGAATTGTTCAGTGACCTATCCTTATTGAGTTTTTCAAGACCTCCGGACGAAGAAGACGATTGGTGAGGGGCATGAATCTGGTGGACTTTGCTATCTCGCTGCAAATAAACCTCTCCAGACCTCTCAAGCTCTGTCAGCTAGTGAGGATCCATATTAGTGGCATTGCAGACTGGATCATCCTTTTTTGAAGCTTAGGACAGATATGTCAGTTCCTTCTACAGTCAATAAACTTCATTGTGACGCTTGTGAACTAGGCAAACACCATCGTGTGTCATTTCCAATCATAATAAAAGGATCGCTACTCCCTTCCATCTTGTTCACTCCAATATCTGGGGACCCTCTCCTATTCCTTCCAAACTCAGATTTCGTTATTTTGTTACTTTTATAGATGACTTTTGTCACATGACTTGGATGTTTCTTCTCAAGTCAAAGTCTAATGTTCTGTTTGTATTCCAAAATTTTTATGTTGAAATAAAAACCCAACATTCTGCATATATCAATATTGTGCGCACTGATAATGGCTTAGAGTTCACTCAGAGCATATTTGCTATCTTTTGCTCCTCACATGAAATTGTCCATCAAACATCTTGCTCTTACACATCTCAACAAAATGGAGTTGCTTATAGGAAGAACCACCATAATTGCCATCTTCTTGATGTTGCTCGTACTCTCCTATTTCATATGCATGTACCTAAACAGTACTAGGGAGATGCGATTCTTACCTCATGTTATTTTATAAATCATGTTCCGAGTAAGGTGTTAGATGGACGATCGCCGTTCTTGTCTTTACATCTAGACCTTTCTCCCTTTCCTCTTGTTCCCCGAGTGTTTGGATGTAAATGCTTTGTTCACTCACTTGGTCCAAATCACGATAAATTATCTCCTAGATTGGTTCCCTGCATTGTCTTGGATATTCTCGAACTCAAGGATACCGTTGTTTTGAACCCCGGTCCAAGAAATGCTATGTTCTTGCTAATGTCACTTTCTTTGAGCCTTCTTTGAGCCTGTAGCTCTTTATAGTCTTTTCTCTGAGGTACGACCTCCTCCCTCTATTTCGGAGGTTCCTATTCAGGAGGTCCCAACTCCACCTGTTTTATTTCCTTCTGACTCGACTCCTGTCATTGATAATGAACCCTTGGAGGCACATGCTATGAATAATTTTTATGGACAGGTTTATCAGCGGCGCACGCCTCCTCTAGTGGATGCCCCTCCACTGTCTTCTTCTTCACCGGTGGATCCTTCTTTTTTTGGTGAGTCCTCTTCTCCACTTGTTTCAAATCTTAACCTCCCCATTGCTGTTCGGAAAGGGGTGAAGTCGTGTGAGAGTATTTACTAATACCCTATTGGCAATTTTGCCTCCTATACATCTTTGTCTCCCTCTTTTCGTCAGTTTGCCTTGTCCATTTTTGTTGTTCATATTCCCAGGAATGTTTCAGAGGTACTCTCTAAATCTGAGTGGAAAGTTGCTATGGACGACGGAATGAATGCTCTTATATCTCGTGGTACTTGGATCATTGTGCGCCGCCCGGCTCATGTTACTCATGTTGCCTACCGATGGGTGTTTACTGTGAAGTACTCTCCTAATGGTACCATTGATAAGTATAAAGCCAAACTAGTTGCAAAAGGGTTCACACAAACTTACGGAGTAGAGTATTTTGAAACCTTCTCTTTTGTGGCTCGGTTGAATTCAGTATGGGTGCTCTTTTCACTTGCCATTAATCAAGGTTGGTGGATGCTTCAAATGGATGTAAAGAATATTTTTTTGTATGGTGATCTTCGGGAGAAAGTGTATATGGAGCAACCTTCAAGGTATGTTGCTCAGGGGGAGTTGGTGTGTAAGCTGAAGAAGGCCATTTATGGTTTGAAATAAAGACTTCATGCTTAGTTTGATAAATTTAGTCAAATTGCATCTAGGATTGGACTAAAAAGAAGCCATGCTGATCATTCTGTCTTTGTTCGTCACTCCTCTGTTGGTGTTGATAGTTTGACTATTTATGTTGATGATATGCTTCTTACTAGTAATGACACAGGTGGTTTAGAGGAAGTTCGGAAGTACCTTAAACAACACTTTGTTACTAAGAATCTTGGTAGGCCACGCTATTTTTTAGGCATTGAGATAACCTATACACAAGAAGGTGCGTCTCTCTCAAAGGAAATATGCTTTAGATCTTCAAGAGATGGGCCTCCTTGCATGTAAGCCAGTTGAAACTCTTGTGGTTCTTCAATAGAAGCTGGATGTTGAAAACAATCCAAACTTTAGTGATGTTGCAAGATATCGGAGATTGTGTGGGAAGTTGATTTATTTGACTATCACTAGACCCGGCATTGCCTTTGCTGTTGGGGTGGCGAGTCAGTTTATGCAGGCACCAAAAGTATGTCACTGGGAAGCAGCTCTAAAAATTCTGCATTATATTAAGGCAGCTCCAGGGAAAGGCTTATTGTATAGAAAGAATGGGAATTTGAGAATTGAAGCCTTTTCAGATGCCGATTATGCAGGGTCCAAACTGGATAGGCGATCTACATCAGGCTTTTGCACCTATGTTGTTGGAAATTTGGTTACCTAGAGAAGTAAAAACCAACATGTGGTGGCTCGCTCTATTGCTGAAGTAGAGTATCGGACTATGGCTCAAACTACATGCGAAATGATGTGGTTACAGAGTCTCATGTCTGATTTTGGAGTCTTTTACTCGGAGCCTATGAAGATGCATTGTGATAATCAGGCTGCAATTCATATTGCCAAGAATCCTGTTTTCAGGAACGGACCAACCACATTGAGGTGGACTACCATTTTGTGAGGGATGCTGTCATGTCCCAGAAGTTATATACTCCATTTACTCATACAGAAGAACAGATGGCAAATTTGTTTATGAAGGCTCTTGGAGTATCTCGGGTTGCTACTCTCTGTAGCAAGCTGGGCATATTTGACATATATGCTCCAGCTTGAGGGGGAGTGTTAGAGACATGCTTGGTTATAATTATTATTAGTGGATAATGATTAGATTATAGTGTACCTAGAGTACAACCTATTGTGTACTCAGGTATAAGAAACCTTTTTTTCTGTTAATGACAATCTAATTAGTTTTTCTCTCCCTAATCAACAATCTTATTGTTATTAAGTTGAACCGCTGACCCAAAACTCATGTAGGTGGAAAGGTCCATAAGTGATGTAGGCATAGAGCAGCATGTGAATACCTAGTATTGGACTAAATGGCTTGGGGCAACACTTCCTGCAAGTAAAAGGTGAGCATATCAGCTGCTCTCCTGGCCAAACGTTCACTATCGATGTCGAAACCCTCTTGTTGATGGCACAAGCTTGAAGAAATAAGTGTTACCCATATGGAGTGTAGTGACCCAATCACAAGCCATGTAAGAGAAGAGCTACCGATAGGAAAGGACTACACATCCTTCTAAAACAAGGGCCCCCCCATCTCTGATCCAAGCCCTTTCAATCTCTCCGCCACAGGCCATCCAAATGGGAAAGAGAAGAAAGGAAGTGGAGGAAGGTGGGTCCAATAGCATCAATGGTGGTGGTGGACAGCACCAGCTTTTTCAATGGCAATGGCAGACTTGGCAGAGCTTTTTCCTCCCGTTTCTTCTTTCCCTTGCAAAGCAGCTGTCTACTATTGTTTCCTGTGGTAAGGACATGTAAATAAAGATGTCGATCCACCCCCCCCCCCAATGTGAAGACATTGGGCTTGTCAGTCAGGTTCCAGTTAAATCCTTAGCTATAATAGCCTTTCAAACTGCTTGCAGTAGGCATATACCCTACTCATAAACTCTCTACAAAAAATATTTCAAATCCCTTAGTCCAAAGGCAACATTTGCATTACACTATGCAGTAATTACCAAACAAATAACAATCAATAGCATCAGTTATAATAAAATCGATTTCTCAAGAAAGATTCTTTACAAGGGAAATAAAACTGCATATTCTTACCGACAGCCAAAAATATGCATTGATATCTTTCATCTGACATTAATAACAAAACGGAGATGCTATGCAGTCTGAGGCGAGAGGCGGCTGAGGCAACCAAGGGGTTGCCTCAGCCTCAAATGCCTAGTCGATGGCCTAGGCATTTAAGGTGACATTTTATTAAAATAATCTATGAAATTCAGAAATATAAATATATATCTAAATATCACAAAAAATCATACATAAAACCAATAAACTTACTAAATCCATTCATTAATGTGTCAAATTATTGTATAACTCACTAAACTCATGTAAATTTTAACAAACCCAATTGCAACTATCAAATTCACACTCATACATGCAAATGCACTAAACAAGAATAACAAGTGCAATATCATAACAAAACTAAAACAAGTAAACAACCAAATAAGTCTATTACACACACACACACAGAGTGAGACAGAGAGTGGGCTCGCCCCCCCCCCTCTCTCTGTGAAATAGAGAGAGTGGCGCACAGGCACACACACACACACAAAGTGAGACAGAAAGAAACTGCGTTTGAGAGGGAGACACACACACACACAGAGTGAGACACACAGAGGGGGCTCGGCCCTTACGTGAGAGGGAGAAAACCAGAGAGGGAGACACACACACACACACACACACACACACACACACACACACACAGAGTGAAACACACAAAGAGGGGGCTCGGCCCTTACGTGTGTGTGAGCGTATGTGTGTGTGTGTGTGAGAGAGAGAGAGAGAGAGAGGGCTCAGTCCCTCTCTCTCTCTCTCTCTCTGTGCGTGTGTGTGTGTGTGCATGTTTGTGTGCGTGAGAAAGGGAGGGGGGCCGAGTCTCTCTCTCTCTCTCTCTCTCTCTCTGAGAGAAAACCAGGAGATAGAGAGAGCTGTGTGTGTGTGTGTGTGTGTGAAAGAGAGGGGCTCGGCCCCTCTGTGTGTGTGCGTGTGTATGTGTGTGTGTGTGAGGGAGAGAGGGGGGAGAGTATAGGTCCGCTGGTCGCCGGTCGCACGCAGAGGGGGAGATGCGAATGGGGAGGATAGAGGGGAGGGGCCGGCTAGGGTTGAATTGAGAGAGAGAGAGGAGAGGGATCCTGTGGGGCCGAACTGGATCAGGCTTGTCAGGTTTGCAAGCCTGGGCCTGGGTGCACGAAGTGGGCCGAGGCAGTCCTAAAGGCGATCCCAGTGATCGCCAAGGCAATTTAGACTGGAGCGAGGCAACTTATCGCCACCTCGCCTTGCCTCCTCACCTAGGCAACTGTCTCGGTTGCCTTTTGATAACGTAACTGAGATGTTGTCACTTTTAAAAAATATTTAAAAAATAAGTAACCAAGATGTTTCCAAAACTATAATAATTGATTTCTATGAGCTGTTCGAAGTGGGAAATATCCCTAAATTTAGAGATTTAAACCAGTAAGTTAGAACAATTGTAAATTGGTTCATTGATTGTCATTTGCTGGCCACAAGAATAGACATGCTTCTTCAGAACTTGAAAAGTGAAAAGATAACTAAATTCACCTGAATAGATTGGTCAAAAGCAGATGAAATGCCAAGATAATCTTGAATTTGCTGAATGCCATATGGAATGGACCGTCTGGTATCAATTAAATGCATCACCGGTAAACAAGAATCTAAAGCAACCCTCCAAGCATCACCATTATGCTTGACAATGTCCTTCTCAATCACAACTTCCACAGCTACTTCGCCTTTTGTTGCTTTACTTGAATTTCTTACCCTTGGAATTGTGTCTGGACCAATCCAGACTACCCTTGTTGAATGCACCCAAGGATCACCTTTATAAAAATCAACAATGAAGAAAGCAAATGAGTTCCAGAATGAGTTATCATATATAATAAATAATAAAGAGATACAAGATATTCAGAAACAACAAACATAGTGGCAGCTTGAAATTTACTATTTTTCACGTGACCATAATAGATACGTTGATTTCCTAGTTGGATGGCATGTAACAGTATCAGATTTTACCCATTTCAAGAGAAAAACCGGGAAAAGGGTGTTTACCTTGACCCCTTTCAACAAGGTGGCTGATGCAAGCAAGTGCTTGCAACCATATCCATGGATTCCATTGGTTTTTCAGGAAGTGGGACCTTTTGCCACAATACATATATCATTTAAGTTTTGCTTCAATTTTTTTTGTTACAACAGCTCATCAACCTCTCAACTTCTAGTGAGCAAATGCAAGCCTAAATGAGATGCACAAGACCTGGTAAAAGAGACATTAGTAAAGTTCGGATCACTGCATATTGACCGAAACTGCATAATAAGATTATCCTTAGCTATTGTTTCCCCTAAAACTATACAGCAAAATTATCTGGCACTGTCTCAATTCTGTAGACTCAAAACACCAAGCACAAGCTGACCACAAGCAAAAGATACTCCCAAGAGGATATCAATTGCAATATCAATAAAGACAAAAATGTATTTAAAAAGTTGACTGGGTTCTTTCTGTAACAACCAAGCTAAAACCCAACCAGGGCTGACTGTCTAAATGTTGGCAGTGGCAATGCAGAATTCTGAAGGAACCATGTCCAAACTGCATTCCAAGATATACCATCACAACATTTACATATCCAATTCTGCCAGTTTTAGAAAAGTTGTTAAAACCATGTATAATTTAGAAAAGAAAAAAGAGTCCACAAAGTGGCACACAAGTCCAGACCCCTCTCCATGAAATTACAGCAGATAGTATCCTCCCAATCCCGCAATCATTTTCCCTCCACTTGCACTCATCATTTGGAAATTATAACATATTGTCGAGCCCCTAAAAGAAGCAGAGGGCAACTCTGTCACCTTCCATGTCTACAAGGAACACTTTGAAGACCATCCTTTACAGAATACAAAACCTTGTCTAAGAGAACCCGCCATGTGAAGAGCCTTAATCCTTCTTAAATAAGTGGTTGTCTGTCTTCAGATCCACTTTTACATAAATTGGAAAAACCTTTAATTTGACATCAGAAAGCACCCAGAAAAGTTCACCATGGAAAGTGTGGGCATAGTTTGGTGCTGAAGCTCATGTAAATCTTTCCTTTTCCAGAGAAAAAAGTGTTGTACCACCAACTTTATAAAATATAAGTGGGAATTAATGCAATAAGATATTGGAGGTTTCCTCCAAATCATTCACACACGACACTCAACATTTGAACCCATTGCATATTGTGTACAAAAAGTCCCAAATGGATAGTGGGCCTGGAAGCAAAGCTCACAGAACAGATCCCTAACCAAACTACACTAACCCCTTTAACTAAAATCAACCTGCTCATACATTAGTTAGCATTTTCGATACCCCAAGAAACGCTCCATCTTAAAGGTCCCCTGCTCTGATACTAGAAAACTCCATACTTCAGAATGTCTGCCACCATTACTCAAGCCTTGAGCAAGCCTGTGGATAATATCTGTTGACCGAGAACTAGGCCTGTCCAAAGGCCCACTACTCAGAAGATTCTTCTTGTCAACGTGGACTCTGTGATTTCCCACACAACTTATTGTGTTCTTTAAACTTCCCTGATTGCTTGCTGTACAATTTCCTGAAGTGATCCACTTTTCCATTTACATCAAATCCAATCTGTCTGGCTTCTTTAATATCATTTCTCCGGTCTTACAAGAAATCTAAAAATAAATCCCCTTTCTCAGTGGATCTTAGGAAAGAGAAAGCTCCATTATCCATCAATAACATCTCTCTGTACTAAACTTATCATTGGCAGCAATCTTGAATGTCAATATTTTTCAGGGTAAGTGGGAGAGAATTCTCAGAAGTAGGAAATGTTCAAGAAATACTATTATCAAGAAGGCCTTTACCACCTGGAGAATTCACATTCAACCCCTTTTATTGCAGTGACAGGAGATTGCTCGCTCTGCTCTCTGCTGCTGTTTGAACTCGATAGTCAAGCCTAAAACCAAAATCCCCTTTGTTGCATGAGCAGAAGCTTCAATCATCTTATTAGCTTCAATCTTGGAAGAGGTTGCGGTGTAATATACCATCTTGATCCCATCACTCTCTGATTTCCACAAATTTATCCCCCATCTACAGAAAACTCTAACATGGTTGCATGGCAAATGTTTCAACTCCAAAATATAATGCATATGAGCCAAAAGGTAACAACCTCACCCATGCTTCTTCGCCTCTCTTCCTATTTTGCCCCTTTTATGCTGCATTTTCTGATGCCTTAGCAGAGTTGACTGGCCTGACTCAAATAAAACCCAGTTTTGCCAAGCTATTGCCTGAGGAGAACTTGTTAGGCGAGCCACTCACACAAACGACTCGTGCAACTCAACCAACTGTACTCACCGTCTTCTTCCTCTTGTTTTCCCCTTGGAAGCCCTGTATTTAGTGCAAGCAGAGGTTACCATCATTCCATGTACAATAGACCCCACCCACTTTACCATCACTCTCATCTGGGTGAACAACCAATCTCACCCAATATATTTCCAACCCAGTCCCATTTCGATTTTTGACTTTCTTTGGAGGATTTCCATTTTCCCTCATCAAGGACTTGTAAATTCTATTATCAGTATTTTACACGAGGTTGGCCATATTGCCGAATCATATCAACTCAGAGCTGTGTGGATAGGGTACAATACAAATGTACGGTCCAACGTGTGGCTCAATCTGAGACAGGCCTTTGAAAGGCCTGATAAGTGCTCATGTGTATATATTTATTAATATCACACATTATTTTCTGGGCTTTAATGTAATTAATTGTGCAATTTTTACATGTTAATCTTAGTCTCATACTATATTGAGATTTTTCTGTAATTAATTAAAATTTTAAACATAACTTAATCAATGGGACTTGAGAAATGTTTAAGAAGAATGAATCATCATCATCATCATCATCAGAGCCTTATCCCAATTATATGAGGTCGGCTACATGAATCTTGTTCCGCCAAAGATTTCTATCATTTAAGAAGAATGAATATTGCATGATTAATATTAATTTACTTGAGGGACTTAACTATATATATATATATTTACATTACACAAACTTTCATCAAAGTTAATCTTTTTATGAACAGTATTCTTCTTCCCTCTCTGCGGCAACGGAGGCGAGTCCGGAGAGGAAGACGACGACGGTCGGCTTGGAGAAGAAAAGGAAGAAGAAAGAAGAGCAATAGCAGTGTGCTGGCCTGCCGGAGGGACTGGTAGCGTGGCAGCATGCGCTGGCTTCCGACAGCGGCGGACGTGCATGGAGTCCGACGGGGGCGCTGAACGCAAACGGCAGTGGCGGTGGTATGCAGGGGATCACGTGTTTGTTTCACTGGAATGTGGAAGCTGCTGGTGGGTCACCATGGGCGCATGGCGGACGGCGTGTGGACGATTGCGAGCATGGCATGCTGCCGGAGGAGAAGAAACGATGGTCGGCTAGGGGAGGAGAAAGAAAAAGAAAAAAAACAGGGGCTCTGGTGTGCGGGACGGTGTTTCGCATGAGCTGTGTGGAGGAAGAAGAAGAATGGCAGCGGCTGGCCTCCGGCATCGTGCAGCTGACAGGAAGAGAGGAAGAGAAGAACGGTGCCATCCGACGAAGAAAGAGCACCAGCGGTGCTCGCGTGGGCCTGTTTGCATGCTCCGGTGGGCAAGGATGGTGCTCGTGTGGGCCTCACGTGATGCTCACACAGCTGGAGGAGGAACAGGGGATCAGTCATGGGCTCACGCGGCAGGGCTCCAGCGGTGTTCGAACGGGGTTCCGGTGGTGGATGGCTCGCGCAGGCGGCTGCCGGCGAGACGGCGAGAGTAAGAGAGAAGCAACGGCCTTCACGTGCTCATGCAGTGGGCCGCACGACAGCAACCGGCTGAGGAGAGGAAGGGAAGAAAAGAAAAAGAGAGAAAAAAAGAAAGGAAACGAGTATGCAGCAGCAGCACTAGGAAAATGCCGGAGCAGGTGAAAGAGGGCTCTCACGGCACGGGATGCATGCATGATAGGGAGTGGGCCTCGCGTCAATTTGTGGCAGCGGCACATGGTGTGTGTGTCTATGTTGCCAGATGTCAGTGGGCAGCAGCGTCGGTTGCAGGAATAGGCCACAGTTTTAAATGGAAAAGACGCATGCAGCGGCAGGTAGGTAGCAGACGTCAATAGGCAACAAGGCTGTGGCGTCTGCGGTGGGAGAAGTTAGTCTCCCATGCATTTAAGATGGTGTGGGCACGCGAATAAAAAAAAATGGGGTTGGCTTTGCCTATAAAAGGGGTACAGGCTGGTTGTGCTGGGGGTTGGTTTTTTTGGCTTGGTTTTTGATGAGTAGAAGTGTTGTGCTGCTTTTGTTAAAAGTTTCAATTTGGACGCGTCCAGAGAAATCTCCCATTTCTTCTTCCACTTCCTCTCTTCTTCTTCTGTAACTTCTTCTTCCTCCTTTCTTTCTTCGACGTCTTATTCTTCTACTCTTACTTCTCTTTCTTCCTTCTTATTCTTCTTTTTACTACCTCCATTGTCATTTCTCTATCTCTCTAAACTCTCTCTCTTCTTCTTCTCCCTCTCTCTTCTACTTGTTTCCTTCTTCCTCTCCCATCTATGCAGATAGTCTGGCTTCTATTTCTTCTTTTTCTTCTTCTTCTTCTTCTTTAAGCTCCTCTATCATCTCTCTCATTTTCTCTCTAAACTCTCTCTCTTCTACTCTTTCCCTCCACTCTGCAGCGGCTCTATTTGGTTTCTTCTTCCTCTTCCTTCTCTTAGCTTTCGCTCTCTAGGTCATTTTCTCCAATACCAAAGAGTCATCTCAAATGCCCAAAGCCACCTTCGCCCCCTAAAATTTATCCTAAATGACAAAAACATGACAGAAACCTTAAAAACCATTTAAACTGACTAAAAAACTCCAAAACCCTAAACCAACTATACTGACCAACATGTTCCTGAAACCCTAAAAACCACCCGAAATGCTGGCATACCTTCAAACCCTAAAATTACTTAAAAGTGACTGAAATGCCCTTAAATCCTAAACATTCCTAAGATGATGAAATAGTCTCCGTACACTAAAACTCATGCAAAATCTCCAAAATCTTATATGAACCATTAAAATCACTACAAATGACCAAAATACACCTAGACCCTGGGAATACCCAGTGCACAAGGCTCCAGCCAGTGCAGGGTCTGGGGATGGACGATGCACACAGCCTTACCCAAGCAAAGCCGAGAGGCTGTTTCCGTGAATCGAACCCGTGACCTCCAGGTCACGCAGGAGGCAACCTTACCATTGCTCCTGGGTCTGCCCTCTGAAATACTCCTAGACCCTATATTTCCAAAATTACCCATTATGTTCCTGCACAAACTCTTAGAATCACCATAAAATGCCCTACAAGTGAAGCTTATGGAACTCAATAAAATCCTTGCTATTGTTTACAGCATTAACTGCATCAATGTGTTTTATCTCTTTCAGTGTATTGTTAAACACCAGCCAATTAAGAGTTTTTGTCTGTCCAGGAGTGAAGAATTAACATGGACCGAGGCCCATAGGATTGCCAAATTTAGAAACCCTCAAAAACCAATCCAATTGGGCAGAACACAAGCAAATCATCAAAGGCTCCAAAGAAAATCTGTCTAAATGAACTTCTTAAAAAAACCTTTCCAGAAATAAAACTTGATAACAACAATGCTGTGCACCAGTGGAACTCAAGGTAGTGGCATGATAAGCCCCTTCAGTACATTGTACAGTTGAATATAGCTAGATAGGTAAGACTTCTTTCCGGAGGTATATTGTCTTCAGAGGAACAATTCACATGGTGGATATTGTGTATACACAGTGTTTGAAACATAAACACAACATAAATCAGTACAAGTCCTTTCGTCGGTAAAGCAAGAAATAATCTCATATAGACAAATAAAGATGCCTACCTTTGATCACAGTATCCAGCAGAATAGGGCAGATTGAATTCACAATTATATCTATTGTTTGCTCCATATCCTCGTTGCTTGGATCAGCATTAGGTTCATGGTAAAAGTGCAAGCATGGAGATTGGGATATCTGATGGCATGGTCTATGAGGATTCCAACTGCAACATTCACTGTAGAAATGAAGAAGAAAAGAAATTTTAATTATAAAAAATTAGAAGTTCTTAAAAATGAAGCACAACCAAGCAATCAGATAAAGAATTTTTCTCGGAGAAAGATTGAATGGACAATAGCAAATACTCACCTGGAATCTAAAGTCATCTTTCTGAGGAATTGAGAGGTCAGCTTTCTGAGGAATGGAGAGGTAGTGTTTCTTTTTGCTCGATAAGATCTGATGACATCCAAGCATTTTTTATGAATCTCCTTCATCTTGCAGTTTAATCCATCCAACTGCAACTGTCCAGGAAAATGTGTTCCATGTCACCATGAGATCTTTATATTTTTCCAAGTTCTTTTCTTCTTTTAGAAGTGGATGGTGCCACAATTGAATTAAAAGAAGGAAGTGAGTATATTTTTCCAACTTCTATAACAGAAGCTAATAGTAAATAATAGAACTCAGGTTATATAAATATATAAAATAACCTGATTAAGATGAATATGCCCCATGAGGCCTCGAACAGCTTCCGAACTTCCACCATGGTACCTGAAAATAAAAAAAGGAAAATTGTAGCATGTAAGTATTCATAATTAATCACTGTCTAAACACAAGGATAACTAATTATCATTAGAAAAGTAATAGAAACTACTGAACCAACCAAATGGTGGACATAACCATGAAAGATATGTCTTCAAGATATAATCTTCTATTATAAAGAACAACATTGTTTCCTACAATTCCTATATATGCAATGGAACGTCAGAAAATGCAGTGAAAACATGATGGAAGTTTCACTATAACTTTAAGTAAACTCTGACAGTCAAAAGTGAAGAAATATGGCCGGTAGAAAGCAGCATCACTCGTCATCATCCATTGGAAGCCTTATGGAGGTCCATCAAATGCAGGTAGATCCAATGCAGGATCCAGGGATTTGAAAAAGACTTATGACCTGACTGCCATCAACCACTCAGAAGCTATTGACAACTGACAAATACTTGGTCAAAATAGTTCTGGATGAGAGAGACTTAGTCACTTGGAAGCCCTATGAACACCCATTACTGCATATATAATGATGGTTGTTGTACAGGCAAACTGGCAAAAGCTTTAAGCTGATCTAGCCATGAAGTAACTTTTGGTGAAACATTGCATTACTGTGTGAATCAGGTGCAGTTAACACTCGCAATTAAGACTAGAATCAGACATCCGATAACTAAGAAAAACTGTTTTTCTGTGGGTAGACTTCACTTTTTCAAAATATCATGACAACGCAAGCAAACAGGATAGCTTTACTTTGTCACAAGGCCAGTAATATTATAGTAGGATGCCACTGAAGCAACACCACAATCAGTATACAAAATGAGAAACTAGAGCAGCGACTATCAAGGTGCACAGCCAATCTTCCTCATCCTTTCTTCTCCAGTTCCCTTGTTGTTTTCCTTCCCTTCTATAAGCCTAAGGGCTAGTTGGTTTCAGAACAGAGAGAACCTAGTATGTGTACTCTGATTAGAGAAGAATGTGAACTCTGTAAGTTAATGTGTGTGGCTGTCATTCACCGTGCTTCTGTCCCTGCGTTTGGTTTCACCGTTTGTCATTTGAAAAAGACAACTCACCCAAGACAATATGTTAGACATTGCTCAAACATCTAGCAACCCTCAAGCCATGACTACCAGCCACTTTAGCCATACATGCACTCATCACCCCAGTCACTATCATCAATGCTGTTGTCCACTGTGGTTGCCAATGTGGACATTTTCACCACTGAACGGCATCTTGGGCAAAACCACTGTTTTCAGGGTACCGAGGCTATACGACAAGGTACAGCACAAGGGCCAAAGGAACCTTGAGCCTAGGCAAGCAGCAAACTAAGGTGCTCACTTAGGCTGCCTTGTTGTGCCTAGGCCACAATGGTCGCGCCCAGCCCACTTAGATGTTGAGTTCAGTCTTTAGATAGAAAGCGAGGGGCAATAACAGAAAGCCAACTATATCAGATGGATATTGGAAAGGGAGGACATTAACAACATTATATTGACTACATTGAAAATGAGAGTGATGATGAAGAAGATGATGATGGCATTGGCAACAGAGAAAGAGCTTCTACGATTCTCTTGATAAGGATACAGCTTTGCATAGATTGGATTCATTTTTCCTAATTTTCAATCTTAAAAGCATGGTTTTATGATTACGTCTGACAATTGATAAGTAGAAAACTACGAACCTAGGGTGTTAGTTTGCATATCATTTACTTAGAAATGTCTCACAAGTATGTTTCCTTTCTTATACAGCATGATTATTTGACTACCAAATTTCAGGTTAACTTCTCATCTTCATTGATAGGCATTCCCAAATTCTCACAAATTTTTTTTTGTTTTGTTTGATTCGTAAAGGTTTGACCTTAATTTATTTTTCCTTTTCACACTATATGTACATACTAAATATTGCAAAAATCACTTTTTTATATTAACTAAAAATAGATTTCTATGGTAGAAGATGTAAATAGTAGTTCTCTTGAAACATAATTGGTTATATGAACAAGGCTTCACCTAAGCAGTAAAAGCGGTGAGCCATTGCCTTGGTAGCCCTAGACACAGTTACAACTATGGGCGCCCACTTTTTTATACCTCCCTCTTGAGACTAATTGCAAAGTTACCCTTCTATAGAAGGGCGACCAACAAAGAAAGAAGATTGCAAACAAACCCTATAAATCTAGAATATTACACAAATACCCTATTTTTATAAAACTGCCCCTATTTTCCTATACTTCCCCTCAAGGTGAGCATAGGTATCCTTAATTCTCAGATTGTCAAGTGCAAACCTAAACTGTGCTTCAGTCCTTGTGAAGACATCAGCAACTTGCTCTTGTGATTCCACGTAAGGTAAACAAAGTTCTTTGGAGTCCCCTTTCTCTAATGAAATATTTGTCAATCTCAATATGCTTTGTTCTGTCATGTTGAACAGGATTATTTGCAATGCTTATTGCTACTTTATTGTCACAATAGAACTTCAGAGGGAGTTTCACTAGAACTCCCAGATCCAGTAAAAGATTTTTTAATCAAATCAACTTGGCAAACCCATGTGCCATGGCCTGATACTCTACCTCTGCGCTTGATCTCACACACACTATTTGTTTCTTACTCCTCCAGGCAACCAAGTTGCCACCAAGAAAAGTGCAATAACCAGATGTTGATATCTTGTCATCTTGTGACCCAGCCCAATCAACATCGACATATTCTTTAAGATTCAGGTTTTGAGCTTTCTGAAAAAGAATTCCCTTTCCTGAACATGACTTCAAAACTCAAGTTTTGGCCCCTTTATGTGTGTATGTGTGTGTGTGTGTGTGAGAGAGAGAGAGAGAGGTTGGGGAAGAGAGTACCCACTCACCGCCATCCACTGCCCGCCGATCACATGCAGGTTGCACGAGGGGAGACAAGAGAGGGGGGAGAAAAGCTAGGGTCATTGAGGAGAGAGAAGAGAAGGAGAGAAGAACCTTTAATATAGGCCAAAGTGGATCCCCTTACCGGCGGGCCTAGGCTAGGGCGCACCGAGGCAGCCCAAAAGGGGATCAAAGCAATCACCAAGGCATTTTGTGCTAAAGTGACCGCCTCGGTCATCTTTAATAACACAAGGTCATATGCATAGTCGTCGAGGCGGCAAGGCAGGCATTTTGTGCTAGAGTGACCGCCTCGGTCGTCTTTAATAACACAAGGTCATATGCATAGTTGTCGAGGCGGCAAGGCGACCGAAGGCGTACTTGGGGTCTTCGAGTGTCTAAGCACTTAAGCGCACGGTTGGCAGTATCGGCCGAAACCGATACGTTTCGGCCGAAACGTATCGGTTTCGGCCTTAACCGACACAAAACCGAACCTGTTCACTGTAGCAGGTCCGAAATTAAAAAAAAAATTGATTTCGGGCGAAACTGATACCAAACTTACATGTTTCAGTCCGAAACCGGACGGTTTCGGCCGAAACCCACGTGAACTCCCCTTACGTGTTCTCCTCGGATCTGAGGGAGAAAGGGTGCTGCTACTGCTGGTGTGCTGCAGCTGCTGCTGCTGCTGTGTTGGGCAAGGTTGGCAGGTAGAGGTTGTTTTCTTGAGATAAATTTGGGGTTTGTTTGTTTTGTTTTGTGTTTTTTTTGTTGGGTTAAAATTTTTTTTTTGTTGTAGGTTAGTTTTTCAGTTGTAGGTTAAGAATGAGCTATGAGATATGTTAAGACTTCAAATTAAACCCTAATTAATTCTTTAAAATTGGGGCTTTTGTCTAATTCGGTTTACTAAGGCTCAATTGAAACTTAATTAAGCTTCATTGAAGAATTTGGGGTGAGAGCATATTAGTAATTAAATTTTACGAAGGATGATTAAGAGTTAATTGATAATTAAACCCTAATTAGTTCCTTAAAATTGGGGCTTTTGTCTAATTAGGTTTACTTTGGCTCAATTGAAGCTCAATTAAGCTTCATTGAAGAATTTGGGGTGGGAGCATGCAGATAATTAAATTTTATGAAGGGTGATTAAGGGTTAATTTATAATTACACCCTAATTAATTCCTTAAAACTGGGGCTTTTGTCTAATTAGGTTTACTTTGGCTCAATTGAAGCTCAATTAAACTTCAATGAAGAATTTAGAATGGAAGCATGTTGGTAATTAAATTTTATGAAGAGTGATTAAGGGTTAATTGATAATTAAACCTTAATTAGTTCCTTAAAATTGGGACTTTTGTCTAATTAGTTTTACTTTGGCTCAATTGAAGCTCAATTAAGCTTCATTGAAGAATTTGGGGTGGGAGCATGCTGGTAATTAATTTGTTTGAAGGGTGATTAAGTGTTAATTGATAATTAAGCCCTAATTTTTTCATTGTGCTTACAACTATTTGTCTTTGACTGTCTTAATGCATCATCATGCCTAGACGTGAACAAAGTCAGGAGCAACAAGGGCAGAAGGATCCGGGCTGGGCCCACCTCTCCTTAGTTGATGCTAAGAGAAGAAAAGTGAAATGCAATTATTGTGATAAGGAGTTACATGGCGAAATTACTAGAAGAAAGTAACATTTGACAGGGGTAAGAAGAGAGGTGAAACAATGTGACAGATGCCCACGAGAGGTCCGAGAAGAAATGCGCCAGTGCCTTCTGGGCGAAAAGGAGAGGATGCAACAAAGGGCTGAAGATGAGGCTGAAATTGCTGAGAAGATTTCGGGCAGAAGGCGAAGGAGGGATGATGATGAGAAAGGCACTGAGGATTCAGATCAGAGCTGACTGAAGCAATGGAGCGTGAACAAGCCGCTCGAAGGAAAGGAAAGGCACCCATAGGTTCAGGGACCTACTCCAGTACAGTTGCACGACGTCCTGACACTGGTGCTGCCCCGCAGAGAGCAGGCCCCGTGGACAGCTATCTACACAGAAGGTCCCATGCTACACAATCTAAAATCAAGCAAGCATTGAGAGGGGTAAAAAAATCTGTAGAAGTTGCAGGGCATGCATTTAAAAGTATCTGCAAATGATTTTTCCATGCTGGTGTCCCTGCACATACAGCTGAAAGCGAATATTTCCAACCTATGCTAGATGCCATAGCAGATACTGGCCTTGGCTTGAAGGCTCTGTCAGGTCGAGACATATACGGGCGTGGCCTTGAGGTAGAGGTTGAGGAGCTCCATGACTGGGTTGAAAGCTTCAAGCATATATGGATGAAGAGGGGATGCACCATCATGCGTGATGACTGGACTGGTACCACGAAGAAATCCATGATTAATTTTTTGGTCTATTGCATCGAAGGTACAATATTTGCTAAATCAGTAAATGCATCAAATTATGAATAAATGCCAATTATTTGTTTAATTTGATGGATAAGATGGTAGACCAAATTGGAGAGGAGAATGTTGTGCAAGTAGTGACTGATAATGAAGCCAGTAATAAGACTACAGGGAAGAAATTGATGCAGAAGTGCATTGACTCCCATGTGCAGCACATTGTCTGGATCTGATGTGGAAAGAACCACTGGACTTTTCATGTATTTATCAGGATGATCAACAAATCTCCTTGAAGCAAACTAATGCAAATCTGTCTGCTTTTTATGCCACTTTTATATATGCTAAATGCACTCCTCTTGAAAGACATCCCCTTTGGGCATCTTTAAACCAAGTTCATTCAATGTTCAATGGTCCGTGGAATGTGGCGGGAGATTTCAACTGCATTCTTGATACTGATGAAAAACTTGGGGGTAATATACCTTGCTTGAGATCCATATCGGAATTTAAAGACTGTGTTAATGACTGTGGCTTATCTGACGCTGGATATGTGGGCTCCAAATATACATGGCACAACAACCAACAAGGAATGAAGGAGATTTGGGCTAGATTGGACAGAGTTCTTATCAATGCAAATTGGCTAAATATGTTTCCAATCACTGTGGAGCATTTATCTAGGGAGGCTTCAGACCATGCACCTCATCTTATTAAATTGGCTACATCCATAAAATTGAAGAGCAGATTTTACTTTCAAAAAATGTGGACTACAAATGACCTCTTCCTTCAAGCTGTTGAACAATGCTGGAGAACCAGCCCTATTGCTTCTTCTGCTATCACCACCTTGTGTCTCAAGCTCAAATCATTGAGATATATGCTCCAGGACTGGAAAAAGCAGGTTTTTGGTGATGTCCACAAAAACCTCATGGCAGCGGAGGATGCAGTTCTGCAGATGGAACACTTGCATGATATATCTCCCAACCCAGCAAACATGGCTACTCTGGAAACTGCTAAGCAGAGTCTTGCTGATCGGTTACTACAACAAGAAACTTTTTGGAGACAAAAATCCAGAATCCGCTGGCTTGAGGAAGGTGACAGGAACACAAAATTTTTTCACATGAAAGCAGTGGCTAACCGAAGAAGTAATCTCATTACCCACCTCCGAAATGCTTCCGGCACCCTAGTTTCAGATAAACAGGAAATGCAAGATATTGCAGTGGCTCATTTTCAGAAAGCATTCACCACACAACAGCATCACATTGACATGAATATTATTAACTGCATCCCTCAAATGATTTCAGATGAAGACAATAGATCTCTGTCTGCCATCCCTCAAAATGATGAAATCAAAGAAGCTATTTTCTCCATGTCCCCAGAAAGTGCTCCGGGACCTGATGGATTCACCGGGGTTTTCTTCCACAAAGCATGGCCAATTATTGCAAATGAGTTGACCAATGCTATTCAGGAATTTTTTTCTAATCGGAAACCTCTCCCTAGATGCTTTACTGCCACACTTATTGCTCTTATCCATAAGGTCACCAATGCTACTGACATCTCAGATTATAGGCCTATCAGTCTCTGCAATTTTTCATATAAGATTATTTCCAAAATCATATGCAACAGACTGAGCATTGTCTTACCCTCTCTTATATCCAAAGAGCAATCAGCTTTTATCAAAGGTAGATCTATTGTTGTTAATATTGCACTAGCTCAGGAAATGGTCCAAGAATTGGGGAGGAAAACTAGAGGAAACAATGTCATCTTTAAACTAGACATGGCTAAGGCTTATGACAGACTTGAGTGGGATTTCTTGTCAGCTGTGCTGCAGCGCTTTGGCTTTCATTCAAAGTTCATAGAACTCATTGAGCTAATGGTAAACAACTGCTGATTCTCTATATCCATCAATGGTGAATCTGCTGGCTTCTTCAAATCTACTAGGGGTGTTCGACAAGGTGATCCAATTGCCCCTTATTTATTATTGCACAAGACGCTTTAAGCAGATCTCTTCATGATGCATATATGAAAGGAGCGATTGGGTGGTTTGCTGTCCCTCGAAGATGCCTGCTATCTCCCATCTCCTCTTTGCAGAAGACACTTTGGTTTTTGCTAAGGCAACTGTTGTCTCTATCCGCAATCTCTTGAATATTCTGAATACTTATGAGCAGGCCTCTGGACAACTTATCAATGTTAGAAAAAGTGGCTATTTTATATAATTCAAACATGCTCCTTCTCTTCCCAGTAGAATTGAGAACATTACTGGATTCACAAGACAAAGTTTTCCACACAAATATCTGGTGTTTCCTCTGACTTTGGGCAGAACTAAGAAAGTTCATTTTGGGGGCATAATTTCAGTCATTCAAAAAAGGATTGAAGGATGGCAAGTCAAGTTTCTATCTCAAGGTGCGAGAGTCATTCTCATTAAGCATGTGCTCACCTCTATTCCAATACACATATTGGCTTCCACCCCCCTTCATGATGGCATTCAGCATCTATTAGATCAGTCTTTTGCTAAATTTTTTTGGGGATCCTCTCAACATGGAAACCGGAAGCACTGGAAATCCTGGAAAGAAATTTGCAAGCCTATACCTCAAGGCGGTCTTGGGATTATGTCCTTAAGACACATGGAAATAAGCCTTCGGATTAAAATGCTTTGGCATACCTTGTACTCTGATTCCATCTGGGCTTGAATATTTTAGAGCTAAATATATCCGAGATAATCACATTAGTGATGTCCACTTCAAAGAAATGCAGGGTTTTGCCAGGAAAAGTTGGCTGCGACCTAAAAACATCATTGTTCAAAATCAGAGATTCATTATTGGTGATGGATCTTCCACCAATTTCTGGAAGGATATTTGGCTCGGTAATAAAAGTTTGGAATCCATGGTTCCTGTAGAGTTCATTCCTAATGCTAAAGCTTCTGTCAAAGATATAATTAGCCATCCAACGCAAGAGGACACCTACATTTGTGAAGCATTTCTCCCATGTGATATCAGAAAAGCCTTACAATATATCAAATTAATCCCCATGCCAGATAAAGCTATATGGAGCCTGTCCTCTAATGGTAATTGCACTGTCTCATCTAATTACAAGAAGATACTCAGTTCCCAGAGGATGGAAACCCACTCCTTCTGGAGTTCTACTTGGTCAAAATGGATCCCCACTAGGATCTCAGTCTTCCTTTGGAAAATTATTTTCAATTGCCTGCCAACAGATCTGAACATAAAATTCTCAGGCATCCCATTTTGTTCCAAGTGTAGATGCTGTAAAGGCAACCATGAGGAAGATACAAATCATCTTTTTGCTAATAGTGAGTTGGCTCGTACCATCTGGTCCTTTGTCAGCTCAAAAGATCTTCCTATCTGGGGCAATACAGCGAGAGGCATTATTATTCACACCATTCAATCAGTCAAAGGAAAATCTCTCTTTGGATTATTTTCTACTGCTATAATGGCTCATGGTCTATGGGAGATTTGGGCAGCTCGAAATTCTGCAATTCAAAATAATACAAGCATACACCCGCACAGTCTGATTCACAAAATCTCTTTACAGGTTAAACAGATATTTGATCATGCTTATCTGCAGGAAATCAATTGCAGCAAGAGGAAGATTCTAGCAAATTTTAATATCAAGATTCCTGACAGAATGGAACCGGGTGTCATGCTGGTCATATGGAGGTGTCCACCTTGGCCTCATCTAAAACTCAATACTGATGGTGCCTCTAAACAAACTGGGGAATCGGGCGGTGGTGGTATCATCTGGATTTTCAAGGCGACCCCATCCTTGCTTTCTCTCACTACTATGCGCAAAGCAATAGCATTGTGGCAGAAGCTAGGGCCCTTATGGATGGTATGAGATATTTGAAAACAATCACCTGCCAGCCAGTTCTCATTGTGTGTGATTCTCAAATTCTTGTGCAAGTGGTCAACAAGAAATATCCCTGCCCGTGGATGATTATACCATACATTAGAGAAATCTGGAGCACGATATCTACCAATGATTCCATTCTTCACATCTTTTGTGAGGTTAATAAGGTGGCTGATTCTTTGGCAAATTTTGCTTGCAACACGAAATGTAATTCTTTTTTTCTTTCGCAGCAACAAATCCCAAAGCATATAAGAGGGGTTACTCGCATGGATAAGCTAGGAATGCCTAGCCTCCGATTGATGTAACTTTCTTTGTATTCTTTCATATTAATAAAATTTGCCTCCTAGTAGTGTAATGGTGGAGGCTTTCTCTCTACCCCTGGTAGAGGGTGCACTCTCCTATTGCGCCAAGGTAAGGTTTTCCAAAAAAAAAATTTGTCTAGATCTGATGCTTGAAGACATAAGGAAGAAAAATCATGTGAAGAAAATAAGTGACAAGACACAAAAAATCACACAGTATATTTATGGCCATCCTAGGACATTGAATATGTTCAGGGAGCATGCGAGTGGGGCACAAGATATCATCCGTGCAGGGCCAACCAAATTTACTTCGAATTTCATTTCTTTGGAGTCTTTACACATGTATAAGATTGATCTCAATTCTGGATACTTTATCCTTATAGATATGATCCGTATTTGATTCAAATTTCATTTATTTGCACAAGTATAAGAATGAGCTGAAAGCTTTCATGTACCACAATGCCCTGTGGGAATACATCGACAAGGCCAATGTTGACGCTCAGATGGAATATTTGGATGTCTGCCACATCGTGGAAGACAACAAATTCTGGGACAGGGTCTCACAGTACATGAAAGTAGTCACATCTCTCGTGAAGGTCCTAAGAATGGTGGATGGTGATGAGAAGAATGATATGAGATATCTGTACGAAGTCATGGACCGTGCCAAATTAGAGTTGCAGGATTCCCTTCCCAGAGATTATGCAAAATGGTGGAAAATGATTGATCAGAGATGGGACAACACATTACACCACGACTTGCATGCAGCTGGTGAGTGATTAATTGTACTGCAACATTGTTCTTTAGATTAGAGTAACACGGTTAGGATAAACACATTAGATTTGACTACGCTGGTGGGCCACCGTCCCATGGGAATAGGAATGAGGGATTGGGCCCTAAGGGCTGGCCGGCTGAGGCTGCTGGGAACCTAGGCATGTCGACCTGCCCAGGTCCCAGGTCGACTTGGCCAGGTTCTGCCAGGGGCAGGTCCAGTCAAGAGTCTCCAGACCTCCAGGGGGCAGGGGGTAATGCCTATAAATCGACCTCGAGTGAGCCTTCCGTCTCTTAATTTGAGCAAGTCACCCGCCCAGGGGGGTAATGCCTATATGTTATTTTATATCTAACATTTAGTTAATTATACACAAATGCAGGTTATTTCCTCAACCCTCGATTTATGTACGATCACGATGCCAATGCACATGTTGATGGCGAGGTATTCCAAGGCACTTTAAAAGTCATTAGTCGTTATTGCACCCATAACTCTCTCGAAATATTTCGAGATTTTTATTTGTGAAACAACCGACGGAAAACACGACGTAGCGTCAACACCGTCGAATTGCGAGTATTCCCGTGATTTAGGGTCCATTAGCCCAACAACTCACAACCACAAACGGCGTCCAGCAAGGAAATTATTGAGGAAAATACACACGCATACCTGTCAAAGTGACCGAGCAAGTGTATCACACGGTACGGACGGACGCAGAGATCTCTCTCCACGCAATGACGCACAACCAAACAACAAACAAAACAATCCTCCGCTCTTGAGCAAGTCTCCACCGACGAACGGCAGCCACGCGACGAAGGACAGGCCTCCACAGGCTATAAATGCTCCACCACGGCTTCTCCTTGACCCACGGTGATAGAAACAGAGGAAAACAGCGCGGAGAGGGGCCAAAAAGGCTGCTCGAGGGTCAAATGACCCCTCTAGAGGCGACCGGCCCTGGAGGGGGGTCGCAACCACCCCGCGGGAGCCCAGCGGGGCCAACCCGCCTCCACGCGGGTTGCGTCGACCCGCTGGACTCCTAGCGGGGTCGCGCGACCCCGCTGGGTCCTGTGGGTCAGCCCCCCCTTCCCCGGTACGTGTTTTAAGAAAAAAAGGGAAAAAAAAAAAAAAGAAAAAGGGGTCAAAAAATACTTTTTGCCACCCCACCTTGACAAAAAAAGGGGTTTTTGCACCCCACCCTGTCAGAACTGGAGTATTTCTCCACGTTTCTGTCAACCTAAGTCATCCCACCTTCTATAAATAGACCCCCAAGGGTCCAAAGAAGGTGGAGAGATCGGCAAAGACATATGGAGCACCAAGCAACCAGCGCGAGGAATTTGTTTTGTCTGTCTTGGACAGCAAGGTGTAAGTCCCTGGGCCTTATATATATGCCCTTAAGGGGTATTGTTGTAATTATGCCCTTCAGCGGGCCGTGTTTGTAAGTTTCTACGTCCCGGGACGGCAAAATTCTGTAGTTCCACCCCTATCACAGAGGGATTACACAAATGTCCCCCCCCCCCGGGGTCGTAAGGAACAAAGTCATGTCATTTGCAGTTATACCCTGCAATTTTTTATAATTGGGGCTACGCCCCTACTTCCCGCGTTAGTGCGGATCCTTGTACAGTCGACAACTCGCCGACAACTCTTGTACCCACTGGGACCATAAATGTATCTGGCGTATTCCATAAATCTTCTTTATACACTGATCGGGAAAAATTATAAGAACCCCCCCCCCCCACTTTCGAGAATTGCATTTATACCCCTCTTTTGGCAAAATTGACAGATGTGTACCTTCTATGAAGCCCCTTGTCATTCATTTGGTCTAAAAGTGTTGTCAGCTCAGTCCGACACTCGGGTGCCACCTCAAACCCAAGTCTATATAGGGTGTGGTAAAATTACCAAAATACCCTTATGACCCAGAAATAGCCTAAGAGCACTCAAAACCCTCCACAAAACTGCCTCAGTGCCCTCGGGAGTCAGAAATCTTATTTTGCTCTCCTTCTAACCCAAAAGTTTCGAGAATACCCGTAGTCTGGTAAAATTACCAAAATACCCGTGGAGACGTAAAATTACCAAAATACCCCCAAGGTCCAAGGAACCTCTCGTGACTTCGAAAATGCCTACGGCTTTCGCACATTTGCATTCATACTCCAAAATTTTTAGGGTTTTGCCTAAACATAAGAGGCCTCAGTTGAAACTCTACCCAGTCATTTTGTTGGTCGGTGGTGAGTGGACACTGTGAGCCCTCCAAATGAGCTTGCCCTCAACATCAGAACCCCCGTAGAAGACTTGGGAATTTCTTTAACAGTTAAACAAAGGTGTTCGGACGTTAAAAATCAACACTGACTGCGGTCAGTGGGGAGTGGTCCAGCACCCGAACCCAAATCGTCTGATATTATGCGCACCCACGGAATAAACCCGCTACATATAGTGGGGAATGTTTCTTTCCGATAAGAACATTAAATGTTTATTAAATTTTATCTACGATAAAATTCCGTGGTCCACAGACTGGCACGCCCGGTGGGACCTTTCCCGCCTTTCTTCTTTCTGTCAAAGAAAATCTCCAAACCTTCTTCAAGGTTCTGATTGCCCCTCTTCCTCTTACAGGACGGGAAGAGGAGGGCACGTCTCTCTGCTAGTTCGAGAGCTCATCGTGCACTCGCACGCCACTCCATTCGTGCTACGCACCACCACCACCACCAACAACAGCGATGGCCGCCGTTACCTACGGCCCCCAAATCATCGCCAACCATGCCAGGAACGAATACCTAGCGACCCCGCTTGTGTTCGGCGACTTTCCAGCAGTCGTCGATTCGCCCTTCTTCCTGGGCGTCGTACCCGTGGTCGAAGCCAACTCAGCCACGCCTGTGGTAACAGCCACTGGGGGCGTCAGGCCCTCCACTTCAACAACTAGCCGGGTTCGCTCGACAAACAAGCCCATTGTCGGGGGTGTCAAGCCCTCGGCCCCAATAGTTGCCCGAGTCAACCCGATCAACAAGACCATCGTTGGGGGTGTCAGGCCCTCAGCTTCAACCATCGGTCGGGTTCGCCCGACTATCTCTTCGCGGACCGGGGGTGTCAGGCCCTTTGTCCCAGCAATTGGCCGAGTTCGCTCGGCTGCCATGATGATGGCCGAAGGTGTCAGGCCTTCTGCCCCAGCAAATGGCCGAGTCTTCTCGGTCAATCAAGTCACTGCTGGCGTCGCTCCTGCTCAACGGAGGCAGCGCCGTCGCCGCAACAGCGCCAATTCTACTGCGGCAGCCCTCAGAGGTACCGCTCATGTTCAACGGGGGCAGCGTCGCCGCCACAAGGACGTCGCGCCTACGTCGGGTGTCACCAAGGCCACCCCTGCTCAACGGGGGCCACGTCGTAGCCGCCAGGGCACAAAGCCTGCGGCAGCTGCATCCCGCTCCGACAAGACTATAATCGTCGGAGACCTCGGCATTCGGCTCGATGGAGACGAGCCGATTTTGTCTCGGGATCGACACGTCCCGACCATCTCTACCTCCAACCGTTTCGAGCTCCTCCGGCAAGTTCGGGAGGACGGAGCGAAATTGAAGAAGCCCGCCATACCGGCGGCAAACCAGGGTCCCATACAGCAACCCAAGCCACGAGCTCCCCGGTCAAGGACAGGGGGCAATCCAGTGGAGGAGCGCCAGCTCCAACTGAAGAAAATTTGGGTCACCAAGCGGGAGGCCCGAATTATAAGACGAGTAAGGGCAGAAGTGCCTTTCCGCATGTCGGATCTACAACAAATGCGGAGCCCGACAAGCATTGAAACCTCAGCATCCCCGAGGCCTGCAACTTAGCCCCCACGTGGGCAGAAGCGCCGAGGAGCCGACAGGAAAGTGCGGCCGACCTCTCCGTGGGCTAGATCAACGCCCACGGACGAGGATTGCTCTACCCGGGCTTCCAGGTCCAACGCCCACGGACGAGGATTGCTCTACCCAGGCTTCCAGGTCCCGGGTATCTATTTTTGACAGAATAGGGATGCCACCCAAGCCGAGTAGACAATCGCCCAGGAAAAAGCGAATGGTTCAAGTGACCGATGACTCTATCAAGGTGCTCACCTGCTATACCACCTCCGTCGATAAGCAGCCGGGTGACACTTCGGGGGAACTGAACCAGCCTCTTCAATATTTGAGGAGGTCGAGGCCCATGTCCCGGATCCTGGCGCAGGCGCAACAAAGGCCGGTTGCCGGGACATCTCAGCCCGAACCGGCACAACAAGAAGAGCACCAAGAAGACATCCATAGTGTCAATTGGGACAGCAACCCCGCGCACGATGAAGATCTTGGGAAAGCGGTACATACTCTCACGTTGGAAGAGCTCCGACGGAAAAATCAAGAATTGAAGAGCCTCTTGCAATCGCTTTTGCGCGAAAAGGAGGTTCATGTTCCGCCTCAAGCGGTACCCATTGGGATGAAACAGTAGCCTTCTCCCGTTCCTATCCCGGTCGCGGCCAACGCTTCCGTCACCGCAGCAAAATTACCATTGGCGGTGGAATTTGAAGTGCCGCAGCATGAAGCCAATGCACGGTTATCTGCCACTGCTGCTATAAAGAGCCTTATGGCGCAAAGGCGATGATCGAGCGCATCGTGGAGGCAAAGTTTGCTCAACACGGTGGGGGTGTGGCTACCGTTGATTTGTACAGCGTGCCATATCCCCTCCACCATCAATTCAAGAAGCTTCCGCCTGATTGCCCGAAAGCTCCGAAACTCCAGAAGTTCAATGGGCAGGGCTCCCCACGTGAACACCTAGCCTACTACATGAGGGCCATGGGTGAATTAGTGCGAGAAGAGGCATACTTGTTGCGGTATTTCGCCACGTCTTTGATTGGCACCGCCTTCCGGTGGTATTCCAGGCTAAAGCCCATTTCAGTGCCTGATTGGGATGATATGCAAAAGAAGTTCGTCGACCGTTTCCCGACGGCCGAACGCAAAATCTCTCTGGCGGAACTCTGTGCCCTCCGTCAAAAGAAGGGTGAGACCGCACTGGACTTCATCAAACGGTGGAGGGACGTCAGCATGCGCTACGATAATCCTCCAACCCCCGAAGATGCAATCACCATCTGCCGCAGGGGTCTCTTAGCAGAAGTCAGTGAAAAGCTTCTGGGCTCAAATATCAGAAGCTTTGATCAGCTGAATACGGTGGTGACGGAGATCGAAATGTTCTTCACTTATCACCCTGCACAAGCGTCTACAAAAGACAAATCCTCCAAAGACCGTCTGGCTAGCGGCAAGGAGGTAAATGCTGTGGACTTTTCCCCGACGAATGGAGACAAGGGGGAAGGAAAATCCAAAGGCAATGGCAAAAAAGCCGATGCCAAGACGAGTGCGTCTCTCTTAGCAGAGCGCATGAAGACGTCGTATTCCTTCATAAAAGGGCACACCCAAATGCTCTGACTTATGCATGAAGGAGCAGCTCATCACCCTCCCCGATCCGCAGAGGCCCTCAGAGGTGGATAAGACAGATGATCCTACCTATTGTGTGTATCACCGAAGGTTGGGTCATATCATCGGGGATAACTATGTTTTCAAAAACATAGCGGAAGAGCTCATTCAAAAGGGCTTGGTAAATATGTTGGGCCATGCAGTCGACCCATCACAGTCTCATGCTTGGAGTCGATCGAACCGGTCGGCTAATGTGGTCTACATGGTGGCGATGGCTTCAACCTCTAGTGCCTCCGAGGCCAGGCCTTCAAATCAGCAGCCCAACGACGGTCGCAGAGCAGCTCCCTCTTCCCTCCCGGAATACTTGGCGTTGCAGAGGACTATTCGGAAGATCCGATGAAAAAATTCGACAGTTGCAACTGGAACAGAGGCGTCTGTTGCAGTTCCTGGAGAGCATTGACCAGCAGTTGGCCACTTTCCCCTACGGCCCATTTGCCAGGGGGTTGGCTCCAGCCCACATACGGGAGGCAAGCGTACCACCTAATTAATGGCCAAGCTCCGCTCAGGGGTTGGCTCTCTGAGGAATCCTCGGAGTCGTCTGAAGGCGAGGAGGATTCATCGAAGGCGAGGAGCCAGAAAAGTTATACTCCTTCCCTCGTAAGAAGACCCTGAACATCTTCTTCGCGTGCCACTTCGTCAAAGTGGGAGCGTTGGGTGCCCTCAACTAGTCCGGTTGGCACCGTGGGGCGGCTAGAGAGCTAGAACTGGCAACTCTGTTTAGATGGGGGGGCCTACGCCCTCACCCTATCAGGATGGGAGCGGTGGGCGACGGTGGCATTGGAATGGCCAATCCGGTCAAGGTGGGGTGCTGAAAACAAAGTTTTCGTCAAGATGGGGGCGTTGAGTGCCCTCACCTCGTCAAACTAGCAGTGGCGAGTACCCAGGCACTAGAAATGGGATTTGGTCAGGTTAGGGGGCACTAGCCACCCTCACCCTATCAAGGTGGGGTCGTTGGCCAGCCCCACCTGACCACCTGGCCACTGTGGGCGCCCCACTTTGGTCGAACTAGCGTTTTTTGGCGCTATAAGAAGGCTCTTCTTCTGAACTTCTTCTACTGTTCACACTTGGATTTTCCTACGCTTGGACTTGCTTTGGACTAGCTTTGACCGTTGACTACCATAGTTGTCAAGGCGCTCGCCTAGGCGCCGCACCTAGGCGGGAAGGCGATTTTTCCTCAATAAGGCTAGCCCACGCCTTATTGGGCGCCAGAAAGGCGGGCCTAGGCGCCGCTTTGGCGGCCTAGGCGCCCAAAGCGGTGCCTAGGCGCCCCCCTTCTGTCTTCATTATTTAATTAAATATTTTAAATTGTAATTTGAATTTTATGTCTTTTTTTTGCAGTGGTTATCTATGGTACTTCCCTAGTTATGTTTTTGTTTACTTTATTATTGATTGTATGTAATAATGGGAGATGTCTTTTTCTTTTGGTATCTGCTTTATATTATATGTATGTTGTTCCGAGTATGATTTGCATATTTTTGGAAGAAATTGACAAACATCAGGTTAGTATTTTATTCATTCTGAAAGTCTAATTTTTATAATAATAACAACCAGATTACAATACAAAGAGAGAGTTCACACCCTTTTATACAAGGAGATTAGGGCGCCAGAAGTCAGGGTACCAAAGACAACAATGCCCCTGTTATAAACATAAATTTTCTTCCGGGGGCTCCGCGCACGTCGATCCCCGCGACCTGACCGCGCAGGTCGATCCGCGTGCGAGGGCGCACATTTGAGAGTTCGGGCTCCACACTCTAACACTTAACGCCTAAGCGCCGCTTAGGCAGGCGCCTAAGCACTTAGGCAGTCGAGGACCCCAAGTTCGCCTTGGTCGCCTTGTCGCTTTGACAACTATGTTGACTACTGATCAACTGTCGTGTCTTTCGAATCTGACCAATTTTCTTGTACGTATTCATCATAAACTCGAGCAATTTTTACATTGCCAATAGGATGTCATCAAATGAGAGTTTCTGGTAGCAGTGAGGGAGTTTCAAGAGGGAAGGGTTCACTTGGGAGGTATCAATAAAGCCCTCCTAGTTCTTACCCCAAAGAAACAAGGAGCTAAGGATTTTAGGTACTTCGGACCCATTAATTTACGGAATGGCACCTATAAGATCATCACCAAATTGCTAACAGGGAAACTGGATAAAGTTATAGATACAATGGTCAGCTGCTATCAGGGAGTCTTCATCAGGGGGAGACACATTCAGAATAATTTCTTGGTGGCCCATGAATGTTTATTTGCCATGAAGACTGAGATGAAAAAAAGGGTGGTCTTGAAGCTAGACTTCGAGAAGACTTATGACAGGGTCAACTGGTGGTGCTCGTTTGATGCGTTAGAGAAGATGGATTTTGGAGAAAAATGGATAGACTGGGTCAGAACATGCATTTCCTCTGCTTCTTTTGTTGTACTAGTTAATGAGAAGCTGACTTCTTTCTTCCACAGTGGGAGAGAGCTCCAACAGGGAGACCCTATGTTTCCTCTCCTCTCTGTGCTTGTAGCTCGCGTTCTGAGTAGGGTGTGGCTGAAAGCAAAGACTTCTAGTCTGATCAGGGGTTTCCAACTAGGGAGAGGCGGTTCGTCAGTCACTTGCAGTCTATTGACGATACTATTTTGTTTTTGGCTGAGGCTGAGCAACAACTGCACATCGCTCATTTTTTGTTGCAATTGTTGAAGGATGTGACTGGTCAAAAAGTTAAACTTCAACAATAGCATACTAGTTGGGGTTAACATGGAGGACAGAGCTCTTCACAGAGCGGCATGCATTTTGGGCTATCAGTTAGGAGCTTTCCCTATCTCCTACTTGGGACTCCCTTTGAACCAAGGTGATCTTCGGAATGCAAATTGACTACCTATTATATAGAGATATGAGTCGAGGTTGGCTGGATGGAAGACTAGTCTACTATCTCATGGGGGTAGATTCGTGTTATACACATCAGTTCTAGACAGGTTACCTATTTATTTCCTCTCCGTATTCCAGATCTCTAAGTTTGTGGCGAAGAAGATTGAGTCTATTCAAGAGAGATTCCTCTGGCGTGGGGGGGGGGAGATGTAGGGGATGATATGACATCAAGTGGGGAAGGGTGTCTGCTAGCAAGGAAGAGGGGGCCTAGGATCAAGGATGGGAGAGACATTAATCTGGCTCCCTTGTGTAGGTGGTTGCAGAGGTAGGGGGTAAGAGACAGTGGGTAGTGGGCGCAAATTATTAGACAGAGATACTATGACATGAGGAGAGTTTGAGATATGGCTACATCAACACAGTTTTAGTCTTCACCCATTTGGCGTAGTATTTTGATTTACAGGGATATTATCTCTTCAGTTGTGCGAGTTCGACTAGGGAAAGATGACCAATGTCTTTTCTGGAAGGGCAGATGGTGTAGTGATTCAAGTTGGAAGCCTATTTCCCCAACCTCTTTGCTGTTGTAGGTAACCCCATGGAATCGGTCGCCTGGGCTTTTGACTCTCAACTTTCTAGAGGAACCTAGGCACCAACCTTCATAAGGGATCTCAGGATCGACAAAATGTTGCAGCTCCAGAACCTTTTACTCTTCCTCGTCAATTATGCCCCGCTCCTCGACAGGGAGGATACATGGACTTAGAGGTGGAGTAAGAAGGGGACCTTCTCTGTTAGGTCTGCTTACACCATTATTGCTGACGGAGAGATGTGCCACTGCCTTGTCCCTCAGGTCTGGAGGCTGAGGAGCCCACCGAAGGTGAAACTCCTTAGATAATTTCCCATAGGAGGTTACCCACTCGAGACAGGCTAATCTAGTTCCTTCTAAACATCCAACCATCTTGGTGCTTGTACGGACATGAAGACGAGACCCTGGACCACCTATTTGTCGGTTGTACCTACTCACAGGTGGTATGGAAGGGCTTGCCAAGAGAGCCCACTGTGTCATTGGCCGTCAGAGAGAGTTGCATTAATTCATTGGGTCTTAGTGCAAAAGGTGGCCCCTAAGAAGAGATAGTATTGTGTGATGGCTAATCCAGCATGCCACTCTTTGGTCTTTATAGGGTGAACAGAACAATAGGACATTTAGGAGGGAGACCGGAGCTAAGGACTCTCTTGTATCTTTCATTTGTGATAGAGTAAAGGAATGGGCGGAGTTGCTTTGTAATGTGAATTCCGTCTAACTCCCCTCTTTTTGTTTTGAGGGAGGGCTAGTGTGATCCAAACTGTCTTGGTGTGACCTTTCGTACATGGATTTTTCTGGAGCTCATTCACTATACTTGTACATCCCCTTTTTTTCATTTTATACAATTAGTGGTACTACCCTCTTTCAAAAAAAAAACTCGGAGTTCTGCCCTCCCGCCGAGGCAGATGCCTTTACAACTTTGGTGACTCAGATGACATCATCATAGTAAACTGTGGCATGACTAATCCTACCCATCTCACCTCTTTCATGTACCTGCTAGGATGTTGGGGTTGGAGCCAAGTTGAATAAGCTGTCAATTGCTCAGGTCCCCTTCCTTTCTGTTCTGTTCTGCCCCAGGTGTGATTGGTGACCCCATCACTTATAAATGCTTCTGTTCCTTAGTATTCTATAGCTCAGTGGTTGTATTCATTTCCACAGTACTTTTTGTATGTGTTTGTGTATGTATCAATCACACTCTTGTCTGAATGGTTGGCATCTTTTTGTGTGTGTGTGTGTGTGTGTGTGTGTGTGTGTGTGTGTGTGTGTGTGTGTGTGTGTGTGTGTGTGTGTGTGTGTGTTTTCAGTTCAATAACCGCTATTGATTTTAAATGATATTCTGCGTTATTCCTCCCCATTGTCCAGTTACTAAGTTTTCAGGTTTCTGGAAGGTAAGGTAGTGAATGGAATCTATTATGAGTTAGTGAACTTATTATTGCTCCTTCAGCTTAGTCAAAACTCATGCTTACATGAAGCAAAACATGAAGTGACTACTCAATATTTGTCAAGAGCACATTTTGTAAATCATGGCCAATAATTATAAGGCATGTAGATACTCCTCTTCTATACTCAATATACTTTCTTGTGGCTGTGCACTTTAAATTATGCTGTTTTAACTTCTCTTTATTTGTTCTTGGCTTACACTTTATGTAATTGATTCAGCACACCACTGCTATATTGTTGTCTTAAGCTCTACACATCTCCCAAGTCTCCAATCAAATTCTGTAGGTAACTTCTCTGAACTCGATGAACACTGAGTATGGCCAAGACCAGAGACTCAGGTCGTTACAGGACAAGCCTTAATGAAGAGGAGACTGGGCTCTTCATTCCTTCTTTGTTTCAGCTGATTACATGTGGAGACTAGAAGATCTCAGTTGCCCTAGACTGGACAACTCCGTAGAGAGCTTTGTGGTAGGGGGATGGAGCATCGATTGAGAGCTTAAGATTGCAGCAATGGGATCATTGAATGAGAGGTAGATGGCGACTCTGGTGGGACAATCTGCTCCAGATGTGGGGGACATCTTTCTGATGAGCTGATTGTGGGATAGATTTGATTAGCGGATCAAACAATTTGGTGGATAGTAACAAGGAAGCCGGAGATATAGAAGGTTGCAGAGAAACTGGGGGGAGAAGGAGAGCTCCAGGGACATGATTTTCAGTCTCCTGGATTCTCATACGTGGAATCGCAATTCTGAAATTCAGTAGCAAAGCAAATTATGGATTCAAGTGTTATTTACCTTTTTGCTTTGACAAAATAGAATGCTAACTCTGGAAAGGCTTTATTCTGCTCTTATTCTTCTGAAATCAAACTGCACCTAAGAAATTACTGTGGCTTCCTAGCACTATAATCCTCTTCATATGACAGTATAATCCCCATAAACAAGGATAATGTTTTCAAGGTGGTAACGGCTCTTTCACCCAAGGGCTTTTTTGTAGACCAAACATATATTATTCACCAAATTAAAGTTGCATTTTCATCCCAGGCAGAAAGTGCATCTCCTAGCTTGAGCTTATGTGCTGATCTGAAACATATCTATCCAATATGATGTAGGGATGCAAATACACAACACTGATCTTGATTCAGTAACATTCAGAAAAAAAGGGTGTGTGAAATCAAGGGAAGGGCAGCAAGCCTTCACAAGTAGACTTCAGATCTATAATGTTCAGTGCATTTCATTCAGGTTTTCTGCAAGATAATATCTCTGGTGCCACTTCCACTAACACATAGCTCAAACATTGCACTACTATATAGGATATCAAGCCATAAGGAGGTAGATCCGTAGATGCAAGTCAAGAATACATACTCAATGGAGAAATCAACTGCACAATCCCTCAATGTCACTTTCTTCAAGCAACTGTGGACAGTATACGCCGCCTTTTCCTTGCAAAACCTTTTCCCACAGAAGCAATCATTCATGTATAGTATCACTCGCCGGGCGGCAGCATCATTCTTGAAAGTGACTTTGCATAGAAGTGCTTCCTGTAAAACACCAGAAAGTGGAGATAAAATACACAAGCCCATGATCCATCTGAATGAATAGAGTAGAAAAGGAGCAAGATAACGTAAATGTTTACCTTCATGAGCTCCCATGATGAGTTTGTGCTCTGAGAAGAATCAAGTACTGCCTTATAAGCCGGGTTTGATATAGCTGTAGCAGCTAAAACACCAACTGGCTCCCCGGCAGGCAAGCAGCTTAAGGCATTTTTATCATCAACTGCCCCATATTCAAACAGAATTATCGAGCTAGTGCAAATATTTCGTATGGTCCCATCATAGCAGACAACTACGTCTCGGAGAATCGACATTAAATTTTTGAATAATGTTCCTGGTTCAGTAAGTCCTCCAGAAGAACGCATAATCGCTTCTCTTGTACTGATCGAATGGACTAAAGCCTCAAAAGGGTCCAATCCATGGAAAAAGGAATTTCCAACCAGACCATAAGCTTTTGTGGGGCAATCATCCTCAACAGGATACTTGTTCATGAAGTGTGAAAAGATGTCAGAAACTAGCGCAGGCGAGTAAAGTTTGCCTCTGTCAGATAGTTGCAAGCCCAAAAAGCCAAGTTGCTGAACTACTTTACAAATACTTGATTCACTCCTTGAGTCAATTATGTTACCCAATGAAGATCTCAGAATAAAATTAACAGCTGGAATTCTGACCTTCTTGAGCTCATTGTCAACTTGAGAATCAATAAGCTCATTGTATGTTTCCCTTATTTGATGCAGCAAAGGAAAAATATCTTCAACACTTCTCTTTATATAATCCCTATCACCTTTTGGGATATTAAAATCCACCAAACTGATGCTGAACCCCTCTAAGAACAGAAACTCCATCAGTAAAGGCTGGAGCAAATTAAAGAACATGAGTGCTGTCTTCTGACCTTTCAAAAATAAAATAGAAGTAACAATTTCTGACATTGTTGATGGCAAAGTGTCCCTCTCAAAATCTAGCAGCATAATTTCACCCTGCCGAATTAAATACATTTCTCCACAACAGTCCGGGAGATGGGGTAGTGCACTTTGCAAAATCTGCACAACCGTCCAAAAGGGGCCAGCATTAAGAGCCCTATACAAAGCTGGAGGTGGTAAACTGGCAGAAGCAAACATCCCTAGCTGCTGTGCTGTTGCCTTCTTCAAGAAACATGTTTTTTGCATCAACTTCAGTGCCAACAGTGAGTCTTGAGCCAACTGCAAATTCAAAGTGCCAGTGTGAGAACTCAGAAGCTGTTGTTCCACACTAAACAATTCTAAAGCTTCTGCTTTAGCAGACAATGATTGCGGATAAAAGATGTGAATACAGTCACCATCAAAGTCTGCACCTAGTGGAGCACAAATCAGTGGATTGATCTTTACAGTACAATCATCATGAACATACACTGAGAAGGCTTGCAATGAATGTTTGTGTGTACTGGGTGGCCTGTTTACAAAGACAACATCACCATCCATGATTCTACGATGGATAACTTGGCCAACTTTGAGGGAGGTGTGTCCCTTTGAACCAACAGTGATTGCATATGTAAATTGGCCATCTTTATATGTTATACACAGTTGGCTGTCAACAATTTCTTGCAAGTGTTGAATATTGTGAGCTGTCACCTTCTCTTCAACTGTGATTTTTTTGGCAATTTCCAATGGTAATCCTATTTCATTAACTCCCTTGTACATGTCACCAGTGATCACACTTCGAGAAGAGAATCCTGACGATTTTCTGATAAACAGTGTTCTCATCTTCTCCATCCACTGTTTCGTAGAAACCTTACTCCCTTCCATATGCACAAATTTCCTCATAACATCATGCGGTGCCTGACAAAATATTTGGTCCAAATACATTGACTCAGAAATGGCTGAAGAACAGAAAACAGATTTTTGACGAAAATTACTTGATAAATAGGAAATACATCAATGAACATAGTCAGCTGACTACCCATAAACCGCATACCTTCGGTGTCCCCCTAAGAGACATATAAAGAGAAATGACTGCCTGCAAGCCATTGGCTTCATCCTGATGGGACTCAAAATTCGGGGATCCAGATCTTGACCTTCTAATGCGATCAATTTCGTTCAGGACTCTTTTTAGCAAGGAAAGAGAAATGTCCTGCAAAACAGTCAGAAAAATTATGCCCAAAAATTAAAGAAAATAATTCACCAGATAAATATGCATGTGATATTGAGTCACAAGACTTACAGAAGACATAATGCTTTTTCCATCTGCATAATCTGGTGAATACAAGCAATTTGGTGGGATAGGAAGACACTCCATTATCAATCCATTCTGTGGATAATATCCCTTGCAAGCAAGTTTTTTTTTCGTCTCTACTGGAATTTCTTTCAGAATATTAAGAGCCTATGATAGGATGGAACACCAAATAACTTAATCAACTTATCCAAAAGAGAATGGAATATGAATTAACTCGATAATTCAAGTTACACGCAAAAAGATAAGAGAGAAACTAAGAAGAATAGTTCTCTGATTGTCAGACCAAGTCACAAATCAAACATGGCTGCAATATTCCATGGAAATCCTACAATTGTTCATCCCCCTATAAATCCACAATCAAATTACAGCTTCATGTACATATGATTATAGATAAATACTGAAGCATGCACTTAGATGGCTTATGGAGATGTCACCTAACAGAATTTTCCTGCATACATGTGAAAAAGAAAAAAAATAAAGTAGACAATGGATATGAACACATAGTTGAATAACAAGTGTGGAAAAGTAATAATACCGACGGATATTACATGACGTGATGTGATAGCAGCAACACTGCAATGTGCAAAACTCAGAACCTTTTTTTGCAAGTATGGTGGAACAAAAAATCCTGACTACAGTATAAAAATTAAGTGACACGAGGTAAAACCTGGTGTGAAATGTTAGCCACAAGAAGAAAGTTATCATCATAAAAGTATGTTTTATAATGTCTAGCCAGAGTTTCATTTTCAGATACAGATCAACTAACATCAGATTGAAGTAGAAGTACAAAAAAAAGTTACTATCATCAAATATGTATTTAAATGTCGGGGCAGAGTTGTGGATCAAGCACACCATTAGATTGCAGCACCAAATGAAACAAATTTAAGAGATAACATATTAGTTGTAAAAAATAACATGCCAGATGTAGGAAAAGCAATCTCCATCTGAATCAAAATAAATTATCTGAGATAGAGACTGGTCATATGGAGAGCTAATGGGATGCTTTCTACTAAAGAGGTCAAGGATATACTGGTAGAGCAAATTGAAGGCCTGGGTGCCTTGAAAGAGTTGATACTCTAACCAAGGACGAGATTTTGTTGACAACAAAGATGGAAGGACAAATACACCTCATTGTTGAAGATAAATTAAATGAATGGAAGTTCAGAAAGAGAATGCTAGGTTGGTGCATGCACTCATGTTCAGAAAAATATACCTCGTATGGAAGTAAAGGGCGAATATACGAGTCACCATATCGAAAGCCATATCTTTCTAAAAAGTCCCAAAATCCATCTTGAAATCCTCTTGGCTTTGAAAATGTTGCACTTAGGTTTAAGACAAATGCGCCATCACTTGTTTTTTCTTCATTTATAGATAATGGAGGGAGATCCTGAAATAAGAAAGAAAACTAACAAATAGTTACCGGCAAAATAGGTGAATTTGAAAATAAAACAATAATTAGATTAAAGCACAGTAACAGAAAAGAACAACAGGGTATCTCATGCAGACAGTGCATCTATCATCATTGAAGCTCCAAAATATCTACGAACAACGGCAGAAGATGCCCTGCCCTTAAACAAAAATCTTTGTTGCTTTTTTCTTTTTTTCTGTGAATGAGTATATATATATATATACACACACACACACACATATATATAACAACATAGGCCAACAGAGAAGGGATGGGAAACACAGAGATAGAGATATAGTCATGGTTCGCTGTGCTGCACCGTAGTGGTCAGCGGGTCACCAGCCGAGGAGACGGCAGATGCAACGGCCGAGGAGTAGGTCAGCAGAGGAGGGGGAGGTCACAGCGGAGCTGTTGAGGGAGGAGGGGGAGCCATCCCGGGGGCAGGCTGGGTCCGGCTCAGCGTGCTCACTGGCGCCGCTGAGGGAGTCCATGGAGGAGAGGTCGAGGCTGGGGGTGGGCGGACCTGGGCTCCCTCAGTAGCACCAGGGACTAGGCCGAGCCCGATCCCGACCGTGCCTGTAGACGCCTCATCCTCCTACCACGGCGGCCTTCCCCTCCTCTCTCCACATCTACACTGCGACTTCCCCCTCCTCCACCAGCCTCCCCCTCAACCGTCGCCTCCTCCCTCCCCCTCCGCCCTCTCCTCGGCAAGCATCACTGAGGAAATCCAGGCATGCCGACCAGCAAACGTCGCAGAAGAGTGCAAAAAAAAAAATGTAGCACAGGCCGCGGCATGGGCTTACCGTATCATGCCGCCAGGGAACTGGGTCACCCCGGCCTGGCAGCATGGCAAACCCTGGATATAGTTCAAAACTAAGAACCGTATTCAAGCTTGAAAGTCTTCTAATAGCTAACCCTACCAAATAAGCAATTCTGCGAATGATTTAGAACCTAGCAGAAAAATGTTTTTTGAAATCAAGTTATGTTCATTCAAGAAACATGAGAAAAATTTCTTGAACAAGAAAGCTTAACATAAGCACACAAAATACAGAAACCAAAGAATTTCATCATCCTTATTAAAGAAATATAGTACAAATAGACACCTCCCAAAAGTAAGCGGTTGGGGAGAGGCCACCGGAGATGTGTGGCCTTCAGGCATCCTGAGGAGCCCTCAGATTTCCTTGGCTTTAGAGGGCTCGTTCCCATCTGCTATAAGTGCCTGAGGAGGAGGCTGAAGCGTCCTTTCCAGAAGATTAGAAGAAGCTCCTCCAATTCCCGTTTGCCCGAACCTTCAAGCGCTGGCTCCAACGTAGCTAGCAATAGGAACAAGATCCAAGATGACTAGAATGCTGTAGCACGAACAGGGATCCAGAGATCAGTTCAGATCCTTGTGATCACCAAGCTAAAGAGAATTATTTGTTTCCTACTGGAAGGCCATGGAACAACGCACAGATGATATGGATTTTCCAAGGATGATGACCCCTCTGGTCAGTATATCCTTCTATTTATATGCTCTAGGTCCTCGTACATCCACTACTCAGAATTTGAGTCTTGCCACAGCAATTCTTGGCAGATCTCAAACATGTTACAACTAATCTCCCATTAATCTCAGCTATCTGCAACTAATCCTTACAACAAAAAATAACAAGAAAAGAAATACCCAACCGAACTCGACAACCTTAACTATTTCTGTTCGGACTTGGTTCGCTACTGTTGGACCGGTCCAACCACCCATGCCCGGCGACTTCTTTGCTTTGAGATGTTACAAATTCCTCCCTCTCTTCAAAAGCGACCTTGTCCCCAAGGTCAAAATCAGGAATTGTTCTCGGAAGGCATAATAATCTTCCCATGTGGCCTCTGCTGATGACTGTGCTTGCCATTGGATAAGCAATTGGACTACAGCCTTGTTATCGACCTTCACCAACCTAAGTCCCAATATCTTGAAAGGGAGTCTGTCATAAATTGGGAGCTGTGTTGGCAGCTGATGAACTGTTGCAATGCTATTGCCTATTCTCAACTTCATTTGAGATATATGAAAAACAGGATGCACTTTGGAGGTAGAAGGCAGATCTAACTTATATGCTACTGCCCCGATGTGCTGAAGAATCTTGTAAGGCCCATAATATCAAGCACTTAACTTATTATTATACCTGGATACTACAAAATTTTGATGGTATGGTTGTAGCTTCAGGTACACCCAATCCCCAGTCTTATACTCCTTATCAGTGTGTTTCTTATCTGCTAGCTGCTTCATTCTTTCTTGGGCCTTGGATACATGAATCTTCAATTCTGAGAATTTGATCCCGCCGAGTCAATGTATCTGCTACTTCCTGTACTTTGGAGGTACCGGGGACATAAGATAGAAGAGATGGAAGGGGAACTCCGTAGACTGCCTCAAACGGTGTTGTACCAGTAGATGAATGGCAAGAAGTGTTATACCAATACTCAGCCCAGTGGAGCCAATCCATCCAACGATGTTGCTGCTGAAAACAAAAGCAGCGTAGGTATGTCTCGAGGCACTTATTCAAGTCTTCTGCCTGGCCATCCATCTGCGGATGGTATGCACTACTCATGTTCAGCTTAACCCCTTGCAACTTGAAGACCTCTTTCCAAAATAGACTGGTAAATAATGCATCTCTGTCAGAGACATTTAACTGTGGTAGCCCATGCAATTTAACAATGTTCTGAACAAACAATTTGGCTACTGAAATGGCAGTATATGGATGTTTAAGTGGTAGGAAGTGGGCATATTTAGAAAATCTGTCGACAACAACTAAAATTGAATGTTTCTGTTGTGAAGTAGGAAGCCCATCAATAAAATCCATATTTATGTGAGTCCAGATGGTAGTTGGTATAGGAAGGGGTTGCAAGAGATCAGCTGGACACTGCTGGGTGGCTTTATTGCGTTGGCAGACATCACAATTTGTAATATAATCTCTGACAGAATTGTGCATACCAGACCAGTAGAAGCTTCTCTTGAACCTCTTCAAAGCCTTGTGATACCCAGAGTGGCCCCCCTCTGGAGAAGAGTGATGAGCATGCAACAAAGCGGATATTAGTGGAAAATCCTTGTAAAGATACAGTCTGCCTTTATAGTAAAGGATGCCACCCTTTAAAGGTCCAGTTTGCCCGAACCTCCAAGCTCTGGCCTCCAGCGTATGAAGCAATAGGAACAAGGAAAGATATGAGAAGACTGGAACACTGTAGCACGAACAGGGATCCAGAGATCAGTTCAGGTCCTTGTGATCACCAAGCTAAGGAGAACTATTGGTTTCCTACAGGAAGGCTATGGAACAACGATCAGATGATTTGGGTTTTCCAAGGATGATGACCCCTCTGGTCAGTATATCCTTCTATTTATATGCTCTAGATCATTGTGCATCCACTACTCAGAATTTGAGTCTTGCCATAGCAATTCTTGGCAGATCTCAAACATGTTACAACTAATCTCCCATTAATCTCAGTTATCTCCAACTAATCCTTATAACAAAAAATAACATGAAAAGAAATACCCAACCGAACTCAACAACCTTAACTACTTCTGTTCGGACTTGGTTCGCTACTGTTGGACCGGTCCAACCGCCCACGCCCGGCCACTTCTTTGCTTTGAGGCGTTACAGAGGCACTTCAAGAGCCAGTGCCGGAATGAGCTCCGCTGCAAAGCTTGCGGGAAGGACGGACACATCCGGAGTCTCTGTGCAGGGAGGATAGCTACCATCAGTTTGGGTGGGGGGGAAGGGGGAGGTCATAAGTAGCTGTCATGTCCCAGGTAGCTCAATCTTGGATGCCTGCTGTGTCAGCACAGTCTCCTTCTATTGCTGCTGCTTCCTTCCCAGCAGACTGGGACACTGGGTGGCAGCTGTCTGAAATGGCTTGGACGGTGCTTGTGGGTCCTCCCCTTGGAAGGGCAGCCGGACTCGGCCATCATCAAAGCTATTCTCGATAAAAATGGTGGGTCAGGGGAGAATTGGACGGTGCATAATGTAGGAGGCAAGGGCTTCTTGGCTACTGGTTGTTCAGACAAGGTGGTTAGATATCTTGTGGAGGCAGGTGTACTCTAGGGTGATGGTTGTCTCCTTAGAATATCTCATTGGGCCCCATACAGAGGTACATACTTTGACCCTAGGATGCCAAGCATCCCCATAGTGCTATTCGGAGTGCTGGTGGTTCTATATGACAGAATGGGGATTCAGAAGGTTGCAGCAGGGTTTAGTGTGCTGGAGGAGCAGCTTAACTTTGGGGAGACTTCCTCTATAATCACACTAGAAGCTATGGTACAGGTTTGTGCTCAGTCGACTATTCCAAAGGTTTTGGAGGTGCATGTGTGTTCTCTTCGCAGTGAGAGTGCAGGTCTGGCAAGAGAGGTGGCGCTTCCGGTTTCGAGCAGGCCTATGGTTTGGGGTATCGTCTCGGGAGATTGAAGGTGAACCCCGGGAGGGGGGTACGTGGCAGCAGGGTCGAGACCGGCCCGTGTCAGGAGGGGCAGCCCATTCGAATTTCAAACAGCACCTTCAGGGCGCAAGCAGTTCACTATGATGGAGTATATCATCCCGGTTTGGGTCAGGGGGGCCCTCAAAAGCAAATCAGAGCCTGTTGGGTGTTTCAGGTAGCATGCCGGCTACCCACGACTTACCGGATACCATCAGTGGTGTTTGGACCTGCTCAGGGACTGATGGGCATCGTCATCCTTGCCCATTAGGTCTTCCAGAGACACCAGTTCCCTCTTCAACTTGTGGCCAGGACGGAGGGCAATTCTACATCAGCGAGCTGCTGGAGACAGACGAGCATCTTGGCAAGGAGGCGTTGACGCTGCCACAAAGCCCCCGTGCCTATTCAATGAAGGGAAGATGGTTCCCCCTCGGGGCGATAGTTGGCAGCCAGACACCTGCCAGAGAGTCACCATGAACTCACCCTCAAGGGTTCCCATTACTTACTGTGCTTAGTCTATATGCTACGGACAGGGCATCTCTCTCTTCTTATCTCATCCGTTTGTCTAAAATGGAGAGGTTCTCTAGCCTGTGAGCCTGGTCTGGAGGGGCTCAGGCGAGGGATTGATCTCCGGGGCATCTCTAACATCATCAGCTCCATTGACTCAGTGTTGAGGTCCCCTGTTCTTTGTCCTCCGGCATTTTTGTAGACCCTTTAGAGAAGGGCAAGCAGCGGCAGAATATGGGAGAGGTGGTAACCTAAGAGGGAGATCAAGGGATGGAGGAGGGCCTGGGGCCTGAGGGAAATATGCAAGAGGGTGCGGAGGATGCTGAGAAGGAGTGTGCTGGACCGCTGGTGCTGGAGGATGGGATACGAATGAGGGGAGGGAGATCATCGCCAAGAAGGAAAGAGTGACTGGGGAATAGTCGAGAGGTGGCCAGCCATATGGGGGTGTCCTGTGAAGGCATTGACAATGATATCAGGGCAGTTTCTCTAAAATTAAGATGAGCCGGTTGCCTAGACTGGCTAGAGAGATTAAGGGAGGGAAGTCTATCAAATGAGGGGATGCTCGAAGGGGAGAGGAGGTGATCTCTCTTAATGCTATGCAGATTGTCTTGTGGAATGTGAGGGGAGTGGGTGGAAGGGGTAAAAGGCATGCGGTGAAGGAATTGGTTAGATGCTGCAGGATGGATCTTCCTTGTATCCAGGAATCTAAACTAGAAGGTGATGGGGAGGACATTATGACGGAGCTAGGAGGGAGGAGGTTGACAAAATGTGCAGCAGCTCCGGTAGTCAGGAGATCGGGTGGTTTATTAGTGATGTGGAATGAGTTTGAGGTGGAAGAACAAGAGGATTTCAGACAAGTAGGAAGACATGCTGTGCACTTATCCTTCCACAATGTCAGACAGTTTTATATGGGACCTTAGCAGAATGCCTGCTCCTCAAAGTAGGGAAGAGAAGAAAACCCTGTAGGAGAATTGATTCCACATCATCAGCAGTCTTGCAAACCTTGGTGCCTTGGCGTAGACTTAATGTAGTGGCTCTTAAGGATGAAAGAATGGGGAAGGGCTCAGGTTGGAGGATTTCAGGGATTTTATTGAGGCTGCCTCGTCGACATTTCAACCTTCACCAATGACTTCTTTAATTGCTCCAGACTCAACAGATTTCTAGTTTTGGGGGAGTGGGATGATCATCTCCCCCAGCTTCAAGCTGAGTGTTTGGTCAGGTCTTCCTCTGATCACATGCCAATCCTACTGAAGGCCAAGGGGAAGAGCCCTCTGAAGCCCAGATTTAAAATGGAGAAATATTGGTTGAGGGAGGAGGACGTCCTCCAAGTTGTGAAGGGTAGTTAGAAAACAGTTATACAGGCATCTTCGGTCATGGCTAGGGTGGTTCTTAAGTTGAAGGGGCTTGCTAAGGAGTTACAAACTTGGGGTGTCTCCAAGTCTGCAAGTATGGCGGCTAAAGCTTCAAGCTCTCGATGCCTTGGAGGAAGCAAGTCTACTGGATGAGGAAGATAGAACTCTAAGAGACAAGTTGAGGAAGAACTTTGATGATGCTCTGCTGAAGGAGGAAGTCCATTGGAAGCAGAGAGCTAGAGAGAGATTATAGAAGGGAACAGGAATACCACTTACTTTCAGAGGATTGCTTCAGTCAGGAGAAGACTCAACCACATCAGCTATCTCTTAGACATGGATCGCCCTCTCACCCAAGAATCAGAAATCAATCAGCATGTCCAAGAGTTCTATTCTGTTTTGTTTTCTACGGAGTATATCTGGAGACCATCTGTTGTGCATTTGCTTTCTAAGGAGTATACCTGGAGGGGAGTATACCTGGAGACCATCTGTTGTGCATGACCTTCTTCCTTCTATGATGGAAGAGGAGAGGGGATCTCTCTCTCCTCTCCTTTCTCAAAAGGCAAAGTGAAGAAGACTGTTTTCTTTCTCCCTTGCAGGTGAGAAGGTTCCGAGACTGGATGGTTTCCCTATGTTTTCCTTTCAGCATTGCTGGGATATTATCAAGTTTGACATTGAAGCAATGAAAAAGTTCCATGAGGGGAAGAGTCACTTGTATGGCTTTTACAAGACCTTTCTTGTGCTAATTCTCAAGAAGATAGGGGCTATTAACCTCAAGGACTACAGACCGATCAACTTGTTGAATGGACTCTACAAGATCATTTCCAAATTGCTGGCTACGAGGTTGGATGGAGTCATCCACAAATTGATTAGTTGGAATCAGAGTGGTTTTTACTAAGGGGAGATACATCCAAGAGAATTTTCTTGTGGCTCATGAGTGCTTGCATTCTATGAAGGCCCAAAGGGTGAAGGGCATGGTGCTGAAGCAATATTTCAAGAAGACATACGATAGAGCGAATTGGAATTGTTGTTCCAGGTCATAGACTCTTAGCCAAGATGGAGTTTGGCGACAAGTGGGTGCGATGGATCAGAGCTTGTGCCTCTTCAACCTCCTTTGTCATCCTTCCCCATGGTACCTCAACTCCTTGCTTCCATTGTGGGAGGGGTTTAAGGGAGGCCACTTGTCTCCTCTCCTTTTTGTTCTGGTGGCACATTTTCTAAGCAGGATGTGCTTTAAGGCAGAAGCAGCAGGTCTCCTATGCATAGATGGCAGTATCGGCCGAAACTGATACGTTTCGGCCGAAACATATCGGTTTCGGCCCATACCGAAACCGTTTCGGACATGCTCACTGTAGCAGGTCCAAAACTAAAAAAAACATTTTAATGGTTTCGGACCGAAACCGACCGAAACCGGTCTGAAACCGAACGGTTTCGGTCCGAAACCGGACCTACTCACCCTAATTTTTTCCTTTTTGAATGTTTTGAACCGGTTTCGGTCCTGGCCAAAACCGATACCGAAACCAGTACTGCCATCCTTGCTCCTATGGGGTTTTCATTCTCAAGATCAGAGCATTCATATCACTTATTTTCAATATGCCGACAACACCATTCTTTTCTTCTCAGGCAATGAGGGGAAGCTTTATGTGGCCAAGCTTATGTTCGAACTTCTTGAGGAAGTTAGTGGGCTGAGGGTGAACTTTCAGAAGAGTTGGCCGTTGGGGATTCATATAGAAGCTTCAGTTGAGAACCACTGCTTTGATACAAGGGTGCGACATAGGGGAGTTCCCAACTTCTTACCCGGTTCTCCCTTTGTTGGGGGGGGGGGGGGGGGGGCTATTAAGAGTAAGGATTGCAGGTTGTTATCCACAAGTTTGAAGCTAGACTTGCGGGGTGGAAGGGAAGGCTTCTCTCACATGGAGGGAGATTGGTTCTATGCAAAGCAGATCCGAATAGAATTCCTATCTACAACTTGTCTGTCTTCAGGATCCCTAAGGGTGTGGCCAATAAAGTTCAGAATATCCGAAGTAGATTCTTTTGGCAGGGCAATGGAGACAATGTGAGAGGGTGGCATGGCATAAATTCAGGCGGAGTGTGTAAGGGTAAGATCTCAGCAGGTGTGGGGTTAAGGTTTTAAGGCCTGTTAACCTACCCCTTCGGGCCAAATGGAAATGGAAGATGGGTACTAATGATTCAGGCCTATGGCTTGATGCTATTAGAGGTAAATACTACAGTAGAAGCAGGACTTGGGATCTGATTCCAGTCCCTTCTTCTAGCATCCCTGACCTGTTCTCAGGAAGCATTCAGGTGTGCCTAGAAGATGGTACGGGATGTCTATTCCAGAAAGACAGATTTTGTGAAGGCAGGCCACTAGCTGAGAGGTTCCCCAAGCTTTTTTCTACAACCACTGATCGTTTGGCTATGGCAGTGCAGATGTTTGATACTAGGGTCAGAGGAAGCGGTTTGTGCCCTACTTTTCATAGGCACTTGAGAGAGGAGGAGATTGAAGAGGTGGGTCTTTTGTTGCAGCTGTTACTTTCTTACAAGGTGGATGCTTCAACGGTTGATGAGTGGGCGTGACAGTGGGACCCTAAAGGGTCCCTCTCAATTAAATCTGCCTATCATTTGATAGCGGATGGGGGGTGTTCAACACCCACTTGCAGTCCAAGTTTGGGCCAGAAGAGTTCTACGAAAGTCAAAATTCTGATGGGGAGAACTTTGCACAGGAGACTTCCTACCTGTGATAGGCTCTCTCGCTTCATCGACGGCTGTGCGGGGTTGGGCACAAATCCATAGATCATGTGTCTGTGGGCTGTGATTTTTCTCGCAAAGTCTGGCGGCAGATCTTAGGTTCTGTGGCAAAGGTGACGCCGCAATGGTACAGAGGGAGGGTAAGCAAGGAAGACTGAAAATTGTGGTGGCTAATCCTGCATGCTATCTTCTGGGTTCTTTGGGAGTAAAGAAAGGGTAGAATTTTCAGAAAAGAGGGTCGTGATCCAAATGTGTTAGTGAACCTAGTTTGTGATCAGGTTAGGGAGTGGGGTTCCACGTTTTGTAAAGCTGACAGCTGTAACACTCTTGTTTTTTGCTTTGCTGGGGGGGGGGGGGTAAGGATGTCGTGTAAGTGATCTTTTGTATAGAGGAGATTTTGGCAGCTCTCCCTACATCTTTGTACAACCTTTTCTTTTTCTATAGATAGGGGTACTATGCAAAGAAGGCATTAGCAACATGATGACTTTCCAAGATTGTATGACCACATGATGGATAAGAATATACGTGCAAAATTGACAGAGTGGTTACTGAAGTTGGCCAACCTCCTTAATTTACTTATAGAAGCACTCTATACTCTAGAAACTACCCGTAAGCATTCCAACTAAGAATCTGATTTCTAAGGTTCACAAAGAACCAGTCATTATCCTAATCTGGAGACCATGGTAAGTTTATGTTCAAAAGGGAAGCAAGGTTTCGGCCGAAACGTATCGGTTTCGGCCGAAACGTATCGGTTTCGGCCGGTACCGATCCGAAACCGGACCTGCTCACTATAGCAGGTCCGAAACCTAAAAAAATACTTTTTTAATGGTTTCGGACGAAACCATTAAGGGTTTCGACCGAAACTGACCTGTTTTGGTCCGAAACCGGACGAAACCAGACAGGTTCACTGTTTTTTTTAGTTTTTTGAATGGTTTCAACCGGTTTCAGCCGAAACCGGTACCGAAACCGATACTGCCATCCTTGCTCTCAAGTGTCAAGAAATCATTAATAAGCATGAAATTGTGTTATTTCTACTATTATATCAACAATTTATTTTATTTGTGTATATATATAAAAATGATGTCTCCTTTGTATTACATCAAACAGCTCTCCTTTAACATACACAGCGGACGGAGGACCAACAATATCATACAGGAGAAACATTAAATGCTCCAGCCTGTTTCTCCAGTCTTTTATGATAGCAACTTTTCTGATGCTATGGTGTCATATATAGATCATAGTCCAAAATTTTGTAACTCAAACACTTGCTTCCACCTACAAGCCACAAGTAGAGAAGGAATAAAAGCTATGACCTTGACACACAAATCAAAAACACATTTTTCAGATATTTTATCTATTAGGAAACAAAACTTTAACCCAAAGGAGGATGCCAGATTGTCTACCCAGTTCTTGCAGTCTGAAGCAAAAGCAAGTCACCACTTTATTGTTATGGATAAGACCATATTCCCATAAAAAAAATTTGACGTGTAACCCTTTTGAGGGAAACAAAAAATCATAACCAAAACATTTTTTATCAATGGTTACAACCAGGGCACTAGAAACTTCTGGACGAAATACACCGCTCTTGACTCAACTCAAGATTTAGTTATCTGTTTCTGACTTTAAATGTAAATCATTTGAGATAAGAAAAAAAATTGAAGTAATTTGAAGATTTGCTTCATCGCTTCATCGAATCCTAGTCTAGAACCAGAGAGATTACAAAGGCTGATGCCAATTTGTGGCATGCTTATCTATTTATTTAGAACGAATATATATACACTCTTCCCTGATAATGCTGAATTCAAAAAATCATGAAATCACAAACCGAGCACATAAGATCAAACCACTGATGATGCACGAGTCAACATGATATGTTAAATTTTTTGACAAGAGATGCTTGATGTAGCAAGTGAAAAAAAAGTGCTTCTCAGAGATTACCCGACAATATTGACAGGAACTACCAGGTGTATTTCCTTTAACCTTGCGGTTAACCTGAAAATTTACATAATTTACAGGAGTATTAAATACAAGCATGGGAGAAAATGACATAGGTGCAGTTCAAGACCATATTTATCTCAGAGAGAACATAAAAAACATTACGTGGCCACCTGAATCATAATTAGAGTGCTGAATTTAAGTTGACCCAGCACCCAGTAGAAAAGATTAACTTGGAAAAGAACAAGCTAGGTTGCCAGAAAGTCCAATTCAGCTACCAGACAGTTGCTTGTTTGAGACAACAGACAAGCCAAAACCAAGATATTTTATGGTACAGATGGTATCAAAATTGTACTGCTCCAAAGATATAAAGAAGTGAGTGTTCTTGAACAAATATTCTCGATATGTGGAGTACTTCCCTGGAAAATCTTTCCAGTGCATTCCTTCTAAATGTTCCAGCAAATGGCATGTGGAATGAGTAGCAGACTTTGGTTCTCATGCATTTTCCAAACTTGGACTTCTGAATCCAGAAATACGAAACCATCTCCTCAACCAACTGAAAATTTGATTGAAGCCTTTCAAGTCTTCCAAAAATTGTTCACATTTCAAAACTATTGTTGCATTTGATGGATAAACAATCAGCATCCTAATTATCCATCCCGCAGAATACATAAGTAACATCACTATTCATACTACATCCATAAATATGTTAAAGATACATTGAAGCTGAAACAGGCATGGCTAGGGCTATTTTTGGCTATTTTCATCCTTCCCTTTTTACCCATCTTCACATGGAAAGAAAGGGAGAAGGTGAGACTGAAGGCAAAGTGGTAGGTGGTGGTTTTTCTCTCCTTTTTAATTAACGTAAGAAGCAATCGTCCTCCGGAGCTCACCCTTCTCATAGAAATTTAGACTCAGCAGCTCTTATGATATGGCTTAGGCCCGTATGACCCATATTTAGTTTGTGTAAGCATCAATACTCTTTTAACATAAAATAATAAAAAAGACCATAATATCCTTTTGTAATTTATCAAACACGGTATTAGATTGTCAGCTCTAACAATCAAGGATGGCAGTGTCGGTTTCGGACTCGGTTTCGGCCGGGTCCGAAACCGATACGACTCGGTTTCGGTATCGGTTTCGGTTTCGGCCGAAATCGGATGAAACCAGTTAAAAAATTTAAAAAATTAATAATCCTGACCAGTTTCGTCCGAAACTATTTAAATAATATTTTTTTAATTGTTTCGGACCTGCTACAGTGTTTTGGTCCGGTTTCGGATCGGTACCGGCCGAAACCGATACGTTTCGGCCGAAACGTATCGGTTTCGGCCGAAACTGCCAACCATGCTAACAATTGCTCGGAGACCTCTTGATATCCATATCTTCAAGCCCTTCCGCATTTGAGCATGGCCAAATTGCCAATTTTGGTCAAGAGAGACAAAAATGCCCATAATATGAGGCATCCTCCGATTGACTAGGCTACAAAGGAACAGTGCATTTCCGATGCCAACAAACCCTAAGTAGCTATTCCAAGAACCAATTTACAATTATCTAGATATAACAAGACCCTTAACAAATATACCCCTTGCCAAGTGCCAAATGCAAGCAGGATACACCCAAGACAGATAACAGTCAATGAACACCTATCCCCCTTCCACTAGCTACCATTCATCCCACCACACAGGGTATTTCCTTCAACAAAAGATAACTCTCTTCCCAACCTAAATTCTTCCACTAACTACCCTTCATCCCAAAGGGTATTCCTTTCAAAAAAGATAACTCTCTTCCCACCCTAAACCCTCCATTGTATAGATCTTTGATTGTTCACAAATTTGCATGGCTTTTTGACTGTTCATGAATTTGGCAAGAGGGGCTTTGATGCATGACCCTGCTACAGAGAAACCTCCTTTCGCTGAGAATAGAATGCCCTGGTCAATAAGAGGTCACCAAATTAGGTCATCTCTGAGCTTGAGATCATCATGCAGATCCTTTCAAAGCCACTTAAGAAAGGTGCCTGCTAGGTTCCCATGTACCTATTACTCCAGTGCCAAAAGACCCCCTAGATATCCTGCTATCTGTCACGCAAAAAGGAAGGAGAGCTCAGCTCCCATCTTGTGCTGTAGGAGAGAATTGGCTGCCTACCACTCTCTCAAGAAGTGAGAGGATCCGGGACTGTCATTGCCGCTCATCAGCGATCATGCCCTTGCCACCAGGAAAGGTTGCAACTCAACAACTCCAGAATAGTTTATACAAATCCTCCTTATCCCTCACCCTGGAAATGAATTCAAGTAGGAATTAGTTAAATCAGCCATGAGCAGGGGCTGAGAACCAGCCAGCTGACCCTCAAAATCCAAAAGCTGGGTCTACCTAGGATGCTGATTTCACCCTTCCACAAGACTAGTTGCCACCTTCTCCTTCCTCAACCCATCAATTATGACCCTGCCCCTCCCTCTGTTGGCCACCTCCCATTAACCAATTCCGGATTATGTCCCCTCTTCAGTCTTCTCTCCCTCGTCTGGTACCCTAACCAGATCTTGAAGGGACAGTGGTGATTTGTTTCGCAGCTTCATCAATAACCAAGCTCCCCTTCTACTTTTTTTTGCCGAAAGAAGGTAGACTACGCTACCAATTTTATTAAGAATAAATAAAGGTAGTACAATCAAAAAAGAGAGGTTCCTCCTCAGAAATTAAGATCTCTTCAAGCCAAAGGAAAGCAGAATCAGATCGCATCGGCCGGATTAGCCGATCCGATCGGTTGTGGGTCAAAACAGATCCAACCCCGATCCTCCCCGACCCCAATTCTTATTGAGGATCGGCCAAATTGGGTGGATCGGCCTTGGATCGGGCCGGATCAACGATTCCCGCACTGGGATCGGCCGATCCAGAGGAATCCACAGGCCGGTCCCACCCAGGTTTAAAAAATTAAAAAGAAAAAGAAGGAGAAGAAGAACGAGAAGAAGAAGAACCGAAGCAGAAGAATAAGGAGAAGAACCGAAGAAGAAGAAGGCGACGAACTGAAGAAGATGAAAAAAAATTGAAACAGAAAAAATACTTACCTGGTGCCGCCGTAGCCATTGCCACTTGCTGTCACTGCCGCTATCTGCCGTCGCGCCAACACCGTCACTGCAACCCACCACCGTCTCCTTCTCCTCCGTTGTTCTTCTGCTCCACGGGAACCTCCACCTGCAAGGGAAGGGGGGAAATGGGAAACCACGGCTGAGGAAAGGGGGAAAACAAGAAAACTATAGGGGGAAAGGTAAAGGAAAATTGCACATTTGTATAGTGTGGAACACAGAATTTTTCACGTAGGAAAATAAACATCTAAAATGTTCTTTTTGAAAAGAGACATTTCCTCTATGTGTAGAGGGTTATTCCGTGAGTACGCATAATATCAGACGATTTGGGTTCGGATGCTGGACCTCTCGTCACTGACCGTAGTCAGTGTTGATTTACATCGGCCTAACATCCGAACACATTTGTTTAACTGTCAAAGAAATCTCAAAGTCCTCTCCTTAGGTTCTAATGTGGAGGGCAGATTCACTCGAGAGACTCTCCATGACCACTCATTTACCACCAACATTTGATAGGGTTAGGGCTTCATCAAAGGCCTTAAATTCAGGCAAAGCATTAAGATTTAGGAGTATGAATGTAAAGATGCAAAAGCCATAGGCATTTTTGAAGTGGGGGAAAATTTCTAGACCACGGGAGTATTTTGATAATTTTATCAACCCAAGGGTATTTTGGTAATTTTCCCAGGCCGTGGCATTTCTGAAATTTCTGAACCGGAACGGAAGTAGGACCGGGTTCCTGACTCCCCAAGACACTGAGGCTCTTTCTGGAGGGTTTTAGAGGCGACTAGGCCATTTCTAAGTCACAGGGGTATTTTGGTAATTTTACCACCCTACACAGACCTAGGGTTGGGGCGGCACCTGAGTGTCAGACAAGGTTGACCACGTCCCTGGACCAAAAGAGTAGCAAAGGGCTTCATAAGAGACTCATGTGCGTCAAGTTTGCCAAAGGAGGGGCATGTGCGCAATTTTCATAAGTCAAGGGGTTTTCTTATAATTCCCCGATCGACGTACAAAGATAATTTGTGGAGTACATTGAATACATTTATGACCCGAGTGGATACAAGAGTTGTCGGCGAGTTGTCGACTGTACAAGGATCCGCACCAACGCGGGAAGTAGAGGCGTAACCCCAGTTACAAAAAATTGCAGGGTATAACTGCAAAGAACATGACATTTTTTTGTTTCTCGCGACTCGAGGAGGATATTTTTGTAATTCTGCCATCATAGAGTCGCCTCGGGGCGTAGAAACTTACAAACATGGCCCACTGAGGGACATAATTACAAAAATACCCGCTAGGGGCATTTACACAAGACTCGGGGACTTACCCCTCACGGGCCAAAACAACGAACAAATTCCTTGCGCTAGATGCTTCAAGTGTAGAAGATGCTCCATCCCTCCTCTCCTTCTTCTGGACCCTTGGGGGTCTATTTATAGAAGTGGGAGGCCCCCCGGGGTCGTTTGGACCCGTACGGGTTAAACGGGAGGGTGCTTGGACCCGTACGGGTTAAACGGGATTCAATGACCTCGGGGAGGTCATTTTCCACCATTTTTTCTTTTTTGTTTTGGTTCTCCGCGCGCGGGAAAGGGGACCGGCCCGGGGTGGGAGGTCCTCGGGCCCACCCGGGGTCAAATGACCCCGGGCAGGTCTGTGCGGACCTGCTCGGGGTCACCCGACCCCGGGCGGGACCTGCCCGGGGTGGATGACCCCGGGCATGACCACCCAGGGCAGGCCTGCCCGGGGTTAATTGACCCCGGGTGGGTCCCACCCGGGGTCGCACGACCCCGGGAAGGTCGGGCCGAGTGACCCTGTACGGGTCCCCCCGACCTCGATCGGGATCCCCCGTTGCCTTGCTTCAATAAAAGGAGGGCTCCCCGGGCTTTGAGGGGTTGCTTGCTGCTGCGCCGCGTGGAGGGAGAGAACGTGCCTCCTTGTTTGTTTGTCGTTTTCCTCGTGCCGTAGGCTGTGAAGGGAAAACTTGTTATTGTCCGTGCTACGTGATACACGTGCGAGGGACTTCATTTGCGGTGCGTGGGCCTTCTTTATGTTGCTTTTCCTCTTGTAGGCGCTTCACTTGCTCATAGTTGCACGCTCAAAGGAGAGAAGCTTCATCCCTTAAGGATTTTATCGGAACTACACGATCCTGACAATCACAGTGTCTTCCGTGATCCAATCCCCTGGCTCAGAGGCATAACGGGGTCTTGTAGGACTGCTCAATAATCTTATTGTTGTCCATATGCTGATTTAAATTTGTAACTGAGCTTTTTTTTTGTCTTGACTTTGCAGCTCTTGTAGACATGGCTTGTCCCAGCCGAAGCAAAGAGACCTCCCGGAGGCCCAGAGTTGGAGGTTCGGATGACCATTATGTGCGAAAGACGGACAGACTTATGCCACTATTCCCCCCTCGCAGCATTACCTCTGAGGGTTTTGACGTGGTAGACCGCAGAGTTACTTGGGTCGCTGAGGGCCCGATAGGGGAGACCGCTACCACTGAGGGTACCGTTGATGTCTGTCGGATTACAAGGAGGTAAGGAGGCTATGTTTATAATCGCTCGGGTGACTATCCATCGCACTTCCCACTGGACCGACATTTGTTCCCTTTTATTCAGAGCTTTACGCCTCCTGGTGTGGAGGCTGACGATACCCGGCTGGTAGGAGAGAGGCGTCGTCTCGAGCGGACTATATTACTCGGGAGGGACAGCATGCAGGATACTTGCACCTTCTCTTATCCGAGTTTCCCGGATGACTTTGTACGGCAGCGGCAGTACCCTGATCAGAAGAATCTGAGCTTCTTCAGGGATTTCGATAGCTTCAGAGTTCGGGTGGGGCCATCCTCACCAGCTGTTTGGCATCTATCCGGGCATCACAAGGCCGTTTACAGAGCAGCACTTGACAGGGCAGCCATTCGCCGTGCGATTACAGCAGCTTTGTACTCTTATCCTTGTCATACAGGATTGATCCAGGCCTTAGCTGAAAGATTCAATCGGCGTTGGAACACATTTATGACTGCTGAGGGGGAGACTTCACTAGACCTATGGGTCTTCCACATGATCTCTGGCCTTCCCGTTTGTGGACAGCCATACGAGGAGTTGTGCCTGGATGATGTGCATCTAAGTGTTTCGGATGGAGCAGGCCAATATCTCTCACCATATTGCTTCAGGTATCTCATGAAGACCTGGAGGGACTTAGCCCTTGTGGGCAAAGAGAGAGCTGCAAGGACGTCGAGGGTGACCCTGAATGCATGGGTTACACACTTTTACAGTGACCCCTACTGTTTTTACGAGGAGTTTGCTTCCTCGGGTATGAATTGAGAGCAGTGCCGAGAGGTAGAGCTCCGATTTGTTACACACCCTCGTCACTTACCCGCCCCAACGCAGAAGTGGAACTCGAGGGAGCTGCCGTCGTTGACATACCTGGCGGCTTACTGGCTGGCCAGTTTCGTGATCCCTCATGGAGAGGAGGGAGTTCTACGAGCAGAGGTGATCTACCCAGCGTGTCTGATGGCATGTGGTCGCAGGATTGCTATTGCTCCAGCCGCGCTGGCGAACATTTATCATTCCTTCGGAGCCCTGCCTTCACATTCATCGCCGAGAGATAAGCACGTTCTGATGCCCACCCATTATCTGAGTGCGTAGGCTGGCTTGCTGTTACCAGAGCTATCACAGAGGACGCCAGCGGATAATCCAGCTGCCCCGCTTGTCTTTGCTTTTACTGGTCACCCGAACCAGGACGCAGTTTCGCAGCTTGCTAGCGCCCACCGTGCTTTGTCTTTCCTCCATACTTGGAGGGGTGAGAGTCTGGACTTCGATCACCGCTCCTACCTATATCGTCCGTACTTAGAGCAACAGGGTGGTAGGATCACGTGCAGACTGTCTTCACAGGCTCTACTTTCTTCACATGCATTGGCAGAGTGGGTCATTTGCATCCGACCGGGGGTTCTAGTCTACCGCCGCTCCAGCACAGCGGTCCTAGAGCCATATTACCCGCATCGATTTGCGAGGAATTTCGGGTATGTGCCGAAAGGCATGATGGGTTGGCAGCCTGAGAGGGCATGCTGAGGCCAGGCCCAGAATGAAAAAAGTGTCGAAAGGCATGATGGGTTGACAGCCCGAGAAGGCATACTGAGGCCAATCCCGTAAAGGTAAAATGAGCCGAAATGCGTGATGGGTTGGCAGCCCGAGATGGCATACTGAGGCCAGACCCAGTGGGGCAAAAGGGTAAGTGGATTTAACTGTCCGAGAGAGACATATGAGCTAAACCCGGAAGCCGATAGGCAAAATGGGTCGGCAGCCCGAAAGGGGCATGCACAGACCGAACCCGATGGGACTAGAAGGACAGATGGGACAGCCCGGAGAGACACGGGGTCCGAACCCGGGAAGTCCAAAACATGGGTAATCCCGATGGGATAGAGTATGACAATGTCAGGACGCCTCGGTGGGACTAAGTGTCAAAGAATGACATGTGAGGCGTAGCCATGGCATCAATATGATGTTTTTGCCGCGATGGGGTGGAGTCGTTGACTTAAAACCACCCATGAAGCAAACTGAGAGAAATTTTTTTTCACATTACCAACCTCACCGCCTGTGAGACACGGAATCTTTCGCGTAAGAAAAATTTGAAAAAAATATAAATGTTCTTTTTGAAAAGAAACATTTCCCTATCTGAGTAGAGGGTGATTCCGTGGGTGCGCATAATATCAGACAATTTGGGTTCGAGTGCTGGGCCTCTCCTCACTGACCGTAGTCAGTGTTGATTTACATCGGCCTAACGTCCGAACACCTTTGTTTGACTGTCAAAGAAATCCCAAAAGTCTTCTATGGGGGTTCTGATGCTGAGGGCAAACTCTCTTGGAGGGCTCACAATGTCCACTCACTCATCACCGACCAACATGTTAATAGGGCTAGGGTTAAGTCTGAGCAAATCCCTAGGATTTAGGAGTAAAGACGCAGATATGCGGAAGCTGTAAGCATTTTTGAAGTAGAGGGAGGTTTTCTGGACCCCGAGGGTATTTTAGTAACTCTACCAACCCAGGGGTATTTTGATAATTTTTCCAGGCCGGGGGTGTTTCTGAAATTTCTGGGCTGGAACGGAAGTAGGATCGGGTTTCTGACTTTCCAAGGCACTGAGGCTCTTTCTGGAAGGTTTTAGAGACTGCTAGGCCATTTCTAAGTCACATGGGTATTTTGATAATTTTACCATACCCTACCTGGACCTAGGGTTGGGGGGACATCTTAGTGTCGGACTGGGCTGACAACGTCCCCGAGCTAAATGAGTGACGAGGGCTTCGTGGAAGACTCATGTGTCAATCTTGCCCAAGGAGGGGTATATATGTAATTTTTGAAAGTCGGGGGTTTTCCTGTAATTTTTCCCAATTGGTGTGCATAAGAGATTTGTGGAGTACACTGGATTCATTTAAGGCCCAATTGGGTACAAGAGTTGTCGGCGAGTTGTCGACTGTACAAAGATCCGCACTACCGCCGGAAGTAGGGGCGTAGCCCCAATTACCAAAGTTGCATGGTATAACTGCAAAGAACAGGACATTTTTGTTTCTCGGGCCCCGGGAAGGACGTTTTTTGTAATTCCCCTATTATATGGGTGGAACTACATATTTGTCCCCCCGGGACGTAGAAACTTACAACATGACCCACCGAGCGCGAAATTACAAAAATACCCTTATAGGGGCATATACACAGGACCCGAGGACTTAACCCTCGCGGGCCAAAACAAACGAATAAAATGCTCCAAGTGTAGAAGATGCTCCGTAGGTTGTAGTATGTGTCCCTTTCTGGACCCTTGGGGGTCTATTTATAGAAGTGGGAACCTCCCCGAGGTCGTTAGGACCCGTACGGGTTAAACGGGAGGTTGTTTGAACCCGTACGGGTTAAACGGGGTGAAAATGACCCCGGGGAGGTCTATTTTCCCCCTTTTTTCTTTTTGGTTTCCCGCGCGCGGAGAAGAACCGGCCCAGGGTGGGAGGTCCTCGGGCCCACCCGGGGTCGCGCGGCCCCCCGGGGGGACCTGCCCGAGGTCGCGCGGCCCCGAGTGGGCTCTACCCGCACCCGCCCGGCCCCGCGCGGGCCCGTCCGGGGGTGGACGACCCCGTACGGGTCCCTCTGACCCCGGACGGGTCTCTCCCTCGTCCGATTTCAATAAATAGGGGCCTTGGGGGCTTTGGAGCCTCGTTCGCTTGCTGGAGAAGGGAAGACGCGCTCCTCCTTGTTCGTTTGTCATTTTCCTCGTGTCGTAGGCCGCGAAGGGAACATTCGTTGTTATCCGTGCCACGAGCTACACGTGTGTGGGACTTTGTTCTTGGTGCGTAGACCTCTTTTTGTGTCTCCTTTGCTCTTGTAGAAGCTTCGCTTGCCCGTAGTCACACGTTCAAATGAGGGAGACTTCATCCCTTAGGGATTTTCTCGGAACCACGCGATCCTAACAATCGTGTGAATTTAATCCGGCTCTCGACCACCCCGTTTGCTACAAGGGGGTCTCCGATTGTAGTAATACGTGGGCTATGAAGCCCTGAGTGGGGGAATATTTCACGGGACGGCGATACACCAAACATAGAACCCCGTGTAGGAATTTTTCCCGAAAGGGCGGTATGCCGAACATAGGCCTCGTCCAATGCGAGGATAATATCCCAGAATTTTACAAAATAAATTACAGGTGCAACAAATGTCCCCCACGGGACATCCGTCAAGACCAGAGGCAAGGGGCGGGTGGCCCGTGTCTTTCATGATTTTTGCTAAATCCCCAAGCTCTCTGACAAAACAAGGGGTCTTGTAGGACTGCTGAATAATTCTATTGCTGTCCCCTGGCTACTTTAGCCTTTGATTGAGCCTTGCAACTCATCTTTATCTTTCCGGTCTTGGCTTTGCAACTTTTGCAAACATGGCTCGCCCTAGCCGGAGCAGAGAGACCTCCCGGAGGCCTAGAGTCGGAGGCTCTGACGACCATTACGTGCGAAGAACGGACAGACCTATGCCGCCATTCCCTCCTCGCAGTATCACTTCAGAGAGCTTTGATGCGGTGGACCGCGGGTTTACTTGGGTCGCAGAGGGCCCGATAGAGGAGGCTGCTACCATTGAGGGCGCTGTTGACGTCTCCCGTATTACGAGGAGGCATGGGGTTTATGTTTATGACCGCTCAGGAGGGTATCCACCGCATTTCCCCCTAGACCGGGCTCTCTTGGCTTTTCTCCAGAGCATTGTGCCTCTTGGCATGGAGGCTAACAATTCTCGCCTCCGAGTAGAAAGGCGCTGTCTTGAGCGGGCAATAATGCTCGGAAGAGATAGCATGCGAGACACCTGTACATTCTCATATCCGAGCTTCCCTGAGGGTTTCATCCGACAGAGACAGTACCCTGATCAGAAGAATCTGGGCTTGTTCAGGGATTTCGATAGTTTCAAAGTTCGGACGAGGCCATCCTCACCAGCTATCTGGCACTTGTCTGGGCACCATAAGACCGCAGATGTTGTAGTTGATGGGATGTTTCTAGCTCCCTCCGGCGCAGCTTATGCTCATGACGATTACGACCATGACTGCTTTTTGGAGAGGATCCTAGCGTAGAAGGCCCCCAGCTGGTATGGGAGGTGCGTCGTCGTTCCCTCCCACTGCTACCGTCGAGGTGCGACGGAGTGGTTGTGAGGGATCCTGACTGTGTACAGAGCCGCACTTGACAGAGCAGGGATTCGTCACGCGGTGACTGCAGCTTTGTATTCTTACCGGTGCCACACAGGGTTACTCCAGGCCTTAGTTGAAAGATTCAATCGGCGCTGGAACACGTTCATGACCGCTGAGGGAGAAGCCTCCTTAGACCTGTGGGCCTTTCAGAGGATGTCGGGTTTGCCGATTTGCAGACAACCCTATGAGGAGCTTTGTCTGGATGATCTACACCTCAGCGCCTCGGACAGAACCGGGTAGTATCTCCTTCCCTACTGCTTTCGATATCTGACGAAGACTTGGAGGGACTTGGCCCTCGTAGGCAAAGAGAAAGCTGCTCCATATTCCTAATAGATCTTGTAAGTTTTTGTTTTTTTAGTTGGTTTGGTAATTTTTTTGTTGTAGGTAAGGTTCTCTTCAATATATTAATTTTCATATGTTAAATATGTTAAAACTCCAAATTAAACCCTAATTAACTATTTAAATTTGGAGATTTTATCTAATTAGATTTAATTAATTAAGCTTCATTGAATAATTTAGGGCGAGAGCATGCTACTAATTGCATTTAATGAAGGATGATTAAAGTAAAACTCTAAATTAAGTCATTATTAGCTATTTAAATTTGGGACTTTTGTCTAATTAGGTTTAGTTATGGTCAATTGAAACTCAACTAAGCTTCATTGAATAATTTAGGGCGGGAGCATGTTGCTAATTACATTTAATGAAGGGTGATTATGATAAAACTACAAATTAAGTCCTAATTAACTATTTAAATTTGAGTCTTTGTCTAATTAAGTTTAGTTAGGGTCAATTGAAGCTCAATTAAGCTTCACTGAATAATTTAGGGCAGGAACATACTGCTAATTGCATTTAATGAAGGGTGATTAGAGTAAAACTATAAATTAAGCCCAAATTAACTATTTAAATTGGGACTTTTGTCTAATTAGGTTTAATTAGGGTCAATTAAAGCTCAATTAAACTCAATTAACCAGAATTTCAATTCCATCCAGTTCCACCCAGTAGCAGTTATGGGTCAACACCCTCTTCTCATCCTCAAAATTCTGCTTCTTATGCTGATTCTGGATTCCAATCAAGCCAACAACCTAACACTCTAAGAGAGATCCAAAGAGGAATGCAAGACTTGGTTATATCATTATTTGGTTACAGTGAATATACAGAATACATGCAACTTTTTATGGGTATCAACATCAGAAGCTAGACGATGAGAGAAGATTCTTCTAGCTATTATCCATATTAGTGCATCATCATTTGGGTAAGGATCATTTAATTTCTATAACATTTACTGTGTCTAATTAGGTTTATTGTACTGCTTGAACCTACTTCATGTTTAATATGTAGTCGAAAATATTACTTTAACATGTCCAATGCCTACTTCATGTTTATTGCACATAATCCTATTTCTTTATAGTCAAATAATATCTAATGATTTTTTTCTACTTTTTATCTGATTATTTATATTTTTCTGATTTTTTCTAAATTTTTCTGTATTTGATTGCTTTTTTTGAATGTTTTGAATCGGTTTCGACCAGTTTCGGCCGAAACTGAAAGTGGTACGTTTCGGTTTCGATCTCGGCCGAAACCAGTACTGCCATCCTTGGGTGGCAGCTAACTTATAAAGGAGAATTGTGGGCTTTCTTCATCAGCCTCGAACTGGAGTTAAGGGTTAGCCACTTCTGTTCATGAGACCAGGTTGATTTTATTCACTTTATTTCTCTAGTTTCTTTGGGTTTTTTGTGGTTCTTGGGTTTGTATAAATACACATGTAGGGGACATGTCAAAATTTTCTCCCACCATGTGTGAAGTAGAAATCTAATAATGATTTAAAGTTAGTCTTCTACATAGAGATTAATGGATTCACCTTCATATGGTGCTGTTGGTCGCATGCAATCTAAAGCGCTGATAATAATAAAAAATGCCGTCATGCTATAGTGCATCATTCCAAATCATGTAGAGCAATATTATGGTCATGCAAGGCATCGATTTGTTTTGAAAGTGGGTAGTACCACAATTATATTAAATCAAAAAGAGTCAGGGATGTACAAGTCAGGTCAAGCAGCTCCTAAAAAATTCCGATACAAAGAGATCACACCAAGACGGTGAAAACAAAAAGATGGGAGTTGAGGGAATTCACATTACAAAGCAACTCCGCGCATTCTCTCACACTAGCACAAATAAAAGAAATAAAAGAATCCTCAACTCTAACCTCCCTTCTAAAAATCCTATTATTCTGCTCACCCCACAAGGACCAAAGAGTGACATGAAGAACCAGCCACCACACAATGTAAGGTGCTGATAATGATGAATATGGATTGAGTTTGTGCAATTTTAGATTCATAACAATATGACAACTGAGTCATCAATGGTTTGGGTCAAAGATGATGTTCTTTTTCTTTTAGACAAGACAGCCTATGAGATTTGTAACATATGCCAAAAAGAATTTCCTTGTGATTACTTGCTGTTTTGAGAATTTCATCCATTTCTTTCATGAATGGCTCTTCTCTTAACATTGATGCTCATATAGGACCAAACCTACATCTTGTTTAAACCTAAGGTCAATCATAGAAACTGATGCATGTGATTGATATATCAGCGATTCACTTGCTGAGAATAAAAGGCCGTAGCTTTGGATTCAAAACATGTACTGTTTCATATCAATACCGTGTGACCTTAAGGGTTAATACCATGAATTCCGAGTTCATACTAGATAAGACACCACATGATAAAGGCCAAGAGACCATTTTTCTGTTTAACTTCAAAGAGGGGTGTGGTAGTAACCCATTGGCCTTTTAAATAACCAACCCAAAGTTTACGAGACACCATCGTAGGGGCGTGTAGTGCTATGAAAGGCCAAGTGTGGCCTGCAATAGAAAAGGTCGGATTGGCCTGTTGTTTGGATCCCGAGTGGGGATCGATGACCATGGACCCCAAATAAGGATTGGTGATTGTGTCTGTTGTTACGCCCCTCTCTGGTTGTTTTGGGTGGCATGACGCCTCACACTAGTTCCCCACCCCCACCCCGACCATGAATCCCTTCAGAGTGGGGATCAGGAATGTTTGCCCAATTATAGCCATGGGGATCAGGTCAGGACCCCCGAGCAGCCCTTTATGACCATGGAAACTAGGGTCCAACTTTGAGCTTAACTGAACTTAGGACAGTGAGTAGAGTCTTGTTTGTGTGCATACGTGGTTGGGTGCTAGACACCATGGTTTTGCAAATCATGGGATCTGACTAGTCCTACACTCACCTGCCTGTCAGGACAGACGATGTCCCCTGAGGGTTGACAAGTGATGGCCTAGTTGAGTAGGCTTCACAGCAACTCCACTGAGGTGATGGTCATATGATTGTGACAAGTGTGTAGACAACCATTTCGCTTCTAAGCATTTTAGACTGGACCACTGTAACCATAAAAAAAGATAAACCAACCACAAATGACAGTATATGGGAATCGACGCTGGTGTGAGACCTACCGGCTAGTTGGTGGGAAAAAAAGCCTAGTTGGGGTGGAGTGGTAGACTGATAGTGATTGAACAGAACCCAAAACCCATTAAAGGACCCGTGAAACTTGACTGGCTTAGTAGCCCAGATTTGATTTTCCCTTTGTCTCTTTCAGATATCCTTTTGTAAGTGTATGTTGATAATTTAAATTGATTTATGAGTAGTGTTAGGAGGTTGAAGGAGCCTATTATCACATTGTGTGTCTAGATGTTTTTGCATGTCAAATTTTCCACCGACAGAAACCAATGTCTTCAAATTGGAAAGGTTGACTCAGAGTTTTATGTATTTTATAGCATGTATTTTAGTTTGACTTATTAATCTAAGCATGCATAGATTTATCAAGTACATTAATCGCTTTACTTTTGCACTTTAGTACTGCACCCATTCCTACTGCTTGCATGATGCAGGACAATGCCTCAGATGACCTTTCCTTGGGTTTGGCCACTCACTGCCATTATATCACTGGTTTTGTTTTTCTTTGGGTGGCAAGGTCGCAGAACCTAAGATAGGCATAAATGTCAAGATTAGTCAAGGAGCAACTTTTTTGTTGGAAGGTGACTGAAGGCAATCAAAGAACAACTCACATCCTTAGGTCAGTGGATAATTCATATTAAGCTACCCACTTCTTAGTTTGGGATATGCAAATGTTTTCTTTATTGTGGTATGCACGTTCCTAGTATATGCTTCCCTGTACTTTAATATTGTTATATTGTATATCTTGCGTTCACATGGGCCATCTCTCTCTCTCTCACACACACACACATAGAGACACATTTACCCTCTCTTTCATTTGCAAAGAGTAAGCTCTCTCTCTCTCTCTCATACACACACATAGAGACGCACATATTTATCTTTTCTTTCATTTATAAGCTCTCTCTCTCTATCTCTCTCTCTCACACACACACACACATACAGACAAATATTTATCTTTTCTTTCTTTTTTAAAGAGTAAGAAAAATGAGGGCAAAATAAGAAAAACCTAACTCTACTTTATGTTGTCTAGAGTCACACACACATAGACACACATATTTATCTTTCCTTTCATTTGTAAAGAGTAAGAAAAATGAAGGTAAAATATTAAAAACCTAACTCTACTTTATCAATGTTTTAAAACCCAGACCGGACAGGCCGGTCCGACCGGTTACCCATGACCCGGTTTCAAAACCGGGCTGATATCTTATTTAGACCGGCGGGTGGGTCTTATATGACCAGCTCAACCTGGTAAAACCCATGTGACCCGGCTGGATCTAGGACTATTCACTCTTTCTATCATTGTTTTAGACTTTTAAGATGCAAAGAAACATGGAAGGTGAGGAGTCATCTTTGAAATTCTATCCCTTATTGTTTAATAATATTAACACTAATTTTTGGAAGTTGAAAAGCTTGTAATCTAGATTATAAAACCTTTCTTCTCTACATGTAAAAATAAAAAAGATAACCTAAGAGGCCAACTCCAGCCATCCCATGGAGGCCATAACAACCTACAGGCCATAGAACCACTAGTGGGTGTGTTACGAATTGTTGATTCTAATCATCCGTGATCACTAGATTACTTTTATGAATCTGTGCACAAGACAGAGAAGTCTATCTGGAAATTTTTTGGTTAGAAGATAAGTGCATCCATGGGCTTGGGTTTCATGAGATGCTACTTCTACCTGATAAATTGTCATATATAGTGTTTATTTAATGTACTTTTTTTCTTCCTTTTCTAGACTTTCATTTTTAGTGGTTGTTAGTGCAGTATTTCTTTATTTTTAAAACATACGTTAGGTAGCATCTTTCATGCTTCTCAGTTGCTACTTAAGGTATGTTGAAATTTAATCGATATATAATAATGATGTGAGCAATTCTGCTCTAAAGGGTCACAGGTCAACCCGCACGGTTAACCATGAACCCATGACCCATCAACTTGTCCAGGTCAAGGAATACAATAGTGGTACCAACCACTTTCAAAAAAAAAAACTTGTCGAGGTCATGGTACGGATTGGGTTTTAAAACGTTTGGCCTAGCGTTAAGTTTGTGATAAGTCATTGCACCACTCAGAAACTAATGCCAGGGATTTATTTCAGAATGGCAAAGGTTTGTAAAGGTCGTTTTGAGTATTCAGATATTTTAAGGTGAAGCTAACCAAGGTTTGCAGACTCGGGTATCGAAGTCGGATCGGTCGGTCCAAACCCGATCCAGATCGGTGGTATTGGCCGATCTGACCGATACCAAAGCGTTCTTGTTCGAGCCCACAGAACCCGAGGTTAGTTTAATATGTCCACAGTTTTGTAAGGGGTTTCACATAAATGTAATTACTTTACCTTGTGTCTCCCTTCGCAGCCTCGTTCGTGGCACAAAATCAAGCGCAGCAGCACTCGTTCGTGGGGGAGTAGGAGGAGGAGGCTGACGAGGCAGATGAGGACGATGTTTGATCCAACGAGGGTGCACGGTGCACCGCCCTCGTTCTGCTGCTGCTGCAGCGGCGACATCTGTTGTTTGTCTGATCGCGAGGATGAGGAGGACGAGGAGGAGGTACCAACGGCGGTGACGGTGGCGATGGTAAGCGTTTTCGCCTTCGTCGTCTTCATCATCATCATCTTCTTCTTCTTCTTCTTCTTCTTCTTCTTCTTCGATCCTTCATCTTCTTCTTCGACCCTTCTTCTTCATCAATCCAGATCGGCCATGGGATCACCAGGAACTGGGTGGGATCGGGCGATCTGACCCAATCCTGGCCAAGGCAAGCCGATCCCGACTGATCCAGCCGCTCCCAGTGAAGGATCACTGGATTAGGAAAGGTCGACGCAGGATCGGATTGGTAAGCTAAAAAACCAATCGGATTGGTAAGCTAAAAAACCAATCAGATCGGCTGATCCGGCCGATACCGATCCGATTCTGCAAACCTTGAAGTTAACTACTAAGGTAATGTTTGGTATCGGGATAAATTTTGAGAAGAATAGGTATAAATTATTCTAAGATAATTTATCCCTAACCTTATTCTCATGTATATTTGGTATACGAGGGGGAAAAAATAGTGTTATTTCTATTTCTCGTTTGGTAAAAAATAGGGATACAAATAAGAATAAGTGTCGAAGAAAAAGACCGTTTTGCCCTTCTTAACCTATATAATATTTAATATTTTTATTTACAATGATAATTAGTACTAATGAGGATATTATTTAATGATTTTCTATGTTAATAACATTTAGCACTAATGAGATTACTATGTAATATTTTTTATTAATAATGATGATTAGCACTAATGAGATTATTGTTTAATAATTTTTCCTTTTTAAAAATAGTTAGCTTAATGATTTGTCATATTTTTTCTTATTAATCAGGACTAGTACTAATGAAGTTAATGTTTAATATGTTTTATTCAAAATGATGATTAGCACTAATGAAGGTATTGTTGAATAAAATTTTCTCTATTAATAATATTTAGCACTAATGATATTATTATTTATTATATTTTCTTCTTAATCATAATTAACACTAATGAGATTAATGTTTAATATTTTTATTCACAATAATTATTAGCACTAATGAGAGTATTTTTATATTTTTTTCTTGTTAACAATATTTAGCACCAATGAGGTGATTATATAACATTTTTTATTTATAGTGATGATTCGCACTAATGAGATTATTATTTAATATTTTTATTTTTATAACATTTAGCACTAATGATTTATCTTTTGTTTTATAATTCTTTCTTCTTAATATGACTAGTATTGATGAAGTTAATATTAAATATTTTTATTCATAATGATGATTAGCACTAATGAGGGTATTATTTAATAATTTTTCTTGTTAAGAATATTTAGGACTAATGAGATTACTGTTTAACATATTTTTATTTTAAATCATGATTAACATTAATGAAATTAATATTTAATATTTTTATTCATAATGATGATTAGCTAATGCGTTCCCCGTAAGCGACGCGCCGCAATGACGCCCGATTGCGGTGTCAAATAAGCAAGGGTTCCCGTGTGGGGTTAGACGTTCACGGGTAAAGAAACTAGTCCAAAAACATAGGATCCGTCTAGTTACTTGGAATATAGGAACTTTAACGGGTAAGGGTTTAGAATTGGTTAAGATAATGAAGGACAGGAGGATTAGCATAGCTTGCCTACAAGAAACTAGGTGGAAAGGACATAAAGCTAAAGATATTGATGGATATAAAATTTAGTATACGGGTAATAATAACTCTAGAAATGATGTTGCTATAATAATAGATAAAAACTTAAAAGATGGAGTTGTAGAAGTTAATAGATTGGGGATAGATAGATGTTAATTAAACTTATCTTAGGTGAGGATATTTTGAATATCATTAGCGCATATGCACCTCAAGTAGGATTAGAAGAGAGCATTAAAAAGCAATTTTGGGAGGCTATTGATAGTTTGATCCAAAATATCCCTAGTGAAGAGAGAATCTTTATTGGAGGGGGTCTTAATGGTCAAGTGGGTAAAGATAATAGAGGTTATGAGAGGATTCATGAGGGCTTAGTTTTGACAATAGAAATGATATGGGTTATACTATTCTTGATTTTGCTATGGCCTATGATCTAGCAATTACTAATACCTTCTTTAAGAAGAGGGACGAACACTTAATAACGTACAAGAGTGGAACACATATAAGTCAAATTGACTATTTTCTCATTAGGAATGTCGATAGAGTTTTATGTAAAGATTGCAAAGTTATTCCTGGTGAGAGTCTAGCCCCTCAACATAGGTTGTTAGTAATGGATGTCACTATCCCTAAATTCAAAAGAAAGATCATTATAAATAATTATTCCATGATTAAATGGTGGAATTTAAAAGGTAAAAGTTTAGAAACATTTAAAAATCATCTATTAAAAGAAAATATTTGGAATTTAGAACAAGAAACTAATGTAATGTGGAATAATGTTACAAATTGTATAACGAGGGTTGCAAAACAACTCTTAGGCGAATTTAAAGGTAAAAAGAATTTAGAAAAAGAGACTTGGTGGTGGAGTGAGGAAATCCAAAATATCATTAGAGTAAAAAAGGAATGCTTTAAAGTTTGGCAAACTAACAAAAATGATCAAACCCTAGAAGCCAATAAAATCGCTAAAAAGAGAGCTAAGAAAATAATTAGTGAAGCTAAATCAAAGGCATTTGAAGATTTATATAATAAATTAGGAACCCGAGAGGGTGAAAAGGACATATTTAAACTTGCTAAATTAAGAGAAAGGAAAACTAGAGATTTAGATCATGTTCGGTGCATTAAAGGTGAAGATCAAGGGGTTTTAGCTAAGGATCTTGAGATTAAAGAGAGGTGGCATAGTTATTTTCAGAAGTTACTTAATGGAGATTGTGTCAATGATTTTTCTTTAGAAGGTACCCAAGAGTCCACAAAATTTGATAAATATCAATATTTCAGGCGTATTAAGCTGTCAGAAGTGGAGGATGCTTTAAGGAAAATGAAAGTGGGCAAGGCCTTAGGACCAGATAGCATACCTATTAAAGTATGGAAAAGCCTAGGAGACATTGATATTCAGTGGCTAACTAAACTTTTTAATAAAATTTTAAAGGAACGGAAAATGCCAGAAGTTTGGAGGAAAAGTGTTGTAGTTCATTTTTATAAAAATAAAGGAGATATTCAAATCTGCAATAATTATCGTGGAATTAAGCTTATGAGTCATACTATGAAACTTTGGGAAAGAATAATCGAAAAACGCCTCCGATATATGACTACTGTATCGGAAAATCAGTTTGATTTTATGCCGAATAGATCTACTACAGAAGCTATTTTCTTATAGAGAAGTACAGAGAGATGAGAAAAGATTTGTATATAGTTTTTCTTGATTTAGAGAAGGCGTATGATCGAGTACCGAGAGATTTAATTTGATGGACATTAAGAAAGAAATGAATCTCTCAAGGATATGTTGATTTGATTAAGGATATGTACGACGGTGCTATTACTAGTGTTCGAACAATTGCTGGAGAGACTGGTGAATTTCCAATTTCTACAGATTTGCATCAAGGTTCCGCAATAAGTCCGTATCTCTTTGCCTTAGTTATGGATGAAGTAACAAAACAATTGCACGAGGATATCCCTTGGTGTATGTTATTTGCAGATGATATTGTCTTAATTGATGAGAATATTGATGCTTTAAATGATAAGTTAGAGCGTTGGAGAGGTGCCTTGGAGTCTAAAGGTTTTAAAATTAGTAGGAGATAAGTTAGAGCGTTGGAGAGGTGCCTTGGAGTCTAAAGGTTTTAAAATTAGTAGGAGTAAGTCATAGTTTATGCATTGTAATTTTAGTAATGGGAGAGTGGTACAGAAAGACAATGTTCTAATTGATGGGCATAACATTCTGAAGAGTAGTAACTTTCGATACTTATGGTCTATCATACAAGAGAATGGGGAGATTTATGACGACGTTACACATAGGATTAAGGCAGGCTGGTTAAGATGGAGAAGCGCATCAGGAGTCCTCTGTGATCGTCGTATGTCTGTGAAACTCAAAGGGAGATTTTATAGAACGGCTGTGAGACCTATTTTGTTATATCGTACCGAGTGTTGGACAGTACGAAAGGAACACATTCACAAAATGTGTGTAGCAGAGATGAGAATGTTGAGATGGATGTGTGACAAGACTAAGAAAGACAAAATTAAGAATGAACGCATCCGTAAGGACTTAGGGATAGCCCCAATTGATAGTAAAACGAGAGAAAATTGACTCAGGTGATTTGGTCATGTGCTTCATCGCCCTAACTCAACGCCGGTTAAAAGAGGTAACCGCATCTTAGTGGATGCTAGTAAAAGAGTTCGGGGAAGGCCTAAAATGAGATGGTGCGATGTTATTAGGAAGGACATTAGTTTCTTGGATTTAAATATGAATATAGCACTTGGTAGAAATCTTTGGCGGAACAGGATTCATGTAGCTAATCCCAAATAATTGGGATAAGGCTCTGATGATGATGATGAATGATGAGTAACACTAATGAGGGCATTGTTTAATTATTTTTTCTTATTAATAATATTTAGCACTAATGAGACTACTATTTAATATACTTATCTTCTTAATCATGATTAATACTAATGAGACTATTATTTTATTTTTAATAATAATAATAAATATTAATAAATTAATTATTTAATAAGAGTTGGCACTAATGAATGTATCAAAAGGAAAGTGGGGAGGGGTGAAATGGGGTTAGAAAAATGGGGATAAGTCATTCCAACATTTTGTTTGAATGAGTTATCCCCGTTTTTAACCCCATTTTCAGGGTTAACCCCATTCCCCTTAACCCGACTTATCCTCATGATTTTACAGACTAAAGATAAAAATCCTTAAATAGTATGATGGAGTTCCTGTCCACATGGTATTTGAAGACTAACTGCTTGCTTTACATAGTTTTTTCTTCTTAGTTGTCCTTTCACAGATGGTTACCTCATCTCTGACTGACTCAAGCCTTTAGTTTTAAAAACACCTGACCTACACCTAATTCATAGGGGACAGGAAAATAGGCAGGGGGAGGAGGTCCCATCTGCCAATATTTGTGTTCACATCTGGTCGGTCTCTTGCAACCATGGTTTTAGGCACAAAAGAAAGCATAAATAAAGTTAGCAGAACTAAGTGCAAGTAGTGTGAGGAAGCAAGTATGAGACAGAAATAAATCAAAATGCACCCACCCTGTGCGGCAGACAGCAGCTTCAGGCAGGAATCCAGTAATTTAAGTGAACATGTGCAAAGCAATATCTTTGGCATTTCCCATTTGTTTCCAACAAATTTCACCACCCTTTCTCTGTCACGCTCGTTGATACATTTATTATACCATGCCTAGATTCCTACCTACTTGGGAAATAAAGCTTTTCCCAGGCCTCGTGGTTTAGAAATATGAAACAGACCAATATTAACTCGACAAAATGTTAAGTTGCAGTGCTCTAATTCACATTATTTATCAGAGCTACTATTCCTCAGCACAGGTGAAAGTACAAGTAAAGATGCCAGTACTAAAGAAAAAAGAGCTAGAAGAATCAGGACATGAACACAAGCAAATTAATCGATGCATGGAAAATACAACTTTCTCTTTATGTCTTCAAGAGGCCACTTTCGAGAAGCATCTTCAGGAGACCACAATAAAATAATTCCTGATCAGAACATGCAGAAGAATGTATATTCATGTGGGCACTAGCGCTCTCTCATTTCTTTTTGAAAGTGAGAGAAAGTGGGCAGTGGCTCTAACTAACAAGCAAAACAAACAAAGATAGAAATGCCAATAAGTGAAAAAAATAGAACAGGTTTCTCATTCACAACGCATACTTCTACTCAGTGGATGTGCCATTCTATCAAAGTGAAAGTAAATGCCAAGAAGCATAAGATCTCATTTAAAACATCAGTAATTTAACAAAACAATTGTAATAGGCATGTTCAGTTATTCCATTATATATGATATAATCTGAATATGGGTACCTTTCCCTTCTTCATTCTCAGACACTTCAAGCACACTAAGTTTAAAATATTTTTCAATTCAAGAACATGGCAAGGATTGTATATGGGAATTGGCAACTCGACATATCCAAAATGACCTGCCACGAGAAATGGAGGATGACATCACTAAAACAAACTTTAGAAAAGTGGCATGGGTTTTGGTGACGTTGTCACCTACATACCTTCGCATTGACCATGTTCCATGGTCCCACAAGCTTCACATTTGCCCGACTCCAAGGGCAAGCCAAGGAAAGGATTAGTTAACTGACTAGGATGTGTGATAGGACAATTATTAGCACAGGATGTACACTGCAAGGGAAAAGAGGAGATTATACAAACTATATTTGTAAGGAAAACAATTAATATTTTGGTAGAGAACAAAATCAAACATCAGTATCTTCAAAACAGAAAGAGTTATGTGATGGAATTTATGCAATCAATGCCACGATGTGCATAGCATTATGGAAGTGATGCAAGGAGCCCATGATCTGTGTAGCATGCAATGGAATTGGTGGTGCAACCAACACCCACAAGGCCATCTGGATACACCTCTCTGCCATGATCTGTGTAGGTTCGGGACCAGTCCATGCATTACATGGTACACCCTTAAGAATTGCTTATCTTATCACTTGAATGTTGAAATAAAGGCCAATATAAAAGAAATGCACTTTTGTAGAGAAAAGGTTAAGAAAATCTTCTAATTTCCATTCTTAGATTTACTACGTTCTATGAACAAGGTATATGACCTTTTAAACATGACTATCATTTGGAGGGAAGCAACATTCAGTGGATGCATTGTCTTAAGCATGGTTTGCCAAGTGCGCCAAATCAACCCATGTCGGGCCAAGACGGGGCCGCGTCAGCTCGATCAGACTCGTATCTGGACAAGACAGAGTTGATCCAGCCTGCCAAGAAAGCCAACCTTGGTTTTAAGAAGAGGCTTCAAGAATGATGTGACAGGAGAGTATTTATCTGTAGTTCAGCTGTTATCTGTGGCTTATATTGACACAACCAGCAAGGGTCTGTTCACGTGGGACAAACACAATGGGAGGTACTCAATTAAGACGTGCTACAAGCTCCTATAGGGTAACGTTTCAACAAATCAGAATTTTGGTGAAGGTTGGAAGGTTAAACCACCTATCAGCTTAGAGCTTTCATGTGGTTGACAATTGAAAAAAAGATTATCATTAAAGTTTACAGGAGAGAGTGTTTCCATTTGCTCCTTATGTGGACTGGGACAGTAAGGATATGCATTACTTGTTATTAAATGCATCGTCAACTGAGAAGTGTGGAGGATGTCCAGCAGAAAAGCATGGTTGCGGATCAACTTTCAGCCAGTCCAAGATATGTGGAATTACTTCACCAACCTTAAACTCTATATCAGGAAAAGTACTGGAAGCCAAAACTTTCTCATCATCTCACATGCCAGCTGCTCAAGCATTAGAAAGGAACAAGATGATGAAGAAAATATGCTGTAGTGCATGATCTTTTCCCTACAAAAGAAGATGACTTACACTCAGAGTTTCTGTTGAGGGTGGAGGAAGGAGAAATAAGTATAAAATAACGCCTGTCCCTTCTTTTTTTGGAAGACCAAGTGTAAACCCACTCACCCAGGTTCAAGCCCAAATTACCGGTAGCCCAAGCCGCAGGCAGGTCAAACATCCCTTGGACAGTTCCCCTCCCCCTGACCCAGCAAAGTGCATCAGGTCGGAACTCATGTGAACCCCTAGTTGGTACTCACTCTGCATTTATGTCCACTAGTGGGATTTGATACCACAACCTTGTGGTTGTCCACAAAGTGCTTATCCAACTCTCCCACCCCTGAAGACAAACTACTATCCATTTTGTGGTGTGTTGATAGATGATGCAGAGCAACCTCCCCTCTCCAAACATGTTTCTGCTACCTCTATTTATTTCCAATAAAATCAGTGGTGCAATCCACAAGAATTTTCAGGGTGGAAAAAGGAATGTACCTTTCAAAAAAATGATCAATGAAAGCATACCAAATCTTTTGCTAGACAACTTTGCACCCATTCTCAGCTGGTGGTTTCACAAGAAAACCCATTGGACAATCAAATCTTCCTAAATGTCACTATGATATCTACATCAAAAACCTTGTCCCTTCCTAAATGAAAGGCATTAGACCCGGAAATTGATAAATGGAGTCCGTCTCAATCTGAATGCACTTAATGCATTTGACTTTTCTCCCCAATCTTTTGCTAATTAGATATGTGCAAGATACTAAACACCAATACAACAATATAAATGCATCATTTTGTTATTTACAGTAAACTGATATTACATACTTGCAAGGCTTCAGATTCAGAAGCGATATGGCCTCTGTATAGCCAACACGCAAACACCTGTTATGTGCCAGCTATTGACATATATTGCTATGCATCCATTCATACATGTAAGTAAAAATAAAAAACAAAAAAAGTATAAACAAAATATGCACAGATAGACACAAGCTTTGATCAAATTTAAAAGGTTTAAATGATGTACCAACCAAGTCACTTAACTTTAATGCGCAGGCAAGTAGTCTATGCAGTGCACAAAATCTTAACACAAGAGCCTATAATAGAGCATATGTACATCCAAGTGTCAAATATGATGATGCGCCCAATATGGCTGCCTTGTTAACAGTGTCACTAAGGAAATGGAATATGATATTATACCAAACAATGACAATCTCCAACATCAAAGCAGCTCGGCCAGGTACGGTTATTCCCATATGTTAAACAAATCTAATAGCATGTGAGAGTTTTGAACCGTTGAATAATGTAAATTCATGATCAAGGCTTGAGAGCACAATATGGACTTCTTTTCTGGTCAGCGCTATGTCTGACATTCACATACCAATGTTGATTTAAATGCAAGAAACAGAGCCTACGCTGCCAACGGCAATCATGGTCTAGCAAACTTAACAAGATATATTAACTTTTGACAAAGCAAAATATTTCCCAAAAACTAGATTCAGATGTAAGTCTGCATCATTCTCAAACCCAAAAAATAATAATATTGTCATAAGTTAATAAATTAATAACATCAGCATGTAAGTTCTTTAAAGAGGTGGAAAGTTGTGGGCCTTGACTAATTGCAGTTTCAGGCAACAAAACGAAAGTCGGACAAGAAATGCAAATAATTCAAGTAACCAGGTCCACATGTAAACCACAAACAAATGTGACTTAATAGTTGATAATTTCCCTGCTGTTTGAAATATTAATTCTGGCGCAGTTCCAGAGTAGCAAACTTTAAAAGGAGCGGAATTTTGACGTACGATTTCTTTCGAACTTGCTAGTCCGAAACTAATGTCACAGACAGTTCCATCCAAGACAAGTGGAGCTGCGACGTCCTCCATGTCTACAGCTGTACCACAAAAGAGACATCAACTCGCCAATGTCACGTAGTGAACTGAACCAAAATGAGAAGGACAAATCAGCAATACAAAGAAGCCCTAGAAAAAAAAATTCTCCCTAGAGCAAAACCGAAGACAACAACGCGTGAAGGCAACTGCCGACTTGAAAACGAACGCAGATTGTTCGTATAGGAAACTTTTAAACCCCCACCATCAAGGGGAGACAAAAAAAAAAGAAACTAATCAATAGAAAAGAGCGCAGCGGAGAAGTATAGAACACAGAAGAACACCTTGCATGCGTGTTTGGGCATCTACATTGTGGAAAGGTGGAGCCTTTTAAACCCCCACCATCAAGGGGAGATGAAAAAAAAACTAACCAATCGAAAAGAGGGCAGCGGAGAAGTATACAACAAAGAAGAACACCTTGCATGCGTGTCTCGGTATCCACATTGTGGAAAGGAGGAGCCTTGATCATAACACTAACCGAAACAAACGACTCTGTCCAAAAGGATAAAGAGAACATACATAGAAACGCAACACGACGAAGCTTCCGACAATGTTCCTACATTAACGGACGCAAAACCACCAGTTCAAGAGATAGAGGGACCAAAACACACACACAGATAGATAGAGAGAGACAGAGAAGGGGGAAGGGGAGAGATAAAAGGAAGTCGGACGAGATGGGACAACAAGGTGGAGGCTTCTTCGGCAGACGAAGGGGAGGAGATGGCAGGACGGGTTACCTCTCTGAACTTCCTTCTTTCCTCCCCCCTTCCCCCTTCCCACTCCGTATCCTTGGGAAGGAGAGGAGGCACCGGCAGCAGCAGGCGAGGCAGCGAGACTCGCCGGACGAGCTTCTCACACTTTTTCTTGTTTCTTTTTTTCTCACCCCTCTCTTCTCTCTTTCGGGGAAACCCACCAAAACCCCACCCCAGAGAGCGAGAGAGCGAGCGAGCGCAAGCGAGCGCAATAGTGAGAGAAACGAAGTGGGGGTGGATAAAATGGGAACTTTCCCCTACGCCGCCGGCTATTTTGCACGCGTAACGCCTCCGATTTGGGAAGGATGGGCAAGTGCTGCGATTTTGGAGCAGACCGGGGCACCTGTCACACCACACCCAAGCACATGTTAGCAAATTTTTAGCACCAACCAAAACCCATATACGCAGACTGCCCACGTTCGGGGTAGGGTAAAAAAAAAAACTCACAATTTCCGTAACTCTCTGGCCCTCCTTATAACATTACCAGTTTTATCGGTGTCTCTTACTCTCGCCAGAGACGCGATGGGATGGGAAGAAATGTGAGCAACACTTGCGGGAATAGATAAAGCCTCTCCCTTTCACTGCTTATTATTGTAATAGATATCAAATTAAGGCCTTTTGCCCGGCGTTCAAGATTTCAACTTTTCAGCGTGAAAATCGAAAAGGGGCCGGGACGTCGAAGCCCAAGGTCCCTTGGCCGTTCATCTGTAATCTGATTATCCCCCGATGGGCGGACAAAGATGACGATGACCGCGGCGGCGGCGGCGACGAAGACGATGATGGTCGTTGGACACGGTACACTTTATCTTCGGCTGCAGCTCTGCGACCGGGAGCTGCTCTGTTCCCGTACCTTGGCTGCGGTTCTGTCAACAGCTGGGAGCGAGGACGCCGACGGACGACAAAACTAGGGTGTTCCCTCACCCGCCCCGAACCGAACCGAACCCGAACCGAACCGAACCGGCGGGGGTTGTTTTCATGTTTTTCTAAATAAATTGTAGTGAAATTGAAATTTTCTATTTCACCTTTAAAATTTTGCAAATTATCTCAATACTCTTTTTTATCATATTTATCATAATACTTTGAATATATATTGTGTCTCCGTCTGTCTCTATTTTTAAAACAAAAAATTATCTTTATATCTTTGCAAAGATAATAATTATTTTCTTAAAAATTTTAAAAATATTATGATAAATATTATAAAAATAACGACACTTTGAATGATTTAAGAGGTATAATGATAGGTGATTCTTCTTTTTTATCTTTTAAAGATTTTTTAGAAAAAACTCTTCTAGTGCTACTTAATTAGCAAAAAACTCTGATAATTTACCTATTTATAACAAAAACTCTCAAAATCTACTCCACTGCGGTAACAAGCTCTGATCGTTTGTCTCCCCGTGGAGACATCTGAGGTGCTTAATTTAACTACGTTTAAGGCTAAATCTATCTTGATTAAATGATAAAAAATCTTTGAATAACCCTCACCAAGAGAGAGAGAGTTGTGACACCCTCCCCTGTAAGGTGGATAAAAAAAAGTGTGGTGACCCCTCCGACATTGATGAGAGAGAGAGAGAGAGAGAGAGAGGATAAGAGCCCCCTCCGATGTCAACAAGAGAGAGCTAGAGGGGAGGAGAGTGAGAGAGGGCGTGATGACCCTCTCCAACATGAGAGAGAGAGAGACAAAGAGAGGTGCAAAGAGAGAGTAAGAGTGAAAGGAGTGGAAGGGCACGAATAAAGAGAGAGAGACATTAGTGAGATAGACAGAGAGAAAAAGAGGTGTGACGAACCCCTTATGCATTAGAGAGAGAGGGGGGAGAGCACGTACCACACAAGCACCCTTACCTAGTCGGGTGGGGGTGCGTACGCACGGGTGCACACACACACTCAATGTGAGAGAGAGAGAGAGAGGTGACTCCCCTTTTCGAGTCTAGTTTAGAGAAATCACCTCAAATTAAAATATTGTAAGCTAAACAAATTATAGGATAAAAAAGTTAAACCATCTATATTTAAAAAGGCACAACAATATCATTTTCAATAATATAAACACACAACAATCATATTATATATAGTACTATGTATCTCTCAACCAAAAAATAATGTTTACATTCTACGTACACAAGAAAACTAAACTTATTTTGACCATCATGGAGCGAACTTCGAAATTTATCTCGGATCAATCTTTGGCCTGCTCCCTGTCAAAATCAAAATTCATCATTTCCTAAACTCCTAAAAAAATTAGTTAATCGCATATATGGATCCTAAATCCCAGTAGGTATTAAAACTATTAACATAATTAATATAAATTACAAACCACCTGATAATTCTAAAATTAACATGAATTTCAACAAATTCTAAACATAAAACATAAGTTAAGAAAAAATAGATACTGAATAATGCAAACATCAAGTATATGTGTATATCTCTCAAATTGATAGTTTTTATTAATTATCAAATAAATTAAAATTAAGAATAACCTACAGATCATATCAAATTATATTCATATGAAGTTAACAAATGAAATCGTACATGTAAACTTAACAAATCATATCATATTTATATGCAAATTTGAACATTCATGTCAATTAAAATAATTGATAAGATCAATTATATGTAGTGTAGTTCTATATGCTGGACATGCATCCAAATCATAACGTAAGAGGTCAAACAAACAGATACTAAAATATTTAGACAAATGGTATTAAGATATTGATCGACTGCACTTGAAACTTGTTAGAAATTAGAGTAGCTACATAATGGAGACTCCGATCTTCTTCCTCTCTGTATGGTATTAATTAGCCCCTAAAAAGTTACTTGTGACTTGTTTTCCCCCAAAATATGACTTTTTTTGGAGCTCTGAAACTTGGGTCCTCCGTTTCCATCTCCTTGCTGATGCAGTGCTCCAGCTTCTCTGGGCATCGCGAAATTGCTTTAAGGGCTCATTTGGAATGGATCGAGAGCGAGGGATATTTTTTGAAAATTCTTTAAAGGGAGAAGAAATATTTTTAGATAACTTTTAGAGATTTTTTAATTCTCTTTCTTTTCTTATTATCTCTCTCTAAACTATTAAATCCACCGTGAAATAAATGTTGATGGGACGTTGAGATATTGGAAAATACTTTTGAGATAAGAGAGATTCTAATAATTAGAGAGTTCAAAATCTCTCCCCTCTCTCCGTTTCAAACGCATCCTAAGTATCATCGTCTGCGTGCTAAAGAAGATTCTAGCACTGGGAAAGAGGAGATCGAATCAACAAAATCACTTTTAGGAATAAGATTCTCTCTCTCTCTCTCTCTCTCTCTCTCTCTCCCCGAAGAACTTAGTACCGTGATATTTGAGTTTATTCAGAATGTGCGAGAGAGATGAATTCAAATCTAATGACACTCAACTCACGTGCATACTTTTTATTTTTAATAAGCATTTTCTCTCTCTCTCTCTCTTATGACGGAGAACTTCATATCATGATATATGAGTTTACATGTAATATGTGATAGACTTGAGTTCAAATCTAGCGACACTCAACTCGCACGTATATATTTTTTTCAAGTCTAACAAATCTTTTTTCAAGTCTAACAAATCTCAAATTCACATCAAACAAATCTCTCTCATGGGTCGAACTGAGGACTTCCCCACCACCACGAAACAAGATCTCATTCGGGGTCCTCCCTTTGCTCTCTCTCTCTCTCTCTCTCTCTCCTCTTTCGTAGATGCTTCTTCCCCCCACCCTTCCCTTCCCATGATTGTCCCATCTTTGGCATCTTTCATCCCCTATCGTGATGAATCATGGGCTGAGTGGGTTCTCTATATGGGATCCGCCGTTCCTTTCTCCTGCATGTACATACTGCATAGGCGCACCAGTTAAGTGCGTGCAGATGACGATCATCTGCGGCACACAGCACATCCGCCCTCTCCAATCTCCATCCGTTCCTCTGCATCTCGAGTGGTGAAGTTGGTCTCCCGTCTTTGGAATTGGAGGACAGTAGAGTACCGAGAAGAAACGTGGGTTGGTGAAGGTAATCAAGCTCCCGGATCTGGAGTCATGTGCTTGTCCTCTTTGTTGTCGAATTAGTCTTCTGTTTGTCTACAGTAGCAGCGTTGCCTTTTCTATCTCGCTGCTGCCCCCCAAAAGCTGCTCTCCTCCGTCTGCGACACCTGAATAGTTAGGTTGGTGTGATGACATGAACAGGCTCATGTGCCCTCTGGCACCTTACTAATAAGATCGGATTCTTCTTGCCATGTTAGAACTCTTGGGTCAGGAATTTCTCATTGATTTAGAATGTACGAAGAAACTTTTTTTTTTGAAATATCCCATCATTCAGCTTTTCAAATGAGATATTAAAAAGCCAGAAGGAGTTGTTTCATTTGAAAATATTTTTGATTTATCAGAGATCTTAACAATGTGTATCTATTTTGCAAGTGTTTCTAAATAATGTTTTAATCTACTGTTGAGTCCACAATGACAACAACTAAGTTCCAAAGATGTACATTGCCACCACAAAAGAGAGAATCTTCACCATGTCTTCCTGTACTCCACATAGTGGTGAAAGACAATATCCTCTCTGTTACTATATGGGCCTAAAGCCCATCAGGGCAATCCACTGGTCTGCAGGCCTGCATGGGTGCACGGTGTGCATGCCTCCAGACGTGGGATCCTGTGGACCAGAGGAAAGGGAAGGGTTTCCTCCCTCTGATTTCAAGTCCTATCGGGACTTCCTCTCATGGGCTGGCCGCCCTCCTCCTCCTATCCTAGTCCTTTTGGGACTCCGATGCCTTGGCTCGCAAGGGAGCTCCTCTATGTCAAAGCATGGCTAGGACTCCACTTATCCAACTCCTAGTTAGAAACTAGGCCTCCACACATCTATAACTAAGAGGGCTTGGGAGGGAGAGGAGCAATGTTTGCTGCGCCCTAGAGAAGAGAGAGAGAGAGAGCCACACCCGTCCCCTTCCTACTCCCGTCACTACCGTTGCTCGCTGCTAGGGGCCACGGGCCTCCTTGCTAGCGTCACCTTACTCGCCAGCCCCTGCTGCTACTACTGCCCATGGCGCAATCGCACCAACCCGCACCGCCCCGCTCCTCGCCACATCCGCCGCCCGTGGTGTTGCTGCTCGCCACTGCACCTCGCTGGTGCCGCCCTGTTGCTGCCTGCGTATATGCGTCCGTGAGAGAAGAGGAAGAGAGCAACGTGACCAAGCTGCTGTTGTCAAGCTGTTGTTGTCATACTGCTGTGTGAGAGAGAGACCAAATTGGGGCCATCGCTGCCCTCGGACAATCACTCTCTCCCCCTCGCTCCGTTCTACATTATCCTCCCTTTACTCTGCCGCGAAAAGGAAGAATGAGGAGAAGGCCGTTGCGTCTTGTGAGGGTAAGGCTTATGCACTTCATCTCCGTGGTTGAATCGTCATCCCACGGATATCTCGGCTTAGACTTCTAGAAGGACATCACTTTTCATCCTCGGGTCTTGGAGCGTGGATTTTATAGAGTAAGCTCTAGTAGCATACTCTCAGCTTTCATGACGCTACGTGAGTCAACCGGTTCCGTTGTGCATAGATATGTCCCGGACTGGGTTCATATTAGTTACGTGGATTAAGTCGGCGACATTGTCTAGAAACTTTGCACAATTTTGCAGCACCACGCCCGTGCGTTTGTCTATCGTCTAATTGGCGAGGGCACAACAGAGGATGGCGACGTGGGAGTGGACAACTTAGATGGTGGCAAAGGTGACATTGGCGAGGGCGAGGTGGGTGGGGTTTCAGGTGACATTACTAGCATAGTTGGTCAGGGAAGAGTAGCAAAGGAAAGGGTAAAAGTGTCATCTCACATGAGCTATTATCATTGTTAACCATGTAACTCACGTAACGTAACTTTAGGGGTATGGCAATTATGGTAAGTAGATTAGGTGATATTAAGGTAAATTTTGTAAAAGTATGGATGTGGGGATAATATTTAAATATTTTAAAGATATAGAGATAATTTTTCTTTTTTAATTTTAGTTTCTTGTTAACAGCTTATAATACATGTATTTTGGTTGTATGTGAATCGGGCATGTTTTGGACATATCCTTCTTAGGACTGTGACTTTAGTGGGCTTCATATTGATGGTATAATGTCTCTCTAATTGTTGATTGATTGTCTAGTTGATTGATCACAAGAGAGCTGATCCTCTATACAAGGCTGTGTGTGATTTTACAATCTTTTAAATCAAAAGGTTACTCAAGTGTAAGATTTGCATCATGCTAGTTTGGTACAATAATATATAGTAACATGTCGCTACCATATCGAGAATATTTTTTTTGACTAAATAATAAGATTTTATTTAAAAATAAAATTTTATATTAAAATAAGGGCACCGAGTTGCATTGTGTCTTTGCATCCCGACATGTCGATTTTTCGTTGGCACGATCTAACATGGCCTATATGCACCGGCACAATACGATCCGACAAACCATGCTCTCTTGTGGGTGTAAGTTGAAAGTTAGAGAGATGGAGGGGTTATTTGGCCGTGTTGTAAAGCAATGTAAAACATCGATTTTAAAACATTATATTTTAGTTTCCAAGGGTTTCTAGTTGAAAATTAAATTTAGTTAAAAAAATGTCACATAGATCATCTGATTTTAAAACTCAATAATTTATAACACTCCAAATATAAGAAAAATAGTGTACAATTTGACAACATCCCAAGCATAATAAATATACCGTTTTATAGTGAGGAAGGCAAAATCTGCCAGGTCCATTGCGGCCCATCAGTACCAGGCCCGCGGTGGCTTGCCCCGGTCAAGCTCAAAGCAGGCCGTCCGATAGCCTGCAGCCCAGACCAGGCAACCCAATAGAAGCACACAATGGATTCGCCAACCCGCCGGAGACATCAACGCGGGCATCCCGGGCGTCGGGTGACTCTTCGGCGACTGAATGTTGCTCCCACCATTATAGGTCTCTTCTCCGGTAGGGATGAAGTCACGTCCACGGCGCCAAGATCTTCGCCCCGAGATCGGACTTCTCGAATAAATAGGTGCACAACAAGAAACTCCCCCTATGATCAAAGAGGCGTTACTCCACGACCTACGCCTTTTTCTGTTAAAAAATATACCTCTACCGTCAGGACGACCTATATAAATAAATCTCAGATCAGACATCAGGGGGGGCATACACAAAAAAATGCTTCGACGCACGCAGAGAAAAAAGGAGAGAGACAGACATACAAAGCAGAAGCTCACATAGGGAAGCTAGTCCCACCATCCCACCGCATCCCTGTAACTCTACGAGCACGTCATGTGCCCAGCGAGCACTCTCTGAGTACTCGCTAGACGCGGCGAGCACCATTGAGGACTCGATTCTTGTTGGGAAAAAGCAGTGTAATGGGGCAACATCATGGCAACAACCGGACCATAATACATACAAGGCAAACCAGAGTAAACATGCATATGGGGTTGATTCAACAAAGAACGGCCAAGAAACAAAATTAATAAGCATGATTATAGAATACAACATGGTTGCAGAACAAGTAAATAATATGGAGTAGAAGCGTCTCAAAGAGACTCCCCTTAGAAAAGATATCACCCCTCACAAGAACGGCGCGATGAGTATAGTGGTCTTCCCCCAGGATACGACTACTAACACAAGACCCTTAAGCGCACCCCTAAGAATCTAAAGAAAATGCTATGCGAGAAACCTAGATCTCTTCTTAAAAGGAAAAATATATATATATATATAAGTTGAAGAACATGCACCGATCACCGACGAAAGACAGCAGTAGAGCGTCGTCTGTGCGCGAACGTCGACGATCGATTGGTGTTGGTGATGTGCAAGGGAGGAAGAGCAGCGTCTGTGACCGACGGAGATGAGAGAGAGAGAGCAGATCGCGAGCGATTCCTCGGGGGAGTAGCACAGCAAAATAGGATAACCGTGATTAGGGTAATACTAATCACTCCTGTAATACCCACGCCCGCGACGGTTTGCCTCCAAAACAAAAACCGTTCAGAGACCCCTCTTTCTCTCCAAGAAAGGGTAAAACAGTAAAAAGAAATCCAAAAAGGTACCAGGGCAAGCCGGCTGGACCCGCACCTCACACACGCGCGCCCGCCCAGCCCCGCCCGGCTCGTCCCGGCGCGTGCGTGCGTGCGATAGGTCCTATCTTACCTCCACTATTATCTATAAGACATAGTCCAGGGGGCCCTAGGAACTATAAGGTCCCCTCACCTCTTTGTGTTTTCCAATGTGGGACTAAAGTCCCCATACAAAACACAACACTTGAGGTAGCACTCTTTGGATAAACCTTTGAGTTTCCCTTTCTTAAGAACACTCCCAATCTACTTCAACCCAACATTCTCCCACAAACTCAAGGTTTGACAAAGGGAACACACAGAAGAGACATAAACATACCATGCTTTCAGTAAAGGTACCTTTCGGGTTTGAACCTTCACCTAAGTATTCCAATTTTCACCCCCCACAGAATCGAAGTGAACTAAATCTTGAACTTGATTCTTGATGTGAAGGTTACTTATAGAAAAACAACATGGTATAAGGTTTCATTGGTAGCAAAAAGAGTAACTGACGCTTTTAAAGGCCATGCGCCCTGTCTTGATTCATGAGCATTTTCAAGAATAACCCAACTCTTTAACTGCGGCCACACAGTAGTACTCACTTAGGTGGGCTTCTCCAAGGATGCACTGCTAACATCCTGCCTTGCCAGGCTTGAACCCATTAAGAGTGTATAACTCAACCTTAACTTGCAGTAACATGCACTAGCTTGTTTAGGATTACAGGGGAGGAACTCAGATACAAAGTATCTGTCTAAATTAAGTGCCTTCCAGTCCTCTCAGCAACTTGTTATTACCACATTGAACCTACTTTGTAGGATCTCTACTCAGATAGGTTGGGTTGCCACTGCAGGAGAACAATTGATGGGTTTCAGTCCCATCCCCATCCTAAACTTTTGAACTTGACTTTTATTAAGTCCTTTAGTCAGAGGATCAGCTATATTGTCCTTGGTACCAACAAAGTCCACAGCTATCACTCCCTGAGACACTAATTCCCTTACAGACTTAAGTCTGAGATGAATGTGTCTCCTTTCTTTTTGATTATACTTTGAACTTTTGACCTTTACAATTGTGGTCATATTGTCACAATGCATAGAAATCGCAGGTATAGACTGACTAATCAGAGGAAGTTCAGACAGAAGACCTCTGATCCATTCAGCCTCCAAGCCAGTTGTGTCCAAAGCACACAATTCAGCCTCAAAAGTAGACCGAGACAAGATGGTTTGTTTAGTCGACCTCCAGGCGACTGCACCACCTCCCAGAGTAAAAACATACCCTGTGACACCATTGCTCCCTGAGTTTTCAGCTATCCAGCTTGCATCACTATATCCCTCAAGAACAGCAGGGAATCTTTGAAAATGCAATCCCAGGGTCATGGTACCTTTTAGGTACCTCAGTACCCTATCCAAGCCTTCCCAGTGAGTATGATCAAGACAACTCGTGTATCTACTGAGTTTAGACACAGCATATGAAATGTCTAGTCTAGTACAGTTTGCAAGATACATTAAGCTTCCTATAACATGAGAATATCGTAATTGAGACACAGGATCACCACTCTTGTTCTTGCAGAAAATTCTAGAAGGATCATAGGGTGTACAGACAGCTTTGCAATTCTGATAGCCAAATTTCTCCAAAACTTTCTCAACATAGTGAGATTGAGAAATTGCTATCCCTTCAGCTGATATAATGAGAGTCAGCCCCAGAATTATATTTGCCTCACCCATATCCTTCATTTCAAATCTGCTACTTAAGAATGATTTAGTCTCAATTATAATTCTCAAATTGCTTTCAAATAACAAGATATCATCTACATATAGGCATAAGATTACATATTCATTACCCTTAACTTTGTGATAGATACACTTGTCAAACTCATTGACTATGAAGTCAAATGACATGATGGTTATGTCAAACTTTTCATGCCATTGCTTAGGGGCTTGTTTCAAACCATATAGGGACTTAATAAGTCTACAAACTTGGTTTTCACTACCTGGAGCCACAAATCCTTCAGGCTGATCCATATAAATCTCTTCATCAAGATCACCATTAAGGAAGGCAGTCTTGACATCCATTTGATGGACATTCAGATTGTATAAGGAAGCCAGTGCTACAAGCACTCTGATTGTGGGCATCCTAGTGACAGGGGAATAGGTATCAAAGTAATCTATCCCCTCCATTTGTTTGAAACCCTTAGCCACAAGCCTAGCTTTATACTTGTCAATGGTTCCATCTGGCTTTAGTTTCTTCTTAAAGACCCATTTGCATCCAATGGTCTTTGAACCAGGAGGAGGATCAACTAACACCCAAGTGCCATTAGCAAGAATGGAATCTATCTCGCTCTTAATGGCATCCTTCCAATGCCTTGCTTCCGGTGAAGCCATGGCATCTCGAAAGGTTGGGGGGTCACCCGTGATCTGGAAAGTAACAAAATCACTTCCATAATCCTTGGCTACCCTTTGTCTTTTACTCCTTCTTGGTTCAACCTCTTCTTGATCACGAGTATCAGGATTAGGTTCGGACGCATCAGCCCCCACATTTGTCATTCTTTCCACATGTTCTGGAATAGAATCAGATGTAGAGGCCACAGTCTCAGAAGTGAAATGTTGAGGCAAACCAGTCTTCATGGGAAACATATTTTCGAAGAACGTGGCATCTCGAAACTCGACTATGGTGTTAACATCTATGCCAGGAATTTCTGATTTAATAACCAGAAACCTGTACGCATAGCTATTTTCAGCATAGCCTAGAAAGACGGCGTTAACTGTCTTAGGCCCTAGTTTCTTTCTCTTGTGCTCAGGAACAAGTACCTTTGCAAGGCACCCCCACACTTTGAGAAATTTCAAACTAGATTTCCTATCTCTCCAAAGTTCAATTGGACTACTATCTCTATGTTTCAGGGGAATATGATTCAGAATAAGGCAAGCCGTATTCAAAGCTTCCCCCCACATATACTTTGGTACTCCCGAACTCTACAGGAGAGAGTTGACCATATCTATGAATACCCGGTTCTTCCTTTCTGCTACCCCATTAGACTGAGGAGAGTATGGGGCGGTTGTTTCATGAATAATGCCATGATCTTGGCAATATTCTACAAACAGACTAGAAGTATACTCTCCTCCTCTGTCTGACCTCAACCTTTTAAGAACTCTGTCAGATTGTGTTTCTGCTTCCTTCTTAAAGATGATAAACTTTTGCAAAGCCTCATCCTTAGATCTAAGCAAATACACATAACAGTATCTATTACAGTCATCAATAAAGGTAATCAAATACTTTTTATGATCCCTAGTCAACACACCATTAAACTCACAAATATCTGAATGCACCAGATCCAGAATCTCTGAATCTCTAACCACAGAATGAAAAGGTTTTCTGGGTTATTTAGCTTGTACACAGATATCACATTTCTTAGTTTTATCAACAGTATGCTCAGGAATCAATTTCAGGTTCATCATACGTTTCAAAGAATTGAAATTAAGATGACCTAGACGGGCATGCCATAATTCAGATGAATCTATAACATTATAAGCAACAGAAACAGAAGTAGAAATTGAAGCACTATCATCGACATTTCTGTTCATCACATGATCCACAAAGATTTTAAACAAACCATCAGAAAGATAACCTTTACCAATAAAAGTCTTCAGATAGAGTATAACAACTTTATTACATTTAAAGTTCAATTCATAACCCTCCCTTACTAAAACAGAACCAGATAAAATGTTCCTCTTAACACTAGGAACATGGTACACTAAGGAAAGAGTAAGAACACGCCCTGAAGTAAACTTCAGGTTCACACGTCCAACTCCTAGCACCCTAGCTGTACTTCCATTTCCCATTGTCACGGAGCGATCATGGGTTGCCTGATAAGACACAAAATTAGCCCTGTCAGCACATAGATGCACATTGGCTCCAGTGTCCACCAGCCACTCATTTGGTTCATAAATAGTAAATAATTGAGGATTTAGAGAAACATACTCCATACCAGAAGAAGATCCTCCAGTCACCACATGGACCTGTGCTGGGATTTCATGGGTCAGCATGGCTTTGTTCAACAATTTTTCCTTCTTTTTAGGACAATCATTGCGCATGTGACCCTTGTCACCACAATTCCAGCATTGTCCCAGTACCTTCTTCTTCTTTATCTTTCCCTTAGGTTTCATCTGAACAGTGGAATCAACCTTGGCCTTGTCTTTTGGATCTTTACCCTTATGCTTCATTACTAGGTTTGCACTTGCATCCACAGGCATATTGGGCTTTTCCTTCCTATGTTCCTCTTCAATGGCTACAGCCCTCATCAAATCATCAAGAGAGATAGCCCCTTTGCGGTGCTTGAGGCCCATGCCAAAATCCTCCCAGGATCTAGGCAATTTCTCTATGATGCACATGACTTGGAGCTTTTCAGGCATTTTCATGTCTGCCTCAGCCAAACCATGGAACATAAGTAGAAGCTCATGTGCCTGCTCCCCTATAGACTTATTCTCGACCATCTGGAATTTAAGAAACTTGCCCACGGAGTACTTTTCCAGACCTTGGTCCTCGGTATTGTACTTCCGATCAAGTTCATTCCACAGAGCTTTAGTAGTGTTGAAGGTGGAAGTGCTATAGACATCAAACAGGACATCCGACAGTGCAGTTAGAATGCACACATGTCCTAACCTGTCTTTAGTGGTCCATTCTTCAACCTTCTTAGCACTCTCTGGGTCGTTTTCATCTATCATAGGGGGGTCCGACTCTAACAATGAGAATAGGCCAACCATGGTGAGCCACATCTTCATGCGTTGTTGCCAACGCTTAAAGTGTTGCCCGGCAAATTTCGCGGGCATCCCAGACATATCCACCCTGGTTCCAAAACTCACTGAAGATGACGATGCCATGAATGCTATCTTTTCTAAGACTGTTGGGAAAAAACAGTGTAATGGGGCAACATCATGGCAACAACCGGACCATAATACATACAAGGCAAACTAGAGTAAACATGCATACGGGGTTGATTCAACAAAGAACGGCCAAGAAACGAAATTAATAAGCATGATTATAGAATACAACATGGTTGCAGAACAAGTAAATAATATGGAGTAGAAGCGTCTCAAAGAGACTCCCCTTAGAAAAGATATCACCCCTCACAAGAACGGTGCGATGAGTATGGTGGTCTTCCCCCAGGATACGACTACTAACACAAGACCCTTAAGCGCACCCTTAAGAATCTAAAGAAAATGCTATGCGAGAAACTTAGATCTCTTCTTAAAAGGAAAAAATATATATATATAAGTTGAAGAACATGCACCGATCACCGACGAAAGACAGCAGTAGAGCGTCGTCTGTGCGCGAACGTCGACGACCGATTGGTGTTGGTGATGTGCAAGGGAGGAAGAGCAGCGTCGGTGACCGACGGAGACGAGAGAGAGAGAGCAGATCGCGAGCGATTCCTCGGGGGAGTAGCACAGCAAAACAGGATAACCGTGATTAGGGTAATGCTAATCACTCCTATAATACCCACGCCCGCGACGGTTTGCCTCCAAAACAAAAACCGTTCGGAGACCCCTCTTTCTCTCCAAGAAAGGGTAAAACAGTAAAAAGAAATCCAAAAAGGTACCAGGGCAAGCCGGCTGGACCCACACCTCACACACACGCGCCCGCCCAGCCCCGCCCGGCTCGGCCCGACGCGTGCGTGCATGCGATAGGTCCTATCTTACCTCCACTATTGTCTATAAGACATAGTCCAAGGGGCCCTAGGAACTATAAGGTCCCCTCACCTCTTTGTGTTTTCCAATGTGGGACTAAAGTCCCCATACAAAACACAACACTTGAGGTAACACTATTTGGATAAAACTTTGAGTTTCCCTTTCTTAAGAACACTCCCAATCTACTTCAACCCAACATTCCCCCACCTAGCCTTATCCATTTTACTCTCACGCTCTCCCTCTCTCTCTGCCTCCTACTATTTTTTCCCTCAATGTGATCTTAACTTAAGCATCGGAGAGTTATCCCCTGGATGACGCTCAGGGCTCCTTTTGACGTCATCTCTCTAGTGTTCGTAAAATTTTACGGGTGGCTGGACATACTTTCCCAACAAACAAATCTTAAAAGTATGATACATGATCTAGAGACCATTTTCTCACCTCTACATATAGTATTTCATAATATTTTAAATCACAACAAATGACTCCCGATTAAGTCATGTGTTAGAACCGGATATCTTACACCCCACCACGCTGTTTTCATGTTTTTCCTACGTGAACCATAAACCATATGTACGTGTATGGGGGCTCATCGCTGCTAAAAAGAAGTGTACAAGAGTTTACGACGCCGATTCCATGATCCAGTATGCGAGTGGGATCTAATCCAGCTTTACTTCTTCTGACGGGGAGTGGAAGCGCTCAACTGCACTAAGTACTTTGATGTTTTTGGGGCATGAACAATAAGAAAAGTTGGCTAAAATAACTATTTTACATATATAATTGTAAAAGTATTACTCTTAGATATATACTATACTAATATGATTTACTTACATAAACATATGCTCCTGGCATTACGCATCATAATTAACATACCATCAGATAGATGTAATTAACTCAATTAACAATCTATGTAGAATTAAAAAAATATTTCTAATGTTTTAACTTATTAGTGTACAAATAATTTTATCGTATAACCAGCCTGAATATATTGTGAGGGGGATGGGCTAGTGTCTACCAGCTTGCTGGACAATCCCATATTGGTTTTTTTACAAATAAATCACTGTTAAACACATATTTGCAAATATATTATGTATGGATTTACATTAACAAAGATATCTTTGATTTCTTCAAAATAGTGTAAAAATAAACAACAAACTGATGAAGCTATTTTCCTCACTCAAAACAAGGTCAAAGGAAATAAACACAGTGAGAAACATCCATAACAAAGAAAAAATACATAGGGAGCCCTGTGATCACATGATATGATTTGCAACGTTAGATAACAAATGTATCTTGTTAGACATAATTGCTAAATGAGAGTAATCATGTAAATAAATCATATTGAGAGCTACATCGTACATATTGGTACACATATTAACATATAAACCTGGAGAAACTTGGAAAAAAATGGATCATATCTATATGACAATGAAGCATGTAAAGCTGCATGATGGGGCTCCTCCCCTGCAGTTTTCAGAAGCACTTCTTTACATGGTCTTGGTCCCCTAACATTAGAATCTAAACATTAGTTTGCCAAGAAAGTTCTCATTGAGGTTTTATGCATAGTTTCTGTATGGTTCAATATTAAAGTTATTGTAAGTTCTGTTTCATGTTCTGACCATATTACCTCTACATACATAGCATGAAATTCTTGGTACAATCCACCTTCTTTCAAGAAAAAAGGAGCCATTAATTTTGTCTCCCCCGCCCCCCCCCCCCCCCGGCCCCCCCAACTCAAAAAACTGGTGTGGATTGCCACAGAAAATTGCTGGTAAGGAGAACCAGCCTGTAGAAATATGTAGCATAATTTCACAGAAAACTGACCATTATCTCGATCCCATGATATCTGCTATTCACATCAATATGAACAGATGCAAGCAGCTGAACGAGAGCTATACATACTTAATTTCCTCAGCTTTCAAGGGATGTCTCACCTGAACATTCCATTGAAGCCTGTCCTCCACAAATGGGTGAAACTCTTTACCCATCAACCATTTACAATCTGACAATCTGCAATTTTTTGAAAATCTAACCTTCAAACAAGTGTCACCAACCCATTTATCCTGCCCAAAGAAAGTCCATTCACCATCACCGACCTACGTCTATATACACCTTTCAATAATCCTAGCTGCTTTGAGAATTCCTTTCCAAATAGGAGATATCCAAGTGCTATTCTCAATCCCAAGATAGAATCTATTAACACACTAATAATGTTTCTGTCTAATGACTGTCACCCATAAAGAATTGTCCTCTGTCAGTAACTCCCACAACCCTTACCAAGAAGGGCGAAGCTGATTTGCTGGATCCTCTTACCTTCCAAATCACCCAATGCCTTAACGCTTGCAAACCAAGTCCCAATTAACCAAAGAGATTCCCTTGTTATTATCATTTGAACCACCACAAGGAAGCCTTGTACCATTCTAATCAATTCTCCCACAAACAGCAGCGCAAATTAGAACAGCCATATAATTTCATGGAACAGCAGATAAAACATTAATAAAGAGAGCAATCCTCCCTCCCATTGATAAATTCCTAATCTTCCAACCAGCCAGCAGCCTCTGGATCTTTTGCAGCAAGACCTCCCAATTGGACACCCTTAACAGTTCATCCTGCATTCCATGATCCCAGCACATTCATTAAGAGCTTCCTCCTCCATGTTTAGTCCAATTAATGAACTTTTATTGTAATTAAATTTGAGGCCTGAACAAGCTCCAAACAGTGAGGAATGAAAAGAAGATTTCTCAATTGCTCCTTACAAACTTCTACAAACAACATCATCAGCGTACTGCAAATGAAAGAAGCCCAAAGGTATTCCGAAAATCTGCAATTTATGAAACCAGCTATCTGACACTGCCAAATGACACATCCTACTCAACATGTTTGCCACTAAGACAAACAATAAAGGGGACAAAGGATCCCCTTGTCTGACCTCATGGGATCTAGAAAAAACATACATACAGCCATTAAAAATAACTGGGAAATGAGCACAACTGATAAAATTCTTGACCACTCTTCTCCAACATTCTGAGAAGTGATCATTCCGCATGATGGATCCCAAACATTTCCAAGCCACTCTATCATATGCCTTATTAAAATCCAATTTACAGATCATACCTGACAATTTCTTTTTGACAATGGAGAACAATATCTCATGAACTAACAAAAGATTATCTTCCAATTGTCTACCATGAATGAAAGCACGTTGATAGGCATCTACAACGTAACCTACAATCTTTCCCAATCTTGATGCTAGCACTTCTCTGATAGTCTTATAATACCCCATTCACCAGACTAATGGGCTGAAAAACTTTCAAGTCAACAGCATTAATTTGTATCACCAAGCAAACTTTTTTTGTTTTTTGAATTTTTTGTGACGTGGGGTCCACATCTCTTGACTTACCGTATAAGTCCACACCCTCATCTGATGACCCAAGAAAAATCTAAAAAAATAAAATCGGATCAAGTGAGTAGTACTGGGCTCAATTTTTAAAGGATAGATCTTTTTTTTGGATTTTTTTGAACTGCCGGATGTGAGTGTGCCTTGTACGGCAAGTTAAGGTGACTTGAGTCTCAAGTCATAAAATTTCAAAAAATAAAAAAATTAAAATTAGGGCACAACACCTGGGGTGTGTAATTTACCCGGGATGTGCACTAAGCATTACTCATGCTAGAAGCACAAGGACTGTTGTAAATGGATGTGGCATCACAAGGAAGAGCTCTAGGCAAAGGCTGATTTTTGTTCACTCCATAAAGAGGATGATCATAGACCATCAGATAAGGTAAATGTGACATCTTCACACATCTACAACTTACACTGTCCTCAAATTTTTTTTTTAAAACGAGACGGATTAGTTCTCTGAGGCAAGACTCATCTGCACAAAATGGAAAAGATTGGCTCCTTGATATAAGTTTCTAACCACATTTACTCCATAAAACTTATAATTACCTATCAACTAATCTATACAAAAATGATAATAATGTTGCGCTTGAAACTGATGGTTACCCCTTCTGATTCAACGCCTCCATTACTGAGACTGTCTTCTGGTTTTTGCACCTGCAGAAAGTGAAAAATTGGGAACTAATTCAACATACTCACGTTAGACACCAAACCAACGTTGAGGAACTTTCCATGACAACCAATAAATGTCCCAACAAATGAAAGCACAAATTAAATGTTGACAACTGTGAACGTGTGGATAGGCAAGAGTTCTGTTTGTTTGCACTCCTATCAACAATCACATCTAACCATTTTACATGCATTCAGAATTTTTCATACTGAGGTTGCAACCCATTCCTCCTTTTTCCCACTGCACAAGAATACAGAAATCCAGCCTCCCATTCAAGGGCTGCCGAAGTGAAGTTGCAGTAGATAGATGATTCTATTCATGCCATAAATGCAAATGCTTGCGCAAGAAATGCATATATTCAACTCCTGAATCAACTGGTGAATGTTCCAATTTTATCGGATGTCTCCTAGGAGACAGAGTCTACTATAGATGCATGAATATGGGGGCAGGTTTTTGTGCAGCAAAGCAAAAAGAGCAGTGCTTAAATACATTAAAAAGTTTCAGAGTTTCAGAATAAGATGCAGATTACATGTATATTAACATTGCAAGAGAGGCATGAAAAGTCTTGTGAAAAATTTAAGGTTTCCTATATAGAGGAGTACCGGATTATTATCTAACTATTTTAAGATTCTAGCATCTAAGATGAGACTTCGAATGATGCAGAGCAAACATCATGGACTACTAATTAGTAAATATTGATACTAGAAATGCAAAGTGGAAGTGTGACGATGGATTAAAATTTAAGGACGGAATTTCTTTAAGGTTGAGAGAGTATGCAACACCCCAGATTCCAAAGCTTACTAGTGTAATGAACCTAAGTGAATTAGGCCCAGTAGGGTCTAAGCCCATTTAGAATTAAGGCCCATTAAGAGTGTTCAAGAACAAGAAGCGGGCAGTCGAAGTAGTAGCGAAGCGGACAATCGATGGGGTGGGTAGAATTGGTTGTCGAAAGTTGTTAGGTGAAGCATCAATTGGAAGGCATCTATCATATTTCTGGGAAAACTGAGATGATGCATCTTTCTTGAGGTGATAGTTGCTTGAGTTTTGAATGACACTTGGCCAATTTTATCTATGCAGCAAATAAGTACTGGCCACTGAGATTAGATTAGTAGAATTAAATTATATTGTAAGTCTTTTAAACAGGACCCTTCTACCTTAGTCTAAGGTTCCAGAACTAAGTATGAAACAAGGCAGGAGTTGGGGAGGAGATGCACCCAGCAACGGACAGATGGAGAGAAAGGGAAGTTTTGAGACCTTAGTTAGAGGTAGGTAGATGAAGAACTATCCCTCGTTAACTTGTTAACAGTTCCTTCGTTCTACTCTGAATCCTTGGATCTTTCTTGCTCTGAACTATCACTAGTTTGTGATAGATGACATGTTTAATTTTGTAACTAAGAGTTCGTTTTTTTTGTGATGGCTTTTATCCATCATGAATTTTGTTATGGACTTCGGACTGTCACAAATTGTCACGAAATTGTGATGGAGAAGGTGAAAATCGCGATTGGAATTTGTGATGGCATTATTTTTGCTTTTTGTCACGGCATTATTTGTTACAAATTTTGTGATGGATCGATTATCACAGGTCCATTAGGAAATAGTGATGAACAAGGAGAAACTGATAACTGGAATTTGTGACATCACCGTCTCCTTGGTGACGGACCAATCAATCACTATTTTGTGATGCATGGGCCTCTTATCCGTTGATTAGTGATGGATTTATGTCTGTCACTGATTTTTCCAGATTATTGATGAGGGTTTTAGGGATGGACAGAATCGGACATTAATCAAATTAATTTAGTGATGAATTCCATCAATTTAGTGATAGAATTTGCCATCACTAATGTACATTTTTCTTGTAGTGTATATATGTTATTTGATAACTAAAGATGTATGGTAATTTTGATCTTTTTGCACGTAAGGAAGGTATATATAAAATTAACCCCAAAAGATGTCTTGTTGCCTTCAATTTGTTTACTATCCCAAATCTTATCAAGAGTAGAGAGACACATATCCTCTCTCTCATCGTTCTACATTAGAAAGTGGCAACCCTATTGTTTTTGGAGATGGGTGGCCCAACTTTGAGATTGAAAACCCCTATATATATGACCAGGATACATGCAGGTTCGCCAAAATCAGGGGGTTATTCACGTGTACGTGAATTTGAATATATAGGGGGTTATTTACGTACGTAATTGTTCATTGTTCAGGGAGTGTTTCACGTATACATGATCTTAATTTTAGGGAGTTATCTACAAATTAAAACACCTAAAATTAGCTCACGTCCAACTAAATACTGAATTGGACTAACGTCTCTCTCACATGAACATGCACTTACATAAACCACATGTACGTTGTTCGGACCTGGGTTCGGATCGGGCCACTACGTACCGGCATCGTTTGCAGTCCACGAATGCAGCCGCAGCTACTCCCCTGCACGGCAATGGCAGCAGCTGCACCTGATCACGTATCTAATGGGGTAAAACGATTTCTGGGTTCTTCTCACTTGGGGAGATCAGGCTGACAGTCTGAATCATCACAAGGAAAAAGAGAGAAGAATATATATATATATACCTGACCCATCTCCAACATTTGAGTTGGCTGGAAGTCATGCTGGACCTTGGTTTACAATTCTGAGGTAGGGATAGATTGATGCTTAATTTATCTCTGGCAATATTTAATGATATAATGTTGGGAAATGCTGTAACTTAATTGATTGATTGTTCAACTGCCTCATGGTCGTTTTTCAATTGTGTGCAGATTTTTGATGTTAATTGGCAACGCAAACTGAGGTTTAATTTCCAGAGGAGGCATAGGACAAACTTGATCACTCATATTGCATTTTAATTGGTCTCCCTTTTCCCATGCCCAATATATATTCCTGTATTAATTTGTCCTGAAAAGTCTTTATATTTTTTGAATCAAAGTTCATTAAAGTGGAAAGGTCCACAAAGAGGGCACATGAAGAAAGTAGCTGAAAAATGTGAACATGATAAGGGGATGTGTCATTTTCGAAATGCAGTACCTCTCAAGAAGAAAGATGCCAGCTAGAAAGAAGGAAATCAGGAGAGAAAGGAACGAAGACCACCGGAAATGTTGACATTGCTCTTCACTCATATATGAGAAACATTAAGTGCACCTAGTGCACTAATTATGGTCATGGGTGTAATTAGTGTAACATTTATTTTTTTTATTTTTTTTGAGTGTTTTCACTATTTACATAGTCCGAATTTTATTTTTACTTGACCCCCACGTCATGTCATCTTGGTGACGTGACGTGGGAGCCAAACAAGTTTAGGATACGAGTCACTTAATTTTTTTTTTTAAATTGAGTGTTACACTAATTACATCGGTGGATATTATTAGTGCACTAGGTGCACAAAATGTTTCTCCTCGTATATACACAAGGACACAGGCGAAAACGAATAAATGGAAGATTAATGTCAGGAATATTGAGTCACTCTGTTGAATTTGTTGAATTTAGCCCTAAAATAGACTCCTTGATAAATACACAAATTAAACTAGAATATTGCTATATATGCCGAGTCTGACCTCCTTAATTTGCATGCACACCAATCACTCCATTATTAATGTTCTTTGCTATTTGGGAAATCTAGGATATTTTCCGCGACGTCGGATGAACGGCTTCTTCTTCTCTTTTCTGTTTCTACTATATATATAGTATATGCCACACTATATATGTCCATGTTTAGGCAGAATCTAGGTTAAAGATCGATCCTACATGCATGTTTGTGTGTTTGGACAGATCACTACAAGGCGTACGTAGAGTTGGGGGTTCGTACGTGAGGTGGGTGCTAGGAGGACTGGAGATCTGCGTATGCGAACTGCATGATGATTATTAGATCACTGGAGAGGACCTGAATAAATGGGTACATATACATTGGGGAGGGGCAGGGGGACTGCCCACCATGGATGAAAGGCTACATAGATAGAATTATAGAAGACGCATGTCCTGAATAAAGGGTACGTACTTACGGTGGGGGAGCTGCATACAATGCAAGTAAGCGCCGTAGAGGATATTAATTAGAAAAGTCGTGAGTGATGAAGACGCCCAGTCCACAGAAAGCAAACTCATCGACGATCTTTGACCATCCAGATGCAGTCTGACGAGGGACAGAGAGCGACAGCGAGAGACACGCCAAGGAAGACACGCCACACTTCCTCCACCCACCTTGCGCTTGCGGTGGCGAGCGTACTTTGTCTCCCATGCATATGGCTGATCCGTCCAGCAGAGGGAAGTGAAGGCCGATCACCAATCATAAACAGTGACAGCAGTACATGCACCCGGCCAATATGTATGATCGCGTCCGTCGTGCACATATACACAACAAGTTAACTGGAAGATCCAAGGGCGCGCCGGGGACAAATTAAGGGCAGAGCTCCCACGTGAAGAAGGGGGGCCGACCACCGTACCAGCTCCCCCCACAGTAGATCCCCTCCCAAATCTAGATGAACAAAGTTACAGATTGGGTTGCATGCAGTTCTCTTTTTGAAGAGACGGTACTATATATGCAGTACTGTAAGACTTAGACGTCCAGCACAACTTCAAATCTATCAAACCGCGGGGCTTGGCTTGGCTTGCCCTGCCTTCTACCACACGATTAACAAACACCACGTTCCAAAACGTGCGTTATATAAATGTAATTTTGGATCCCGCTAGAAGTCAGGTCTGAGTAGTAGTTCAAGCTTTGAAGAGAGAAAAAAGGACCTTTCAGATCGATAGTTCTCCTGTACTGGAGATGCTGGTCCAGCCACTGCCCTGGAACTCACTCTCTCTCTCTCTCCGCCGTCCCAACCAAATCATTCGATCCGCAGTAAAACAGAAGCCACATGCAGACGCGTCTGACAGCTCTCACTCCAGGTACCGTCTTCCTCCAGCCGCCTCCCTAAAGTCTGACTTCTTCACTTTGAACACAAAAGAATGACAAAGAACTATTACGTGTCTCCTTAATCTCTCATAGTTGCTACATTTGGTTTCTTGTGATTGGACTACACGTACAACCCTAGCCGATCTTTCTTCCGTCTATCCGAAAATCCCGTAGAAGGGCCCCTCTAGCTAGAGAATGGACAGATTCACGCATGCATGCATGATATCGTGCATGCAGCTGTCTCCTCTGCTCTAGCATGGCTGAAAGACCCCTGCAGGTCCAGCAAAACATGGGATGCGGCTCCGACGTCGTGTGCCTTTCTGGAAAAGTCGATAAGGTCTCAGAAACTGGTAAACAATTCCACCCGCCATTATCTGCGTGCCACTTTAGGCATGAACATGTTGATCGAACAATATGGTGACAGTTGACAGTTGGCAAGAGACTGATAGTTAATTATTTATTCTTCTTGCAGTGACCCAGTCATCCACATATCATAAGCTTATGTGGATTAGCAGATCAAGACAAGAAAAATAGGATGATCATAATGCCATAATTACGGGAGCATATTAATTAGATGACACTTGCGTTAGGACTCCCGGGCGCTGTGGCTTCTCTCAGCTGTTCCACGTGATTAGGTCTGTCAACGGAGCGGATACGAAGCGAATATATGATTATCGGTATCCGCTCCGTTTTAAAATTTGAATTAATCAGATTTTGATCCGCTCTGATTTGAATTCGGATATGAAGCGAATATATGACTATCCGTATCCGCTCCGTTTTAAAATTTGAATTATCCGATTCAAATTCAAAAGTATATAAATATAATTATAAAATGTTAAAAGTATATAAAATATAACTATAAAATGTCAAAAATATATAAAATAAACTCTAAATTAAAATACAACTATAAAATATCTAAATTTATGTACAATATTATTTATTTTATAATATATTATTTAAAAAAATATATTATATGATATATAATATTACGAACTGATATTTTTCTAAGCGAATATTATAATATTCGTATCCGCTCCGATTTGAATTCGGATATTATCCGTATCCAAAAAAATGAATACGAATTCGAATATTAATTTATCTGTTAATACGGATTCAAATTCGAAGCGGATCCGGATAATATCCGAATCCGTTGACAAGCCTACACATGACCAAAGGGAGAGCGGGCCGGAGGAGATAGAAGCGGCCGAAAAGTGGAGATGGCACATCGGTGTCCTCATCATAAGGCATCATCTAATTCGGTTCTCAATATTCTTCTTACGCCCTTGTATCCTTTATAAGGAATACTTTCTTATATACCACATTGTCTAGGAAGTAGTGTTTTGTATAGGACCTGACATGTATGTGTCCACCGATTTCAACCACGTGTCCGGACTATCACCTAATTTGGTCTCCTGCGTGGTCTCAAGATTTCAAAGGTGCCATTATGACTGGCTGCCGTCAGCAAATCCACGCTCATTTTAGATGCCATGACCCACTTTGCATCCCGTAACTCCCGTAACTCCAGTCACTACGTCTATCGCTCTGTATGGTCTTTACATGTACACAAGCCTTATTACTACATGCGCCCTCATTGGCTCTTGGATATAAAAGGAGGCCTTTGCGGCCTCCCCCAAATATGTGAGGCAATGCGAGGTAAAGGCAATACAAGGTGACTCAACCTTAAGCACAAGGGCTAAGGCTGTGTCATTCAAGCCATGTCAACTCTTTCTCTCTCCCCCTACCAGGCTACCATTGAGGACCTTACACACCCCTTCTATAGAGAGCTCTCTCCTTCCTCCCATTGGGTTATTGACTTAAACGACATGGAAAGGTTTTCTCGGGGAATCCCCACCCCGATGAGAAAATTTTCTTGCAGAAGCTCGGCAAGACTCTCTCAAGCCATCACCCACGGCGGCCATCCAATGTGCTGTAGCTAACCTAGCTTCGTCGATGAGAAACCTCTAGCTGCCGACCAGGAAGATTGCCTGATCGACCCTCCGCCTACTCCTGGCCTCGTGTCCTCCAGCTCAACGACCCTGATGCCAGGCCTTTGAGCCTACGTCTTTCAGCTTGGGTTCTAGGAACTGCATTGTTCGGCCTCACCTCGGGATCCCCCTAAGGTCATCCATAGAGATAGTGAGGTGCCCAGCTCTACTCCTCCCCCTTTGTTTTCTCATCTTTTAGAGGGGTTGCTAGGCAACGAAGGCCGATCATGTGTGGGCACCATTAAGCTCGTCCAGAGAAGCCCTTGACCCCACACGACTATCAGCGCTGACGGGCCCGAAGCCCAAGAGAACATGCTTGGGCACCATCCCTATAGGCAGACACTCATAAGCATCATCCATAGTTGTCGGCTACAGCTCGACAGTCCCCTCGATTACTTAGCCCGGAAGCGCAACCCACCAATGGAGATCCATTCTCCTCTTTCTCACGCTCTATATCTTGACTTCTCTCTTCTTTCTCGAGATTTGCATTCTTGTCATTTTAGACTTTGTAGCTCAATTTTTCAAACAATAAATGTAAGTGTGGTAGGACGGTTATAACGCACACAACATAAACTCTAGTTTAACTATTTTGGACTATATATGTTTGTGATTGTCTACATAATAGAGTCCTAAATCGGTCTACACATGAAAAGAAATGTTGTTGTCTCCAATTTACAGAATTCAACTCTTTTTGTACAGTTGTTTGTGATTCTTCGATTCTTCATCTTCAACTCTCTATTAATAAATTTGGTCTAATATAGATTATGACCTGAATATGATTGATTCTTTTTTGAATTTCTATATGTGAAATTCCTTCGAAACCCGAGTAATCTCATATTATGTGAAAATAAACATAAAATAAATTTAGACTAATAAAAATTCACTACATTCACTACCTTGGAATTTTAAGTTGGATGATTTAATAACTTCAATATCAAGGATTTATTATATATGAATTCAGCACCTATTTTTCAAATGTGACAGTGCAAGGGCTATTCGGAAGGCATCTCCGCTCAATCTTCGGTCTAACAGAATCGGTCAATCTTTGTGGAAACAGATTATCTGTTGGAATAAGTTTTGCTATTCTCAGATCCTGAAGGCAAGGATATTGTGAAAGAGTATCTGTTTTTGGGGTTGCCATCCTTAGCACTCATGAAAAACTCGTTGTGAAGAATCCATCAAGGGGAAGAGGTCCTTTGTTCAGCAATCCCAAACCCTCGAATTACTAGTTCCCCCTCAGCCGGGCACTGTGAAGGAGAACGTTGATGGCCTTCTCGCCCGTTCCTGGGGTGCTTCGGGCATTCTACTTACTGTTCCAGCTCAGCTAGTCGGGGGTTGTTTGATGACGTACATCTGTAGGACAAATCAAGGGGAAGAGGTCCTTTGTTCAGCAATCCCAAACCCTCGAATTACTAGTTCCCCCTCAGCCGGGCACTGTGAAGGAGAACGTTGATGGCCTTCTCGCCCGTTCCTGGGGTGCTTCGGGCATTCTACTTACTGTTCCCGCTCAGCTAGTCGGGGGTTGTTTGATGACGTACATCTGTAGGACAATTGATTCTTTTCAACAGATACGTATCAATGCTCTACTTGCAAAAAAAGGAACAATTCTTTGCAACCGAACACTTCTGCAACTACTGTTTTGTCGATGTGAACAAGCAGATTTGTTGAAGGCTTGAACTCTACCTCAAACTCTAGACGTTAAATTCAGAGAATACTCCTCGCCCGAATAGGTATGACTCTCCCGGGTGTTAGAACCCGCATTATAAGAAAAATACATAACAATTTTAACTCATCAATCAACGGTCCGAGATATATGTTTAATTTTTTTTTATTTTTTTTAGACTAAAAATCAGTAAGGATAGAATTAAATTTTCTCGCTTCATGCACGTTCTTGGTAAAAGATTGTATAATGTCACAAACACTGGCTAACAAGAGTAAGAAACTGTTAAACCATCAAATGGATCGAATTCATTAGTACATAAATCTAGCTTGACATTATGTGACTATCTTGAGAAGATAAGATGAGTACGATTGAAGTGAGTCTACGCTTTGCTATGTGCGGGTTCATGCAACCAAACATCCTCACTATGACATAAGCATGAACCCCCAAACGACCCTACTAGACCCCCCTCCCGAACTAGACCTCCCCACCCTGTAGTCGTACACCCACCACCGAAACAGATTCACCTCCCTCTGCCTACCCCCTCACTAGAGTTGCCTCCCCCCCACCAAAGTCGCCTCCCCCCGCCCACCCCTCGCTCCGAAGTCCCCCCCTCACCCTTCCAGAATCCCTCTGTAATATCCCGGACCTTTCGGATCCTTCTTCGTGGGTCCCGGATCTGGTTTTCCGAGTGTCCGGCTCTGTTGTGTCCGAAATTTCGTTTCGGACATCTTTCGTGTTCGGATCGGCGCGATCCGGAGGCGTTCCGCGATTTTTCTGCATGTGTTTTCTGATTCCCGGTGTGTGTTTCGGCTCTTTCTTCGGAAGCTCGCTGCGGGCGAACCGGGTGGTTCACCCGGGCACGAGTTGTACCGTTGCGATCGGTGCGTTCCGAGGATTCTGGAAATATATTTTTTCTATTTTTGGTATTTTTCCGAAAAATTGGATTTTCTATATATTCATATTTCTTTTCTTTTTCTTTTCCTCTTTCTCTTTCTTCTTCTTCTTCCTCCTTCCTTCCCCAACCGTGGCCGCCCTCCTCTCTCCCTCTCTCTCCCATTCGGACGCGGTGAGCCCCTCCCCGACTGTGGACGGCGGCAGGGCGATGGCGCGGACGCGTGGGTGGCGGCGAGGCGAGCTCGTGGGCGTGCGGCAAGCGTGGGAAGCGTGGGGAGGCGAGGTTTCTAAAAGCGTTCTTCGTGGTTTGTGGACGATCCGGCGGAGCATTCGCTCCATTGAGGTAGGGTGACGTTCCTTAGCCTCTTGCCGTTCGTTTCCGTGATTTGTAGGCCGCGGGGAGGCCGAGAGAGGCTTGTTTGAGCGGGTTTGGGGTTTTCCATGATTTGGGGAGAGCTCGCCCGATCTATGGTTTTAGCCCGCTATTTCATGTTTTGGTGGCTTAGAAGCATGCTAGGGGTCCTTAGGGGTCATTCCCCTTGATTTTCCCCTCTCTGGTGAAGGTATGGGGGCGTGGTTAGAATTTTTAGGCGTTTCCACCGTTTTTGGGCGCGGACTGAGAACGCGCTATACTCCAGTAGCGCGTTCTTGATGGTCGCGCTGCCCCGATGGGGCGCGTTCATCGGAGAAGATGAACAGTAGGGCGGTTCTGGTCGCGCTAGGGCCTAGCGCGACCTACCTTGTCGCGCTAGGAGGCCCTAGCGCGATCTTCCCTGTCGCGCTAGGGAGTCCTAGCGCGTTCTTCCTTGTTGCGCTAGGGGTCCCTAGCGCGATCTGTCCTGTCGTCGGGTGTTCCTCTTGGGCCGTGTGTGTGTCCAGGACACCCCGTGGAGTTCCGGGACCATGTCTTTGGGTGTCCGGAGGTTCCGTTTGTCTTGGTCATGCGTTTGGCTGTGGGCGGTGTGTAATGCCCCGGATTTTTTGGATCCTTGTTCATAGGTCCCGGATCTGGTTTCTTGGAGTGTCCGACTCTGTTGTGTCCGAAATTTTGTTTCGGACATCTTTCGTGTTCGGATCGGCGCGATCCGGAGTTGTTTCGGAGGCCCGGAAGCGTTCCGCGGCTTTTCCGCGTGTGTTTTCCGATTCCCGTTGTGTGTTTCGGTAATTCCTTCGGAACCTCGTTACGGGTGAACCGGGCTGTTCACCAGGGTGCGAGTGGTACCGTTGCGATCGGTGTGTTCCGAGGATCGCAGAAACGTGATTTTCTATTTTTCGATATTTTTGAGAATTTCTGGATTTTCTATATATAACCTTTTCTCTCTCTCCCCATCTCATTTCTCTCTTCCCTCCCTCTCTCTTCTCTCACGTTCTCTCCTCTCCCCCTCTCACTCCGGGCGGCCGACGGAGGCGGCGAGGGCGGGGCGGCGTGGCTCGTGGGGCGTGGAGCGACGGGTACGGGATGAGGATCGCGATGGTGGAGGTGGTCCGTGGGATTGTGAACCGGCGAGGGCTTAAACGGCGTCTTCCTCATGGATCGGCGTCCACGGTGCGTCGAATCTTCGGTGGAGGTAGGGAGATGGACCCTCAACCCGTGTACTTCAATTCCCACGAGTTTCGTAGGCCGTGGTGAGCCGAGCGGGCTAAACGGGGTGATTTGGGAAAAATGCATGTTTTTGGGGTGTGAGCCGAATCTTGTGTTTTGATCGTGTTTTTGGGGTTTAAATGGGTCCTCTCGGTGCCAGAGGGGTTGGGGAATGTTTCCCCCTTTGTTTCCCCATCACCCGGGGGTGATCGGGGCGTGGAATGGGTTTTCCTGCCGTTTCTACCGTTTTCGGGCGCGGACTGAGAACGCGCTAGCTTCCAGTAGCGCGTTCTTGAGTGTCGCGCTGCCCCGACGGGGCGCGTTCATCGGAGAAGATGAACAGTAAGGCGGTTCTTGTCGCGCTTTAGGGTCCCAGCGCGTTTTTGGTTGTCGCGCTATAGGATCATAGCGCGACCTGGTCTGGTCGCGCTATGGACCTATAGCGCGTTCTTGCTGAACGCGCTAGGTTTGCATAGCGCGTTCTTGCTTAACGCGCTATGCATGTGTAGCGCGTTCTTGGGGTGGCCAGCCGGGCTACCCGAGGCGGACGGTCTGCGGCTGATCGTGCTCCCCTTGGGCCGTGTGTGTCCTGGACATCCCGTGGAGTTCCGTGACCGTGTCTTTGGGTGTCAAGAGGTTTGGTTTACCTCGATTAGCGTTCCCGTAAGTTTAAGGGTCCGAGTGACCTTCTAGTGTTCCGATTGTGTTGTGTTGGTCTCCGGTCGACCCGGTTGTGACCCAGTGGTCGACCTTTGGCCTTGTGAATGTCCCGGGCACCCCGTGGGTTTTGTTACCGTGTTTTGGGGTGTCTGGAGGTACCGTGCTACCTCGATAAGCATGCCCGTGGGCTTGGTGCGTCCAGGCGACCCCAGGTATTCCGAGCTTCCGTGTTCGTGCCAGATCGTGTCACCGTGTGTCGGTGTGAGTGCGGTGAGGTTTCCCCGCAAGTCGCGGCTTCTCTGGAAGGTGGCTTCCTAGTGGGCCAAGCGTGTGGCCTTGGACGGTGAGTCCAGCTTCCCAACCTGAGGCTGGGGGTTTCTTAAGTTCCCTCCTCGAGGGATGGGTCTCGGCAGTGATGAACTACCTCGTGAGTTGTCGCATTGTGGTTTTGGACCTAGGGATTAGGCCAGATTGACGGCTCAGTGCTGTCATGTGCAACGGTCTTGACCTCGAGTCTTGTGACTCAAAGGCCGTTGAGTTGTAGGTCTAGTGGGCTGTCCAGAGTCTGGTGGCGTCGTGCCACCTGTTACTCCGTGTTACTCGTAATGAGTGCGTGCGTGGTTTCTGTGTCCACGTTCTGTGATCCTCCACTAGTCGTAGCTTCATGCACACGCGTGTGCGGACCCACCTGGGAGTGGTGGAGAGCGCGACCCGGTGAGACGCGGTTTTTAGGCTGGTTTCCGTCAGCCCCTTGCCTTTGCCACCAGAGTCCGGTGGGGGGGAAAACCAGCTAGAGGACCCGACCTAGAGCAGATGGTCTGTGTGTGCACACGTAGTTGGGGGCTTAGGACACGTGCTGACGAGCGCGACCCCAGCTAGTCCTTGTTGTGATACTTGTTGCGTGTCTGAGTCTCACGCCCGGGGCGTTGTAGCTAGACACTTGTGACGCGGTGTAAGACGTCAGGGGACGCATCCGGTCGTTCTTCTAGTGGGTGGTACTCCTGTCGAGTGTGGAGTGACAGACTGTCAGTCTCTGTGTCTTTGACCTTCGGGTTTTTGGTCGTGTTGACCGGTGAGTTCGGTTGTTTCACCTTGGCGCGTGTGTCGGTTGTTGCGTCGTGAGATTAGTGCTAGTGGCTTTACCGAGGTTGGGTCTTGTTGTGCGGTACCCGCGATCGGTTGGTCGGGGTTGCACCTTGGACAGCGTGTCCAGGTCGGCTGTGTCCAGGGGACAGGCCTCTACGGCATGGTTGCCGTGTGTTCTTACTTCGGTAGGTGGTGCTAGCGTGGTTCGGTAGCTTCGACTTCGTGATCGAGGTGTGCCTTCTGGCAGTAGGAGTAGCTGTAGTGCCGAGTTTTTGACCGGCCACCGGTTTGCTGTTCCTGCTGTAGTTGTAACTTCCTTTCCGCTACCGCCGTTGTTTCCGGTTGGGGTTCCTCGGGATCCCTGCTGAGTCTCTGTTTTGGAGACTCATTCCCTGCTTTTCAGGTGTGGCGGTTCTTCCTCGTGGTTCGAGGGCGCGGAGCGGAGGTTCTTAGTTGCCAGCTTGCCGGGCCGAGTGTTCACTTGGCATGTGGTACGTTTTACTGCTTTAGACTGTACTTTCTGTTGGACTGGACTCTGTTGTAGTTGTTTATTTATTTCTGTTAATTGTTGAATTGTCCTGCTTTATTTCCTATTTCCTTGTGCCTCCACACTCCTTTTAGCCCTTCCGAGCCCTCCCGGCTCGTGGGCGGCGATGCGAGTCTCGGGTTATCGAGCCTTCCCGGTAATCGGATTCTCGGGTCGCCACAGCTGGTATCAGAGCGTGGTTGTGGATGTACATGGGAATTCGAGATATTGCAGTGATCAGAGTCCGTAAGGTCCAGTATAGTCGGCAGTTGGCATAGGGTTTCGTGCATGTTTTCCGCTTTGTTTCTCGCTTGAGAGTTTGAGTGCGCTGTGCGGCGCTGTGAAGGTGGTTGTTGTTCACGGCTTTCGTGCCGGCGCGGGGTCTGCGGATCGAGGTCGAGAGCCTTCTCCCTCATCGGTGGTGGCCCTAGTTGTGTTGCGTTGGGCAGAGGTTGCCGGCGGGCGCGTTGCAGTTCGAGGAATTGCAGCGATGGTGCATCGAGAGATGTTGTGATCATGGTCCGACGTGACACTTGCTGAGTGTGTCGGAGGCGCTGACCTGACGTGGTGATGGTTTTCTTGGTGCTGGAAGGTGCTATTCCCAGCATGCGTGAGGCTCGAGGTCTGGTCGAGTGCGGAGTTTTCCTTCCGTTGGTCGGAGGTGCGATTGGTCTCTCCTCTGGTTGGAGAGATTGCATTTGGCCAAGGTTCGCCGTCTTGCACTGTGCGTCCGGATTGGTTGGCCTTTGTGCGCCGTGAAATCCGTGCGAGACACGTTCCGCGTTTGGGCAAGGCGGTTGTCTGTGAGAAGCGTTGCCCGTTCCCTGATGTGTAAGGGTGTTGGCGCTGTTCCAGAAGCACGAGTGCCGGCTGGGCGGTGTTTTGAGATTTGCGGTTGGTGTTGTGGTTCCCGAGGTGCGAAGGATCGGAGTCTGCGGGGTTGCAGATGGTTGTCGAGTTGGTGGATCCCGAGTTGGCGTTGTGGTGACTGTGCGTTTGGATCAGAGTGCGTGGATCGTAGCATTGGTTGCTGCGGGTGGGTTTCTGAGAAGGGTAGAGTAGCGGAGGATTGGTTCTTTGATGTGCGTTGTATCCGGCGGCGTGAGACGTGTTGTTGCCGTGCCGTTGCTTGAGATATTATGGTTCATGGCACTGGCAGGTGGAGAGTTGGGGAAATGTGCTGACGAGGTTGCCGCATGAGTACCCTGTTCTTGCGTTGGAGGTTGCGTTCGTGGATGAGATCGTGTTTTGGAGAAGTGTGCCGTGGATTGTAAGAGGTTGTGTGTCCCGTGGCTCTGTGATAAGGGCGGGAGTCGGGATTGGCAGGTGTCCATTTGGATTGATCGAAGGATTTGGTGAGACCATATGGAAGAGCGACGCCTGTGGGCGGAGGCCTTTTTTCGTGAGATTGGCGTCGGAGAGTCGTCTCTGATGAGACGTTGGCGTGGGATGGTGATCCTCAGTCTGCGGCCAGCAAGGGAGGATTCCCTGTAAGTCTGAGTCGAGTGACGTGAAGATTGAGAGGAGATGGAGTCATTGGATCCCGCCGTGCTCCCCCGAAGGGTAGAGTTGGCGCAGGGGTCCATCTGGATGTAGTGGTGGTCTGTGCGAAGAGTCAACGGATGGCCTGTCATGAGTTGGATCGTGCCTGCTGGGCCGGTGGAGGTTTCCCGTTGACGAATGTCTGGTGACTAGTGGATGGTCTTTTCACAGACAGAAGATGCTGGTGGTTGTGCATCGAGAACGGCGAGAGCCGTGTGCAATCGAGGCCTTTTGGTGGCCGTTTCTGAGGTGTGAGCTGGTGGAAGCTCAGTGATTGGTCACCCCTGGTGCAGGGTGTGAGATCGATCAGCGGGTTGTGAAGTTGGCGGGTGGTTGGTCCGCCGAGCATGGGCGTTGACCGGTGGTTTGGTTCTTGGGGCGAGGATTGCGTTCCCTCGGTGAGCGAGAAGGTGGCAGCGATGCCGTGAGTGATTTTCGTTGTGTCCGAGGTGATACCAGACTTGTGCCCTTGTGTTATGCCTGCTCTGGTGGCCGGTGTGTGCGCGGTGTGCGGAGCATGGCATTGTTCGCGATTATGGTCTGGCTGTATCCCTCATGATCGGTGCTTCTGCGAGAATTGAGGTTTTTTGGGTTGGGGCCCTGGCAGCGTTGTCAGTTAGTGGAGGTGTTCTTCCCCTGTGACTTGGTGCTAGTCCTGAATTTCGAGGACGAAATTTCTTTAAGGGGGGAGGGCTGTAATGCCCCGGATTTTTTGGATCCTTGTTCATAGGTCCCGGATCTGGTTTCTTGGAGTGTCTGACTCTGTTGTGTTCGAAATTTTGTTTCGGACATCTTTTGTGTTCGGATCGGCGCGATCCGGAGTTGTTTCGGAGGCCCGGAAGCGTTCCGCGGCTTTTCCGCGTGTGTTTTTCGATTCCCGTTGTGTGTTTCGGTAATTCCTTCGGAACCTCGTTACGGGTGAACCGGGCTGTTCACCAGGGTGCGAGTGGTAGCGTTGCGATCGGTGTGTTCCGAGGATCGCAGAAACGTGATTTTCTATTTTTCGGTATTTTTGAGAATTTCTGGATTTTCTATATATAACCTTTTCTCTCTCTCCCCATCTCATTTCTCTCTTCCCTCCCTCTCTCTTCTCTCACGTTCTCTCCTCTCCCCCTCTCACTCCGGGCGGCCGACGGAGGAGGCGAGGGCGGGGCGGCGTGGCTCGTGGGGCGTGGAGCGACGGGTACGGGACGAGGATCGCGATGGTGGAGGCGGTCCGTGGGATTGTGAACCGGCGAGGGCTTAAACGGCGTCTTCCTCATGGATCGGCGTCCACGGTGCGTCGAATCTTCGGTGGAGGTAGGGAGATGGACCCTCAACCCGTGTACTTCAATTCCCGCGAGTTTCGTAGGCCGTGGTGAGCCGAGCGGGCTAAACGGGGTGATTTGGGAAAAATGCATGTTTTTGGGGTGTGAGCCGAATCTTGTGTTTTGATCGTGTTTTTGGGGTTTAAATGGGTCCTCTCGGTGCCAGAGGGGTTGGGGAATGTTTCCCCCTTTGTTTCCCCATCACCCGGGGGTGATCGGGGCGTGGAATGGGTTTTCCCGCCGTTTCTATCGTTTTCGGGCGCGGACTGAGAACGCGCTAGCTTCCAGTAGCGCGTTCTTGAGTGTCGCGCTGCCCCGACGGGGCGCGTTCATCGGAGAAGATGAACAGTAAGGCGGTTCTTGTCGCGCTCTAGGGTCCCAGCGCGTTTTTGGTTGTCGCGCTATAGGATCATAGCGCGACCTGGTCTGGTCGCGCTATGGACCTATAGCACGTTCTTGCTGAACGCGCTAGGTTTGCATAGCGCGTTCTTGCTTAACGCGCTATGCATGTGTAGCGCGTTCTTGGGGTGGCCTGCCGGGCTGCCCGAGGCGGACGGTCTGCGGCTGATCGTGCTCCCCTTTGGCCGTGTGTGTCCTGGACATCCCGTGGAGTTCCGTGACCGTGTCTTTGGGTGTCAAGAGGTTTGGTTTACCTCGATTAGCGTTCCCGTAAGTTTAAGGGTCCGAGTGACCTTCTAGTGTTCCGATTGTGTTGTGTTGGTCTCCGGTCGACCCGGTTGTGACCCAGTGGTCGACCTTTGGCCTTGTGAATGTCCCGGGCACCCCGTGGGTTTTGTTACCGTGTTTTGGGGTGTCTGGAGGTACCGTGCTACCTCGATAAGCATGCCCGTGGGCTTGGTGGGTCCAGGCGACCCCAGGTATTCCGAGCTTCCGTGTTCGTGCCAGATCGTGTCACCGTGTGTCGGTGTGAGTGCGGTGAGGTTTCCCCGCAAGTCGCGGCTTCTCTGGAAGGTGGCTTCCTAGTGGGCCAAGCGTGTGGCCTTGGACGGTGAGTCCAGCTTCCCAACCTGAGGCTGGGGGTTTCTTAAGTTCCCTCCTCGAGGGATGGGTCTCGGCAGTGATGAACTACCTCGTGAGTTGTCGCATTGTGGTTTTGGACCTAGGGATTAGGCCAGATTGACGGCTCAGTGCTGTCATGTGCAACGGTCTTGACCTCGAGTCTTGTGACTCAAAGGCCGTTGAGTTGTAGGTCTAGTGGGCTGTCCAGAGTCTGGTGGCGTCGTGCCACCTGTTACTCCGTGTTACTCGTAATGAGTGCGTGCGTGGTTTCTGTGTCCACGTTCTGTGATCCTCCACTAGTCGTAGCTTCCTGCGCACGCGTGTGCGGACCCACCTGGGAGTGGTGGAGAGCGCGACCCGGTGAGACGCGGTTTTTAGGCTGGTTTCCGTCGGCCCCTTGCCTTTGCCACCAGAGTCCGGTGGGGGGGAAAACCAGCTAGAGGACCCGACCTAGAGCAGATGGTCTGTGTGTGCACACGTAGTTGGGGGCTTAGGACACGTGCTGACGAGCGCGACCCCAGCTAGTCCTTGTTGTGATACTTGTTGCGTGTCTGAGTCTCACGCCCGGGGCGTTGTAGCTAGACACTTGTGACGCGGTGTAAGACGTCAGGGGACGCATCCGGTCGTTCTTCTAGTGGGTGGTACTCCTGTCGAGTGTGGAGTGACAGACTGTCAGTCTCTGTGTCTTTGACCTTCGGGTTTTTGGTCGTGTTGACCGGTGAGTTCGGTTGTTTCACATTGGCGCGTGTGTCGGTTGTTGCGTCGTGAGATTAGTGCTAGTGGCTTTACCGAGGTTGGGTCTTGTTGTGCGGTACCCGCGATCGGTTGGTCGGGGTTGCACCTTGGACAGCTTGTCCAGGTCGGCTGTGTCCGGAGGACAGGCCTCTACGGCATGGTTGCCGTGTGTTCTTACTTCGGTAGGTGGTGCTAGCGTGGTTCGGTAGCTTCGACTTCGTGATCGAGGTGTGCCTTCTGGCAGTAGGAGTAGTTGTAGTGCCGAGTTTTTGACCGGCCACCGGTTTGCTGTTCCTGCTGTAGTTGTAGCTTCCTTTCCGCTACCGCCGTTGTTTCCGGTTGGGGTTCCTCGGGATCCCTGCTGAGTCTCTGTTTTGGAGGCTCATTCCCTGCTTTTCAGGTGTGGCGGTTCTTCCTCGTGGTTCGAGGGCGCGGAGCGGAGGTTCTTAGTTGCCAGCTTGTCGGGCCGAGTGTTCACTTGGCATGTGGTACGTTTTACTGCTTTAGACTGTACTTTCTGTTGGACTGGACTCTGTTGTAGTTGTTTATTTATTTCTGTTAATTGTTGAATTGTCCTGCTTTATTTCCTATTTCCTTGTGCCTCCACACTCCTTTTAGCCCTTCCGAGCCCTCCCGACTCGTGGGCGGCGATGCGAGTCTCGGGTTATCGAGCCTTCCCGGTAATCGGATTCTCGGGTCGCCACACGGTGCGTCCGTTTCTTCTCCGACCGTGGTCACCGTGCGATGGTGATGGTACGTGGGACGGCCCCCGTACTTCGTCGGTTCGGACGTTGTTTTCTGTGGTCTTGAGAGTCTACTCCTTCAGTGACCCTCCACTAGTCGTAGCCCACCAGTACGAGGTGCTGGTCTCACCTGGGAGTGGTGTACATGCATTCACCTTTGAGAAGGTTTGTGGACCGGTTACCGTAGGCCCCTCGTCGGTAGCCAGAGTCCGGCTACGGGGGAAAACCGGTCAGAGGACCAGACCTAGTGACGCAAGGTCTGTGTGTGCACACGTGGTTGGGGGCGGTTGGACCCACGTCGACGGGCGTGACCCCAGCTAGTTACTTGTTTGTGGTTACTTGTGCGGTGTCTGCGCCTCGGGTAGGACCTACCACGTCAGGCGGTTCACCTGCGGCGCGGGGTAAGACGTCAGGGGACGCTACCGGCTGTGCTTCTAGTGGGTGGTACTCCTGTCGAGTACGCAGTGACAGACTGTCAGTCGTGTGTTTCCGACCTTCAGGTTTTGCGGTTCGACCGTTGAGTTTCGGTCTCGTACCGTGGCACGTGTGTCGGTTTGCGTGCTGTAGGGCCTGGTTCTGTAGAGTACATGGCTTTCATTTCTGAGGTACTTTCCTACCGCTAGTGTAGTGATTTCTCGTTTTACGAGGTAGGGTTCGAGTGATCCCTACTGAGTCTTGTTTCGAGACTCATTCCCTGCGTGTTTTCACCGTGTTTCAGGTGAGGCGCCACCTTCGGGGAGCGCGTCAGGAGTGCAGCGTGGTGCGGGTGCCCAGAGGTAGTGCCAGAGGTCAGAGCCGGGGTATGCCCCGTGTAGCTGTAATTTTCTTTCTTGTCACTGTACTAGTCGTGGACTACTATTACTGTTGTTGTTATTTGATTGTGGACCATGTAAAATGTTAATTTATTTCCTGCTTAATATTATAACTGTTTAATTTCTGCGATTATTTGTGATACTTGTGTAGTCTCCACACCATCCTTTTAACCCTTCCGAGTCTTCGGGCTCGTGGGTGGCGGTGCGAGTCTCGGGGTATCGGGCCTTCCCGGTAATCGGATTCTCGGGTCGTTACAGCTGGTATCAGAGCGCGGTGGTGGAATTACATGAGAATCATAGGTAATTGTAGTGGTCCACTAGTCCACAGCGATGATGTACAGGTGACGCTGGCATTGGGCACCGCGTGTTTATTTTGACCTTGCCGTCTCCGTGTTTTCTATCTTGTGCTTCAGGAGCAAGGATGGCGCCGAGGAGGAGCTCTCACTCTCAGCAGGGGCAGTCGGCTGGAGGTCAGGAGATCCAGCAGGGGGTCCAGGGGGACCAGGAGGAGCATAGCGGAGCGCCACTGGGAGCTACCGAGGCCGCGGCTACTGCGAGGGTTTCGGGGGCCGAGGATTTCTTCTGTGGCATGTACCAGCTTATGTCTCAACAGTTCGGCGGAGAGGCTGGTGAGGGCTCGTCTGCTAGGGGTGGGCCAGGCCGAGCAGTGAGGGACTTTCTGCAGTTCCATCCACCTTATTTCAGCGGCCAGACAGACCCTGATGCGGCTCGCGATTGGCTTGATGAGATGGAGCGGGTGTTCAGTTCTGCAAGCAGTGCTGCCGAGGACAGAGTTGTGTTGGCCTACAACCAGTTACAGGGTACGGCTCGGAGGTGGTGGTCTTCCGAGTGGAAGACGTCTTTTCAGCTTCGTCCACTTGAGCAGATCGAGTGGGACGACTTCGTTAGTGCTTTCGAGCGTACGTACTGTCCAGATATTGTGGCTACGCAGCGGATGCGGGGGTTTCTGGAGCTGGTGCAGGGCGACATGTCCGTGTTGCAGTACATGGCCCGATTTGTCGAGCTGGATCGATACGCACCTCACATCATGGAGCACGAGAGGGTGAGGACCACGCGGTTTGTACAGGACTTGAGGCTGGAGCTGAGGCACCATCTGATCGCGAATGGGGCCACTGATCTAGAGACAGCGTCTCGTGTTACGATTTCTTTGGAGATGGATATGCAGAGGATTCGAGGACCGATCAGTCAGGGGCAGTCTTTGTCAGGTCGCAGCCAGCAGTCGGCTACCCAGCAGCAGGGTTTCTTTCAGTCTGCGTCGGGTGGTTCGATCAGGAGTACCGACATTGGCAGCTTCGGTGACAGGATCTGCGTCCTTCGGCTCGAAGGTCAAGAAGTTCTTGAAGAAGAGTTTCCGTAAGAAGCACAAGGATCAGGGGCAGGCTTCAACGGGCAGTGTACAGCAGCCGGTTCCTTTGCAGCGTCAGGGATCAGTGGGTGGATCGCGAGGACCTTGTCCACGGTGTGGTGGGACCCACCCAGGCAGGCAGTGCACGGCGCCGATCATCTGTTTTCGGTGTGACCAGCCAGGGCATATGGCGCGTGACTATCCTCAGAGACCGCCGCAGCATCAGTTTCCTCAGCAGCAGCAGGTTCCCCAGCAGTAGAGGCAGTAGCAGCAGCAGCAGGGACAGTATCAGCCGCTACCCAGGTCAGCCAGCGTGGGAGGCAGGCAGAGGGCTCGAGGCCATATCACGCACATGACAAGGGCAGAGGCAGTGGCGTCGCAGCTCGTGGAAGGTACCGTTCAGATTTTGGGTTGTGCGGCTCGGGTTTTGTTCGACTCTGGCGCGTCTCATTCGTTTATTTCGGAGGATTTTGCGTCGAGCGTCGAGGAGCCGGTGACCCAGTTGTCCTGTGATTTGGCAGTGGAGTTGCCTTCGGGTGACTTTATGATCACTCCGTATTGCTTCGATCAGGTTCCGGTTTGGATCGATGGGCGGAGTATGCCAGGCAGGTTGTATGCGTTGCAGCTTCAGGATTACGATGTGATTCTAGGCATGGATTGGCTCGAGACTCATGGAGCGGTGGTGGATTGTGGGATGAAGAGGGTCTACTTCCAGCATCCGAGCAAGCGGACCTTCTATTTCTAAGGTATCTGTTCCACCTCTTCTCGATTCCTTATCTTTGCTATTCGAGCCCGTCGATTGCTTGATTCTGGTTGTCAGGTTTTTCTCGCGTCCGTGGTGGTGTTTGAACGGATGGAACCGAGTGTCGAGGACATTCCGGTGGTGTGCGAGTTCCCCGACGTTTTTCCCGAGGAATTGCCTGGATTACCTCCCTAGCGGGAGATCGATTTTGTGATCGAGGTTGTGCCTGGTACGGGACCTTTGGCGAAGGCTCCCTACCGTATGGCCCCCGCTGAGTTGAGGGAGTTGAGGGCGCAATTGCAGGAACTGTTGGCCAAGGGATATATTCGTCCTAGCTTTTTCCCTTGGGGTGCGCCCGTGTTGTTTGTGAAGAAGAAGGACGGTAGTCTGCGGCTGTGCATTGACTATCGGCAGCTGAATGAAGTGACCATTAAGAACAAGTATCCGTTGCCGCGGATTGATGACTTGTTCGACCAGCTTCAGTCCGCGCGAGTGTTCTCGCGGATTGATTTGCGGTCAGGTTACTATCAGCTGAGAATTCGCGAGTCCGATGTGGAGAGGACTGCGTTCAGTACGAGGTACGGGCATTATGAGTTTTTGGTGATGCCGTGGAGTTCCGGGACCGTGTCTTTGGGTGTCCGGAGGTTCCGTTTGCCTTGGTCATGCGTTTGGCTGTGGGCGGTGCGTCCGTTTCTTCTCCGACCGTGGTCACTGTGCGATGGTGATGGTACGTGGGACGGCCCCCGTACTTCGTCAGGTTCGGACGTTGTTTTCCGTGGTCTTGACAGTTTACTCCTTCAGTGACCCTCCACTAGTCGTAGCCCACCAGTACGAGGTGCTGGTCTCACCTGAGAGTGGTGTACGGGCATTCACCTTTGAGACGGTTTGTGGACCGGTTACCGTAGGCCCCTCGTCGGTAGCCATAGTCCGGCTACGGGGGAAAACCGGTCAGAGGACCAGACCTAGTGACGCAAGGTCTGTGTGTGCACACGTGGTTGGGGGCGGTTGGACCCACGTCGACGGGCGTGACCCCAGGTAGTTACTTGTTTGTGGTTACTTGTGCGGTGTCTGCGCCTCGGGTAGGACCTACCACGTCAGGCGGTTCACCTGCGGCGCGGGGTAAGACGTCAGGGGACGCTACCGGCTGTGCTTCTAGTGGGTGGTACTCCTGTCGAGTACGGAGTGACAGACTGTCAGTTGTGTGTTTCCGACCTTCGGGTTTTGCGGTTCGACCGTTGAGTTTCGGTCCCGTACCGTGGCACATGTGTCGGTTTGCGTGCTGTAGGGCCTAGTTCTGTAGAGTACATGGCTTTCATTTCCGAGGTACTTTCCTACCGCTAGTGTAGTGGTTTTTCGTTTTACGAGGTAGGGTTCGAGTGATCCCTACTGAGTCTTGTTCCGAGACTCATTCCCTGTGTGTTTTCACCGTGTTTCAGGTGAGGCGCCACCTTCGGGGAGCGCGTCAGGAGTGCAGCGTGGTGCTGGTGCCCAGAGGTAGTGCCAGAGGTCAGAGCCGGGGTATGCCCCGTGTAGCTGTACTTTTCTTTCTTGTCACTGTACTAGTCGTGGACTACTATTACTGTTGTTGTTATTTGATTGTGGACCATGTAAAATGTTAATTTATTTCCTGCTTAATATTATAACTGTTTAATTTCTGCGATTATTTGTGATACTTGTGTAGTCTCCACACCATCCTTTTAACCCTTCCGAGTCTTCGGGCTCGTGGGTGGCGGTGCGAGTCTCGGGTTATCGGGCCTTCCCGGTAATCGGATTCTCGGGTCGTTACACCCTCCCCCTCTCGGATCGGCCAAAAACCCCCCACCAAATGTTGATCCCCAACCTTAAAAAAAAAACAACAGATAGAGTGTGGGTAGGACTTACCGGCGACAGCACAGTAGAAGCAACAGTGGTGACAGCAGGCAGTGTGATGGGCCGGGGGCGGTGGCAGATGCGACAGAGGGCGAACACCGTAGCGGTGACGGCGGTGGACGCCGCAGTAGGGACGACAAATACAGTAGGCGGTGGATGCCGCAGCGGCAATGACACACATGGTAGGCGGTGCGGCGGGCTGGAGGCGGCAGACGCAACAACGGGATAGTGGGATTGTCGCTGGCGATCACGACGAGCAAGAGAGAGAGAGGAGTGTATTAGTGAGTGAGAAAATGGGTCATTCGTCGAAGGATATTTGGATTTTTGCGATGGAGAATATACGTCACAATTACGTCTCTATTCCGAAGTAATATGTCGTCTGCTTTGGCGCAAAATGAAATTTGATTAGTGACAAAAATAAAATTTTGTCACTAGTCCATTTTTAATCCGTCTCCGAAGCTTTACTACTATCTTATAATTACTATCATTATAAATATAAATTAGTCATGTAACAATTATTATTAACTTAAATAGTCTTTGTAAAAATAAAAAATACATTATAAATAAATAAAAATCATAATAGTCTAAAATTTGTATATTTACAATTATAATTGTTTATGCTTAAAAATAATAAATAAATAAAATAAATAAATATTATCAATATTCTAAACTTAATTATTACTATTTAATAATAATTATAGTGATAAATTATACTAATAATTTAATAATTATTATAATAATAGTTGAATTTAAGTTTGATCAAAATCTGGCCATTGATTTAAAATTGATCAAGATTCAATTGTAGGATTTGCTCCCGATCGAAATCTCACTGTTGAAATTTATCAAGATATGACTATTGGATTTAAGTTTGATCAACATCTTATTGACTGTTGGATTTATTACGAATTGACATTTGCCCGTTAGATTCAAGATTTGACCATTGGATTTGATCTGGATCGAAATATGATATTTGGATTTAAGTTTTATGAAGAGCTGACTATTATATTTGCTACTGATAAGAAATCTGACCGTTGGATTTAAGTTTGATTAAGATTTAACCGTTGAATTTACTTCTCGTCGAAATTTGATAGTTGAATTTAAGTTTGATCAAGATCCGATCACTGAATTTAAATTAGATCAACATCTAATCTGTAATATCCCGGACCTTTCGGATCCTTCTTCGTGGGTCCCGGATCTGGTTTTCGGAGTGTCCGGCTCCGTTGTGTCCGAAATTTCGTTTCGGACATCTTTCGTATTCGGATTGGCGCGATCCGGAGTCGTTTCGGAGGCCCGGAGGCGTTCCACGGCTTTTCCGCGTGTGTTTTCCGATTCCCGGTGTGTGTTTCGGCTTTTTCTTCGGAAGCTCGCTGCAGGCGAACCGGGCGGTTCACCCGGGCACGAGTGATACCATTGCGATCGGTGCGTTCCGAGGATTCCGGAAATGTATTTTTCTGAAAAATCGGATTTTCCTATTTAAACCCATTTCTTTTTCTTTTTCTTTTCTCCTTTCTCTTTCTTCTTCTTCTTCTTCTTCCTCCGTTTCTTCCCACCGTGACACCCTCCTCTCTCCCTCTCTCCCATTCGGACGCGGCAAACCCTTCTCCGACTACGGACGGCGGCGGGGCGACGGCGCGGACGCGTGGGTGACGGCGAGGCGATCTCGTGGGCGTGCGGCAAGCGTGGGAAGCGTGGGGAGTTCGTGAAGCTTCGAGCATTCTTCGCGATTCGTGGGTGATTCGGCGGAGCATTCGCTCCATTGAGGTAGGGTGACGTTCCTTAGCCTCTTGTCGATCACTTCCGTGATTTATAGGCCGAGGGGAGGTCGAGAGGGGCTTATTTGAGCATGTTTGGGGTTTTTCCATGTTTTGGGGTGAGTCGCCCGATCTATGGATTCAATGCATGGATTCGTGTTTTGATGGCCTAGAATCATGCTAGGGGTCCCCAGGGGTCTTCCCCTTTGATTTCCCCCTCTCCGGTGGAGGTATGGGGGCGTGGAATGGTGTTTTTAGCCGTTCCCGGCCGTTCTCGATTTTCCGGGATGATAGCGGTCCGCCAGTAACCGCCTTCATCAGGTAGCGGTCTGGTGGGGACCGCCATCAGCAAGATTTCGAACGTTGGGGCTTGTGCTGTCGGCAGGTGGTCGCGGTCTCGCGACTGACCGCGACTGCTGGTAGCGGTCAGGGGGCGACCGCTTCCAGCCTGGGGTCCGGCACGATCTTCGAGATGGTTTTTTGACCGTTGGAGTCTGGTCGCGGTCTCCAGGAGACCGCTACCAGGTGAAGGCGGTCTTCACGCGACCGCTTTCACGTCTTCGCGCACCAGGGTGGTCGCGGTTCCAGGCCGACCGTGACCAGGTGATAGCGGTCCTGGGTCGACCGCTACCACGGGAGGCGGTCCTCCGGTGACCGCGACTCCCCTTCTTCACCGATTTGAGTCCCGGACGAACTAGTCTCGATCCCTGTGCTGACCCGTAGTCCGACTGATGTGGGGCATCATGTGGGGGCTACACGTGGGGTGCCGTGGGGTCCCGGGAGGTGGTGACTTCGGCTTGTGTCACCGTGCGTCGGTGTTGGTACAAGGAGCATTCCTCGTAACTGCGGTTGCGAAGTGTTTTCCGTTGACTTGAGAGTCTACTCCTTTGTGACCCTCCACTAGTCGTAGCCTGCTAGTACGCGTGTGCTAGTTGCACCTGGGAGTGGTGTACGGGCTTACCCTGAGGACGGTTTTAGACTGGTTACCGTCGGGCCCCTCGTCACATCAGAGTCCAGTGCCAGGGGAAAATCGGTCAGAGGGCCAGACCTAGGACGCGTGGTCTGTGTGTGCACACATGGTTGGGGACTGTGGACCCACGTCGACGGGCGTGACCCCAGCTAGTCACTTGTTGTGAGTTACTTGTACGGTGTTTGCGCCTCGGGTAGGACCTACCACGTCAGGCGGCTCACCTGCGGCGCGGTGTCAGACGTCAGGGGACGCTACCGGCTGTGCTTCTAGTGGGTGGTACTCCTGTCGAGTACGGAGTGACAGACTGTCAGTCGTGTGTTTCCGACCTTCGGGTTTTACGGTTCGACCGTTGGTTTCGGTCTTCTCGTACCGTGGCACGTATGTCGGTTTACGTGCCGTAGGGTCTAGTTCTGTAGAGTACAGGGCTTTCCTTTCCGAGGTACTCTCCTACCGCTAGTGTAGTGATTTCTCGTTTTACGAGGTAGGGTTCGAGTGACCCCTACTGAGTCTTGTTCCGAGACTCATTCCCTGCGTATTTTCACCGTGTTTCAGGTGAGACGCCACCTTCGGGGAGCGCGTCAGGAGCGCAGCGTGGTGCGGGTGCCCAGAGGTAGTGCCAGAGGTCAGAGCCGGGGTATGTCCCGTGTAGCTGTACTTTCTTTCTTGTCACTATACCAGTCGTGGACTACTGTTGCTGTCGTTGTTATTTTATTGTGGACCATGTAAAATGTTAATTTATTTCCTGCTTAATATTATAACTGTTTAATTTCTGCAATTATTTGTGATACTTATGTAGTTTCCACACCATCCTTTTAACCCTTCCGAGTCTTCAGACTCGTGGGTGGCGGTACGAGTCTCGGGTTATCGGGCCTTCCCGGTAATCGGATTCTCGGGTCGTTGCATAATCAACCATTAGATTTTGCTCTTGATCGAAATTTGATCATTGGATTTAAGATTTGACTTTTGAAATATTAGTTTCCGATCGAAATCTTATGATTGGATTTAAGTTTGATCAAGATCCGACCATTAGATTTACTCCCAACAGAAAATCTGACCATTGAATTTAAGTTTGATCAGGATCCGACCGTTATTTATTTCCCATCGTAATATGACTGTTGGATTTGAACTTGATCAAAATCCGACCATTAGATGTGCTCCCATATATAAATCTGATGAAGATTCGGCGACGATGAGCCAAAGAGATGTTCTTCCCCTTCTCTTACTGCATAGGCATTCTCAACTTTCCTCATCTTCTTACACCAGTAGCCTGGAACTCCAAACATGAACCCCAAAAGGAGAAAGTGACAAAGGACAAGTAAAAAATGGGAGGTGAGTGGGCTCGTCCACCAAGCCTCGATGCTCCCCCTTCTCTCTGTGCGCGTGGCGACCTCACTTCTTAGTCGACGTCACCTCTCTCTCTCTCTACAACTGGCCAGTCTCTTCTAAAGAGCTCTTCTTCCTCCTCTCACACAACAATTGAATGACTCGATTTCCTTCTCACTGTGTGCGTCTTTTTATTGATAATGGAAATGATGACGAGAGATTTTTTGGTGTTTGCCAACTAATTACACTCTAAGCCCAATCTACTAAATTTGCGATAAAAAATTTTCAATCGCAATATCCATCTCTAAGTTGGCGAAGCAAATTTTTTGTCACAATTTCTACCTCTAAATATGTGATGTACCACCTTATGTCGCTATTATGTCTCTAAATATGTGACATATATTACGATAGAAAGTCCGTCATATTATTTTGAGAGAAAAGACGAGGGAAAGGGATCATTCTCAAATACGTCTCCAATTTTACGACAAATACTATGATGGAAAAAGCCATCATAGAAATATTTATTATTGTGATTGAAATTTTTTGCGTCACATATTCATCTCTAAATTGTGATAGATTTTATGACGGAAATTTTCACGTTGTAAATGATTTATTATTGTGACAGAATTCTTTTCCGTCACACATCTGTCTCTAAATTGAGACGGATCTTTTACGACGGAATTATCCGTCATTAATCGGACTCTAACTCGGTGCAAAAAATTGTTCTTCTACATTAACGACGGATATTGTGTTCGATGTTAATTCGTCGCTAATTAGTGATGAAAAAAATCTGTAGCAAAAATCGTGGCTAATAGCGTCTTTTATTGTACTGCCGTAGGGTTACGATATAAGTGGCACAATTTGAACGGGTGAGTTGGAATATAAGAAAAATTAGCTCTGATGTCATGTTATAACAATTAAGTGCTTTAAATATAATTTAAAATATAGACATTGAGTTGAAAGAACACTCGGTAATTAAGGATAGAATCGTATGAAGATTATCCGAAGTGACACTAAAGCTCAACAAGATTAAAGAAACGATCGTCCACTTCTTATTTCTTTGCCTTACAAAGTTCTGCATATGAACACCAATTGATAATCTACACACAGAAATGGGAGGACTTAACGGCCTCCATGCATGCCAAAGTTCTCAGTCCTACGTAAAGAAAAAAACGTCTCGTCATGTCCTCATCAGCTACATGAACAGATATATTGAGCAATTCCTCCATCACGTCCGCATCAGCTACATGAACATATTGAGCAATTCCTCCATCGTGTCGCCATCTAAGGTCGCATGTTCCCTGCTGATAAACAGCAGGAGCCAGTCGAAGACCGCGGTGTCGCAGGGAATCTGAAGCCCGCCGGCGGTACTGCCGAAGCCGAACTCCTCCTCGGCCTTCTTCAGGAGCTGCACGAAGACAGGGTGCTTCAGGTAACTCAGCGGGATCACGTATCTCTTGGCCTCCTCCCTCCCGACGTAGACGGCGAAGCATCCTTTCTTGATGCCCTGGTCGTCACGGAAGGAGGGTAGTCTGGTTGGGGACGTCATGTGGGTGATACTATCGAGCATGAGCTTCTCCCACATCTTGAAGGACAGGGCTTTGATGCTTAGCTTCTTTAAGGCCTTCAGCAGCCTCATGGTGTTGTCCTTCCCCATAATTACCTGGCACCTTCAAAGAGAGAGAATTGGTTGGGAGCTAGCCGGGGTGGGGTGGGGTGGGGTGGGGAGGAGACGTTTGAGGAGAAGATGCAGGATGGCCACTGAGACAGATACAGGGGGGAACAGTCTTCGAAGAGCCGAGTACGAAGAGTGAGTGTGGGCAGCGGTTTAAATAGACCCCGGGTAGCGATGAATCTCTCTCGCTCTCTGATCTCTCTCTCCCCATGTCCGCCCCACCCCCACCGGGCCACCACCAGTTTATCTACCATCAATGCCGAGTGCGTCGATGTTTGTCGGGGCTCTTCCCCATCTTTGGATCCTCTCATCTCGACATCATCTGCTCGATTCGGAGGAACGAGCGAACCTGCAGGAACGACACTTTAATATCGTGCACGATAAGGACTGATACTGCTGGTGGTGGACTGGAGGTAGTCTCAAGCCGAGGGTCATACTGAGTAGGGAGAATACACCTGTCCTTGACGTTATGTACGTGTTAAGTATACTTCAGTCACTTGGCTTTGTAGCGTCAAAAGCTAATACTTCTTGTTTTGATGTATATAAAGATAAAAAAGACAGGAAAAATTATACACATACTCATGTAAAATTCTCGATTGTCAAATATATCTCTCATTTTAAATTTATTATCAAGAATATCTTTCAAATAATTTGAAATGCTGTGATTATATGGCTGAGAGAGAGATCCTAGCGGCCTTGGCCTCCCCTCTCTCCGATCCCCCACCCCCAGCAGCTCACCCCAGCGACCCCCCACCCTCTTTGGCCTCCTGATTTATGCGACATAAAGAGGGCATGACTGATCTAAGCACGCTCTGGAGCTCCAGTGGATCTCCGGCATCTCTGCAGCATCTCCACAGTTAGATGGACGGGAGTTACGACAAGGGTACGTATAATTGCAACATTTTGAGTTATTTAGAGGGTATCCTCTTGAAAACAGGTCAAAATGAGAGATATATTTGGCAAGCATAAACTTTGCAGGGGCATATATATATAATTTTTTCAAAAAATAACTTAGGGGGGAGATAAAAAAGATATCAACATTTAGGACGCCTTTGACATCCGGTTGCGGTTAGCGTACTCGACCCCGACCCCGGGGGTCGAGCATGCTAACCGCTGCCGGTTAAGGAGGTTGTGTGTGAGGGAGAGGCGGGGCCCACCGCTCTCTCTCTCATCCGCTCCGGCCCCTATCCTAATCGGATGTTAAAGTGGCCCTTATTGATTAGTTGTTTGATTTGTTGCAATAGAGAGCAGGATGGTTTCGACATTTTCAAGATATGCTATACAAATGTGTTAGAAATTGGCCTTACATAATTATTTTTTTATAAATTATTGGACCTTCCATAACATGGTAGTATACTACAAGAAAAAAAAACACCAAAGAACCTGACTCGGCAATATCAGCACCTCCCTCCTATGGGGAAGAGGTCTTGGGTTGGTAGAAAAATCCTCCCCCACGGGAACCCTATCTCCAATGGCCAGGGTGTAGCCACTGCAGTGAACCCCACTGACATTTCCCCCACAGAAAAGCTCAACACTGATAGAATTTTCTTCTTCGATGTGCAGAGATCTTCAACTCAACTATCCCAGCAACAATCTCATCAACTACTCAAGCAACACCAAGAGTACTAGCAAAACCCTAGTGTTCATGATCTAGTCTGAGCACGAGATGACCTCAAATTTTCTTCTCTTTCTTCTATGGATGACAAGCATGAAGCAATCAATCGGGATGCATCTGATTCCCCTTTCTTGATGTAGAGCCATCTATTACAGGAAAGGGTGCATATCGCCTCCTATCCCAAGCAGGAAATCCCCCAATATGATCACAATTGCATGTTGCCCATGCAATTGATAGTTGCAGCAACAGCAATGGTCGTCATTGTAGCTGTAGGGGCAAGCGGTGGGGTGCGGGGATGGCTACTTCTGGTGATCTCTATCCCATCTCCTCGCCCAGCATTGCTCTCCACGACAACACCTTGGCCATCGCCGCCTGCGCTACTATGAAAATGGGCATCTTCGTCACCCACACTGCAGGGAACTGCAGCCCCGGCCTCACCACCCTCCGCCACGGCATCCCTTGGGTGCTCAACGTATGTCCGAGCACCACAGACTACCAGTTCACCGGTATGGTGGCCCATTACCTTAAAGATAGAATATTCTCAAGTACATTATATTTTTAATGTACGTATGCAAATCACATGAACTTTTTAGTAAAACGATGAAGATTGTAGAGAGTAAAAAAGAAATAATTAGATTTAAAAGATTAATAAATAAATACACTTATTTGTAGGGACTAAAATATAATTTTTTTGAGCCAAATATGTATAAACAATTCACAAGTCATATGTGATGGGCACTATAATTTACATGCTTGTTGACCTTGGTTAATGCCATTATATTATCTTGTGCTTCTTACATCATTAATTGCATGTTCACCCTTGATGTCTCCAAGTACCGAGCAGGCCAGGTCATCTAGTGGAGATATCCAAATCATTAATTAAATTAGTTAAGCATCCTCCTTTGCTGGAGATGTTTGTCTTTAATTTTTTGTGTCAGTTGTAGGTTTACTGTTAAGTCCTCACTTTCCGCCCATCGTCTCCACCTCCCCCTCCACCGTTAACACCCCCGCACGCGTTCTCCCATAATTGGCCGTCAACTCTTTTAATTTTTAACCCCTAATATCTTGATTTTACATTTACAAGTTAGCCACTTCAATCCAGATATTTCCTTATAACTCGTTGAAATATCTAGTTATTTGATAAATAAAATACCTCATAATTAACATTACAAAAAATTTAGTCTCTCATGTATTTACGAAAAAGTTCATATATGACAAAGGTGTTTAACAAATAGATATATAACATTATCTAGATTAGAGGAGCTATTCTACAAATATGAAAGATTATAAGATCTAAAAAATTAAAATCTCTACCATAAAACATATGTAAAAATATATTCCATTTTTTTTACCAAGATATATATTCCACTTAGACTCTATAATATCTGTCAATAGTAAACTTCCACCGCCAGATAAATCTTAACCCAGGATCTCCCTGTAAAACCGATACCATCGATCCTTTGTCCTTTCTGCCTCAACGTTTTTGTTCTATTAGAAAACGTTACATCCATCCCTCTCTCTCTCTGTAAAAACGCTCCTCATAATTATCACATCTGTATTCACTTTTAACATTTCCGTTCCGTTGAGAAACGTTACTTTCTCCGTCATGTCTCCAATTTGTGGATTAACCATATCTTTTCCAGTGAAAACTGGGAATTTTTTTTCTCGCACCAAATCTCTTCTTCTTATGGACATTCCCATTTATGGGCACTGCCTCTTTTCATCGGTCTTGAATTCAAATCTTATATCTCCTATTTTTATAAGAGGAGAAATTTATAGGGTGGTTGGTTGTAATTTTTTATCTCTTTTTTCTCTCAATTTAAAAAAAAAAGGAAGAGATCTTATAACCCCGTTTAGTATGTCTATCCTAATTTTTAAGAAGATACTATACTCCCGTGTAAATCTTCTTAAAAAAAAATAACACTCTACCAATTTTTTTTAAAAAACACTCACCACGTCTCTGTCTCTCCCACTCGCGACCCCCACCCCCCTCTCCTCCCTCCGGCTCCCCTGTGCTCAGGCCCCCCCTCCGGCGCCGGTTCCCCCCGTGCGCAGCCCCCCCTCCGGTTCCCCCCCTTGCACAGGCCCCCCCTCCGGCGCCGGTTCCCCCCCGTGCATAGGCCCCCCTCCGGTTCCCCCCCTCCGGCGCCGGCTCCCCCCCCGTGCGCAGGCCCCCCTCCCTCCGGTTCCCCCCCCCCCCCCGTGCGCCCTCCCCTCCCCTTCCCGGCAGCCCCTCCGACTCCGGCCCCATGCGCCCTCCCCTCCCCTCCCCGACAGCCCCCTCCCCCCCTCCGGCTTCCCCCCTGCGACCGCAGCCCCTCCCCTTCCCCCCCTCCGGCTCCGGCTCCCCTCCCCCGACGGCTTCCCCCTCCCCCTTGCGGCACCCTCCCCTCCCCCCGACGGCGCCCCCTCACCTCCCCCGACGGCGGCCCCCTCCCTGCGGCGGCCTCCCCTCCCCTGGCGGCTCTCTCTCTCTCTCTCTCTCTCTCTCTCTCTCTCTCTCTCTCTCTCTCTCTCTCTCTCTCTCTCTCTCTCTCTCTCTCTCTCTCTCTCTGTGTGTGTGTGTGTGTGTGTGTGTGTGTGTGTGTGTGTGTGTGTGTGTGTGTGTGTGTGTGCAACTGTCGGAAACTGCCGGAGGCTACCCAGAGAGGAAGACCCCTGACAAACACATCTACACACATTTTAAAATTTACGACACTACTGCCAAACAGAAAGTGTCTGTTTTTATCAATTTTAAATTTTAAATCAAAAATTATGTTGACACAAGTTTTTAGATAGAAATAGATTTTAAAAAAAAACTGCTCCCAAACACCATGTTAGTCTATGATTTCGGGAGAGTTTATATCTGAGTGATTCCTTCTGGTTGTGAGACTTGTTAGCATTTATATGTGAGGTGGTCTAATTAATTTTGATCTTTAAATTATACATAAAAATTAATTATTAAATATATTTATCTCTAAATTTAAATTAAATGAAAATATTTTAACTCAAATAAGACTCTTGATGGATGGGACAACTGATCTTTACGAGAGAGAGAGAGAGAGAGAGAGAGAGAGAATTTTTTATGGGAATAATCACTCTTATAGGGTGTTTGGGAGCACTTTTATTTTCGAAGTGATTTCACTCTAAAAAATTAGTCCATCTCAAATTTTAACTTATTTTTTAAAAATGATATAATGACAGTTAATTTATTTGATAAAATCGATATAATTTTTAAAACTCGCAGAGAGTTGTTTGACATTTTTTCAATGAAATAAACATGCAACCTATCTCCTCCTTCCCTCCGTTGCTCTTCCCCCTCACTTGCTCTCCCTTCCCCCCGGGTGACCTCCTGCTTCCACGACGGCTCGCTTTCCCTGGAGAACATTTTCATATTAATTAGCTATACATACCCTGGGGATGGGATCTGATTGGTGGGGTTTGGATTTCTGCAACAACACATCATGTAAGCAAACCTTTCTCTGACATTCGGGCTCACTTAGCCCAACGCTTCCAGTTCAAGCAGGACTTCATGCTCAGTGCAATGGACAGACGCCATCTCCTCCTGCGGTTCTCCAACCGGGATGACTTCCTGCAAGTCCTTCTCAAGGAATTCTTGCTTGTTCAGGGGCGTCCTTTTTGGTTCTTCAAATGGTCCCTTGATTTCTTGCCCGAGCATGACTCCCCCTTGGTCCCGGTCTGGATCGAGCTCCCGGGCCTCCCCGTGAGCTTCTACCATGAGGCTGCTATCTCTTCCATTGCTGGCAGCATTGGGCCTCTGCTTCAGGCTGATCGAAACACCATCTGCATGACCCGTGCTCACGCTGCACGTGCCTGCGTCCAGCTTGACGTCTCCAGGAAACTGCCACACCGCGTTTGGGTTGGCATTGGCGCAGGTGGTTTCTGGCAGCCGGTGGTTATCCCCGAGCCACCTCTCTTTTGCTCCTCCTGCCGCCGCTTGGGCCATCTCCTGGGTGCTTGCAAGAAGAAGCCACCACCTCCACCTGCTGCGCCTGGAGCCTCTGCCTCGGGAGGATGACTTCAACCCAGTTCTGCTGCTAACCTTGAACCCACGGGCCCCATTGGTATTTCTCCTACTTCAGCAAAGATTCCAGCTGCAACTGCCTCACCGAGTGCACATGGTGGAGCCACTCAAGTTGCTGCTAATGTGGTCCTGCAGCCCCATGTGAGCAGTCACGTTCCTCCTGCATCTGCTCCAGTGGCCGACCCCATCTCAAGTACAATTACTTCTCCTGTGCGCCCGACCTCCCTGCAACAACTTGTCGCCTCACAAGACCACATTTCTCGTGATGATTTGGTTGAAGCTCAACACCCCACTCATGTGGCCCCCGCGGTTAATAACCCTCCTAGCGAGCTCTTGCAGCACAAGGCTTCTGCCAGGCCCATGACGGATGATCTTGGTGGAGGTAATGCGCCACCTGTTAGTGTTATTGGTGATCCCTCAGACGGTACCTCCATTGCTTTGGATGATGCAACTCCAGTGCTTGTCCATATGCCGCCAAAGCTTCCTGTCCAGCTCCCATACGGTGGTGCCAGTGCCGGTCACACTCCATCTTCTGGTGCAAATGCTGCTGCTCCTCCTGTGGCTGTCTCCCAGCCTCTAGAATATGCTCTTAGGGACGCTTCCCCCTCTTTGGTCCTCGGCCTCCCGGCGCCGGATGCTCACCCCCTTGGTGGCCCTCCCTTTCCTCCTACTGGACTTAATGCCGATGCGGTTGCTTGGTCCCCAGGGGCGCAGCCCACCTCCCATGCGGCTGCCGTTGAAGGGTCCTTGGCTTCCTCCTCTTCTCCGACAGTCGCCCCTCGCCTCTCCTTCGCCCAAGCTCTGAAGAAGAAAATCAACCGGGAACCGCCCGATCCGATTGTTGTCTCCACCCCGCCTACTGTACCTGGTCCGGCCCCGGCCCTGGCTGCTGCCCCCTTGGCTGGATCTCCGTGTGCTGCCTCGCTGTCCCCAACGGCTGATGGATTCGTCAAGTTCCCTATTCTCCTTCAGCGTCTTACTATCCCTGGTCTACAGTCGTCCGAACCAATCGACTTCACTACTGTTCATACCAACTGGGTAGGCACGCAAGATCACGAACGCTCCCGTCCTCCTTCCAGGCCTGATCGTGTCAACACCAGGAGTTCGCTGCGCAGATCTAACTCTACAAGCTCTACTCGATATCGAGACTTTGTTTAGTTTTGGAGTTTCGATTTTAGGGCCCTCGGGCCATTTGTTACTCTTCACCCCTTATTTGGGTGCCGTCCCTACCTTTGTACTTCTCTATGTTCTTACTGTTTTTATTAATGGAAAATCGCTTGTCTGGTGACCGGGGTGGCACGTCCTGTCTCTTCCTCATTGAAGGGATGAACGGACTCCCTCGTTCCTCACCCTGCAAGTATTGCCTTTGAGTTAAAAAAAAATGTAAGCAAACGGCCAGAGCAACTTCTCCTTCTAAATAACTCTGGTCCGTTGATGGGTTTTGTTGAGAATTAATACTTCTCCACTCGATAGAGGTTCTGACCAGCTCTGTGATGACTTTTAGATTCTCCGTCGACGGGATCCCCATCAGAGACTTCCGGAACAATGACCCCAAGAACCAGCCCATGAGGATCTACTCCAACCTCTGGAACGTCGAGGTGGCTCGCGTGTGGGAGGTGGACATGCGCAGGAGGGAGGGGGGAGCCGCGGGGGAGGGGGGACGTGGGGAGGGGTCGCGCTTGGGAGGGAGGGGGAGTCTCGGGCGTCGTGGGCGTTTTAAAAAAAAATTGTTCCAGACTTATTTTTTTGTTGAAAAAGATTTACACGGGATGAGATTATCTTCTTAGAATTTAAGAGAGTAACATTAAATAGAGTTAGAGGATCTCTTACTTTTTTTTTTTAAAATTAAAAAAAAAGAGTAAAAAAATAGCAACTAAACGCCTTATATTAACGAGACTCTATGAATATGAGAGATTTGATCTCTCGATCTCCGCATGCAAGTCTTTTGGGTTCGTATTAACACAACAGATTACAAAGAGAAGTGGGAGAGACAATATCTCGTGCTCACCGGTGCGTAGATAGCATTTTTAGAAACGTTCTTTGCTGCCCAATGAATTTGATGAAATCATCGGGTACACTTACATTTGGTATAATAGCAGAGTTTCAATTCCTGGGAATGCGTTTGATCGATTTTGACGGGAGGTGATGCTCCATGAAATGTCTGCATTTTTCTTTCTGGGTTTTATGCGTTTTTGCTCCGTCGCCGTCGCACCCCGGCCGACGGGACATGTGCGTGACGATTGAACGATTCCGAGGAATAAAACCTATCTCGTCGACTTCTCCTACGATATTAGCCGGTAGGTAGCCGTGGCAGTACGTAGAAGTGAAGCCTTTAATCCTTCTGTCATGCAATTAGAAATTGGCCACACGTGATTTATAGTTGAAAAGGGTCATTTCCTCTGCCACCACCAATCTCGTCGATAATCCATGCGTGATACACAATTGATATATTATTTATTTATTTTAAATATTATGTATACTATTTTATGTTGATTATTATTTAAAGGTAAATTTGTTCGTAGTGTTTCTGTGTAATGCTGAAACCCGTCTTTGAAACTCACGAGAGACACTATTTTCGTTCATTTTTTATTATTTTAAAAAAAAAGAAGTAAAAAATTCACGTCAACAGTGAGATTGTAACCCTTAACCTCGCGTGTACCTAACACACTTCTTGAGCCACACACATTCTTTTGTCATATTTTATTATAACATATATTTATTAAATAATTCTTTATTCATTATACATGGTGGTACAGGCGATATGATGTCATATCATATTATACCGTCGATACAATCGAGTCGACAAACTTTGAATTAAACGAAGAAGATGAAAGGTATGACCTTTTACCTATTAATTAATGTCACATAATTTGTTTATATCCCTATTTTACTAATTAAAGACAAACCATGACCCATCTCGAAACAAAGTAAATAAGTCATGAGATTATAGGTAAAGTTTTATAAATCGATCCGACACATTACATTCCGTATGTATCGGATCGTATCAACCGATGATCAGTGCGATCGATACATAATACATAATCGATAGGATATATATAAACATATTATATTTTATGACAAAATAAGTTAGATCAATTGATTTTAAGTATTTTCTAGAATTGCAAGCTCTTGTGTTAGAATCTCATAAGACATCTTAAAACCCACGTGACATTCATAAGATTCCAACCCATACATTCTTAAAACCCACGTGACATTCATAGGATTCGAACCCAGGCATTCCATTTAAACAAGACACAAACTAACTAACTGAGCTAAAGAATGATTTAAAAAATTTTACTTTTAATATTTACATTAAAATCTCTATTTTATATCGATACGTAACGATATCAAATTGTACGGTCCCATACCGGTGTGATCAATCTATCAAATCCTGATTACATGAGCCAATCTGTCAACGTGTTCTGGCCTTTAATTCATAGAATTTGATCTATGTCTTTTTCTTAATTTTTAGATTGCTTTAACATAAACATATATACACATATTTGATGCATTTATTAAAAGTGCATGTATTTTATTATCTAAATTAATTTTTAGTTTAAATTATTCAGTATCTTAATTTTATTTTTGGTCTCCTAGAAGGGACTCTTAAATCTTAATGGCCCATTTATTTCTGGGCTCCTGACTTATTTTGTTTTATTAAGAGGCTTTAACACGGACCGTTTATAAATGAATTTGAGCACAGATACAGATGAAGGGTATTATTGCAAAAAGAATTGAATATTATGTAATAAGCATGCATGACTTTAATTTTGTGTCAATTTATTTACCATGCTCGTTCTACTGGATTGAGGCCCATTAAGATTTGGGGCATTTACATTTTATGACATATAATTATGCACGATCAATAATATATGCAATGATGTAATTTTGTTTTCAAGCATGACATTATTACGCACTAAATTTGTGTTTTAAATGTTATGATCATTAGCTATTCAAGTTTAATTACTTTAAATTTCTAACATATTTCGTGTATATCGGAAGCATCCGAATTATGCTTAAGAATTTAAAATAATTAAATCATAGAGAGAAGAATATTATCTTCTCTTATAATGGGAATTACATTAAGATTATTGAGTTATAGTTCACCTGAAGGTGTCTATAATTTAATAATAAATTAAGAGACAAATAATTAATTACAACTGCTTAAACACGAAGAATACTTCACCCAAAGATAGAAATATCCTTATATTTATGCATTCTTAGTTAATTATTTTGAACTAATCAGTATGTGATAGCATTTTTGATGTGAGACGATGCGTGAGAGACGGGACGCTCTAATTAGAAGATGACACAATCAATAATAAACGTTAAAGGGTGACAATCGAACCAATACTAACGCAAATCCTTAGAAGCTAGCTCCGTCCAAACAAGAAGTAAATTCCATAAGTCGTCTCTCACGAGGAAACATGCATGGACCATGGTAGTTGAGGAGTTAATGTCGTTTAAAGTAAACCAAGTCCACAACCAAGGTCCAAATGGAGCCTCCGAGAATAGGGTCCCGCACTCACTCTCCTGTAGTGACAGATGTCACAGGTTAGAATCATACTCTCACGTTGGCGGCAAATTAGAGCAAATACTAAATAAGCAAGTGCCAAGAAGGGAAATGCAAATATCTCCATGCTTAGTGCGTGGGGAAGAATCCCGGTCGTCTCACGTGTCCCGAGTACAATCAGATTAAATAATATTAAATTACAACACTAAATTAGGGCCCACTCCTCGTAAGGAGATAACAGGCTACAAGTGGAGCTCGTGACACGGAGCAGGTTGATTGGCGACACTCGAAGAGGGCTGATGATGATGTGGGCCCATCGGGTTTCTGGGTTGCAACACGAGGACCTAGGTTACAGCAGGGTGGGTATGTCCACCTGGTCTCCCAGAACACTGGGGTGGCGGCCTGGGTTGGAGAAGAAGCCCTGGACTCTCCTAGTGCTAGAGGCAGTCGACGACAGCGGTGCTGTGTGTGGGGGTGCTAACCAGGGTGGTACCGGGAAGGCGACGACGTGCCAGTTGAGGAACAGCTACAAGGGGGAGAGTGGGGAAGGCGCAATGTCGCCATTGATGCTGTGAGGAGCGTCGGCGGTGGTGGACAGCGGATGAGGCAGTGTCGGTGAAGATGACGATGGAAGCGAGCGCGGGCATGGGTAAACATGAGCAATGGGCGTCGGTGGCGATGACTGTGACATCGGCACGAGCACTGGCGTCGTAATTCCAGAATCCGTCCTTTTCTAATCCTAGATCGTAGGGGTCTATATATTTATAGGAGAGGAAAATCCTAGCTCGGATTTAATGGATAAAGTCAGAAAGATAGAGTCCTAAGGGCAAAATTCCATCCATAGCAAGTTTGGGAAGGATTCCAGGATAGGTGTGAGCCTATCCAGATCAAAAACACAAAGAGAATTCATCAAACAAGGACTCTAGGGCAATTACGACTAGAATAGACGTGTTCTGATTGGGCTACATGTGAATTTGAGAATGCGGTCTATCGTACAACCGCGGTCCAGTCTAAACGCAGTCGCACGATAGACCACGTTTAGGCCAAGTGCGCCAGAACGTGGAATCTTAAAAATTTGAAATTTTAATGCTTAATGGACCAGAAAATGGATAAAGTGGGCTCATAATAGATAAAAGAATAACTCAAAGGTGATGGCCAATTCAGAACATCATTAATGTGAATAAGAGAAAGACTCAACTTGTGGGTCAAAAATGAGTGTCTACACCAAACAGTGTGAGACAGCCGACTTAGCTCCCGACCAAGAAGCCCTGAGCTACCTAGCAGGAGAGATGGCACAACCTCTCGAGAGGCACTCAGAGCCAAGCCAACAATGTTCTCTTGGCGTGAAAGTCCGAGTCTTGAGACAAGGAAACATCGTGTCTCCATACTCCTGCTTTCTTCTTGCTCTTGGTCTCCCTCCCAGTAGCCTCGTAGCCCGACTACTCCCTCCTCGAGCCTGCTCCATCTAAGCTGAACTCCAGGAGCTACATCGCTCGAGGCTCGGCTTAAGGATCCCAACGAAAGGCTACATCGACCGACCTCACCTTGGAATCCCCGATTTGACATCCTTCATAGAGTCAGATCCTATGCAGGACTGACCACAATTGGCACCTGGAGGACACCCATAGAGATAGTAAGGCCCTCAGCCATATTTCCTCTCTTTGTTTTCTCATCCTTAAGATGCTTGGTCCGACACCGACCGCATCCGATCATACCAACAAGCTCATCCTTCAACTAGGGATGTTCATGGTTTGATTTGGTTCGATTTTGGGACTTTTTTTTTCAAATTGAATCAAACCGAACAAAACCTCAAATCGAACCAAACCAAACCGAACAAATTCGGTTTGATTCGATTCAAATCAAATTTGTATCTTATTATAATATATATGTATTTAAAATATTACATATATAATAAAATAAAAATACGTATATTTTATATGTTTATATATCTATGTAATAATGTTTTTAAATATTTTATTATATTTATGATATATAATTTTAATAAAAATAAATATAAATAATAAATTCAGTTTATTCGGTTTGGTTCGATTTCACATGTTATGAAATCAAACCAAACCAAATTTCGATTCAAATCGAACCAAATCGAACCGAACCGAACCTCGGTTCGATTCGGTTTAGTTCGATTTTTTTCCGAACTATGAACACCCTCCTTCAGCTCACCTGAACTAAGAGCCTCGGCCCAGGTGTAAGGTTCATCATGTACAAGCATCATGAAGATCATATAGGGATGCTCCAAAACCCAAGAGAGAAGAGACATTGTGCCCGACTGTGGATCACTCGGAGGCATTCCCCCGAAGGTCAACTTATCATTGGAGACTCTCTCCCCTCTTTCTCAAACTCTGTATTTTGGCCCTGTTCTTTTTTTTTCAAGTTCTATATTTCTGCCCTTATTTGACAGTGAAACTGATGAGGACATCAACAGCAATCCCCTTTGTTCGAGGATCCCGATGCTCGCCAACTATGCTACATCTTGTTCGCCACTATATTTCGAGTCATATGATGTAATTTTCATTTTCTTATCATGTACTTTTCCTTTTATTTGAGTCCAATACCTAGGTTAGGTAGCTATTTACCTAAGTCTAGAGTCATTATGTTGGTTAATGGGCCCAATTATATGGGCTAGGCCCAGGGGCACCCCCTTCCCCTTGGTTAAGTGTTAGTAGTCCAAAAGTCAGGGACTTATGTGAAAATGTGAGATTCCTATAAATAGGACCCCAATCCCTCATTTGGAAGCTAATGAAGTATTGATAAAAAAATTGCCACAAGAATTTGTGCCTCTCTCTCTCTCTCTAGCTCTCTCTTTATCTCTCTCTCTCTCTCTCTCTCTAAAGGGGGCGGCCCCCTCTCTCTCTCTCCCTTGGGCGATCTTGCCCCTTCACCTCCCTCCCCTGCCACATCACCCCCCACATCAGCCTCCCACCCCTTCATCTCCCCAAGACCATTAATTCCCTATTAGTGCCTCCACTTCCCAAGTAACCCTTCCCCTTCCCCATACAACCCTTCACATTCCCAAGGGAGAATCCCTTCTCCTAGGCACCCCTTCCCCTCCCCAAGGCAACCCCTTCCCATTCCCTAGACCACCATTAAACCCTCCATTAACCCACCACTCCAAATCCAAAGGCATCCCTCCCCATCCCCTTGGCCATTTGCACCCCACTTCCCCCCCCCACACTAGGTCCGCCCCTGCCATCTTCCCCATCCCCTCTCACATTCCCAAACCTCCCTCTCACATCTACAGCCAGCACCCTTCCACCCCTCCTTGCTACCCCTCCATCCCTTACCTTCCCATCTCCACCAACAACCCCCCCTTTCTTTTAACACTACCCAGTTCGCAGGTAGCTGATTGGGACTCAACTTGCAGAACCTGCCCCGGAGTCATACGGAATCATCTGAAGACGTACCATACATCAACGGAAAGGTCGTCGAGATAGCTTTGCAGCCGAGGTGGTCTCGCCAGCATACGACATCCCTGCTGTCCGGAGGGTCCGTTCTCGTCCGACTGCGTAACCGGGACCTGAACCAGGACCAGAGCTGCAGTGCAGAAGCTACCACGGCCACACCCCTCAACTTCTGAAGGCGCCACTTGGCCGAGAGCTGCTACCACAAGGCATCCACCATCACCAACAAGTGGCGTCCCTTTCGGCATCAGGAAGAGCCTTTTCCAATTTTTCTCTCCCGGGTGCGCAGAACAGATCGTTCGGGTCCTACCCTGACCCCCCCTCACTCAACGGATTCCTTCTCGCCACCCCGACATCGTCTGGTGCTAGGCCTGGTTTCTGCTAGAAGAAGACTCATCCACGGTCATCCTCGACTTGGTCTCGCATCAATCGGACTTCGGGAGCGGCCGTGGCACCTACGTCAACCAGCAGCAACACTCTGGACCGTCCTGAACCAGAGCGCAGGGCACCTGCTCCAGGGTCCGCTCCGACCAGTGGCAGTGCGGGAGCCATCCACCAAAATTCACAGGCATTCTTGGGTCTGTCAGCGACGTTTCGGCGCTGGTTTCGTTGAGTTCCGAGTTCGGTGGAGTGAGTGGCAGCATCAACATCGCCTCCCTGTCCGGTCATTCCAGAACCGGGCAGATCATCCGGCACTTGCTTAAGTTAATCCCCCCCCTCCCCGCCTGGCCGGCTTAGTGCCCCTCCCTATGTGGAGGTAGTGTTTACTTGTACCCTACTGTCCCCACCCCGAGTTCCCCCTCCTGCGTGAGGAGTAGTGCATGTATTAGCAGGTCCTCGGCCGAAGCGACATCGGCGCGGCGTGCGGGTAGCCCACGCTTCCCCGCTCGCCCTCGTCTCCAGCCGGGATCGGTGTCTTCACACCGATCAGGTGAGCCACTCACACTACTCTTTGCTGGATTCCTTTGCTTAATTAGTATTGCATCTTAGTACCATCGGCGTTAAGAGAGTGTTCGAACCCGAATTATCATTTAATTACGTGACTACCGCGGGTGAGCTGTGAGAGTGACATTACAACCCATCCCCTCGGCGTGCCGGCCGCCCTTGATATTGGGCATCCCTGGCCCATTGGGGTCCATCCCTAGCTGGTCATACCCTTGGAACCTTGAGGTCCAACCTCGGACCCTCACCGCCATCGCCGGTCCACCTACGGACCCGAGTGTGCCAACGCGAGTGAGTCCGCTTGTGTGACAGTGCCAAATTATTGTGTTGCTTGCAATTTAGGTCCGAGGATTCGTGTCACATCAAATGGTATCAGAGCAAGTTTTAGACTTGTCTCTACGAGTCTAGTCCTAGGGCATTGGCATTTGAGTCTCCCTTGTATCATGTTTTACATCACTCCCTTGCATGACCACCCTAGGGAGACACCCCAACTATCCATGGACCAATTTGACGCTTTCATCAACAAATGTCATAACTGTATAGATACCCTCACCTCCCGGCTTGATCGGCTTGAAGCAAAAGGGAACCACGGCCCTAGAGCTTGGTCACCTCGGATGGATTTGGAGCCAATGAACCCCCACTTAGGAGCAATGGCCTTAGAGTCTTGCCTCCCCGGGATGAGTTTGATAGGAAAGGGTTAGGCTATGATCCTTACTATGAGAGGTCCCAACACTATGGGCGTGAGGAGAGACGCCCCTGGGATAACCTAGACAACCAATCCTCAAGAACGATGCAATTCTCTAGGTCTTCTAGGTTCACTCCACGACCGGATGATTCCAATGACATGGGACCCCGTCCCAACCTAGACCCTCTCCCGAAGACACCCATGCCATGTCCTAACGGAAGTACCCCAATTCGGCCCACAAATCCTCCTCCCACCCCTTTCCAAAAGGAACTTAAGGAGGTGACCGAAGTCTATGAGGCTCCCCTAGATTGGGAAGAAGAATATGAAGCCCAATTGGGTCAAGAGAACTCATTCCTTCCCAAAGAAAACCCACTGAGCCAAATTGGGTGCACCCTCCCCTATGAGTTACAAGATGCCCAACCTAGGCCTCCACTACTACCCCTCCCCATTCTATCCCAAGTCCCCCATTACCCACCACCCAAAGAGCACCACATGCCAGTCATCATCACCCCACCCACAAAGGACCTACTCACCTCCTTGGTAGAAGAAACCATGATCTCCACACCCGACCCCCTAGTAGGGAACACCCCAGAACCACTCCCCATCTTGGAGGGAATTCATGGC